>CM041531.1:19376642-20576642 GCA_023238725.1 Scortum barcoo
CGTGCTTGTTGGAATCAGCAATGGAATACTGAGGAGGATGTTGTCTCTGATTAAGGCCGTGTTCTTGCTGGCATATTAAAACCTGACAGCTGAGCACTGCCTCATCACAATAACTCTTATTTGGCAACACTTATTTCCGTTCAGACCCCTTTTCACTGTGCTTTTACAGGGCTGTTGTGTAGCTTGTGTGTCATTGTGCATTTGCGAGTGCCCTTGTGTGTTCCTACAATGGTGGAGGTTAGTGGGGCCAGCCAAGACGGTGAAACCATTCTCCTCTGCCTAACAATGGCCACATGTATTAGAATTGAATGTAGCTTTTGATTCCCATTCTGATTTAAAAATCATTGCTATAGGTATATCCAGTGGGACACCTCCAGTCTAGCCTATATGTCACTCTGATTTGTATCTCAGTGCTTATATTAACAAGGTGGCCAACACCAAAGCGCCATTACCTGCGTTTATGAACAGTATATCACACACCTGTACTCAGCCCAGACATGGTTTTACTGAGGTGTCTGTGTTTCTTTGGCAGACGCGTCCCCAGCCAGACCCCGGCCTGACGAACATTTGGCCGGTCAGGCTAGACGTCTAGGGGAGTGTGTGGTGGCCTGGACAGGCCAGAGACAGGAAAGAGGACTTCTAAATCAGCCAGCAATCCAAAGGCCTTCCATAAATCCTCCAAATGGGCTCGGGTGGGGGACGTAAAGCACACCTGCAAGACTTATGTAAGTCTTATTAAACCATAAATTGCTAACACCAGCCCCTCGCTGGAGCTGCTCTTGGCTGGAATAAATCTCAGAGAGCGCCCGGTAAGGAGAAAGAGAGAGTGAGAAGGAGAGATAATGCAGGTGAGAGAGAGAAAGATATAGTGGATGTTAGAGGTAGTGAGAGTGAGGTGGAAGATACTAAAGGTCTGACAGCGGAGCATTGCTTTTTGATGATAGGGCGGACAATACTGGGCTTTGATTGGAGTTAACACCAACCACTATAACTGCCTTAGGGTGGGGGTGTTTTAGGAACACCTCCAAGAATGTCATGCTCACAAGACTCTTAATGCATCAAACGCTTTTTATGGTATCGGCCTCAGTCTGGCCAACGGGACTGTCAATCCAATGACAGATCATCGTCCTCACACGTTCAGGCCCCGCATGAAGTAACTCCTCAGCAGTCACAGAGACAGAGACCAGTGTGAGCAACACGGGGAATATTTGTCGGAAATCAGAGTTCCTGAGCTCCTGAGCCCTGGTGAGTTCCCAACACACCCACGCTCTCCTCCCTGCCTGGTTGTGGGTCCTTGAATTAAACATCAAAGCACACAGGAGCGTAGGGCCCAACTGCCATAAATAACAGTGCGCTTGGGGAGGGGAGGGGAGGATGTTCAGATGGGAAGAGAGCAGGTCACCCGATCACTCATACACATACTGTCAAAGCAGATTCATTTGTTCACAAAATGGGTGATGTTGTGTGAAGTTATTGATTTCCGCATGCCATCTGTCTTCCCCGAGGCTTTGGCAAGCAGGCTCTGGCACTACCAGCCTCAGGTTCCCCCATATTAGTCTCCACAGCTCAGGTGGACAGAAGGGAGATGTGCAGCAGGTATTGGACACAAATGGGTGATGGCTTATGTGACACCAACTCAGACACAGTGATTTTTGGCACAAGAGCAAAACTCACTGTTGAATAGTATTTTCACTGTTTGAGGTTGTTCATGTCAGGCTGACCTAAAATAGACCATCATGTAATCCCTAAAATATAACTGTAGATGTTCTGAGTTTTACAAGAAAAAATGATCTATTTTTAGTCTCTTTAATTTCTAAATATAGAACGAAGAATATACTGTTTATTTTAATGTTAATTAAGCCAGACTGTTTATATGTCTGCCTGAGAAATGTGTTGGAAATTTACAATTACTAGCAACACTGTGAGTGCTGATCAAAAAGGCATATTTTGGGGTGAGAAGCCATGCTGAAGGTGGTGATTAACATCTCATTTGTCACCAACACCTGCATACACAAGTTCAGGCCCACCCTCGATCTCCTCCTCTCACTAACTAGTCTAGAAGTCACAGTGTACCTCCATGTTGAGCTATGGAGTGTGGAGGGCAGGCCTTCAAACATGGGGCCCAGCTGCTGCTGTGTATTTTTGTCAGCCAACACACACACACATTGGCATCCCTTGGTGTTTGCTCTTGTGGAGGGCACATGTTACTGGGTAAATTATCATAGCGACGGTAAACAGTGTTTTTATGAGGGAATGTAGCTTGGTTGTTATATTTGAAGTCTGCGCTTTGTATACTGCTGTGCTATTAGGACAGATTGAGGATGTTTGCGCCTGGTGTCTGCACTCCGCCCATGTGGGGTACACACACACACATACAAACACACATGCACTCACAGTGACAGGCTTAGTTGTAGTTCTGAGTCTTAAGTGGTTCTTTTGTTGTTTTCATCATAAGAAAAAAAAGAAACATCACAGCTTAAGGAGTGTGTGTCAGTGTCACACTCATGTCAGTCTCAGGGTAAATGCAGATGAACAGCAGCAGCAGCAGGGGAGGAAAGACTGAACTTCGAAGTGTGGAAGAACAGCGTTTTGCACTGTGAAAAATATATGTTGTGCGCTTCAATAAAACCGCAGTCAATAGAGGGACCATCTTTAAATGCGTACTGATGGGGTATGCAGACATGAACATGATGTCTGGTAATTGCTTTACATTTTCAGCAGCTGAGTCATGATATAGCTTGATAACAAGGTAATCAGATAATGATAGAGTCTAACAGATGGATGGCTGGGAGATAAAGGACTGGTGCTTTAAGGTCTTTGCTTTTCAATTAAACTCATCTGAAGCATGGATAAGGGTCTCATTAATTCTGCTGACACTGGGGTCTCTCTAAAGGACCACTTGGGCGTCATCTTGGTAACACCCCACTCCAGGCAGTGACTTTGTGACAAGTATTTCTTTGAAAGAGGGGTCCTATAGATTGTTTGTTTCATTTAAGGGGTGTTTTTTCCAGACTTTTCCAGTCTTGCAAATCATGATGTTGGATATAAGTCTGGGTTGCAATGATATTGTACATCTTCAATTTCCATGGTATTAACTGTACACATTCAAGCCATGTATGCTGTCCAGAAAAGGGAGCTGATATAGAAATATCAATAATACGAAAGTGCAATGCCCTGTTATTAAAATTGAATTTCTTAAAGACTATTTGGTCTAGGAACTGTTTCCTCTACTTATGTGATTAAGCGACCAGTGCGTTGATTGTCCAGTCACCGCAGTCATCTTAGCATTTGAGATTTGCCCATTCTAAACTGATAGAATGCTCCATCTCCTCTATGAATGGAGGAAATGGAGGAAAGGATGGAATAATGATGATGACATTCTTCCCACTTTTTTTTTTCGAGCCCCAATTACCCACTAATGCGTGATAAAACCAGAAAAATGGACAGTCGTTATGTGTGAGGCCTTCTACAATGGCAAAATCATTCTTTCCCAGCCTTCCGTTCTTTGGATGGGAATAATCATGTTTTGTCCCAAACACCTGCGCTTCAGTTGCCCTGACCTGCCGCCCAAATGAGTGCAATTAATGACAATTACCCTCCAGGTGTCACAACATAGACATGTACTGATAGGGACCTATCTGGGGGGAGCACGCGCTTGTCCTCCAAGTAAATATGTAATGATAACAGCTGTAACACAGTGGGGTGGAGGGGGGCACAATTGCTACCAGTGCAATCTATTTGTGTTTGCCGCAGCTCAGCACCACATTAACCAGTCCAGACAAACCAGAATGGATAGACTTGGATTTCCCCCGTGGGACAGAGGGGAGTTGACTGTAGGTGCTGGAATTCCTGATCAGATGAAGATCGAGGCAGATGTGGTCTAGCAATTGTTTCTGAACCAGACTAGTGTGCTGGTGATCAAACATCATTTATTAGGATAGGTGCACTCGAACTTAAACCATCTTATGTCCGGCCGTGTTTGAATAGTTTTTGACCACCGTTCCTGTTTGTAATAACAACATGCATTCACCAAATGAATGAACAGCTGAGTCAGGGAAATTCATAAACATTACTGAAAGAGTCAGATGAGACAAGAAAAACAATTAGTTAGGTTGGAAATGAACACCCAGGTGTGCCAACCTTAATGACAGAGAAAACAAAGGCAAATAGTTAAATGAATGTCAAAACTGCCCAACCTAAACACCCTGACTGATTACAGACCAACCACCAAATTCAACTTTTATCACATTTTCAGTTCTCAGAAATTACTTTATCATAACTGATACATATAATAGTAAAAGCAACCAAGTTGAGACCTAAGTTGAAATAAACTGTAGTATTCCTTTCCCAACTGCATGGAAATTATTATCAACACATATCGATGTGTAGAATTTGACAGAGAAAAGGCAACAAAGGTGTTGAAACATTAACACCTACATGAAGGAATGTAGAAACATTAAAGAGCAGCCGCAGTCTTTGAATACTCTAGATTCAAATATGGGCCTGATACTGTGTGTGTACACTGTGAATGAAAGCTGCTGTATTAGCTCAGGCTTTTAGCCAATTTCCCTATGTGAAGAGAGATTTCTCAGGTGCAGAAGTCAACTTTAACCCCCCTCCTCCTGTGGGTTCACCGTCCTTTCCCTCTGAACCAGCATTAGCATAAAGGCATTAAAATGTGAATAGGAATTAATTTGGACTTTCCCCTCCATAGGAATTAATGGAAGTTTGTTCTGCCCGTACCCCTCAGACGGTTTGCGCTCCTCCACAGTCCATAAATATTAATATTAATACGGCATCGCATTTAAAGGTAGCGCTTGGCTGAAGCCATATACAGAATATTATTAGAGATCACGATACGTTTCTCATGAGAAGTACAGCTGAGTGAATGCATTGCCTTGCCGTTGTGATCTGTAAAATCCAATCTTCATACAGCACAAAAAGTTATTTTCAGAGAGACGGAAGATTAGCAGGGCCGAATGGCTGCTGTCTAAAGCCATTAGGCAGGTGGGGATTTTTCTTTCTACGCTGAGTTGAGAGAGAAGGGCCCACATCTTCTGCTCTATCAAGGCACTGATTCACAGTCACACTACTGTAGCGCTATTATCATGCCCGAGCAGATCATCTCGGCAGATAACTATTATCACCGTCTCACCGCATTGCTCCAGTCTACTCACCCACATAATACAGACCACAGAAGTTTTTGACACTCTTCCAAATCACTATATTCACCTTCTTTCTTTTCTTGCATGGTCTTTGTCACTTTCCTGTGCGGGCTGTGTGTGGCTGTATTGCGCATCTTCAATAGTAGTGAGGTTACCGCAAGGCTGGGCCACCCGACCCTGGACTGGTATAGAGCACTTATGAATCCTCTGCGGAAAGGGCAATTAATAAATATTCATTTTTCTAATATGCGGTAGTCCCAGCACACCACATCAGCCCCCTTTTGATCGTTTCTTTCTCTTCCTGGCTTTTAGTTGCATCAGTTTGTGAATATACTACTGTTATTGTTTTGGTCCAATCTCTGTTGAGTTGTCTGAAGCAAAGGGGGGGGGTTGTGTCAAAATATTCAGCAGGTCCTCTCCTCTCCTCTGTCTTCCTGCTTGAGGAGTGCTGATCCTGACAGGTTACAGTGGGCAAGGTGAGACACGTTAGCGCTGAGCCGGGTGAAGGAGGGAGGATAGAGCTGCCTTCAAAGTCCCAGTGTGTGGGTGAAAGCTGCATGCTGCCACCCCGGCAAGCTCAGTCAACAGAACCCGCTTTTAATCTTTGCTCTGTAATCTTTACTCCTCTCACATTTAGTCAATACACTCTCACTTTGTTCTTGGGGAGAGTGGAGTGTGAGGCTGAGAATGTATAATGTAAAAGAAAAGAAAAGCAAAACACAATACACAAATCAATTACCTGGGGTAAAGTGGGTATGGCCAGCTTGACGTGAGGTCAATTCCATTTACATGCTGAATGATAATAGGCCCGAGCATGTTTCTTTTAAATGCTAAGCGTTGTGACACGGTGATAATTCTGTTGACAAGAGCACAATGAAAGTACTTACAAGATTACAAGGACAGAACTGTGAGGATATTGTGTACAGAATTGAGCAGCCAACAAAACATATATTGGACAAAAGACAGTATCAAAAGTACCTGAGTTTTCTATCAGCATATAATAAATGCACATGGAATGTTTCTTTATATTGTGGTTAGCTGTTAAGATTTATAACACCTTACTACAATAGCTGATAATAATGCAATCCAAGCAACTGTTTTTATCAAAACATCAGTGAACTGCCTTAATCCCTACTCCCGGCCTGTGTTACGGAGGCGTGCATGTTGTGGTGAGCTCTGCGAGCTGGGGTTACATTTGTGCATCAGGTCATTCCTGTAGCGGGCTGGTCCGGGTCGGCCCACTCCCCTCTGAGAGCCCTCTCATCAAGCAAGCCTCTCCTCTGCCGCCCTCTTCCCCACAATCCCCATGAACTCTCATAATTGCCACATTAAACTTGAGTTTATTATTTTTCTCCAGGTGCAGGTGTGCAGATGATATGAGCCCCAGGTTGCATTTACATACAAATTGAAGGTTTTTATTAATCAGGCAGGCAGCAGGAATCAAACGGCAACACTCCATCAGCCCTTTAAATACATTTGGTGACATTTTTACCCGGCATTAGCATGATAGGGCAAGCGGAGTATAATGTACCAATGATTGCTTTTCCATTGAAAGCACAAACGGTTTCATTTTTCCTGTCATCTCAAATAAGTGTTAAAGAGGGTTTGGAGGCTATTGTGCGAGTGCCGTATGCTGGGGACTTGGGACCGCTGATGGCCATATTAAATAACCATTAGCGCCTGAGCTTAGATCATTGTGGCATCCGCCTCCTCTGAATTTATCCTGTGATTTCAAATGAAGGCAAGCTGTGCCAGCTTTCATAAAGTGCTCCAGCCCTCTCCATTTTTCCTCAAACTAAATGCATTACAACGGTAATTTTGTGACTGTTAAGATAACTAGCGTTAACAAGCACTTAATTAAAATGTACAATAAATAGCCGTCTGCAGCCTTATCTCCCCTCCAGAGCGACGCTGGTAGGAGGCTCCAATGCTCAGGCCGGCTGTTCCCCAGCTCGTTTGCAGATTAATTGCTTTTCTGTCTGGCGAAGCCTGCCTCTTCTGCAGCCAGATCGTAAATAGCCAGATAGGGAGTTTATCAATCAGAGCTCTCTACCTCACTGATCTCCCCCACACAGCCTGTCTGTCTGACTGTCTGTCTTCATGTACATCGCATGCTATCAAACAGACTCTCCATAAATAAACTTCCAGAAGCTTCTGTTACACTAAACCGTAAATTAGTGGATGGCTTTTATTTTCATTGTGTATGCATGTGCACATTTATTCTTGTGTGCAGAATGTCTCTTTGTATGTTACAGTTTTTTACTTTTTGTGGATGTAAGTGATTAAGCATTTATCCTTTTCTGTCCATCTTTGCTCTGTGTGCAGACTTTATATATGGAAGGAGTACCTGCATTTGCAATGTAACAAATGGATCTTTGTTGATACAAGACTTATATTTTTGTAACCTTTCCTGACACCATATTTATGTCTGTCTGTCTACAAGCCCATACCTACTTTACGGCAGTGCATTTTGTGCCCGTTTATGTGTATACTGGGTATGTACAAATGGGCCTTGAGTGTATCGCGGGGGTTAATCAAACGCAAGCTGCACATAAAAGTAGCCGGAGGTAGTGTGAGACAGGACAGAAGCGAACAGAGAGTATTTACAGTAATAAAAGTTAACAGCGGTCAGCCCCTTGGGATCACATTACTCCTCAGACATGTGGCTGCAGCTCTCTCCTCACAGCTTTATGGACTTAGGCCCTTGGTAGGCAACCTGCAAATCCCCTTGTTTTTCAAAGGAAAGAAAAGAAAACATGTAAAAGCAAACTTGCCTGCTCGTAGCCTGCTGCCCCCCTCCCACACTGAAGCTCCCTCTCCTCTGCCGGTGTCCCACCCTTAACCTCTGGATGATAAATCTGCCTACAGAGGCAGTGAGGAGGAAGATCCCCATGTTGGAAGACCCCTATGTGTCCTCCATGACACATCCTGTTTGTGTAGTCAGGGCCTCAGCCAGTGATCTTTACAGTCATAATTCACAGAACGACAAAACTTGCTCTCTCACTACTTCAATTTTAGTATTAGGTTTGTTGTGGACACAAAGACTGGATTTTTTTATATTTGAGGGTATGAAACCTCATAATTTAAACTCAACAGAATTTGGAAAAATAGTACAGTATAAGTACTTCATAAATAGTACGAAGAGATACTTTCAATGTTGCAACGAGCTGCAAAGCTTTCATTACCATATTTGTTTGCTGTTGTCTATTTGGAGACTTGGTTAGTAATGTAGGTAAGTTATGTCAAAGTATGTTTTTGCTATGCAACTCGAGTCTGTTAAATAAACACTGATTTTCCAGGCCGTTTTAAACAAACATGTCCATGTGCTTGTCACATAGATTTCCCACAATGGAAAGGGTAATTGTTGTGTTTCCACAGTTTCTCTTCAATCTTGACTGACTGTAGGAAATTGGAAATGATGATTGTGGAGTGGCTGAAACTCTGTTTTGAAAATCTAACACCCTGTCAAGGGCCTGTGGGGGCTTTCAGGGCTCTCTGTTCATATTTTACCGTGTGAAGAGACTGTCAAATCTGCAAGAGGCAGTTATGCTAACAGCTGAATTAGTAGCCATGCAAAATGCGCCTGCTGTATCCCTGTGGTGCCCTGTTAAGGGAGAGTGCGGACATTCATGGTGGTCTGAAGGCCTGTGGGGCTTTTTGGCAGGCACATTAGGAGAACAAACATTTGACAGTGATGCTACAGTTATCAGACCCACTTTAGCCATTGTGATTTATATTGTGAGAACATGATAAATATAGTTCTAAGCAAGGTAGGGGGTGACAGGAGAAGGGGAAAGTATATGGGTCTGTCAGTTTGACCTGTGGGATGGAAGCGTCCCAACAGGGGGAAAAAAGGAGGACAACACGGAAGCTGTGATCAGAGAGCAGAGGCATCCTGTGCCCTCCACCTTGCCTGTCGTAAATCAGCTTGTACAGGCCTCTCTGCCCTCTGGCCCACACTCCTGTCTGTCTTAACCTGTGTCTCTCACAAAAGACCCGAGTTCCTACACAATATCTGAAAGTTTATGATGTGTTCTTTTATGTTTTATTTTTATTTTTGCCCACTGTTTCCATGTAATACTGTAATAAAATAAAAAATAACTTTTCCCTGACCTGATTTCAACTTTATCAACATGTAAGAGAAGTGCTGTTTTTTTGAAAATAGGTATTCAATCTTGGGTACTCATTTCTGAGCAGCTAGGATACTGTATATGCTGCCTTGATTGGCCTATTCCATCCCTGCTTATCGCAACCCTCTCTTGTGACAGCCACAGCAGATACAATCAATACATATATCAACAGTGGCCTAAGTGGGTCAACAGAGGAAGATAACACATCTTTCAGGGAGCTGCTGTGGCCACAGGAGAGTTTAGGAAAACAAAAGGCTATTGTAATTGATTTTGCTCAAGTTTTGCTTGTTATTGTTTAGACCTTGGAGAGGAAATTAAGTTATGAATGGAAGTTGCATTTCTATACACCGACAACCACAAACAGGCTCATACATCCATATCTGCCATGCCTCAGAGTGAGTCACCTGTCACTTTGCAGGTGCTGGCTATACATGATTTGTGTGGTCATGCTCCCGTATAAATCCCCACGGTCTCCGCGACAGTAATTCAACACAGCATATATTTTCCATAAATAATTTGGTGCTCATTGATTTCCAATGTGGAAGGAGAAATATGCCGGATCCACCTCAAGGGGCTTTGGATGTATCTGGTGCTCACTTTTGTGGTCAAAGTTGTGACAGCTAGAACCCATATGTTGTGCTCAAAAGATCCAAATTTATTGTCCTTTGGAGGCCCACTTGTCAGAAAAGGAGAAATCAAACACTGTTTGGTGTTAAGCAGGGCCAACATTTGTGTTTTCTGGGGCTTGTGATCTTTGTGATCAAGGGTTCAGTTTGGGGATAAACAACAAAACATGCATAAAATGTGCTATATGAAGTTGATCTTGGCATGTTTTTTGAAATAACATGATGTGAGACAGACTGCCACTCAGTTCTGTCCAGGATACCCACACATTCCTGCCTCAGGGTAGCTCCAGACTTTAGTGATACTGAATGCATTGTTTACATAGATGTGTCAAAGAAAGTTATAACTTTTGATTTTGAATAAATGTTTAATTTTTCATGAAACTGGTGTTCAGATAAAAACACAGGAACCACTATAATGTAGAGATGTTATTACAGGTACAGATATAAACACAAGATTCAGGAAGTTCAGTTTGAGTGATACATCCATGAGTTAAGAAGATTAACAGACATGACAACACTGCATAGTGCACTTTTAAATTATGAGGCAGAGAGGGTACCTATACTCTTTCCTTTGATAAATGTAGACACACATCTACCAGACATAGAGGGCACAGTTATGCTCTAACGGAAGTGCTCGCCAAACGGTTGAAACCCTCAGCATGTGTCTGACATTTGAGTTGGGCAGGTCACACTATTTTTGTAACTTTCCTAAACTGACTATTGCTTCAGCTAAATGAAAACTTAATGAATTTCTTCTAGGACATACTGTTCAAAAGTTATCCCCATATTTAAATGAGTCATCAGGTCACGCCCCTCTATGTGACGGCAGGCTTTTCAACCCACCTTGATGTGTGGACATTAAAAAAGCTCTAAACACTTTTGTCTACCATTGTGGTTCAATAACACACAGTGCAAACTAGGTGTTTTTGAACATAACTCACTTTTACTCCCCCTTCCTTAAAAAAAAAAAAATAAAAAACTTTCTCACTTTTCAGATTCAGAAAAGTCAACCAACACAACACAACGCAAAGAATATTACTCAGTCACACCCTTAAACTACCTAACTGGATCAACTCCATTGAGGCCAGTGGACCTCGATGGCCCATAAGACCAGGTTCATTAACTGCCACCAAAGGATGAAGCCCCCCCCCCCCACCCTTACAGACAGAAAGGGGCTATAAGTCTGCCACTGTTGTTAGGTGATTTTGTGTGGTCATTTTGTTGCAGTGTCACCTATGACTGATCAAGTTGTTGATTGGGGTGTTTGCTGGCAGCTCAGAGAGGGAAGGCAGGAATTGATGAGGTTTAATTGGTCTGTCTCCTGTCAGCTGTCATTAGTTCCTCATTTAACACTATCTGATGGTGCGAGTCTATTGCACCTACAGTGTGTGTGTGTGTGCTGTGCAAGCGTGTGTGTGCGTGTGTGCGCGAGAGAGAAACAGATAGACATTAGATATAGATATGTGTGTGTGTCTGTGTGTGTGTGTATATGTGTGTGTGAAGTGAAACAGGCAATAATACGTGTGCCTGTGAGAGATAGAGAGGGTGTGTATGTGTGTGTGGGCTGTGGTATTGAATCCAAGTGTTATCTTGACTCACCTTGGGGTGTGGTGGTGATTCCTTTGTGATCAATAGGGAGAATTCCCACCAGAGCAAAGCACACTCATTTCACCCTTTTCCCACTAAGCACCCACATGCAAACTACAGTATATTTCCCAACACACTTCTGGCTTGTGTGGGACACTTTTGTACACAACACAAAACAGCTTTATGTTGAGCCTGGACAGAGCCCCCTTCATTTAGATTCGAATGTAATCACTCATGATACAAATATTAATATTCTAAACAAACTTGTAATAAAGCTGTTAATGCATTCTTAAAATACAAAGTGTTGACTGTACTTAAGGTAAAAAAAACATATGGGAGCAATATGTATGAGAGAGGTATTTAAACTGTCAGAGGAGATCTGTTTCAACTCTTGGACAGAGTTAAAAGATCACCTTTCAGAAAAGATGAACTCAAGGGGTTGTTTTACCTCTCGGCTAAAGTCTATTATGATTGTATAAGAGTTTATTCCAAAGACCAGAATTTCCTGTGCACTTAAAGTTGATGAGTACTTGAAAGATCATGTTCTCTCCTGTCTGCTTTGAAAATAGTTCCACCAGAGACTCTAGTTCTTTGAGCATATTACACATTCAGTGTGATTTTTCAGACTGAGGGCATAATTATAATAATGAATGATTATCATCATTGCTGTCTTTATCTTGCATCATTGGTATATGGCAAAGATACTGCTTGGTAACGATGGTGCCATATTGTTAGCACAAATTAGCATGTGTGGATATCCATACCTCCCATCATGCCTTGCCCTGTGAGTGGCAGCTGTTAAGATGACTTCGACATGGTAGTGAGAATTGGTGTGGACGTGGCGGCGAGCTGTGGAATTCTCCGCTGCTGCTCGCTGATAGCTCTCTGAGGGCTTGGGTGTCACTCCAGTGACGGTCTAAGAGCCATTCATTTTTGCCTCCGGAGTGGCTGTCGAAACAAGATCCCGCAACCCCCCTTCCTCACAGCACGGTTCCTAAATATACATTTATTTTCAGAGGGAGTCCCCCTCGTCAGGATATGATGGATGTCACTAATCAGATGGCGTGCAAGTGTATGTCCGCAGTCAGGCCCCTCTACGTTGGTTGAGTGGCTGGTGTAAATCTCTGTGAGGGCGCTTTGTTGGGGCCTTGTCTTTGGTAAGGATCTCGGAGATATGATACCCTGTGCTGTTGCTGTCTGAGTGGGTCTATCTTAAGACTCCACATGGAGGTCTGGCATTCAACTAAGTCTCTGTGGGTTTGAGGGCAGGCAGCAGGAGGGCTGCCTGTGGCCTACAGTTACTGCAAGAAACACTCACCATGTGCCCCTCATCTATTCTTGCCTCTGGATGGCGTAGACCCACACACATATCTAGATAAGCAGTCCTCTCGTTTGGCTTTGACGTCGGTGCAAACATTATCCTCCTCACTTACTTGCTGAGTTTGGATGCTAACTGGGGATAGCCATCATTACAGTGTCTCCACAGATACAGTGTCTGTTACCAGGATAAATCAGGTGTATGTGCGTGTGGACATATATCCATATTGACTTATGTGTGTTTGTGCATGTGAACATGCTCACGAGTGCAAGTTACACATACAGTAAAGAGAGCTTTCCGGTCCTTGCTTTTCTAAAACTCAGATCCCCTCTGACAGGCTGCTTCCTCCTGTGACTGGGTGCTGCGTGCTGGATGCTGACTGGGTGGGGGGATAAGCATGGCTGCTGCTCACAGGCTCTGTGGGTGTAGATCCTGGCAGCTCCTGGGGCACGGCAGATGGTTGAGGGGCAGGATGGGGCTTCCTGGCCTGGCTGTCTTTGACCTGCGGTGGGGGTGAAGAAGAAAATGACTGCTGCGCTGACTTTTCCTTCTTCTTTTTCCCTGCATCCTCTAAGCACTCACACAGACGCCATACGTTGTGAGGCCGATAAGGCCACAAAGTGAAAGATGTAAACCCTGTAATAGCGCTGGTGTTGAAATGATTGAAATAGATTGGCACGATAATAGCTTCATTAGAGTGTTTCACACATTCACTTCGAGACTCTTATTTCATAAACAATACGCAAACAATGTAACAGTGTTGTTCCAGGCCAAGGCCCCATTTTCACCTCCTATCTATGGGACTAAACCTCCCTCTCCTCCAGCTCTGCTGTGAGATGCAGTATTAAAGCCTTAGATGGAGGGAGAAAGAAAGAATAGAAGGGAGTGAGATGGAGGAGGGGGTAGGTGGTGTTGTTTAAGTGAAGAGCGTGGCGTGTCCTGGAGGATCTAATAAGCAGGTTGAAGCCTGATAAGGATAAGCTGTCCCTCTGGCTCTAGGGAGCCTTGTTTTCACCCCCCTTTCCTCCTCCTCTCCCCTCCTTCCCCCCCACTTTTCAAGATGTACTCTGAAAACAAGGAGAGCAAAGATTAATCAAAAGAGAGAAACAGATGGAGGGAAGGCAAGATGGACACGGTGAATGGGAGAAAGGAGAAAAAGTGAAAAGAGACTGAATGTAATTGGGAAGCGGAGGGTGGAAAGGCAGCAGTGGTGGATGAGAAGGAGTAAAGAGGAAGGAGTGTGTGAGGAGAAGGCGGGAGAGGACAATGGGAATATGGGAAGGGGTGAGATAAAGAGACAAGTGGAGGAAAGAGGACAAGGATAGAGAAGAGGAGACAGAAGAAGAGGATTATAGGGGAA
Source organism: Scortum barcoo (assembly GCA_023238725.1). Taxonomy (NCBI): domain Eukaryota; kingdom Metazoa; phylum Chordata; class Actinopteri; order Centrarchiformes; family Terapontidae; genus Scortum; species Scortum barcoo. Next base: position 19,390,829 of record CM041531.1, read on the forward strand.
GAGAGGACAAGAGGGCGCACATCCAAAAAGGAAAGTGAAAAGTAAAGGCAAGGCAAGGGAGAAGAAAAGAAAAAACAAACTGTGGCAACGGAAAACACTGAAGCAGGGATGAGGAGACAGTGGAAGGAAGGATATAAAGGAGAGGAGCAGAGAGGAGAGATGAGAGGAGGAAGAGAAGAAGTTGAGAGGACAGAGGGCTTATAAATGGGCTGAAAGGGACCTGCTGGTGTGTCAGAGCTTTAGATCCCACCCCCTCCCCTGGGGAAAAAGGAGAGAAAGGAGAGAGGAGAGACATTGACCTTGCATTATTTATGCTTAGCGCTATTGGCCCAGGCAGACGCCGCTTTCCATTGTGTCTTCATAATGAGGAACCGCTACGAAGCTAAGGAAGAGGAAACACAACCGGGAAGGCAGTCTGTGTGTTCTCACTAGTGAGTGTGTGTGTGTGTTTTTTTGTGTGCACATGCTTTAGAGGTGGGAGGTTACTACAGGGAAGAGTGCAGACAGTTTAGTGAAAAAGGTATCAGGGGCAAAGAACCCCCCCCCGTAAGTAGCAGGCAGGTAAAGCGCACACGCACGCACATGTTCTATGTGGCAATACAGGCCTGTATCTGTAAGGTGTTTAAAGTGTGAGTGAATATGAGGGGAAGGCGAGAGCAGAGAGGGTCAGCTGTTATTTCCTGAGCTCCACCCTCATTTTCTTATAACAGCCTCAGGCCAAAGAATGTGAAAGAAGGACAGTGTGCATCTGTAGTATGCCCTCTGTGGTTCACTGTCCTCATCAGAGGCAGTCTCAAGTTCAGTCAAGGTTTCCTGAGAAATATAACAAAGTCTTGCACACGCAGAATCTGCCCCTAACCCCTCTGAAATTAGTTCACTTCTTTTTTTTTTTAAATCAATTTCAATACAAACTTTGGATACTATGCATGTTAAAGACTCATATCTCATATGCAGATATTTTATAAATATTCTCTCATCTAACTTTAGAGATATCTGCAAGATTTCTGCCCCCAATCCTACAGCAAGGTGAATAATGTATAATAACGTTTATTTGTGCTGTTTACAGCAGTGAAAAAAATAGATATTTAGAAATACAGCAAAAGACAACACGTCTTTTCAGAAACTGTGCTGTACTCCAGATGATCCACAGACCTCAAAGTTAACCATTTTTATTGGAACAGCTATCAGGAGATAGATGTTGCTGTTTAATTTTTTTACACGTACTTCTCAAATTCTGAGCAAGAAAAATACAGTAACAAAACAGTGGTTTGACCAAAAAATAAATATCATGTAAATCACGGTCAACTTAGGAGCTTTTTCCTCGACTTTAAACTTTAAACTTCCTCAACATTTTGGAAAAAATTAGGAGGTGGACCTTGAGTTTTTTTGTCTAAATAAATATCAAAAGTTTTACACATCATAAAGAAAAAAATTCAGATCTGTTGTGAAATCATAAATCTCACAGACCAATGTAAAATATAAAACCACAACAATCTGCTCCATCACCAAAAGAGAGAAAATATATCTTTCATAATTGACTTAGCTGTTGCTCAAACCCTGTATATTATCTGTCTAACACTTCTTCATGAAAAAAATAAGACAGTCACAGTGTTCGGTATTAAGCAGGCGGGGAGCTTAGGTGCACGGTTTTGAATTCGCAGTCTGTAACAAATATGATACTCTGGTCCCTTTCAGATCCGGCACGGCACAGTTCTCAGCTCCTCCCACTTACCTTTCACCCCCGCCGCACGTTTGTATGATAGTTTCAAATTTAATTACATACAACTCGACATACATAGCCCTTACCCTGTCATTACCCCGTCTGGGTCCACCCACTCATCATAGACCCACATCCACACACCCCTGAGAGCTGAGAACAACCTGCCTCCTGACGGCTGGTTATGATATTGGATGTAGTCTTCGTGTAAGAGTGTTTGTGTGTTTGTGTGTGTGTGTGTGTGCAAGTGTGTCCCCCTCTCTCTGTTTCCCTCTGTGCCTGGGATGTGGAGATTTGTATGGCATGTTAGTCACACCCTGTGTTATCAGCATCTCTGTGATGAGCATAAGCATAGCCTGAGGGGACTGGGGGTAGTGTCACAGATGGTACAGTGTCAGGGTCCCTGAGTGTGGTTTAGAAGATGGTGAGTAGCTCTTATCCCTTGTCTCCCAAGTCCTGTCACCTCTGCCAAGGTGCCATCTTTCCTCACGCGGGGTAAAGGCCGAGCTCGTCTCACCTCGCAGCTAGTGACCCATGTTGCAACTTCTTTTTTTTTTTTTTTTACCAGCCTGCCGAATATGGCAATCAATGCTTCCCAGAAACCCAGACCTAATCCTGTTATCCTCTTCCTTCAACAACCTGGAAGGGACAAGGGGCGGGATCCCAAAAGTCGGCAGCCAAGAGAGCCGTGCAGAGTCTGTCCCTATCGTGGTGAAAGCGGGCTTAGCTGAAACACAATAGGTGTGTAATTTCAGGTTTTTGTTAAGCCAAAATCCAATCACATACATGACTGCAAGATCACAGAGAAACACAACAGGAGAGGGGGCCTCGGAGGTGGAGGTGTCTCTACCTCACACAAACAATCCCTGCACAACTGAGACACCATCGATGACAGCCTGCTAACTAACTAACCCTCAGCAGAGAGATTAGCCTGGCTCTCTGTCCTAGATCTCCACAGTGCAGGGACGGGCTGACACCTGACTCCTCCCTAACCTGGCAGTTTTTGGATGAGATTGAAAAGCACAGGATATCTCCGGCCCTTAACTGATATCCCCGTGCTTTATAAGCAAATAGAATACATATCAGACAACTGTGGAAAAATCAAGAAGTAGTGTTTTCCAGGGGGAGTGGCAAAAAAGCACCAGCCAAAAGCGCTCTTAACTTTTCCATATAATACTGTCTTTTCATCTCACTAATTACAACTATTACACTAAATCAATTCCAAATGAAAGGGCATGATTTTAATCTCATCATATTCATCTCATAAATGCTTGTATAAGGACTTAAAATTAATAGTATAAAGTCTATTGTCTCCTCCTGAGACTGACTCCGGCACAATTGAAGATTTGTGATAGTGTGCAGTTTTGTTTTTGCCTCTTGTTTTTGCAGATGATAAATGAAATTAATACATGCATTTAATATTTGAAATGCTGAGATGAATAATTTATGACTCCATGGCAGATTAAAAGTAAAGCAAAAAAAAAAAAAAAAAAGTAAGTCAGTAATCACTAGTACACAGATTCAGGAAGTGAAAATGAATTTTTAACTGCTCGGGCCCATTGGTCTCTCTGTTCCAGTTTGTGTGTAGGGGGCTGTTGAATTAATGGTGTGTATCTTGACCTCATTCCACCAAATGCAGTCTGAGAGTTTTCCTTTGAAGCTGATTTATAGCAAAAACATAAAGCCTAATGCATCTGTTCAGGACGTCTAATGAACGCAATACCTTAATACCAAGTAATGCTAATTCATGCTTGCTCACAACAGACAGACATGATCATTACCATCATCATAATTATTATTCATGTAAGGCAATTAATGTTGCTGGTACCTCTATTCTGACAACTTCATTAGCATGGTGATACAGCAGCAATTGGGGAGATTCAAAAAGTAGCTGTGAGAGCTCTACCAGATCGGATATATGTATTATTGATAGAGGTGTTTCCTCCCATGATGCTGTTTTTTTTATCTAAATAACCTGGACAATTCAACCCAGAGCCCAGAAAAAATGTTCACATCTTTTCAAAGAGTTGTAAATGTGTTTTCAAGACGTATGGATTTATGTTCAACATAGTGGCCACTAAAGTCAAATCAAATGGCACATTTAACTAATAAAGTTGTACCATATTATCCTTAACTATGCTCACCCAGAATTGGAAACTCTATTATCACCAAGTAGCCCTTATATTTTGACTGTAGTAAAAAAACACAAATAAAAAAAACAACATGGTTTTATGTTTCAGTCACAGTTTCTTCACCGTGAAAAAAAGTAAAAACGTATTTATGCCATTCATTTAAAGCATTTCAAGAGAGGTGTGTTTAGCAGGCCAGGGTGCTTAAATCAAGACTTTTATGTTGAAAAAAAAAAAACAGAGAAAGCTATCGAGTGTATTTATCCACAAGAGTAAATAATGTGAAGTGGCTGGCTAAACCCCTTGAAATGTCTAGCCGGTCCTGGCACTGGCTGAAGGCTCCCAGTCAAAATAAGAAGTGAACTAAAAGCAATATAAACAACCCAACCAACCTGTTTTCACTTAGGATACATATTTGTGGCCATTTACTCTGATTTTCGGCACATGGAAACGTCTCTGAACTTGAAACTTTTAAAACAAAAAACTAGCGCTCTGGGGTGTATGAGAAATAAAAAACGAGTGCTTCCAGTATTGTAATGTCAAAAAGAAGATTTCATGCAATTTCGTCTCTACAAAACGCAGACAAAATGCGCTTGACCACACATTAATAGATTTCCTCAGCTAAAGGACACATGGAACCTATACCATTCTCATAAAACCTCTCTTGAGCTGTTGCTATTCATGCTGACAGGTAGAACATCAAGATGGCTCCAGCTTTTAAAGTCACATACTGCGTGTGGAATATTTAATGTGAAAAATGTGATGATGATGTATATTCAGAAAAGATAAATGCCAGGCACAGACTGAACAGTGAAGGAAGAGCTTTGCTTTGAGGGGGTAATGGGTAATTTGTGCCATTAAGTGTATTTAGAGACTATCCTCGCATTGCCCACTGATCACAGCGAAGGAGGAAATCATCAGGCCAACAGCTCTCGATCCGCTGTAGATGAGATCGAAAGACAGCTCGCGAAGAAGAGACTGTGTGTTGTGTAATTGTAAATGATTACTGTCTTTATACCACCAGGCGGGCTCCTTTTCTCCCGGCATCAGCAGCTGGTTGAAATTCTTTTATGGTTTCTGAGGCCAAAAAAGAGCCTAATTCCACCAAATGGCGAGCAAAAGAAAAAATGCTGCCCACTATAGATATTTCCATCCAGAGAAATGAAATATTAAACATGTTCATTATACCCTCAATTTGCAGTTATTTCTCATTGCACACGGCCATTTTCCCATTTTCCCTGCTCTCTTATTGGCACTGCGCTCAGGGCCTTGAGAGAAATCTCTCTTTTATTATTTAAATCCATGCATGGGGGCTGAGCCAGGCGAATCATCTCACGTCTGCTAGCCGACTCCCTAATTCTGATTGGCAGCTTGATACACACTCAACGGATGGAGAGGGTGATAATGCCTGTGACAAAGAAAAAATATCTCCTCCCCGTTATGTTTTTATTGGTAATGGGGAATATGGAGTTCACACACAATAAAAGTAGCCTTAATAATTGAAAGTGGCAATGGGCTGTGTCCGCGAGTCTGTAGGGCTGTCAGCGCAGCGATGTAAATTTCTTTGACATGTTTTTGTCTGGCTAAAACTTTAATGTCGTGGGTGTGACCAATCGGATGCAAATGTTGTTTTCATCCCTCGCCGATGAGATGACCTCTGTCATTTCCCCAGGGAAATCAAGCTTTTAAAAGTATTTGATGGCTGTAACTCCACACACACACATAAACACACACACAAACTCGTATTGCCAGCTTGAGCAAAATACACACACACACTGACATACTGTATGCACAAACAAACACATATCCACACAAGCTCATATATATCAGGGGTCACATATGCACTAAAGTATATGTGTCAAGAGTGAGTACACACACACACACCCCTACACATTCACTCATGCACAGATATGCAGATATACACTACAGTTTTCACACTACAAGCATCAACACTCTCACATGCTTGCCAACCTCCTCACCCACTCATTGATGCTTGGCTAATACATTCAACATGTGACGGTGCTGTATGCCTCCCTGTACTCAAACAGACACTTGATTAGATTGAAAGCACTCTTTCATGGCGAGCATAATGGTTTTGAACATGGAAGGTGGACACAGCAGTTCCTCTGTCAGCCTGTCATAACCTCTGACAGGATGAGGAGGCCACAGCTCTCCCCTATAACTATCCAGGCTCTGCTGCTTACAGGCATCCGCACCCAAAACAGAGACACACACACACAACACATAGTTTTCTGCGTACAGATTATGCATGTGTGTGAGTGCGTGTGTGTGTGCTTGTGTACGTGCGTGTCATGTGGATAATGCTGCATGCGAGGGCCAGCTTTAATATTGGTCTGGAATAACGGGCTCTTTTGTACATTGTGAGGCAGCCAGCATCTGAGACCAATAAAATAGTGGCCCTTGGGTCACTGCTCGAAGGATGAAGGAAGAAGATATAATCATACACAGAGGACACAACACCTTTTTTGTGCTTTCTCCGCATATTTGGGTGCGGAGAGAGCGCGGGTCCTTCATAAGTTTAATATTTTTGCAGTGTGACCTTTTGTCACTAATAGAGTGACTTGCCAATAAGCGTATATTGTATCTTTAGGGGGTGCAGCCATATTAGTGCAGCAATTGGCTGTAGAAAGAGGAGGAAGACTAGTCGCACGGAAGACACATGGTGTTAAGGCGGATACAGACAGGAAACACGTGTGTGTGCTTATGGGCAAGGATGCGTGCCTGGATGTGCGTGGTTGTGTGTTGGTGTGTGAGACTGCGCATGTGTTAGAGAGATTGTATATGCATGCATGTGTGTGAGTGTATGTGTGTTTTGGTGTGTGTGTGTGTGAGTGTGCTTCTTTTTTTTGCAATATATCTCATAATGACATTTGGAATGTCTCTGGAAAATGGAGCATAAGCCAAGGAGGTTGACAGTCAGAAACCACAAGCTGGAGTTAAGCCTCAGCATTGCAGTGAACCATATGCTAAACCCATGTCATGCCCAACTCCAGATCCAGCACTAGCGATTAACTAAAGCCTTAAGATAAACATTGCAGGAAAAACAATTTGAGGCTTTTTTGGACAATTTGTTTGATAAACGGCGCTAGTTTCCCATTTGTGGAGATGAGCCGGGCTCAGTTTTCTGTTTGTACACGTGCCATGTTTGTCTTTGTGGCGATGATGTCTCATTATCTTCTATTAGGCCCATGTGCAGATGTGCTCCTGACTGACGTTTTGCAGGTTACAATATCGCTCATGTTTTTCCATCCAATGATGTAATGGAGTCATAACTGCCTCCACCCCTCAGTCTTAGTGGCAGCGTGATTGGTCAGAGGGGACTGCAGCCTGTGCTACTAGCACCTGTTGTGAGCGACTCTAGCAGTCTGAGACAAGCACTTTATCCCCTGTCTCCCCAACAATCATTACAGCCAGCTTACTGGGTTATTATAGCGCAACCATAGCACGTTTACACTGACTGCCAGATATCCTTGTGGGTGTACTCTTCATCTGCTTCTTGATGTTATTTTCTTCAACCTATTTCATCCCCTAGGTTGCAAAGACAACTTCTCTTTATTTAGGGCAGGTAATAATTAGAGCAGACGGGCTGTTTGATTTCCACCTTGATAACACCTTCAGAATGTTGTCAGAGAGTGTAAACACGTACCCGCTCTTAGTTTGGCTCCTTTCATTTGAATCATTTGTTCTTGTCTCTTTTTGAAAAACAGGTTGTTGTGGTGTTTGTATGTGTTTGTGCCTGTGTGTGTGTATGGGGTGGTGTCAGCGCCTTTCAGTGCCTGTGTGTGGTTGTGTTGTGCGTGTTCCTCTGTGGTCGTGTAGGTTTTTTTTTTTTTCACGTGTAGGTGTGTGTGTCTGTGCGTGTGTTCGTGTTGCATGGAGGTTAGGTTTTTTGATCTTAGTGGGGAGACGTGAGTTGCCCTGGGCTGTGAGGCTCATTAGGTATGTACTCCTCTGAATGCGAAAGTATTTGTTAAACCACATGACAAGAATACCTCTCTGCTGCAACAGATGTGCTGTAATTAGAGAGGGCTTAAGTTGTCTTAGAGCTGTGTGGAAAGTCATCACCAGCTGATAAGTTTACAACAGTGCCCTACCCCTCCCTCATGCACACATACACACACACACAAACACACACACATTATGTGCAAAGCTAATCAGGCAGGCAAACGCCACACAGACAAACACACATCTGACAAAGGAATGACAAATAATACACACACACATATACTCGTACAAAAGTTTGCATTGTAGTAAAACAACCTAAAAGACTAATGCATGGATAAAACAAATACCAACACATAGGCCCTTATTTATTTATTTATTTATATAGGTGTGTGGTGTGTATACATGTCCACCAAATAATGTTTAATTTCAGACAATAGGATTGTGACTGCAAACAATATTTCTAGTATTTTATAAGAAAATGATAGCTGAAAAATGACAGCTTCCAGAATAAATGTACACATAGTACAAGCTGTTTTCTTGGAAGGAAATAAAACAAATCATGTTTTTTTTTATTTAAACTGATATATATTATTGTTCAAATGCAACGTATAACCACTGATGTTGTTTATATACTCACCATATTTACTGTAAGCAGCTTTATGGCTGAAGTGATACGTTAACCCAGCATTCAGGTCTTTGGCCCCAGAGATAAAGAGGGCATCTGATCAGAGCTATTATCCATTCTGCAGTGAATCAGGAAGATAATGGTCTATCTGTCAGCATGGGACCTCCATAAAGCCATTAACACCTTTTGTTGTTTCCCTCCTGTTCTCCAAACGTGCTGGGCAGTTCAAAAAGGCAAACGAGGCAATCTGTTAGCTTCGCTTAGACCCTTCATTCCCCTGCTCCAAGTGTGCGCATAGACACTGACAAGCAGACACACAGCTATGCAGAAACATAAATGATTTGTTCACACCCTCCGTCTTGTGTTTCGATGCAGGTGAAATGTATTTGGTATAGATTGTAGGTAATACCTAGCAGCTGATTGCATTTTAAATGCATCTGAAATGACCACTTGTGACTAAATTACACTTGAATATTTATAACTGTATAATTTTAGGGGGAACACCATCTTAATAAACACATTTGCAAAGGTAAGGTATGAAATTCAAAACCTAATGCTTTGCGTTGGCAAATACCGTTTTTAGGGTTACATGCTACATGCATATTACAAAGTTAATAAGGCTGTGTGTGTGGTCTGGCATGCATTTGCACTCCTCCTCCTGTACACCCGATGAAGCATCATGATTACATTCACGGCTACTTTTAGAAGATGGACTTGCGATGTGATCATTGCAAATAACTTTCTATTTTAATTTGCTGTAGGCATGAATGTTTTGAACTTGAAATTCCTGGATTATTGCAGAAAGAAGGCATAGCTGTTGGAACTGTTGAGAGTTTTAAAAATTGGTATAAACTCCCCCAGTTTTAGCATCTGAAAGGATCTTTTTACCGCTTAACACTGTTTGAACCACACTTCTGAGAGACTATATATTGGCCTGTAAGGACTAAGACACATTCACATGGAAGCATCTACACACACACACACACTTATCTGACATTACAAGTCTTTTTTGTGCTTTGAAGTTTTCAAGCAGTCAAATTAGCATTGATGAAAGAGTCAGCATTGAACATCTCTGGGATCTAGCCAAGAACCAGGGCTGTGGACAACCTATCTTCATCTCTCTCTCTCTCTCTCTCACTCTCTCTCCACCCTTCCACTTCGTCTACTCCCCCACCACCACCACCCCTGCACCAGCGACATCCCTCCTCCTCTGATAGCAGGAGCCCCCAGTGGTTCCCTCCTTCTCTTCCTTTTCTCTCTTTCCTCTTCTTCCCTCTCCTGTCTGCGTTGCCTTTGGCAAATTGGCAAATTGTGTTTTACTAACGTGGGTACATGTGTTAAGTGGGGATCAATTGTTTGTTTAACAGGGTGCCTCTATTAGACTGGGAGGGTGTAATTAGTGGTGAGGCCCTTTCTTAATACAGGCAGCATCAGCGAGGTGGAAGAGGGGGTGGGGGGCGGGCTGTCCAATCAATGCCAAATCTCAAGAAAGGATCGGCTGCAGTTTGGTTTAGGGAAATTAAATTTATGATAAATCTCATTGGAGGGGTGGACGCTCAGCATTCAGTGAAGTTGTCCTCAGTGTCCTACTGTGCATCATTGGTTGCTAGCCTAAAGCCAAAATCAAGTATCCATAATGAACCTGCACGGGGCACGGATAAAAGCCCCATAATATCTGATTATTCCCATTGCCATTTTACTGATTTGCTTTGTTCATATCAAAGGCGCTCTTTGAAACACCTCATACCTACTGTGGGCTAGGGTCCATATACTTGCCAGCTAGGCGGATCAGCAGCAAGCCATGCCAAGAAATAGCAGACAACAGAGAAACAAAGCAAATTCCGCTCATGCCCCCCCCCCTTTCTGTCTTCCTCAACACAACAGTCACACGCAAGCAAAAACGTTCACAACATACATACACGGAGGATTGTTCAAGAAACATTGCTTGCTCACCATATCGAGAATCAAACAGTCCATGTATCAATGAGAGATGTACACCATGTGGGGCCCAATCTGCTCTAAAGAGAAACTATTTTCACTGACATGTGGTTTAGATGGACCATATGAGCTGCAGACTGCTTTTCTTTTGTTCAATCGTTTGCTGTTGGTGTGTGTGATTTCAAAAACCAACAGTAAAAGAGTGGGATCTGTATGCTTGTGGTCAACACAAAGTAAATAGACTAATATGTCTATTTACAGCAAATGGTTTATGTGTATAAGCTTGTGTATATGCACATTGTACATGTTGCTTGTGAATATATGTGTGTGTGCTTAAGTATGAGTTTGTGTGTGCATATCCAATCGCCTCAGGACAGACTGCAGCCTATTGGCAGTTCTGCTTGACAGTATGTCAGTATCCCTGTGGCATGGATGTTAACAGGGAGACTTATGGATATTTTGGACACCTGATCCTTATAGATACTAGGTGCTTAGCAGTTGAATTCTCCAAGTGAATCAGTCTGAAGGCACAAGAACTAATTTTCTGGTTGCTTACGTGCTGGGCACTATTTTCATGCTGCCTGCCACCGCATGTAATCCATTTATAAAATGGACATTTGGCTATATGTGGTGTTTTTGCTGTATATGAATGTTATCAATGTTGGCTTTTCTTTTCAACGATTGCAATAGAGGCTGAAGAGGCAATTGGTTGATAGTGTGAATCCCTCCTTGGAGGAGGTAAATTACACAAATATTCCCCTCTCTTAAAAAAAAAAAAAAAATATATATATATATATATATATATATATATATATATATTTCTATGAGCAAGGCACTCAGGCTAATTGGTTACTCCAAACAAAATTGTATTTGGCGTATTCTCAGACTGCTGTCAAACATGGTGCTGCAGGCAAAGACAAGTATACTCACTACGACTCCAGTTATCTTCATTAAATGGCATCCATGTCAGATCAAAGAGCTTGTGAGTCACAGTGAAAGCAGGTTTGACTTAAAAGTTCCCTTAAAAACAAGAAGTAAACACAGATATCCTAAAACTAGTGTGACTATATGAAAATAAAGCAGGCAAATCATGCAAAACAAATCCTGTGATACTGTCGGCAGGTTGCAGGCGACAGTGTATTTTGAGTAGTGAATGAGTCAAAAACTTGGTAGCCAGCCCAGGGCTACACAACTGAAACTAACTTTGGGGTTGTGGTTCACAATCCCCAAATTTTGCATGTAAGATTATACTAAATAAATGTTTCAATTCAAGTTTATTTCCAGTTTTAAACCAAAAAATTCACAGTGGGACTTTGTGATATTGTGTTATAATATGTTGCATAATGTTGGGCTGTTGATGTGTTAAATCTGAGCCGTTTCTCCTCTCATGTGATGATGAAGTATTAAATGTTTAATCCTGCACGCTGGTCCAGCAATCAGCTCAGGTCTCTGGCTGCTTACATACCATCTCCAATATGGTGGTGCAACATAACTGCGGATGCTGGAGGTTCATTGGATACTTCAGCAGGGTGTAGTCAGAGGGTGTTTGCTATGCTAACTGGCAGCTGCGGTGTGGCAGCAGACATTGTGCTGAGTGACTGACAGTCTCAGAAGCTGCATGCCAGCTGATCCTGTCTCCTACCAACACCAGCCTGGCAATGGCAGCCATCGTTGTCACCCCTGATTTCACACACCAGCTAAATGGCTGCGACTCAGCCAACTTGCCTCTGACACCAACCAGCTAGCAGACTGCTGGTTATTCTAACGTAGGAGTTGAGGCGGTGCATGGTTCACTGCATGTATCACATGACGCAAGCAGTAGAATATTGTTTACATTTGGCTAATTTAAGTCTCACTGACTGACTTACAATGACAGGATACAAGAAATATTAGATGACAGATAAACACGGATAAGAATGTACACACACACAAACACACAAATGCCCATACGCACTCACTGTCCCTTTCTATATATTTGAATGCAGTGCACTGAATAATAATGTGAAAACATAACAATACATACAAATGAATGAGTATTTGTGAATAAATTGCTCTTATTACCATTTATTTGAAAGGGAAGCATGGGCAGGGGACATTTCCATAGGAAGCACCACGCTAGTTTTACTTTCATCACATAAGCAATCTAAACAGCCCAGCCATTCTCCAACTAAGCAATAAGTGGCAGAGTGACATTCGAGTGGGGCCGCCCCTTCTCATCTATTGTCGCGGCTTTTGAAGTTCCTTTTCAGGTCATTAAGCTCCATTTCCCATTCACAGAGAGCTTGTGTGGCGGCCGTTTGAGCGCAACAATGGACCCTAATGACTTAACGCTTCTGTTTTCATTCTCCACCTCTCACTCACCCCGCCTCCCCCCTCCACCTCTTTACCCACTTCTCCACTCGCCCCCACAATCGTCCCCTTCACCTCTTTAATGGTGGCTTGCACCCCTCGTTTGGCTGCCTACGTTTTTTATGGGGCATTGTAATGAGCTGCAGCTGTGGGGTAAAACCTGGGTGTAATGTTAACCCAGGCGGAGGAGGGTGACCCAGTGGAGCAGAGGTCAACGCATTGTGTTGTGCCAGTGCCAGGCTCGGGGTCTATTAGAGGCTATAAAGGTTATTTTTTGAAGCTACAGCATGCTGCAGTAACACCCTCCCACCCCTTCACACACACACTCACCCCCCGAGATAGAATATAGTCAGATCCCCCCTGTTGAGCGTTTTGAATGGGCTCATTTCTGTTTTGTCATTAAGCACTAGTTAATTGGCAAAGAATCCACAATTGTTGTGTGTGAGAGGGCTGATAAACTGTGGTAGAGTGGCTGAGGCATTAGTGGTCGCCAGGGGAGTCAAATACCTGTCCTCCTGCCTTCAGTTACAGTGTTCTGACATGGTTGAACGCAGGAAAACAAGGACTGAAAACGCTGATGTTGTTTTAATGCTGTTTTTAGATAAGGGGGTAAAGGGACTTACTAGATGGCTGGAGTCATTCGGGCAACATGTACGCAATCATATAAGCACACTACACAAGCTAATAAAAACACAGACATGTGACCTATTCCCGCATGTGAAATTTACAGAGGAAAGAGGAAAAAAAACACACACACACACACACTCACAGCGGAGCATAATCTATCATACCACAGTGAGTAATATATTTACTCATGACTTCAAAAAGGTGGCCATAGCGGCCTTTCTCCAACACAGCTGGTCAGGGCACAGACAGTTTATCCTCTTCCCAGTACGAGTGACAGGCAAAGCAGTAACCCGAGCTGAAAAAACAAAAGGCACAAAGCCAATCGGCAAAATCAAACTGACCCCTGTCACTCTCTCTCTCTGCAACTGGCGTAATCTTAATTGAATCAGCCTTACAGAAAGATGTTGACACTGAGAGATTGCACAAACCTGGGAGGCCTTGGCAAGCCAGGCAAAGTGCTGGGGAAAAATGGGGAAAAAAAGTTGCCCCACCTATTCATTAATGTGTCCCCTTATGTCCCACTCTCCCATTTCTCACTGTCTCAGTGAGATAATGCTCCCCCACCCCTCCACCAGACAGCCAATTTGATCACTCACTGTGGTCCACTGAGGAGGCCTCCAATTTTTCAGCCATGTCCAGCGAACACAACCAGACAACGCACTGTCCATGGATTCCCAGTTACTGCAAGACCAAAACTGTACAATGCGTTTAGGTGAACACACTTAAAGCAACTTAGCTGCGATCCCAGCCTCAGTATGCAGTAGCCTTGCCTTATTTTTCAGGACAGAACTGTAAAATGATCCATCTTGGCTGGTTGGTTAGCATATTTAAAATCAACTGATGGCTCCTTCATAGTAACGGCAAACAAAAGAATGAGGGCGCAGTCTTCGCTTTGGGTTTAATGACATGTTTGTTTTCATGAGAAGCATTGATTGGCTTAGTCATCCCCATGAGACCCATCCATCATGGCGCTCTCCATTGTGTCTTTATTGGCACCCCATCGTAACACGTCTAACCTTTCAGAGTCACTAATAATCACTTTTGCCCGAAGGACTTCAAGAGGATGGTTGATGTAGCGTTTCTCACACTTCATTTAATTGCTTGTCCATGTAGTTTGTCATTCAATAATGTGGTAATAACTGATATTTTTTGCTGTAATAATGTATCAAATGACCATATGAAAACAGTAGGAAAATGTGAATGGGGTCGCTCGTAGTGATGAGAGAATTATCACCTCTGCAGCTTCCCTCAGTTTTATGGAGCTTTATAGAGGCGCTCGGCTCATTGTTTTGCTGTCCGTCTCGCAACTTTACAGTGTTGGTTCACTCTCACCGCTCTCATGATGTCCTTTTCAACAAGCAGCTGTTTTTAGTAAAAAAGGTCTAAAAGCCCACTGTACACTACATGCTCAGCACAAAATAGCAGACAGACAGTTAGCTACCAGCTGGTGGTGCATTTAACAGAAACAGCGCTGGATATTTCCCTCAGGAGTTGGTAGAGACCAAAAACAGAACCAAAAGAGGGTGAATGTTGAACTTACATCTATCAGGTGACTGCAGATGTGTAATGTATAACTATTTACTAACAAATTGGCCACATAAATAATTGGCCACTTAAAGGTGATTATATGTCAATATCGTGTTCACAATTAGTTACCCCATGTGGCCAAAAGAAATTAATTATTGCAGGGTTTTTTTTACTTTAAACTGCATCATGTTCTTTGAAATCATGTTTTTAGTCAATACTGAATGCTCACTTGAGAGAGCAATAGTGTGTTGCATTTTTTTCCTATATCATTTATGTATATATGGTAAAACCTACTTTTCAGTATTTCTCTGTAGCAAATGTATTTCCTGTACTTTTTTTTAATCAATTACAACTTTGTTGTAAATTATAATATCTATATTTTACCAGTTGTTGTAACCAGCTGTTATCAGTCTGATCTCATCGGCTGCTAACAATGCTGCATTCCTGGATTTTAAGAAATAAGATGGGATAGTAGACATCCCAATGAATGCCAGCAATAAGGTTATCCATGGGTGTGGAAATGTCTAAGGTGCAATGAGAAGTGACAGAGTTAGGAAACACCCTAGTCCTGCCATTGCCAGATCTGCATATGAATGGCAGGCAGCTCCATGCAGGTGGCATGCGATAAGAGCCCTAATCTAGATGAAAGACCCCGGTGCAGGCCTCCCTTATTAGCTCTGATGAAGCAGGGGTGCGGGTAGAATGCTAATACCCAGATCCCTCCCTCCACCTCCAGCCTGGTTTCCAAGCCTGACTCCCAGTTTTGCTGTAAGCAAACCATTGTAAACAAGGCCAGGGCACATTGCCAGGTGGATCACATCAGAAAGTGCGATGGCCGGCTTGGGCTCTGCTGCAGGAAGAAAGGCTAGTGGATGGAAGGCCAGTGTAGTCTGTGCCATCATTTGATCAGGCCTGTCTCTGCCACCATGTAGAGCCCATGTCCTGGACAAGAGCAGAGACGCCAGATCCTGCCTTGGGGCAACTGTCATGCATTATGCATGTGCATTATTCATACAATTATTGATAACACTTTTCACATTGGTGATTATTCATTCATTAATTATTGCAGTCCCTAATGTGTTAGCATTAAAGATATTGTTATTAATGTCAAGCCATTTGAAGAGTGCCTGTGTTCCCAGTGGCTTGTGTCTTGTTGGTTATCTCAAAGCCTGAAGTGGAAGGAGAGAGCAGTGGAGTGGGGTTTTGGACAAGGTTGAAAGGGAAGGAGTCATACGAAGAAAAAAGGGAGGGGAAAAAAGACCTCCACTCACACACCTAATAAGAGGAGCTGCAAATGTTTACTAAAACTGTTTTGAGGGATTGTAGTCCCAGCACTGTAGAGATAGGAGGAAGAGTAGGAGGACATCCTTAGAGCTGAGCTACAGTGTGGGATGCTAACAGGGCTGAGGCATACCCTGGAGCACCTCTGATGCCAGGGAGGGTGTCTGATAGCAGGGCTGGCTTCTGCTCTCTCTCCTCCTGTCTTCCCCTTTCTCACCTTCACCCTCACTTCCACTGCACACACATACATACACACACCCCTCCTCTACCCTGTCCTGTCTTGAATCTTTACCATCGTTTTGATAGATCACATCCAAGAACATGGAGGGTAGGTCAATGCATCAATGCTAACCTGAATAATTCATTCTGCATGTGTACATAGTCTTAATTACAGTTAATTATTTATAGCCCCTACACCACTGGAGTGGTGTTTTTTCCCCAACAACTGGGGGTTTGATTTAGACTGTTTCTTAATGTGCCTGTAATGACAAAAGCAACTGAAGTTTTGTTTCAGAATGAGACATGAAAAATAATCTTTCATTAAGCATTCTTGGCAAACTGAAACAGTATTCTCTGGATGAATGAAGGAAGTATGCATGATAATTCATGATCATTTTACTGTACTCATAAGGAAAAAATGATTACTTATATTATATTACTTGTTGCATAACTTTCCAAAGCCTTCAGACTCATATGTAGCAAATTCTGCATTTGAAAGATGCAGCTATAAGTAATCAGCCTGCACTTGGGAGGTATTGTGCTCCGGTACTCTTGTCCTCACAGTGAAGCCATGGGGTTCACACACCTTCCAAGCAGTTGGAAGAAGTATCCAAATCATTTACTTAAGTACCGACATTACACGGAAAAAAAATCAGCTACAAGTCCTGCTTTGAAAATTTTACAAGTAAATATAATTGGAAAAGGGTACTTGAAGTATTAACAGTAAAAGCACTCAGTGGAGAAAAATGCCCCCTACTAGATTGATATTACTGATGTTATTGATGTAAAAACAGGATTTTACTTTAGTATGGTACTTGGGTAAATGTATTTAGTTACATTCCACCACTGCCTACCAGGGGGCTAGCTAGCAGAGGACGCATACTGTCAATTAGACAACTTTAAAGTTCAGAGAGCACATTGAGGGCCATTCTTTTCACTAAACACAGAGACAAAATTGATGCCCACCCTCCTTCCTGCTATCAGTGAATTTCAATTTATAATCACTGACACTACTCTATAGTGACAAATGTAACCACTATAATGTGTTACTCAGTAATGCACTACTGACTAACTATGTGTATATCTTTAATCACTGATTGCTGGAAAGGCTTTTTCAAAGTAACAGCCATGGTATTCTGCAAAACATACGGGTAGCTCTCACTTTGCATGTCAGTGTATCTTCTCCATTTGGCGGGCAGAGGACGCCTGCTGGGAATCTACAACCTCATTTGTTCTTACATACCAAAGTGTGATGAGGTTGGACAGAGGGATATGTACTAATGTAGCTAAGCATGATTACTGGCTTAGTCAACAGGCCGATGGTCTGTACATAGTGGAAAAGGGAATGAGACAGACAGAGACAGAAAAAAATCGCCCACATTCCAGCGTCAGTGTCAGATTGCCTCAAGTTTGATCCCCATTCAATAAATAGTAAATCTACTGTATTTCCAAAGCAGGACTGTATTGTCTGTGTGGCGCGTGAAGGCTGCTGACCTCTAAGTCAACTATTTAGTGAATCAACATTATCATTCCAAGCTCCTTTGCCCCAGCTGAAACATTAGCCCCTCTCAGGGCTGAATCTTTCTGGGATGTTTCCAGTCTAGCCGCCAGCGGGGCTCGTCCAGGGACTGCTGGAGCCAACACAGCGATCCAGTTACCCTTCTGTGTGTTGCATTACAAAAAGAGCACATTTGGTTCCGCTAATCAGCTGTAATGCTATTGCCATCGATAAAGTGTGTGAAACATCATTCTTGAGAGATATTTCTCAAGTCATTTAGCCTGGTAATTGACTTTTAAAGCAGTCTGGGCCGTGGAGTGATACTACAAACCAGGTGGGCTGGATAGAAATATATCTATCATTTCTTTGTGTGTGTTGATATGATGGGATGGTGCAAGAGATCGAGAGACAATGTTGATGGGCGGTGGAGACAGACATCTTTCAGCTCCCCCAAAATAGGAGCATCTTTGCTCGTTCACTCTCTCTCCTTGCATGTTAGTTTAAAGCAGATAATGCAGAAAGCTTCCCTCCTGAGCTGAGGAGGCAGCATATTGATTTTGTCTTAGATGAGGTCTCTGAAACCTCATTTACTCCCATTGTCATCATGGTGGAACATCAGTGTCTGACAAGCTGCACCCCCGCTCTCCCCCATCCTGGCGGCCATCTTGGAAACTGTTGAGGGATGCTAATGTGTGTGAGCATTAGCGCTGTCCTCTTCCAGTAACACTGTTGACAGAGTGCCTTGCATGATAAGATGTATGAGGTCAGATAATGTTGCTGCTGACTAACCATTGTGCTGTCTAAATAAAGCCTTGTGTTTAAGCACTGATCTGCTCTTATTAGGTTACAGCGCAAACACAGAGGAACGTCCCAGGTGGACCTGCCATCTTGGCATGTGGGTCACAGTGAAACACGGCACTCCTATGCCCAGAGCTTTTTGGGTGTTTAATGAACTATGGGTGATGCTGTCCAAGTTCCCTCACTTCATAATCTTCAGTGACGGATCATTGAATACACTATTCAATGGCATGGCTACGAAATGATAGCTATCAATTAAATTTAATTTTGCCAAAGGCATGTACAAATCAAGAATGGACAAGTTATGAAGCTTAAGAAAGGATACATGAGTTTTTTTTGTTTTAATCTAAAAAGACTGGCGTAATCAAACAAAACATGATACATTGTGTGAGTAAGCTCTTGCTTGGCTCACAGCACCACCCTGCTTTCATCAGCAAACAAAGCCTGATTGACAACAAAAAGCATGCGAAGCAAACTGGCCCACTACTCTGACTCACACTTAGAGCATCTCACAGTACAAGGGCTTCTTAAAAGAAACCCACACAATTACAATGCTCTCAGCCAGAGGGCAGAGATTTCTGTGTATACATAAATGGCATTTGGGAGGGTTTTTTTTGTTTTTATTAAACAGGATGAAATTATGCACAAAGACGTGATTCAACATAATTAAACTAATTAAAGAACATCATTAATAAAATATCAGTGAAGCCAGCTGTTTACAGTGTGTGGTGGGGCCCGGGGATGTGAGGAGATGGGAGGGAGACAGACAGTGTGTTTTTAATATGTGCTTTTAAGGGTTCCCTGTGGTGAAGGTCTTCTCCAGGGACAGGGGCCCCTTTGTAACGGTCCCTGTGGAGAAAACAACAGCAACATCAACAACATCCTCAAACACCAACATGCTTATTGTGGAGAGAAAAACAACAGTTCTGTTTTCTGCAGATATTCATTCTAAGTAAGTTTGAGTCTCTGTGTCATGTGGTAACAGTACTGAAAAGGCATTTGAATGTTCAAAAATATGTATATGTACAAATACAATCCACATACACACGTGCCAGGTCAACTACCAACCTATGCTCTTGAAATTATTTAAAACCAGTCATTTATAATTTGTTTCTTATGTTTGCACTTTTACCTGTTAATACTTTTTTTCATAATTTTGGTCTGCTCTCAAATAACAGTTCAGCTAAAAAAGTTTTAAAATATTCAGTTATTATACTAAAACTAGCACAATTGTTTTGATTTTAGTACATATAAACCTGGCAGCATATAAACTAGAAATTGCCAGATCAGTACTTGACGTGCACTCCAAACATATAACTTTGACACCATGTGATTCTTTTAAAAGCGTTTTTGTGCCCACACATTCAGTCGTGTCACATACAATGAGGCCTTTTCTAAGCCAATAAATGAGGGATGACTGTGGTGATAGTCGACATGCTGATAAAGGAGCAATGGACATAGTGAAACAGAGCCCAATTAATAATGCATTTGTGTCTGACTGTCTGGCCCCAAGGACAGAGCTGCTGAAAAATGGAGGTCATATGTCCTCCTCAAGTGGTCAGTGATCCCTCTGTGCCCCCCACCCAGTGTTCAGTGTCCAGCTCCCCGAAGTGCGAAACGGCACACTTGTGCGTCCAACGCAAGTGCAACCATTAACTGTATTTTAAGACTGTGTAATATGCCTCACACCTTTACATCTGCAGATGGTACGCTATGTATGGATTTGTATACTAAATAGTTGGGTAAACTTACATTGAATCTATACAGACACGCATATAAGCATATACTCACACATACGTACTGACAGGAAGTGTGTAATAGTGTGTCTGTGTGCGCTTATGTGACGGATGGTTGAGGAGGTGACCTCTCTTAAGAGCAGTCGCTGGTGAGGGCCTGCCTGTGACCCCGGGCCACTTAGGCACATTAATCACAACCCCTTCCTTCTTGCTTTTATCAGCCTTGCTGAAAGCTACTGTCCAGCCTCCACCCCCACTCCCCCCTTCATCACCTCTCTGCTTTAGCCATTCATAAGGCTCTCATCAACTTCAGACCACAGGTATCACTCCATCACTACACATTTATCAGGAGCTGCTCTTATCAGCCAGCAGGGCCTGAATATGGAAATGGGATCCCTGCCACTGATAAGGATGGCCTGGATTATCCCTGGCTCTCCTTCATCAGATAGCCACTGAGGAATGGTAACAGGCCGGAACATTCCACCATTGTTTTGCAGCCGTGCTGATTGAAGAAGAGCTAAGAGGGGGGGCACGTTGTAGAGATATGCAATGTGTGTGTTTGTGTGTGGAAGCATGTATATTCATTAGTGGGTCAGTGAGGCTGGAAAAGCATCAATGCAGGTACAGGTGATCAGTTGGATCTCTCACCTGATTGCTTACTTGTTTGCATGCACAAACACACACTTGTTTCACCTATGTACACACACACACACACACACCCACCCTTTCCCCCTTCAACACTGCCCTAGTCATCCAAGGGGGCGCTAAAGTACACCAAGCTCACAGAAAAATTAAATGAACAACCTTTTGAATTGACACTTGCACACACACGTACGTTCACATGCACGCAAACAAAATTAATTCAGACAGGCCCTACATGTGCACACACACTTACATTATCACACAGAAGCTCAAACAGACAGCATGACGATAAGCATACACACACACACACACACACACACAGGCCTACACACAAAACACTCCTTTCCTTAGCATGTGTTCAAACTAAAATAGGCCATTCCTAATTAGGACCTCACAACCTGAGCTGTTTCTTCAAAGGCAGCCGCTCCTGCGCTAATCTGAAGCATTGCTTCATTATGAATTCTTTAAAGTCCCACCCAGCTGTCAAGCAAGCTTGTTGAGAGGGCTGTTATTAGTGCGGCTAATTCAGCAGGCACAAAGCGTGGTCTGTTGTTCTGTGTTGCTCGCACCACGCGCAAACACACACACTGACTGGGGTGAGCACGCTGACCTGAGATGATTTCGTCTGCCTCTGATGTGCTCAGGTGTGTTGACTCGGACACACTCCTTACAAAGGAGTATTGACACGACTAGGTGGGTTCCTGCAAAATCCCTTGCACCAAGAGAGAGGCCTGCCATGGCTTATCTTATCAGATGCATTATTAGCTGCGATTGGCAAAACTATCAAAAGAATGTTAGCTGACAAAAGAGGCCCTGTCCAATGGCCGCAATAAAGCACACCTCTATTGGCCGTTAAGTGATTTATATGAGCGTCTTAAAATGGCTTTTGGTTGGGCTTTGATAAGACACAGAGGCATGCCTGTGTGTAGTTGACACACTCAGCTCAGTATGAACTCACCGCTACGCCCAGGGTCAGAATCAACAAGGTCTACTACATGTTATAATGGGCCCATATAACTCATGTTACAGACAACTGATGTCTGCTTTTATCACTCAGCGTGCAGGGAGTGCACGGGAGATCCTCTGTTGACCAGAGCTCGGTGCTCTAATGGTGTGTGATACGGCCAGTATGATGAGCTGTATTCAAAACATCAAACACATATTGATTTTGATCAGTCCACAAAGTATTTATCTATCCAGCTAGGAAAACAGATCAATGTTTTCCTTCTTCATGAAATCTCAAAGTAGTAAGTAGAAATGAAGAAGGCCAACACCTCATGTAACATTTGTACTTGTCATGAAAGGAACCTATGGCCTTCATCTTTGTATGCTCAGAGGAATGAAGTACAGAAGTTGGATGATGGACCTTTTTTAAGGAACCCATAAAATAGAGACAAACTTCTGGTAAAATGGCACTTAATGAAAAACAATAAAACTTCCTACCCAAGTAAGTATAAACAAAACTTCCAATTACTAAAAGCAATCACACATTCTTCTAAATCAGCATTTTCTCTTCATGTTAGAAAACAAATCAGCCTTTTCATCTTTAGGTTATATCCCTGAGTTAAGGCTGAATGTCACTTTTCAATGATAATTACATCACTATAAAGCTGTAAAGATACTATTTCAAGTGTTTATCAAGATATACACACATATTGTAGGGTTTCGCACTGATTTTTTCCTCTATTTTCTCAGTACAAAAACAAAAACCCAGACCTCTAATCTTGTTCACTAAACAGATGCATGGCTGCAGTAATGCAAGGCTGTCTTAATAATGGTCACCATGATTGGTCATTCATCCTGCAGTGGGTCTTAACGCAACAGATTTGAAACCATAAGCTTGCCTATCTAACCTTAAGGCTGACACTGACCCATGTAGCCTTTTGCCATGGAGACTGCGGCGTAATAATAGTATCTGACTTCCCTGACTCCTCAGACAGCCTAGTATGGGTGAGGGCATTCATGCATGCGGACAGCTAAACAGATTTTAATTGCTTCTCCGAATAGCGTTGGTAGTGATATCTAAGTATGTGGCAATGGTTCTCAAGAGCACTCAAACAAGTTTGCCTAAGAGATCACTCTCTGTGCACACACACAGATACACAGCAATAATATGCATACACCCATAACACAATGACACATTAAGTCAAGCACACAGAGATAAACGTAGTGGAAGCGAGCTCTCTGCAGGATCACAGGAGCCACAGAGGAGCGGGTGCAGGCATTTGAAACATGACTCTGTGACTTTTTAAGTGAACATTATCTTGTTTCCCTAACCCCAAATCCAAAACTCAACCCTCTTGAATGACAAGAGCCGGTGTTGGCACGTCTCCGAGCTCTTGCTCCTACATCTTTTTTTTTCCTCCGCTGTAAAGATACGATCAGGTCCCCTGTTTGTTTCACAGAAATATCAGAAATATCAGGGACATGAAATCCTTGTTAAGCAGCTCACTGTCACAGGCTGGGTCCTTGATTGGCAAGCTTGACAGTGCACACGCTACTCGCAGTCTTTCACACATTGAGCGAGGTCCATATGCTGAACCGAGACAGCGCCATGTGACTGTGCCTATGGAGCGTCTGTATCACGCTCAAATCTCCATTTAATCGCCAATCTCAAGTTACCCCACACTTAATAAACAGCAGATTAGTGCATTCTTTGCTATGCCTGACACACATTTCCGCTTCAGAAAGTCCCACGGGGGTAGGTCTCGTAGCTGGCATAACCAGTAACCAGTCATGTTAAACGGTCGGGGCAAGGCACGTCATCTGCTCCGCATTTAGCCTTCGGCTCCCATCTAGCCTTCGGCTCCAAAGATTTGCTAGGTCAGTCTGCAGCCATTGTTGTAGAGGAAACTTAGCCACCTCTGCCCTTATGCCAACATGACCCCCTCCTCTTTGGAAAAATTATCTCCATAACCTTTTGTCTGGAGTTCATCGGAGCCACATTTGGCAATATGTGCATTGTTCTGGTACACAGTGAAATGAGAAAGAGAGAGAGAGAAAGGCGGAGACAGAGAGAGTACAAGAGGCAGAGTGTAAATGCATGCTGCATGGTTGAAATTAGTGTGCGGTGTGAATGACAATAGGAAGAGATGTCATATTGAAAGGTTACTTGGGTTACTCCGCCGAGTCTGTCTGTCACCTCCATGCCTTCAGGGAGCTCTAATCACTTTACCCTATAATTACCTCGCCACAAAAGGCCCCGTTAAAGTTCCTGTAAAATAAACCTGATGCTATTGTGAAGAAGAGAGGCCCTTTCTTTTAATTAGGGCCATCCATCTTAACCTTGTCTACCTGAGGTGAAGTGAAGGTAGCCCAGGTCAAGCTCCCGAAACGCTCATCCCCATTGTCTTCTCCTGCCACCGACTGGAGCACATTGTGGGTGCTAGCCTGCTCGCCACGACAGTCCTTTTGTTGCCTCCTCACTGGCTCCTGGTAGGATTTGCTGCTCAATGGGTTTTTTTTACAGTGACACAATACTTGCAATTCACAATGGGAACCCAACACTGCACGCATCACCGTTGTATGTGAAACATATGCAGTGGGTGACTATAAAAAATTAAGTGTAAGCTCATATCATTTAACAGCTGTTGGTGTGACGTAACAGGCTTTCTCCTCAGTGGACAACTTGAGGCTTGTGGGAACAATGTTTTTTTAGTGGGTGTTGCTGAAAGTCGTATCCGAGATCACATTTTTTTTAAGCCTAATCCCTTGCTCTGCTGTTTGATACACCTCTGTGTATACGCCCTGTATGTGTGTGTGTGTCTGCATTTAGAGTTTAGTATTTGTGTGTCAGTGTCTCACAGCGTGTGTTCTCACCCATATGTGTTTAGGCAAGCACCAGACAGGGTGATGCTGTGTTTAGATTCTGCGTCTCTTCTCCAAAAGCTCCTAGGTGAAGAGCAGGGCCTGATGATCAAAAGTAGTGTTTGTTTTTTTCTTCCCGACCCCGAGAGGGAGAAACGCCATGTCCCTGCAGGGCACAGGCGGGCAAACTGCCTCACACTGATCAGCTCTCCGGAGAGGAATGCTTTCCCTTGTGTGTGTGTACATATGTTGTGAGTGTGTGTTGTGTGTGCTACTGTTTCGTTGTTCCCTTTCCCTCCTTATCCTCTCATTTTTCCCCCTTCTTCACTCTTTTCAGGTGCCACTGGCTGCTACCTTGAGCTGTCACTGATGTTTGCTGTCACCCATGCTGCAGCTGGAGGAGGTAAGAATGAAACACAAATACACACACACACACACACACACACACAGAGTGAAAATCACAGACCTTTGCATGGTATCTGTATATACTCTCTTCCTCCTCATCATCCTCCTTCTCCTCCTCACTCCCTACGCATCTCAGCCCACTGCATCCGACCCACAGTGCACTGCGTGCGCTTTCATCTGTGCTGAGGTGGCGTGGTCGTATATTATTCATGGGTTGTGCGATCTGAGACGCGTGTCATATGGCAGAAGTAATAAGATGGAGTACTGGTGAGGAGATGATGAACACAACACTGGAGAGGGAGACACAAGCCTCCCTCTCCCATTGCCTTCCACGGCTCTCTTCGCTTCGTGTACACATGTTGGCGCACAGCACAGCTTTGATTTATACTGGAATGGATGGCTCAGAATGGGACAGCACAACAGGTGTTGTTTTGAAACAACAGAGACTGTTCCAGCGAGTAATATATTTTAGATTTGTGGGAGACAGACAGAACCTATAATGCACTGTATCTGATAGGTGATAATTTTCAATTGTCTTTCGTTTGATCTTTTTGTCACTGCGAGGAGGAAGCAGGTTATTTAACTCTTTCTTGCACTTTCGCACTGCATACACTTAAGCAACCATCTTGCTATTCCTCTATTCTGTCTCCTCTGTAGTAACCTAGTTACTACTGCATCACTGTTAACATTAGCAACATAGCAGCACCTTTTAAAGGATATAATTCCCTTTGGTAGAGCAGAGGTATGTATTTAATGGTGGATTGGGTCGAAAAATTTGTAACTGTTCCATTACACGCAGGAGCAAGACTTTTGACCTGCTGCAATGCCCCTCAGCTTTGCACAAGGAGCAGGGGGGCCTTTTTGAGGGTGGAGGGCAGGGCAGAGAGCAGACCAGCTGACCACTTTTGGCGTATCAGAGACTGAGCCCTGGTGTGCAATGTCTGGAGGCGACATGTGGTTAACCACCTGGCCCCGCTGTTTGACCCACTGGAGTGAGAGGGAGAGAGAGAGGAGAGAGAGAGAGGGAGAGAGACAACGACAGCCTGTACAGCCATTTGCTCATCAATGGAGGGCATCACCGCCACTTAACACGGCTTATTGATCTGCACAGCCTGCAGGGCCTCTGTTGTGTGTCCATTTCCTATTGATTATTTCAAGTCTATTCTTTTCGACCGCTTTCCCTCCCTTCTAACCACCGCTCTCCCGTGTCTGCTCCACCAGGGAATTTTTTTAAACAGTCATTTGAAATTATAATCTGTTTGAGTAAATGTCATAATCGCCCCAAAGGCCTGGTGCAGATTGGCTGGAGAGCAGAGGTCTCTGAGGTCAATGACACTGGTCAATACTGAGTCATTTGTGTTATGGCTAGTGCAGTGGTCACTCCAGCAAAAATGGCTGACCTCACATCTCTCTGCTCTGCATTTCAGCTTCCTATAGGTCCCATGAATTCTTGGCAATTACACCGTATTCAAAGAAGATGCAACACAGATTAATATCACTAACATGACAGAGATAATTCAATTGTTATTGTTTCAACAAAGAAGGCCTGTAGAGTGTGTGTATGTGTGCGTGTATTTGAGTGAATGAAGAGTGACGCACTAGCCGACTGCTCATCAATGCTTCATAGGTTAGATCATTAGATCTAAAGTGACAGCGCTACACAAGGATGGGGAGTGGGGGTTGCTTAGATAAAGATTGGCATATTGCTATTGATTCACCATCCCTGGGGCTTCTTCTGTTACCATGGTTATAGCCAGCAGGGGTGGGGTAGGAGTATGAATCTGACACAGAGAGAATGATGTAACCATTATGATTTTGATTTAAAAAATTTTATGACCATGTTTGAATAATCCCCATAATTCCCGTCAACTTTATTGCTCAGTAGAAGCCTGATAACTCATCATTTGCCTGAAATTTATGGCACCGAATTGCGAAGAATCAGAGCTAGCTTGCTTCCAATGTGCTTGTCACCGCAGATAACCATCTGTGATCCCATAACCATTACTCTAACCCATAACAACGCCTGTGCTTTGGCTATATGAGTCAGGGTTTTCATTGTGAGCGGATAGGGGCCTAAAAAATTCCCGTCGCAGCTCATGTCGGACTGCCAAACGCCTCAGCTGTCCTTCTCAAGCAGGCTGAAATAAGAGCAGGCCTCAAAAGCTCTTTGATCTTTTACTACCAGGGTCAGGGATGAAATGACGCGTAAATGAGGGAGGAATGAGTTTTCATTTTAGCAACCTGTTCTGTTATTGTAAAGCTAAGGGGCCTTTGGTGTGACATGACAGGAGATTGTTTTAAGTGCCCACACCAGTGGAACATGTTTGGGTGTCACAACCAAAAGGCTGCTCACCTACATTACGTACAGATATTTACTGTGTCTAGTGAACAGCTGTGGGAGCTTACCTAGACAGAATGAGCGTGCATGTGCGTTAGTGTGTCAGTGTCAGCTGATACAAAAGAGTCTACATTCACATTTGTTGAGTTTACATGTGCGAGCGGGTATGCGGTGTAGGGAGGTTATGTGAGTGAATCTGTGCGCTTTCACAACTCTCGGCTGTGTACGTATGAGCTCTTGTGTTGTGTGTGCATTTAGTCTACTCCCTGAACACACCTGCTGGCTGTGGAGCGCTGCACAGAGATGAAGTGCATCCTCCATCAGTATGATAGGAGAGCAAAGCAGCAGTAGTAAATACTTGGCTAAAAGGGAGAAGCCTCTGTAGCTGTTTACGGTGCTCAGATTTCCAGAGGAGTGGAGCCGGTGCTGGAGTTGCATAAAGGTAACAAAACATGATCATTATGGGATGCATTTGTACTAAATCGCTGTACAGAACATCTCCTTCCGAGTGCTGACATCACCCACGCATTGTTCTGACTACAGAGAGAAACCCCCGGAGCTGACAAAGGCAAAGGAAGAAGTGGTGGGGAGGAAAATCGGGTGCCATATCCATCGCTCAAGTCTCGGCTTGTGTTCAGTAGTTCAATATTACACCCACTCCACCCATTTTTGATTTGAACCTGACAGTTGTTTCTGAAACGCCGTACTCCATATCACAGGGAGGAAATGAGAGAGCTGAATTCCACAAGATGTGAAAGGTGAAAAATGGAGAAAAACACCCTCCCCCTCCAGAAATAAAAAAAGGAAAACACCCAAACACAGAGTGAAAACAAATACATAAATAAATAAATCAACAATAGGAGCTGCAGCTGAGAAGGGAAACATTGCAAAAAATTGCAGTGGGGAGATTTTAAATTGCGGTTCAATCAATAATTTAGCTACCTGAGACACAGTATTTTTGTTCACCATAAGGTTTGATGCAACTGAGAGAAGAGTTAAGATTAGCGAGACTTTTTTATTATTGATGCCGCGGTGCACAGCTCACATCTGGTGTTACACTGCCAACCCCCAAACAGTACACAGCAATCCCCTTTGCAAAATGACTGCAACACTGTCAATTGTCTACACAGTTGAATTGTTAGTGGCAGACGCTGTCAGGTCCAGGTTACAGAGCCTTGTGAAATTCCAACAGTTTCTCCTGAGAGCAAATACAGACAGTTTATAAGTAAACTCCTGCACCTATTAAAGGGGAATGTGTCTTTACTGCTGATTAAATTTCCATTGTCAATGTTAAGTTTCTTTGGCTGGCACAAGTTGACTAGAGAGGGAGTGCTATTGCACTCATCTGACCAATATGAATTCTAAAGGCTGCTATAACAATATAAGCCAAGGTTTGATAGGGTTGACTTTGAGGTTTTGGCACATTTTGAACAAAGGGCTGGCTGGACAGATGGAGACAAAAATGCTTATAGCTTTCTTGTAACCTCAACTAGACCTTGTAGCACACCCCATGATTCAGAGTCTTGTTATGCCTCCCTAATGCCATGTCAGTACCAATGCTCACGGTTAGCATCACTCCTCCCTACCTTCATCAGTAACTCGGCCAAGCACAAATGACCCTTGCCAGTGCACTGGGGGCTGGCGTGAACTTAATCACTTGAGCAAATTGAAACCACTCGCTCTGCAGTATTTTTACAGGGGTATAGCATATGACCCCAGCCTATACTGACTGACCTCTGCTTTTGAAAGGACTCATGGCCTAAAAAACACACTAATGTTTTTTTGCCCATTCCATATTAGGTCACAGTTCCTAGTTTACCCTACTTGCTGTGTGATTTATAACACTGTTGTAATTCTCTCACAGTTGACATTTAGAGGACACGGTAAAAGTGGTGTCTTCGGTTTGAATGTGTGTTTATCATCGGGCAGATCCACCACCTTTTGAAGGCCTTCCTGGGCTTGTAGTAAAGTTTCTGACCCTGATTACTGGTTCCCAGCTCTGGCTCCTGTCAGCTAGGAGAGCAGGGTCAAAAGCCCTCAGCAAAAAAAGAAGCTTAGTCAAGACCACAACTGAGTGGGAAAAAAAACATAGTAAAAAGGCAAAATTTTTTTGTCTTAATTTCTGACATGAGTTGTCTGCTGCTATGCAAGTGTTGAAAGACATGTGATGGTCAAAAACTAAACAAAACAGGTAAGCCAGGCAGACAAGTAACAGGCTAGCTGTTAGCACATGTTTACCTGTTTCTGCTCTTTTGTTCTTAATCCCAGAGCTCAGAGCTGGGATGTCAGGGGTATTGAAGGACTTACGCGCAGGTTCACCGTGATCTGCTTTCACTCAGAATTTGTCATGTCACAGTGTTGCTGCGCAAAAGACATACGTGTTCGCACAACATGTTCGCAGGGGCTACTCCTCGAGTGTTGGAATTCCAGGGCATACAGGGGCTCCCTTATAAAATCCCCAATGAAATCCCCAATGCTCTTTCCCGCCCCCTTCTTAATCGTAAACAGGCTAGCACATAGTACAGCCACTGCACCCTTAATACCTCCTCAAATAATAAGTATTTAGTCTTGATTTACAGGGGCAGTAAAACTCTTCAAAGTGCAGTGTAATCTTTCATTAGGGATCCTGAAGACGGTGTCAGCCATATCTGCTCTTCATTACCTTTAATCACTCAGTGTTTTACCTGTTCATTTTATTGTAACAGA
The DNA here is from genome assembly GCA_023238725.1 of Scortum barcoo. Lineage (NCBI taxonomy): Eukaryota > Metazoa > Chordata > Actinopteri > Centrarchiformes > Terapontidae > Scortum > Scortum barcoo. The sequence goes on from CM041531.1 coordinate 19,421,137, forward strand.
GATCATAAAAACACCCTTGTTAAAAAAACACCCTCCCGACTTTTAGATTATCTTGTTAACACAGCCTTACAAACTGGGCCCATTTAGCTTTTTTTTTTAAGTGTGCACAAAAGGGTAAATAACCTTTTTTTTTTACTTAAATTTCTCTCGCTCTTTCTTGCTCACCACATATCTCTCTTTTCTCTCAGGCCTGAATGGATGTTAAAGTATACCATGAAAAAAAGTGGGTTCACACGACAGTAAAATTATATAACTTGGGGATATTAAGAGGAGAGAGTAAGAGAGTGATGATAAGCGAAGTATAACTTTTTAACACAGCACAATAATTGACATATCACTCAGAGAGTCCCTTTGTATGAGCTTTTCAATAGCCTCACCGCTGAACCATGGTATTGATATCCCAATGTAAGCCCACTCCCTGTGGTCTCAACAGGAACTGGGCTGGGTATATTCAGGGTCCGTCCAATGACACTGACCACTGCCTGTCACTGTGACATGGGGGTTGGGGATCCTAGCCGAGGTATTTGACCTCCGTGACCTGTGACCCCTGGATGATTGAAGTGGCGGCTTTCCCTGCTCTGGTGCTCCAGCTCAGAGACAAGGTGACGAGTCCTGTAGGAGCTCTCTGGTTGCAGGATTTTGGAGAGGGTAGAGGCACGGGGGGCACAGGCGCCGGTCTTTGTTGGGAGCGTTGTTGTAATCTGTCTGCTAGGTTTAGGCCTGAAGACATGTTGGGCCAGTCATGAGAGAAGCCGGGCTGTGACCTTGAGTGGTCTCAATGAGTGTCACTGTGGCTGCTTTGCTCCAGGGCAGCTTCTTACTCATGTAACCTGGATGACTCACTTAGCCAGTTCTTGGGTAACACATGATGTACTTTGTTACTTTGGCGAGCTTCGTAAACAAAAATTTGTATGTAGGCGTAGTGGTTAATGGTATGCTGTTTAGGTTTTATTTTTTGGTTGTGCTTTAAAAAACTGTCAATGGCAAGATGACCCAAGATGACCCAATGAAGTGTCTAAAGTACTTGTCTCATTAGATTCTTGCCACAACACTGTTCACAACCAAATCATATCCCTTTTAGCATGGCTACATCTAGGTGTTAGGTTTCACTTCAACTAATCTAATAATCTCTCTTAGTTTTCACCTTGTCCATGCCTCAAGGTCAAACAACTTTTCCTCTCCTTAGTGGTCTCAGATGTTGCTATGCTGCTCCCAGGGTCATCCCTACTAATCCCCAGTTACCCCAGTCCTGGTGGATTTCTCCCATGGGCAGGTGAAACCGGATCCCACACCCTGAAGCTGGACCAAGATGTCCGCAGAGATAAGCATCCCGAGCCCACTCCCAGTCAGTGGTCTTAGGCAAGAATTCAGAGATACATCATCACAAATCCATTAAGGCCAGCCCACTACTTTAACCACAAAGCCCAGCTGCAGCCACTAGACCTTATAGTCTCAGCCTGGAGTCCCAGGACCTTGATTAGAGCCCCAGACCGAAACCCCAGCTCTGGTCTTTCTTAGACTGTATTCCCTCATGATGATTCCTCGCATCAGTCTCTGTGTGTCTGTATCATCAATATTATAAATCAGGGTTAAGTGTCTGTTAAAACCTTAGATGATAATGACACCGGCTGATTGTGCACAGACACTGTTGAGTTACATTAGTGTGGAGTCTCACCTCAGACTTCTGCATTTTCAAGGACAGATCAACTCATACTCATAAGTATTACAAATGACTGCCTGCTGTATCAGAGCATGTCCAGTTAACAGCAACAGTTTAAAATTTTAGCAACAGCAATTCTTGCAGCGGGTTGGAACCCACGTTGAGTGGCACTCTAAACAAAAATCTCTCCACTACCAGGCACTCGTGTAACCATCCTGCATGACCTTACTTTGTATTCAGTTACATGACGGGTTTGGGTTTACGGTTCGGCTCTTGTAGTCGCATGGTGCCTGTGGCCTAGCCAACCGCATGACGCCTGTATGGGAGGCAGGCGGTGGTTGTCAGCCACAAGGCAGTCGGGTTGACAATCTATAGTGAATGGTGGCAGACTACACTATTGTTTGTGGTGCAGTGTTGTTTGTGCAGCTCTAAAAGACAGCGCTTGTGTATAGCAACCATAAGTGGGAGATTTGTCTCCTCGTCTCTCCACATCTATCCTGCATGCAGCCACTGTACTGCCTTTCTTGCACCAAAGGCATTGTGTTTTTAACTGCTACAGTCGCCCTGCATGTATTTGGCTAGGTTTTGTGTCTACTGAGCGTCAGGGCCACTATACCCTTCAATTAACACAGCTTTTAGTGGGAATCTTTGAAACCATGAATGTGACACAAATAAAACAAGCCAAAGCACTTTCAAATAGTTCATGTTAGGGTTTTACGGTGGCTGCTGTGAAAATGTATTCTGGGGAGCTTTGTGTTTTTTTTGTCTATACAATATTCAGTTTGTTTGTAGTCTTTTTTTTTTGCAAGATTCTCTCGATTAGTGGAATCAGTGGCACTTCTTATTTGCTTAAAATGATTTCTTACATAACAGTTGCAGAAGCATGTTTGTTACTTACTTGTAATGTGTAAGTTCTCAAGAGTGGCCCACAAAATTTTTATCACCATTTGAAAAGTTAATAATAATGAAACGATGTAATGGCTGTGCTTCAGGCCTTGTTGCTTTGTTATCCATTTAAATGTTTCTATGTTTTCATCTGAATGCTCAGATGTCCGTTTTCATGTGTTTCTGTGCATTTTTAGGGCATCCCTCAGTTTTCTTTTAATGTATCATTACATGGTGACTATGTTAATTGTTAATGCTATTATTTTTTTTTTATTTGAATTCTTTTAACTTCATATCAAAGGACTATAGATTTGAACTGATGCCAAATGTGTTTGCGTTCAAACGTTTACAGAAATACTGCATTATTGTTAACTATAGTAACACATTTTTCTCAACAACTTAACTCCTAACACATGATAAATGCAATTTACTGTATTTTCTTTAAAAATAAAGAATACATATTGTGCTGAAAATAAACTCATGTGTACTCTGTGAGCACGCCGCAACTTGAAAAAAGCTCCCTTAATTATTCACAGGTTGGTCCGTACGTCTGCAGCTTCTTTTATTCTCCACTACAAGGGCATGTAAATTTGTGATTCTCAGGACAGAGCAAAGACCAGCCTGAGCGCAAGTACAGCCCCCATTTGTTATCAAACATATGATCCAGTGTATAGTGTACGCTATCTATTTATACTGCAGCTTTAATTATCCAGTATTTCCTGCCTTTGAAGTGCGATCAATCAGCTCCTACCTGATGCCAGGAGAGGCCTGCACATGTGCACCAGGGGCATGAATCCCCCTATTCCACATCCACCTTCCCCCCCTTTCTGCCCTGTTGTTCGTATTGTTCCTATCAGCCTGGTAATACAAAACAGTATGGATAGTAAGAGTAGCGGCATAGCATCCTAAACCCCCTTCTTTAATACCAACCAGATTAACAGGACACTACCGCTGGTGTTATGCATCTTGTTTGTCCAACAGGATGGTTTAAAGACAATGTCAAGTTTAAAGATACAGTTACAAAAGTTTTTTTTCCCCTATTTTTGTTTGACAAGTAAGTGATCAAGTTAATGTTTATCTTTCACAGAACTGTCTCAACAGGAAGTTCATTAGGGTACTTTCTTGTGAGGCTGTCAATGATTGATAACTTGTAATGTTAATCCAAAAAAAAACCAAAACAAAACAAAGAAAAATAAAACAGAGGAGACACAGAGACAGACGGGTGTTTTTAGCACCTCATCATGTTGTAAGAGCAACCAAATAAGGTTTTCTTTTTCTGTTTACTAGCACGTTTTAGGACATGCAGACATCTCGGAGAGAAAGCTCAGAGTCTCGTTTCCTGCACGCAGCATGTTTTCATTTACCAAACGAGGAGCGGAGCCAATGAGAAAATCAATAGCACAGATAAGCAGCCCCTCTGCCCTCAATGTGTGACGGTGAACCCATATGGACATAGCAGGGTGCTTTGGCGAAACATGTCACTAAAGAAGAGAAAGATCCCGTCTCTCCCAAATGTTTCTGCTCTTCTCCGCAGACAAAAGGCTGTTGTTGGACCTTAGTTAACAGCCATACCTTCAGGTTGCTGTAATTGCAGAATGAGAATTGAGTGATGTCAATGACTAAAAAAAAGCAGGAAAGAGACATAGGCAGAGAGGAGAGAAGAGTGCACGCTAGATAGCAGCTGTGAGTAAGTGAGTGAGTGTGCAGGTTTGTAGCTTAAGGTCAGAGGTCCCATGAAAAAGCTGAAAGAAAGGTGTATCAAAGAAACCGAGGATGGAGAATGCATACATGTACAGTCTGATCCATCATAGTCCATGCTTAAGGGTTTCTGTGCAATATGTTCTCTATTACATAGCCCAGGTGATTTCTGTCTGTCTCCCCTCAGAACATGATCTCCTCCAGGCCACGGCCCCCGTCTCGTTAAAGCGGCATGGACCCGGCGTGGATTGAGTTTAAAAGTAATAAAGAAGCGGACCTGCTGGCTAGGTGAAAAACCCGCTATCGGATTCCTAAGAGCAACTTTCTTTTCATGTGCAGACTGCATTCAACGAAGCGTTTAATTCAACAAATCCATGGTTGTGATCCACCAGAAACGGAGCCGGGTTAAGTTAGTTCAATTTGTACCAAACGATCTCCACATGATCAAAGCGCGGCGAGCTCTCCCCAACATACTGCTTAAATTAGACTAACACCAAAGTCTTTGGCTCTTGGACAGTATTTGGAATGTCTTACCAGCAGAGAAATTCTTTCGCACATATGGTTTCAATAGACCCAAGATGCCAGCTTCACATCTTTAATGGGCTGACAGGGAACTTTGGTGCTAACTCTCCGACTCCCAAAAGTTCTTGGGCTGTCACCCGCAAAGGTTTTTTTTCTTTTTTTTTTCACTGTTCCTTCCCCTCCTATTACTAGGCGGTGAAGAGGAGCAATTGTGCAGCGGAGAGAAGGAGTTGTTCTTTCCCACTCCCTGCTGCAAACGTCATCCCTTGCTGTGAGACTGTCACTTCTCGAGTGTGTGTTAACCACAGTAAGTCAGGCAGGCCTGCGGTCTGCTAGGAGCATCTAACCAAAGTTACTGAGTTACCCCGACCAGACCATGTCCTTCTCCTCTTTCTTCTCCTCCTCTTCCATTCTCTTGGCGATAGAGCTCCACACTGCTGTGTAGTGGGCCAAGATGTTGTCAGTCGTGCAGACAGTCTGTGTGTGTATTTATGTGTGTGTACTGATTATGTGAGTGCATATGTACTTCTTTGTGTGCAGATAACTGGTGCGCATGTTAGCCAGACTGGGCAAGAAAACCCTTCCTTCTCCCTTCCCCTTGTCTACATCTGCAGGGCATGTGGAGCACAGAAAACACACAAACACACCAGCAGGAGAAAACAGGGGTGCGGTTCACGTGTGCCTGCTGGATATCGAGCACTCCCTCGGCATGTTGTAAAAGCCTCTCTAATATCAGTGTTATAACCAGACAGGCTGTGCGTAGCAGGATCCAGTTTTCTTGTCACCAAAGTTGGAGATATCACGCCCTGCACATGATTGTGACTTGTTTGGATGAGCGGATGTCACAGGCGTTATAGATATAAACGGAATATCACACACACAAAGTTCCAGATACTTCAGATTTAACAGCTGAATTGACTTAGGACTCTCGGGAGAGTTCAAAATGTGACATTTTCACTCTGCGTCTGCACTTTTGTTACAACAGGCATAAAGAAAATCTGAAAAGTAGAACCAGCAGGGGGTTGGTAGGTGGGTTGTGGGTTGGGGGCGTCTCTCCAGGAGCACACTCAGACTTCTCAGCTCTATTTCTGTTCTAGCGCAATTAGTCTGTTCCCAGAAGACAAGGCTGGGGATTCAATACATGAATAAGCGCTTGTTGGCATGTCACTCCATGAGTTCTATAGTATAGTGGGATCTCCAAGTGTGTATGTGTGTTTTGTTTTTATTTGAAGACTTGCATGATGTGTTGCATTAAATCATTTTTATTTAGCCATATACTATATCTACACATTCTCATGAATTTTCCAGCTGAAGTGGCTCACCCCAATATAATTTGAATATGTGGTGTAAAAAATATCTTAAGATTTCCCCAAATGCTAAACCAAAATTCCTACAGCACTCTGTGAATACATATTGTGTTGATCAGCTATGCTCCACGCCAGCACAAGTCTTCATCTGCAGGAATTTTCTGTTGTTACAATTCTACATATCATGTTGTAAATAGAGAATGCATCATAGCAAATTACATTTTTCTGCACTACGTTTTTTTTCCAACCTGACTTTGTTTTCATTTTGTTACTGATGTTTTCCATAAATCAGCATATAAAGAAATTATAATTGTATCTCTTGCTTTTGATGTTGGTGATGAAGCTTTTCCCACTGCTATATGTGTGTGTGTGTGTTTGTTGTACAGTACAGTTCAGCCACACTTTAACCTCATGCTTAAAATGTAAAATACAACAGCTAATCACAAACACATTTTTATATGCATCACTCTCAGTATGTAAATCCTTGTTGTCAACTTCAAATGATATGGACGCTGGCTAAAAGTATTTGTTCACCGCAGTAATTTATGCATAAAGTGGCTTTTGTCAGGCAGCAACAAAGCAACTTTGATAAATGCCCCTTAATTTATTGTCACGTATGTGAAATCAAAGTGAAACATTTACAGGCTGTGCACTGAGCCTGACCAGAGGAGAGGCCTCTTTGGTGAAAGCGAGTGTAGCCCTGAATTTCTTGTCTTTGGAAACTTGGAAACCTCCTCTCAAGCCCTCAGGGTTAATCAGAGGCATAAAGGTTACGATGTACGTCTAGTGACTAACGACAATATGATGTGCACGGAAACAACGTGACAGTTTGCAGCCATTAACCTGGGAGCAAGACATTGTCCATTTTTCAGAGGAAGACAGGTCAGATTCAACACAGGATAAGTGTTATTTTTGCCTGCGCACAGTGTGTTGTGAATTCTAACCCGCTGTCCTGTGGAAAAGATGTGCTTAATTTTATGTTCCAGTTCCTGAGCGAGACAGGAGGACTGCATTACCTAAGACCAAAGGAGAATTCACTGAGCTTTGAACCATATGTTGAAATCTTGAGCGTTTAATGGCTAAGTTTACTTTAGACAAGTTGTTAGACAAGTTACTTTTAGACAGGTTGTGTCAGTGTTGTCACAGACACAATCCAATTTCACTCCCCCTCAACATGTGTTGTGCCTGGATAACTTGCTCATAAGGAACTTCTTGAGAAATGCACACCCTCTTGAAAAGAGAGAAAAGCTGGGCTAACACGACGATTCACAGGCTGACCCCTGACGCGACCTCTTGCCTGTTTGCTGACATTTTCGCAATGGACGCACTTGAACGAAAAATTGGGGGAGGAGAAGGAAGAAGCGAGTAGTAAGGAAAGAGGAGGGGGAAAGGGAGAATGCCTTTTTCTGATGGATGAGGTCTTCTCCTGTTACATTTGGAGAGAACACAGCTGTGAGGAGCTGTTAAGTACACGCAAACAAGCCGTCTGCTTCAGACAAGCCTGCCGGGCACCCGGCCCCACATCCCACTTGTACAGCTCTGACACATGATCACAGCCAGACAATACATGTGGGAGCAGAGCGCGCTCCACTAAAAAGTGAGAAATATTTTCAACTAGAACAAAAAACAATCCCCTCTCAATACCGCTGGGACCCCTCTTGGTATTAATTCATCTTGTTTCTCTTTGTCTAGTGCTGGTTTGTGTGCTGTTGGGGAGAGAGAAGAGTGAAAGGAGAGAGTGGGGTTTGGTGGTTTAGTGACTAGGAAATAGGTTAGGAATGGGGAGAAATGTAAAGAACATCTGCTACCGTGACGGTGTCACACTTTGTCTAATGTGTTTTGAATAGGCGCGGCTGTCCCAACTTGTGTGAAGGGAAACCTTTCTGATCCATATGCTGATTAAGGGAATTAATGTGGGATTTTTTAAAGCACCATTACTGGATGGAAGCATACTCTTCTGTTGTGGTCGCAATAAAGAGCAATGTAATTATATCAAGTGACAGTTGTAAAATATATTAAAAAAGGAAACATGCTTTTTAAACTTATCTAAATTTAATTTAAACTATGAGAGTTACACTGTTATTTGGGTGAATTAATAAAAATTATTAATATTACTGTGTATCAACATTTAAAAAAGCAGGGACCTAAACTCTTTGGCCTCAATAAGCAGTGATTCTATTGGACACATGTGACTGTCATCTCGACAGTGACTACAGAGGAGGCCACGTTAGTCAATATGTTCCCATACAAAGAACTGGAAGTGATGTGATCTTGATACTTGTGGCAAACCACAAATAAGCTGACAAAGTTTTTAAACTTTTGCACACTTCCAATCGACAAGTAGTGTAAAGTGGTTTGGGTCAGTTGCCTATTGTAGTGTGAGGAACATGTGGCATTGCGCTAGGCTGAGTCATGCTTGTGATTCAAAGGATAATGGAGATGGTTTGCTGACAGATGGATGTTGTGGTGAAATCTGGATCCCAAAGACAAACCCTGTCCTTTGTCAGATTTTTAGTAATAATCCATAAGTGTTTGTGAGTGAAACTTAAAACTGTTTGGTAATGGAGTAATGGCTTCTTTGTGCGAGTGTATGTGTGTGTATTATGAGTAGTGCTGATGCAGCATTCATCACTGCAGCGCCACAGCTGGTTGTGTTTTGGGTATGTGCGCCTTTCTCCCTCACTCAGACTGAACCATGAACTTAAAATGACTTCTGCTGTGAAAAGTGCTAGCACTATTATTGGCCATACAGTGCTCAGTACATATGAAGGACACAAGAGGCGTCTGGTAGGGCAGTGTGCACATGAGTGTGTGTGCATGTGGATGTGTGAGAACTGGAGGAGCAAAGAGAGTGGGAGAGATGTGACGTGTGCATCTTCTTTCTGAATCACAGATGCTACAACTCTGTCAGGTTTGAATACACAAAATTAAATTTCAGCAGAGCACCAAATGTGTGTGTGTCTGGGTAAGTCTAAGCTGTAACCCCCAGCAGCATCTACACCAGGAACTCTGCATTTCGATTGTTGGCCAAAATTAATCTACACATAATGGAACTATCATCATGCTATTTGTAGCGCTAAGGATAGGATAGGAGACCTCTCTATAAGGAGGACACACACAGTGAGGACAAGCCGCTGTCAGCAGCTCCAGGTCCAGGTCGCAGGATACACTATTGTTAAGTGTCTCCATTTATCACACGGCTTAGGTTAAAGAGCAACCCTACTTCCTGTATCCCAGCACTTCACACTCAGCTGAGCTGTTCTGCAGGACCATCACAAACAAAGGCAACCTTTGCACAGCAAAGACTGGGGCTCCAAAAAGAAAATAAACACACAGATGAATAACTTGGGGGGGGGCAACTACAGGAGGAAATATATTTATATCAATAGCGCCCACTGTTATTTTTCCACAATGCTGAGTGCTAACAGTAGCTACGTGCTGTTTTGGCTGCTGCCTGAGAGGTTAGGGTGATGAAGGAAATCCAGGTGAAGCATCTCTCCTGCTCTGATGGCGTCACGCAGCTAGCTGCCTGCTGACATGACATGAAGTACAGCCCACTTGGCAGTGTTCTGTGTGGCAAAACAGACCAGTGACAAATTATAAGGTCATTCATGGAAACACAAAAATGCTTGTGATAAGGTTCTGATGTATAAATGGTTCGAGGGGCCCTAGTTTTAACAAATATTATTATGCACTGATTTACCCATGTAACTTATTTAGGTTGACTTTTAACAATTTAAATAATACAATTTCTGTTAGTATGGAAAGGCACTTAATATACATTGCCCAAAGAAAAGGCTGTGTGTAATATGGTTTTAGTTGATCTGAGTCATCATACAAGATGAGTTTACTAAATATCTACTGCTCTTTGTTTATCTGTCTCTCATTTTTAAGGCTCACCATTTACCCCAGACTTAAGTAAAATAAATGGTAAAATACACAAAATTGCTTTGGAGATGGATAGGCAGTCCATATTACTTAGGGTCTGTATGTGTGTACATGCAAAATTGAATTAACTTTGTTGACTTCCAATTATTCTACATCTGTTTTCAGGTTCAGGGAAAGTTTTATTCCACTCCACATCTCATTAGTCATCATGTCTTTAACTCTGTGAGCTCTGCAGAGCAGATTACTCTGAGTGAGGTTTTACTCTGTCTGTCACTCTCTCTCTTTCTCAGCATCTCTGTAGTTCTCATTCTGTTTGTCTATCCATGCATGCAGATGTGTGTTTAGATGAGGCTTGTGCTGCTATGACATGCTTCTATTTGGAATCATTATGGTTTCATTTCATTTGACTAAACTTTTTTTTTCACTCTCCAGTCACTTGAAAGAAAACAACAGTGCCCCCTTCTTGTTCTCCAGATATTAATTCGGTTTAATTTAATTTGGGAAACATCTCCAGCAAGTTTTCCTGGCACAACCTTTGAAGTGACAATATGAAATAATAAACCCTATTAAATATAAATCACAGGGGCAATGTCAGCATCGCTATGATTCCTATTTGATTTTCGAGAGAGAACACATGTGATCACTCTCTTCTCCATTTTTCCCCCACCCTTTATCCCACTATTTCACCTTTAATTGAATACGTTTCTGTTGTTGTTGCCAACCAACCCCCCCCACACACACACACACACACATCTACTTCCTCAAGCACGTAATGCATGCAGTAAATAATTCAAATGAAATTAATTTTACAGCACCTTGTTTCCACTAAGCATGCCAACATCTGTTGTCGAGTCACAAGTTTACATTGTTGGTCATTACTTTCCACAATGAGCAAAATGTTTTATTAAAGCCCCGTGGGAGTCCCTCTTGGATCAGGCAGAGACGACGGTGCTACTGACTGAACCCTCCCTGAACTCTGACAATCAAAGATTGGCTGCAGCTCTATTGGGGCTTGACTACTGTCTCGCTTCCCAAAACAGGCTGGGACTTAATGTGATTGAGGTATTGGACGGCCTCGGTCCTTCAGGAAATCGCTGACCATAATGAAACAGAGCTTTGCTGACTTTTGAAGTGACGTAGTCCTTTTGTTCCACACAACAGAGTAAATCTCACCCTGCTGTTGTTTCACAAAGGCCTATTACACAGTGGATATATAAATAGGCCTTTTATTCTGTTGCCTCTAATTACCATAGTGCAAATACTAACGGCACAATATGAAATGATAATCCTCATGTTAAATCATCAACCATTTTATCTACTGTCAACATACGACATGCAGAACACATTATATTGCTTTTTAATAATGCTTTCCATGCTGTTGTTTTGCCTCAGTATTAAAGGAGTGTTTGGTGAAGTTAATGATATTTATTGTGGCAGAGGAAAGGACCTACCTGTACGTATACAGTATAATATGTTAGAAAGATGTGTGTGCACATCCCAGTGTGCAAGAGGAGGCACAGAATTAAATAGCACATCTCCTTCACTTGCGGCAGGGACAGCTCAGGAAGTAGGCTGTTTATTTTCATTGGTCCACATTTAAACAGCTCTGCACTCACAGCCCTTCAAAGAAAGGCGCATTGTGTATTCATCAATTTTGGTACTCATGGGGAGAGAAAAAATAAGCAGACTGCTATACATAAATCATTAAGACACAATCAAAAGCAAACACAAAATATATAGAGAGATGTACACAGACTGTGGGTTCTGTTGTGAATGTGGTTTCTAAACCTCAAACCAACGCTGCGATGGTGGTTATATTAGTAACTGTTGGAAAAGGGGCTTTAAACACCAAAGTCTCAACAGACTGGGGCTTTAACAGAGCAGAAGAACAGGGGAAGAGACAGGCTGTGGGTGTTTCTGGAAGCACCTTTCCTCTGTAGACTTGGCTGTAAAATGTGAGGGGACCCAGGACACACCCCTGAGGAGCTCTGAAGTGGTTGTAGTCACCAAGGGGCCCTGATAGCCCTGCTGCTTCTGCGCTCCATCGGCCCCCAAGCAGGTGACAGCGACTCGTCCATACTCTGGGCCTCTGCCAGTAACAGATGTGCTTAGTCAAATGACTAATTGAAAACCTAAAACAAAATCAGCAGCTTGGCTATTTGGCCTGCATAATAACAGACCTGTGCTGATAAAGGGAGTGGGAGAAAACACACACACTCCTCTCATCGGCGGCGCCATTAACAATCATGAGCAAAGATGAAAACAACGCTTGGTTTATTCGGCAAATGAAAGCACATAACTAGATGCTGTCCCTGGAGTCCATTTCCAATTTTAATAATACATCAAGGAGCATAGCTGCAGCAAATGCTACTATGTTGAGAGCCAAAGCATACCAAACTACTTACAGCTCCTGCATCGGGAGACAACTCCCAGAGCTAAGAATTTAGCAAATGCATAAAGGTACACAACATGATAGCTATTAGCTAAATTAAAAGAGCCATTACCAGAGTAGTGTGTGGAATCAGTTGCCAGTTAAAGACTACAAACCAAAATTTTCCATTTCAGAAAGAAAATGTCTGCATGTTTGTTTTTCCCCACCTCATCTCTTTCCATCTTCCTAGTGAAAAGCATGCAGCCTGAGCTCGCCTCAAATTATGTACATGAATAATAAAATACCTTCTAATTAAAAACTGTTGTTAAATATGCAAAAATCTAATGATAATGAGATTGTGCAATACCTTGGAGTAAAGCATATTATAAATTACTTAGAAGTGCAAGTCAGCCTGACCCAAACATCACATTTTGAAGGCTACTTGCAAAATTATGTCTGGGGCATATGGAGTGGGGGTTCACTAAACTGTGCTTAGGTCTGTCTCAAATTGTGTGTGTACATATATGCACACATATGTCTATGAATGTGCATGTCTGGTAGTGTGCGTGTGTGTACGTTAACATATGAGTCTGGGTTTTAGTGGGGGATTAAATATATGTATGTATGCAAACACATATACCGTCTGCCTCATTGATTCTTCGGGGGGAAATGTTTCATTCAAATGTTTACATCTTTCAGATGGTAAAAAAAATACATTAAAAAGGTTACAATGTCTGGTCTAAGACATGAATAAAAATACAAGACTGTGTCTAATGTTGCCATAACCACAGGGTTCGAACACAGAAAATTTTGGACACACTGTTCTGCAGAATTTGCCCATGAAACTAACAAGCTTTGAGTCATGATTATAATATTTCTTGTTAAAACTACAACAACAACTACTACTACAAATGCTACTAATAATAAAACAATTGCAGGCACTGTCTTACATGCTGTATTGTCAGAGTGGCAATCATTTACATGTATTTAATATTATTTCATTTTTATTTGCTGTGGCAGCTAAGCAACTAAATCATCACACCACTCAACAAATTTAACTTTTTTCTTCTGCTTGCTTTGTGTTTGCTTCACATCATCAATCATTGCATTTTTTCTCCTGTCCTCTGATTGACTTGTCTTCACAGCTATAAGTGACATAGCCTTTATGTTCACAAATGCAGTAAATAAAAATAGAACATTTACATGAGGTTTTGAAGAGGCGGGCAGCAAATCAAGACATGAGGGTTGTCAGTTTGCAACAGACAAGCGTGGATCCATAAAAAAAAACAATGATGGGAGGAAAAAGTGTAAATTTTAAGTTGGCTTGTTGTTATTCTGCTGCTGACAGTCATGTCCAATTTGGTTTTCCTGTGAAGTAAATAATAGCTTGTCTTTGTAGAGAATATTTATACAGGTTCAGTGACTATAGTAAAAAGAAAATAAATATTATTTAAGGTAGTTGTAGACATCACGGGTTTATTCAGACGCTGACATGCAGATATGTGGATACACTCATATACACACCACTCTTCGTAGCCATACGTTTATTGTATTAAGATGCATTATTGAATCATATTTATGGAGATGAGAGTTGCAAGTCAATTGGAGGCTATAATATTCCTTAGCTTTATAAATTCACTTGACACATGCAGAATAGAGCCCATATTTAATATTCAGCAAAATAAGACTTCGCTCTGATTGAAAGGTTTGCACCGCACATTGTCAAACATGATTGCTCCATTCTGGGCGAGCCAGCACTGGGAACAATGTGCATATTTCACTTCTAGTCAATAGGCCTTTGCCATGTTTATTAAAATTTTAACAGGACTCTGGGCTTCACAGGTTCATCAGCTATTCAAAGCTACTGAACAAATCAGCTGTCATCTCCCCTTGTATGTTTCTGCCCCCTGTGTCCCTGACCTTCCTGGCATCCAGAGCACGCTGCTGTTTTAGATGACTTTCCACCAAGTCTTTATGGCCAAATAAATAGAAGCATGTGACGCTATCCATCACACATTATAATCCTGATTGTTTTTATGTTTGAACCATAAACAAATACTTGATTATGAGGAAAGGGAATAAATCAGATGACATTATATGAGAAGGCAATCCAGCCAGCGAAACAGTCATTTAGATTAACGAAGCAAGCGCCTCGCACATACCCGCGTCCGTGCACATACACACTCAAGACAAACGTGCTTCAGACCACCAATAATAGTTACGACCAGAAGAGCTATGATTCGAGTGATGTAAAGGTATAAGTAAGTTCCTTAATAAAAGCAAAGTACATCAAAGAGCAGTACTGAAACTTGTCCCTTGAATGCAGACAAGACAGCCGTTCACTTTACTGTCCTAACATCTACCATATGCATAGTGCAAGTGTTTATGCTGTGTCTAACCTTCTTGTTTTCATCGGGGAATCATCGTGGCTTTCTTTAGTTATCCATTATTGTCCTCTCACAGTTGTTCAAGTGTCTTGGTTTGGCTTATCAAACGAGGTAAACACACCATTGATGTGAAAACTTGACACAACAATGTGGTGACGTCAAACAGGCTCATCCAGAGTCAACTGTGAGACTAGAGGCCCCTTTGATGTCAGAAATGCAAGGCAGCATGGAAAACAACAGCCCTTTTGGTGAGGTAGGATGAAATGCTTGCATGTGTATGTACTGTATATGTACAGAGGTATGTTGTGTATGTGTGCGTCTGTGTGTGTGTGTGTGAAGGAGAGCAAGACAAAGAAAAAGGAAGAAGGGAATCTGTGTTCCTGTGTGAATGAGGGAGAGTGAGTGAAATTGGATGTGTGTGTGCACGTGTGAAACTCATTTTACCCAGCTCTCAACTAACATCCTTCATCCAGCGCACAAAGTGAGTGAGAAAGTAGCAGTTCTTTGGCAAATAAAATCCGGTTCATGCAAAGCCAGTATTAATTTGGCTTTTCCGTTGGAATGAAATGTTTTTGTTTTGGGAGGAAATTGCCCTGAGCAGTAATGAATTTCCCCCCTCTGTGCTGTGTGGCACCATAATTTAGCAGAGCGATAGATCACATAGGCTGACGATTTGAGTGTGCATATATTCTAATAGAAAGCTGATAAATATTAAATGTGCAACATTTAAAAGAGGCTCATTTTCCCAGCTTTTAGTGCAGCGAGAGCAAAATTTTTCATAATGGCTGCTGGCAACATGAGACAGGCAGGAAAAAAAAAAGACACAACAAGCATTATTGAGGCCAATATTTATTCACGTTTATTTATCCAAATGAGTCTGTAAGCAAAAGAGATATCAGAGAGGCAGTGAGTAGCTAGTTTTGCAAAGCTCAGAGCTCTCTGGCATATGACAATACCCGCTGCTGCGTTTCAAAGCATCGATCACCCGTCATCACAAACCCGTGGTGATTTTGCCTTCTTCCTTTTGTGTTGATATGTTTACACGGCCACTCTCTTGTTGTCGTTGTGATCAGTTCTTGCTTTGGTATGAAGTAACAGTCAAAATATGCCAGTGTTTGCCTGCTAAAACAGCTCTCAGTTGTCTATGAGGGAATAAAATTGTTCCTTCAAAACATGTCAGACTCTTTTTTTGTTGTTTGGAAATTAGTTTTAGACCCCAGGATGTATTTGGAATGCTTTGGTGTGTTGGCATATTCTTTTCATGTCATCTTCGTGGTTAAACACATTTACAAATCAACACAGTTACTTTCTGGATGAACAGCTGGAGTGTCAAAAACAAAGTAATCAAAGCAGCAGCAGTAGCTTTTGTGTTTCTGTTATTTGTAGTAATTTCACACATGATTTTGGAATATTGCACTACATAGTTGTGTTGAAACACTGATTTAAAGGGGAACGCTGCTCAATTTAAGACTTAGTGCCATATTTTAACAACACATTTAGAATCATAGACTAGTGCCACTTCTTAGTTAAATGCCCATTACCAAAAAACATGGAAACATGGAGTGCATAGGTTGCTTTCATTTTGTATAAATTAGGAGAATTTGGTTCTGTTCAATTAAATTTTATTATCTTTGCAGGCAACAATAAGAAACTACTGCTAAATCTATGAATGATGTAATTGTAGCTAGTTAGTAGCTTGTTTATATGACACAAACTGATGATTTTCCATAATAATCCCCTTTTATGACAATCTTGAGACCATTTAGAATATATATTTTTTTGCTTTTCTCACCATTATCAAATAGCACGTGATTTATATAATCATACTGAAATAATTCATCGTATAATAATAAAATTTGAATTGTTGAAAAAATTATATTAGCAACCGTGCCTACACCTGTTGCCCACAGCAACCAACTTGGATTACGAGGAAAAGGGAAGCTCTGAGGGCGATCAGTGATTTTAACTACAAAAACAGATGAGTTTGATGTGTGCAAAATAATTATTTGTGTTTTTCAGTTTTATGTAAATTAATCAAGATACCCACAATTTATTACTGTGTGTATTAGCAGTATACAAGTTCAAACTATACCAACATATTGCTGAATCTGACATCACAAATACAGAATCACATATAATGAGCAGACTGTTACAGAATGTAGGGCTTACATGTCATTAATATTAGCTAATCATCACCATCATCACTAGTTATCAATGTATTATTAATTCTATATTGCTGAGAATTATCATATAAAAAATGAACAAATTAACCAAATTTCTTCTCCTTCTGTCTGCTGGCCTGTATGCTCTGTACGCAGCTATCTGTGCAGATACTATTACCACCCAGTGGCTCAAGCATAGAAAACATCTGCAGCACACTCTAATTGTGGTATCAACATTAATCGGTGACTAACTCAATGTGTGTGTGTATAATCATTAAAGTCAAAGACAATCTGCAAAAACGCAGTGCTTTAGATTTGCTGTTCTCTTGCCTTAAGTATTGAGGGCCATGATGAGCATATTCCGATAAAGCATTTGTCAAATATTAGCATCTCTTTTTCTCTCTGTTCTCCATCTCTGCGTCTTCAATCTCCATTTAGAGCAGCAATGGCCCTCAGCCACACAAACCACTCCACCTGTGTCGCTCTAAATGGTGCCTAATTCCAGATTATACAAACCTATGGGTGAGATGATATTTCCTTTGTCTGGTCCAAGAATAGAGGCCTGTGAGCTTCTGCAAGCATCATTTAGCCTGGCTAAATTACCATGACAAGGAGATGAGCAAACGGACAGTGCCTTGGCTTATCTGAGAGAGAGTTGCACTTTAAAAGGGCTTTAATGGAACCAATTATTAGAAGGATCTCTTCGCCGTCTGCTCCTGGTGCCACTTGATTGTTCTCGTTATAAATGTCCCTCCTTCCCTTGACAGAGTTGGTCACCAGCCCCGTCGCTAGCCCGTCTTCATCTTCTTCTCTTGTATAGTGATGAGAAGGTCAATAGAGTCCTCTTCACAGCTCTTGAACCTTTTCCATATTTCTTAATTAGGCCAGGCTGCATGTAAAAATGAAGCTGATAGGCTGGTACTTCCCCCTGCTCTCTTTCACACACACACACAGACACACATGGACATACTGAACACATTCACACCTCATACTGTGTTCTCTAGCTAGGTCTGACTGGATACCTGATGTTTCTCACAGGTAAAGGTGGACTGAAGAATACATAGGCGATGTCTAGTGCTTCATTTCTTATACTTTACACTTGACCAAATCTGTCAATTTGTGCTGTCTCCAGTTGGCATGGCACAAACTTAACATCTGACATACTAGAGAGGTGCTGGACACACATCCTCAATTTCGGGAGGGGCACCACCCTTACCATAGGTGTCAGCGATGGAAGGAAGGATGGAGAGAAACAGGCAGCAGTGGAGAACAGAGGAAAAAGGCCATTAGAGCCGTTGACATTTTGTTCATGCTTGAAATCCTCAAGTTGTTCTACTGAGAACCAGTCGATTCAAATACTAATTAGCAATCAGAAGAGTGTCATGGCTCCACCAGTAATTGTGCATGTGCATATGTGTGAAGTTATCCCACGGTTGGCCTAATGTGGGTACTGTTCCTCCCTTCGCCTCTCCTCAGAATTAATGCAACCACTGCTACAGTATGACCCATAAACCGTACAAGCTGGAAACTCTCTGACAAAACAAAGTTTGAAGTTCTTTTTGTGTCCATTTAGGCTCGGATGTTTTCACCAAACCACTCTGCCATTTGCATAATTCCACGTGCTTGCTCCACCTTCCAAGCTATTGTGTTTTAAGAAGCACTTTGAAAAGAAAATTGTTTTCTCTCAGGTCACAATCTCCAGTCATTTGTCCAAGATGCATTAAGCGGCTAGAGTGAGACAATGCTCTGGATTTTTGACAGTAAGCTTTAATTGATGCTGTCTCCGAGGAGGGGCGGAGGCGCTGTGCGAATTACGGTATGGCTGAAGATGAAAACACACGGCCTAGTATTACAGCTACCACACAGTCACCTCTCTGACCTCAGGATGAGGCCTCTATTTCACTCAATTGAGGAGGTGTTTCATGAGGAAACTTGACTGGTTAATGCATCAACTTTGAATATCTATCCTTCTCTTTACTCTCTGTCACTTAATGGTTATGGATGATTATTACAACACTTGTGATTAACTGCTGTAATGTATTTTTTGTGTACTCTCTTCCACCAAATCTGCCTGTCGAAGTGGGACTCGGAACATCTGTGAGAGTTTCAAAGCCCAACATGTCTCAAAGCTCCACTACCTTCTGGTCCTTTGAGGTTACTATGGGTTATTGTGCTGTACTCTACTGTATGGTTGAAGACTGGTGCAAATAACTGAGCCTTGTTTCTGAATGACTGACACCAAAACCAGATGTTTACCATCCGTTACTGAAGCAAAATAAGACATCCAAAGTGGTAGGTCTTAAGAGTTGCAGATTGTGTTGGCATCTCCAAAGGGACCTGGTGCTGTGGTTCATTTAGGTGCAGCAAAAGTCTCAGTCAGTGGCATCACTGGCCATGTGGCTCTGAAATGGAAAAACACTTTTCAGAAAAACATATTGGTGTCTGGAAGGTGCCGGACTGAGTTATAAGTGACCAGTCTGGCATGTGTAGAAAGAAGTATTTGTCCTGCTGCCTCAGATGGCTACAGAAGAGAAGCTTTTTAAGCTACTGTGGATACAATCACCTATATTAATTTATTTAAAAAATGCAGACCGCTGTACCAATGTTCCCACTTTACCCACATTAAATGTAATTTTTTTTATACAGATTTAAATGCATCATGACCACGATGATGACTATGATGATAAACAAAGTTTTTAACATTAAGACTCTAAGCAAGCATATATTTATGACATACAGAGGCCTACTGAAAACCAGCAATGAAGGGACCAACATTGTGGAAGTAATGTATACATCTTCACTTAAGACTCAACTGTCACAAGATGCATAAATATTCTGCTTGTAGAGAAAAAGGTTTAACTGTTTTGCTGTCTTTGACTCCTCTGAACAGTAAAATGAACAAATCCAGATTAATTCAAGAATCATTAAACAATACTCGAAAATATTTTGGAAAGACACCACACGTAAACTTAGTAATAAAATAAAATACAGACCTTAAAATATAAATAATACAACTAAATAAAATATATAACTAACAATAATATACGATAGAATATGGAAATACTATTGTATTTACACGTGCAAAGTTTTGAATAATACAAAGTGCAGTTTTGTGGAGTCTTATTCTTTAGTGAGTAGGTTGTCTCCCTACAGCACTGGGTGTAGAGGTCCTCCATGGATGGCAGCTCCGTCCTGGTGATGTGCTGAACAGTCTTCATCACCCTCTGTAGAGCCTTACAGTCAGGATACTCTCTACAGTGCACCTGTAGAAGCTGCAGAGTATCCTGGAGTCCATGTTGTACCTACACAGTCTGCAGAGGAATTTATTTATTTATTTGTTTATTTTTTTGCTGTGATTGTTTTCCCAGCCCTGCACACTTTATCAAGAAAGCTCCAGTGAAATGGGGTTAAAGGGTCCAGGGTGAGGATGTCGTGTTGGCGTATGGCAGGAAACTTGGTGCAAACCCCTTGTCTTATCAACTTTTATTCTGCTCGGTATCTCAGGGTTAGAACACGGCAAATTTACTCAAGAGCTGGCAAGCAGACAGCCAGGGAGGGAGCCAGACACACTCTCAGTAAGTGCAAGTCAAAGTGACAGCACAAAAGGTTGCTTTACAAAGCGTTTGCTGTTTCAGGCATGTGTGTCTTTTGCTTAATTTATGGACATGCTGTTTTAGGGCATTTTAGATTAGTCTGTACTGGGGATATCTCATTCTATGTCTCACTGTGTGGGGCTCATTAAAGCTGTGAACGAGCCGCCTCTGTCGCCCTCTCATTGGCCTAAGGTGCAATAACCGCCAATCAGGCGATTTGGAGCTATTTCAGAATTCAGGTACATTAAACTGGCTTTGCATCAAGTTAATACGCAGGGTCTGTTTGGCGACGCTGGCCTGATAGCGTGATTCATCTCTGATGGCTTTTAGAAAACACCATAAAAATATATTCTGGTAATGACTCTGATGTCGCCAAGAGAGTGGGCTGATGGTGTGGTTAAATGCATGAATGCATGCTTGTATTATTTTCAGTATGTGTTGGGATCTATGGTGGCAATTATGCTTTCATTTCCACTCAACTGCACTGTGTGTGGTACTAAGCGTCAACCAAGTCATTAAGTTGGAGTTTGGACTAAGGAGTAGCTGAGTCCAATGTGTTTGTTTGTGAGTGGGTTTTTTTCTGAGGTTTATGGTCTGTATTTGAATAAGACAGTTGGGTGGGAGCAGAGTATTATTTGTATGTGTGTGTGTGTGTAATTCTATTTTTGTGAGGGCCAATTTAGACACCGAAAGTGAGGACAGTTTGGCATTTAATGTTTAGGATTACATGTAGTTGTTATGTTGAATATTATTACTAAGAACTAAGGAAGTAATGAGTTACATATATAAAAGTCCACTTTAGTACTGTAACGCAAATGTATCTATACACCTATATGTTATGTGCATTTATGTTTTTTGCAAAAGTCTACACACTACATGCTTGCTTGTGCTCACAAACTGTTCAATGCAAGCTGATGTTTTTGCACCCAAGTAAGTGACTTTAATCTGTGTGTTTTGTGCTGCTGTGTGTTTGTGCATAATATATTTTTTTATAATACTTTGCGTACGTGCATATCAATGTGTTGCTGCATTTGCGTGCATATGTATTCATGTCTCTGTGCGTGTATGTGTGTATGTGTGTTGTATTGTGTTGGTTCAGCTCCTTGGAGGACGTGACCTGTGTGGGTAAGGACAGTGTTTAGGGAGGTGAATTGGGAGGGGGCCAGCCTTCTCATTAGCAGGGCAGATGTGAGGTCGCTCTGACCAGATTGCTAGCCACTTCCTTAAAAAAACAGCTCACCAATGGCCTGGCGTGAGACTTACGAAGGGGGAGCAGGGGCATGGAAATGTTCTGTGTTCCTGACATATTGTGAGTAGCCACCAGACAGAGGGAAGCCAGCAGTCTTAACCCACCTCAGAGGCCACTGAACACTGTCTCCCCCTCTCGCCTTCTTCACAACAACATCCTTGTACAAGACCGATGGTCAAAAATAACACAAGCGGAAAACTGCAATGAGCTGCTACTTTATCCCTCCTGGACCCCTCCTGGGACGATTAGCAATCCAAACTGAAAGAGAAAAAGACAGAGGGAGAGGGAGGGAGTGAAGGTGGGCGAAAGAGAGAAAAAAGGACAGGCATGGAACCAATTTCACCACAATTTTCATCCCTTTAGAGATGCCTATTCCTGAAACGATGAGGAGGCCATTAGAACAACAGATTAGGTAATTACAAACCGAAGGCCAAATCATAATCTCTAGTTGCTTTTCTTCTCCATGGGCGAAGTCAAGATGGCTGCCAGTTTCAAGAGCATGTGAGGTGAGATCTTGATGAGGGACTGCAAACGGCTTTCAATGAAATATGAAATACATGCAGCGCACTTTTTAAAGTAATTAATTAATCATGTTTTGCACCATCTGTTCTTTAATATTACATCCATAAAAGAGGGCATATTTAGCCTGTATGTTAGAATTTAATGTGCTAGATTGAAGGCAACGTAGTGACCAATAATTAAATACAACATCAATGAGTCATTCTGAAGTGGCTGTGAGCACAAAGAGAAATGCCTTTTTGTCTGTGCATTATAACCACTCACTCAAGCAGGGGAGAGTGGGGTTGCTTCCTAACAGTGCTAATGGTTGTGTGTGTGTGTGTTTGTGTGTGTGTGTGGGACACCAGCTAGAATCAGGTAGACGGGTCACACTGTCAAGCAGGGAGCAAGTGCACGGAAAAGAGGGGTCAAGGGCGAATAAATCGCTCGGCCGCTCTTTTTGAAATGACAAACACGTGCTCCTGCCAGAAGGGAACCATTAAAAATAATTTACACAAGCTTTATGTTGGCTGAGCTCTTTTTGATGCAGTGTTTCCCCTGGCAATTATGGCTATGGCGCAGCTCCAGCCATATGGCCAGCCGGGCAGTGGGCCGTGAGGCTCAGGAATACCTGGGTGGTTAATTAAGAGCTGTTGCCAGGGCCATAGGAGGCCAGTCTCAGATCTTCCACACCCCAGCCACCACCACCACCGCTAACACTCTTGCTTCCTCCTAGAGCAGACCCTCCACTGTGACCTACTGTTATCTCTACTCGCTCACAAGCAGCAGCCACAAGGGACAGGGAGAGGCCACCGGTAATTATTTGAGATAACATCCCCCGAGTTGAGGTGGGATATGTGAGAGGGGAGAAAAACTATGTGCTGTGTTTTGTCCATATTTTTTGTGTCTGGATGTGTGTGCACGTGCACAACCGCATGAGCGCGCGTTTACTCCAGAGCATAAAGGTCAACATTTCCACTTTCCTTCTCGAGTGAGTATAATGCTTCTTTAGGATGGAGGACAACGTAGCCGCGTTTTTCATAAATACCTCATTTGGTATTCAGACATTTACTGTACTCTGCTCTCAGTCACCAGATCAATTTGAATAAACTATTCCCACTTGTCAGGGAGCACTCGCCTCACTTTGATTGACATGTACATTTTTCAGCAATTGCAAAAAGAAAATGTGAATATAAAGTAGTTGGCCAAAAAATGAATGTAATGTCATTTAAAATGGTACTGTAATAAATAATTATACCAGATGTTTTTGTTAAATCAGTACACAAGCCCACCACATTTGGTACCATAAATAGTGCAGTGATAGCTGGTCAGAATACATACCTTTGTTTAGACAACATCACAGGTACAGTCATTTTACTCTATATATCACACAATATCACTAAATTGTCTGTTAAAATATTTGCAAAATTCAGACAAAAATGATAATCCACTGATTTTGTTTTGACAACAACCTTTGTAAACCTCTGCAATTAGAGGCTGAGATGGTTTTTGATTAATATCTCTGATCTTCCGCTATCCATTGACATTGCTGTGCTATCATGGTTGGTGTTGTCATAACATATAGCTTTGACCTTGGCTGAGGTCTTCACAAGCCCCCTGTCTAAACATATTGATATTCATAAAAGCACTATCACTCTATCAATCTGCTAGACAGAGATCTAATACAGTATAATGAAGCAATAATGAGGAATTTTCTCTTGTTAAAATGTCATTTATGTAATGAATAAAAGATGATGGGTTCAGCTGTCTCTGCTTTGTTCTCAATCAGTCTTTTTTTTTTTTTTTTTCGCTCTGGCCTGTATACTAACAATGGCGTCATTGGCAGACATTGTCCCGATAATCAGCCAAAATTGCTTCATGTTTCCACTGTATAAACAATCATTAGGATGTTGTTTTGTTCATTCGCTTCGCCTCAGCTTTTCATTTGCGAACAGTGTCTGCAACCAAAACACTGACAGCTTCTAATCTAAATCTGTGATAGTTCAGAATGTCCTGATTGTGACAGCATAGCAAGGCAAATACATTTGTGACTGTGTCTGTGTGTCAGGAACCCCCTGCTGACTCTCCACCTCATCTCCATATTCCTTTATGGGAAATGTAAATGGATACATGATTATCTTTACACGGACCCAAGCAGGAAATGGGATCCTACCCTTCACTGTGACTAAAGAAGAGAGGGAAATGTTATGGTACACATTATAAATGATTTATGCGTGTAGAGTATGGCATCTTTTCCTTGATAACCTCTCCTGTGTGTTTTTACGTGCTCGCTTTTCAACTGAGATTTGGCGAGGTCCCAATGGTGCAATGTTCTCTCCCTGTACCTCTCTAAACAATAAACAGCATTATCTGTCTGCCTGTCTGCTTTCAGTTTCCAGCCGTTTACACTGACCTGGTATCTTATGGTAATAAATCCCAGTGAGCGAATGAAGGGTGATATACTTGATGCTGAATAATTGGTCATTTTGGTTGCAGGCTCCCCTGCTTCACATTATAGTGATAATGAAGGCCTGCTGAATATGGTGATCCATGTGTGTGTGTGCATCTGTCATCTGTGTGCATGCATGCGTCTGTGTGTGTGCAGTGTGTGTGTGTGTATTGCAGAGGTGTCTCCTGAGTCAGGGATTATTGCTGATAGATTATTTCTTCAGCCCCCTCGTTATCACTGGATCAAACAGACATGTGACCCGTACTTCATCACTCTATTCATCCTCCTCTTAAACCGAGCTCTGGAGACCTGCAGAGGAGGCTGCTGGAACCATATATATAAGGCTGGGTTGAGACCAAGGGCCCGTAATACTGCTGCACTGGGACCCTTTTGCATAATTATAAATCCCTGCCAGGACAGAGTGCAGTATATCTTTACCAGCATTGCGAATTTGGTTTAACGGCTGAGAAAACCCTACTTGAAAATGGGGCGTGGTTGATTTCACTTTTCATTCATCTGTATGATTCTGTTGGCAGTGAGGTGGAAACACTTGAGGTTTTAAAAGAGACACACTAGCTCTTTAAAATATTATTCTTGTCTTCTCCACACTGCTCTGGCCTCTACTGTCCAGACTCATGTTCCAGCCCCTGTTATTATGTGATATTGTCGTCACCTGTCCTCATTACTAGTTGAAGGACAGGCCCTTTGATGCTCATTAGCGAGCGCCCCTGTGTCAGCAGCACAGACCAGTCTTAGAAAGGTGGTGCGAGCTGCAGCTATGAGGGACTGTGATGTCAGCCAACCTGTGTATACCATGACAGTGGTGACACCCAGTTGGCCCTCCTTTTGTCAGGGGCCCCTAACGAGGTCATCACTGTCCCCGAGACAGGGGTCACCCTTACATTTGACCCCTGCCCCCCCCACGCTGTAATGTCAACAACTCCTCACATCACCTGCCCGGCAGTGTCCCTGCGTCGCTCTCCCTCATTGGCTGGTGGCATGCCGAGCTGTCACGCAAGTGGCCAGTGTGTGTGAAAATCAAGGTGGGCTGATGTCTTTTAATGAGACAGACGTAGTGCCCCGCTAATGTCCCTGCCTTCGTTAGGCAGGACCCAGCTGCAGCCTGTCAGCCCCCTTGTTAAGCTCAGCCCTGGTGGGACGGCCGGGCAGGGCAACGCGGCTGTCGCTCTGTCTATCAGTTGGTCAGCTTCTCTCCTCCCCTCTCCCCTTGGTGGACCTTAGTCTCCAGGGTGGAAAGCAAGCTCTGTCTGCCTGATGGCATGGTACTGTATGTCAGGACTGTACTCTCTCTGTACTCTTCCCCTGGATCCTGGGAGGTGGTTGGCTAATGATCCTCCGGCTGGGCTTTGGGGCGCTCCACGGCATTTTGTTTCCTGATTAGAATGCAGCGGCGGCCTTTGTCAACAGCGATGTCAGCCGCTGTAAGGACAAAGCATTGTTACCAGGAGCATAATTAAATCTGTTTCCTGTGAATCTGCCACCTGTGTTGACCAGGCAGTCAGGGATTCAGAGAGTGTTTTTCACCTCCCAGTCTGTGTTTTGTATTTATTCTCTCCCTCCTCCTACCTCTGTATTTGTTGCTAATATACTGTGTAACAGGAAGCCTGCTATATAACTGGGGACAAGAGAGAAATGTATTTTTCTCTTTCTCCCTAATTCTTTATGGGGATAATATAAACACAATAAAAAAAAAAAAACACTTTTATAAAGCTTTTATTTAGTGCAGTATGAAAGCCCAGAAGTTAGTGAATAGTGATAAATAAGTTGCCAAACTGACATCAATTATCTTTAAAATTTTGTATTTGTAATATTATTATTGTTTTTTGATGGATATGCACACATGGAAATAAATAAATAATCTGTGTACTGCACAGCATATCTGTGTACATGTACACTTTTTATTTTATAATTATATATACATGTATATTCCTTTTTCATCTCTCCTAACCCTGTTATAAAAGACTGCAGTTATCTGTCTCATCAAATACACAGTGACATGTGAGCCAGAGCTAACCAGACCATTAAAAGCAACAGCAGTCCCTGGGATATGGACTGGTCAAAAATTAATTGGCCCCATGGCTGTTTGAAAGCGCAGAGAAAACAACTCCATGGAGTGTATCAGGATTTCCCACATAAAATATGTCAATTTTTCCCACTCAAGCCAGTCGTGCAATAATGACCCCATGGTGCTGTAGAGTGGTGTGACAACACAAATGACACTACACTGTGTGCTAATGACATGGGATGTAGTTGCTGGGTAAACATGGCAATTAAACAACAGTCTCAGGCTGAGTGGGGCACACATAGAACCTTCACAGACCCCATTGTGTCTTTGTTTATCTCTCTCTCTCTCTCTCTCTCTCGCTCTCTCTCTGTCTGTCTCTCTCTCTCTCTGCAAGACATTTGCATGCTGGAGGCATAATTGGCTGGTCTCATGGTGGTGGTGGCAGTATTCCTAGAACGAGGACATCTCAATGCACCTCACACGTCCTCACTGTCACAAGGCTCGCTGCTGAAAGCCTTCCTGACACAAACACAGCAACACAGAACGCTCCCACAATGGCAGCCATGTCTGCTCCCACTCAAACTACACCCTGTGACAAGAAGGAGCTGAACTAAGCACATTTCTCTTCTCCCCCTTGCAGTTTCCAAAGTTCAGGATTACCGTCAGCATGCAGGAGCTCTGCTGGAGAAGTTTTTTGCTGTCTGAGAAGGCTGTGTGAGAGAGTTTGGAGGGTGACAGCCTAGGTGTAGCAGTTTGCTGGAGGAAACTCATGTTGAGTTTGGGTATGTAGGCACATTTGAACATGCAATAACTTATAAGTGGCATATTTTGTATGCACAATGGACTAAAATCAAATGTCTTGTAAATTGGAATGTAACACACCAAGATGTTACAGGTTTCCTCTTTTAGAAATGACAAAGTAACAAAAATATGTCCAGTTCGTTACTTCTACAGCCTTCATAATAATCTCCATCCATCATCATAAATATAAGCTTCTTCATCTTTAAATGAATCTTCTAGTAGAAAGAGTATGCATGGTTGCCCACAGGTGACTCTGCTGTGTGCCACAGTGGCCAAAACTTGCTCGTCACATTGATAGAGTACCCCTGCCAGAGCCTTATTTCATTCACCCGTGGAACAATTAGCAATGCTGAGCAGTTTTGCAATTAACAGCCTCATAACTGTCACATGCCCCAATTTTAAATCAGCAGGAGTAATATCTGTTTTAGAGCAAAGTTTAATTACAAAGTAAAGCATTTCCTTTGCAGCGATTACCATTTTTAAATGACACTATTATTACTTTTTTCATTTTTCAAAAAGCTACGTCTACCGACAAGGCCCCTCCCCTGTGGCAAGACATCCTTTTTGGCAGGGTTTGTGTGTGACTGTCACATCCATACGGAGAAATTACACAAAATCAGATAACAATGCATCTTGAGCTTGGCTTTACCCTTGAGTGGTGATAGAGAAAATAAAGTTTTTAGGTGACTGAATGAGTGACTGCCAGTGCCAGAGGAATGGCACTCACTTCAGGCTTGACATTCTCCATCAAACCGCAGCATACTCTTGTGAACAAACAGTCTGTCTAAAACTCTAAATGGGCTCAGTCAAAATGGATGCTAGAGCCCAGTCAAGGCTTAAATCATCTCTCTGTTGAGCTCAAAAGAGAAGCGTCGAAGCCAGAAAATAGAAGAGCCGGGCTGATGGAATCTGGCGCAAACACATTCCCACCTTTCCAATCTTATTTTCGTCTCTCGCCTTCTGCCTGGTTCCCTTGCAGGGGCTTAGTGTACTTTTTGTGTCCCAGTGCGTACAAAGTCTATCAGAATGCATTTGTTTCAGGGAGCCCCCATTCACTTTCAAAGGGTTAAACAGACCATTCACCGGCCTGTCAACATTCCCTGGCCCGCCTCACGGAAAAGTCTGCTCGAGTTTTGTTCCCGATCAACACTTGTCTCCTCGGCTCGTTGTTGCTCGCGTCGTGTAATATCCATGACAATCGTGTTGGGCTTTTCAGGGGGCTCTGTAGCACCCATTCTGTGGGGCCACTTTCAGGCCATAAAGAGCTTTATTTGTGTGGATTTGAAAGAGTCATGTGAAGTGCCCTCAGGCTGGAATCCTCTTCAGCGGGTCACCACTGTCTCAATGGGCTTCACACTCACAAGCGGCCATCAGTACTGCCCTCACGTTCTTATGAAGCAACATCAATGCCACTGCTGCAAGAGTTCTGAAAGTGCTCTGAAAGGTGTACCACAGGCAGAAACAGAGGGGGGCAAGGGGGGTGATGCACAGGGAGAGACAAGCCCAGGGAGGGCGATAACAGTCTGCAGCGGGAGGGGTGAGGAGCAAAAGTGACGAAAACGAGTATCTTTTGGCTCGAGTGGGGATAATGAGCACAGTAATTTAAGCTTGGCTAGGTGTCTAACATCAGCAATACCAGAACCCCTTCTGACCCCGCAACCTGTCTCTCTAACACACCCGTCTAAAGTACACTACACTACACACACAAACCACTCAACAGCCAAAGGTGCTGAAGGCCGGGGCGTGGGAAGTAAGGGAGGTCCAACGGCGTATCCATTTTCATGGACCATATGGAAATTCTGTTGTGTGTGCAGCGGACGCGTTAGATAGCGGTGACCCTAACCGCCATGTGTGTGTATGCTGAATGGTAAACAGTGTGGAGAGGGGCGTCACCCTGACCCCGGGCATATGGGTATCCATTCTGAAGAAGGGTTTTCACAAATACAGCCATGCTGCCAGCAGGCCCTTGGGACTTTGATTTGTTAATGAATTGCTCTATTGACTTGCATCTTCGCTTGCTTCATTAGAAGACACCAACAACACTCCCTGTTTTCTTTTTTTCCCCTCTTTTTATTCCACCCTGATCTTATGCACAGAGAGGAAGATGTGGGCCAAGAGAGGGGGGGCATTACAGAATGCTATTGTATGTTTGACTTAAATCTTCAGGCTTGTCATCTGTCCCCCCACCCCCCCTCTTCTGTGACTGCCATTCTTAAGCCCAGCTAATTTGTATTGTGGCAATTTAAGACAACTCTCCAGTGCTCAGTGATGCAAGAGAACAAACCTAATGCCCCACTCCCCCGCCTCCCTGGCCTACTCCCCCCACCCTCACACCCCCCATCTCAGGCAGGCCATGGCCCAGGACCAGCCTCCTCTAAATCTATTTCCCAGTCCCTCCCCAGCCCTCATTACCATGTGGAGACAATAATGGTTTTGTCAGGACGATACCTGCTTTACAAGTAGCAGATTATTGTGTCCCGCCAGTGTTAACACAACAAGTACAAGCCCTCTGTCTGTGGCCATTCCACCGGCTGTCAGCACTCATCCATAATGGCAGTGTCACACCATAACACACGGCACACAAAGACGTGTGACCCTTCAGCTACATGCACAAAGACATACAGGCTCTATAAGACTTACACAACATATGGCTACAGCATTATGGCCCTTGGTTCTTCCAAAACCCGCCACCGAGCCAAAAACTTCCTGCCCTTTGTCCAGAAAATGTGTTGCCCCTGGCTGCTAGGCCACACAGTGCCATGGTTGTGCACCAATTACACCATACTTTACCAGGAGTGCCATCTGTATGCCAAATGGGCCATTCTGTCTGGGCATTCTGGCCCAATAGGTGTGAATTTTACAGGCCTAAGAGTGTATTAAAGACAGCAGGGGCCTTGTATGTGTGTGTACATGTTAAGTTTTTTTTTTTTTTTCTGTTTGTGTATTTGTGTGTCTTTTTCATACTGCATATATAGATGGATAATATTACTACAATAATATAATTATTTTTTTAGGATAATATTAAACATGATGTACAGCTTTTACATCGCCACTGCCTGGGTCACCGTCACCGACAGAAAAGAAAAGCAAATAAAGGCAAAGAAAACTGTCCCATATCTAATCTTGTTGAACTTCCAGTGACATCTGGAGACATGGGCAATTTACAGGGAGTTTTTCATTCCTAAACCAACACAATGGAGAATGTGTGTTTTACTGTGGCTGAGGGCTTTTATCAAGTCCCTGTGTAGCTGTCTCAGAGGCTCTATTGACAATGTCTCATGCAATACCAGTGCTTACACTGTCCTAGAACAACATGAGAGGAAGTGTAGCAGACTTTGACAGCCTTTTATCACTGTTACAGACAACAGGAGTCATCACAGAGCTTGTGTTACTGTATTTTTTTTAACTCTAAATGTAACTGCTGATTTTTTCAGGAAAAAAATGCGTGTCAATATATTTCCTCCATTTGGAATTTTAGTAATGCTTAAAAGTACACTGAAAAGATTTTCCTGGCTCATTGATGTGAATCTGTGTATTGAAACAGTGTGTGTCAGCGGCAGCAGAGAGGTGAACTTATTTAACTCGTGACCACCGGCTGGGGGAACTTCCTGCGACTGTATATGTGAGGAGGCAGTGGGTCAGCTGGAGGAGCTTCCTGCCCTCTGCAGAGTGGTGGACGCCTGCTGTGTGGGTATAACATGGCAGGCCAGGTCTATTGTCTGGAAAGAGGATGTGCTCTGGTGTTGTCTCGGCTTCGGGCCGGGACACACTGCGTATGACGCACGAAAACTCTCACTGCTGGTCCAAAGAGTCAGGGTGGAGCATGCCGCGTTTGCTCTGAGCTGAGGCCTGGCATGGTGAGGTTGTGTCCAGAAACGGGTGGATAACTAATCTCTATCAGCAGGAAAAGGTGACTTCTGGAATATTCTTGGGGAGATAGCTTCATATCTGAATTGCCGAATTTAAGCCATATTCGGTGTTACCATAATATTTGCTAAAACAGTATTTCAATTCAGTTTATTATGCTTTACAAGTATTTTTTTATAACAACATGTTTAATCAGTTTTTTTTTTTGCCATAGCTGCCCTTTGACATAAGTTGCCTCCAGATAGTTATTTAGAAGAGGATGCCAGATGAACCTTGACTCTGCTCTTTGATAGTTCTTTTTATTGGTGCATGAGGAACTTTTGTATAGTATAAAGGTTGTTTTTATCACCATCCCTATTCTCAGCTTTGCCACTACCATATGTGCAGGTTGCCACATGGCCCTTGACCTCGGTCCGAGAGTGATCAGAAGAGTATGGTGCTGGGCAGGCGGTGAGCTGGGGATTAAAAGGGTTCTGTGAGATTCAGGCTGTCAGGACAGGCAATGTCATTTTCTTTAGATGCAGTGTCTTACTCACATTGTTGCTGATTATATGAGTTTACAAAAAGTAGAAGAACAGTATTGCAACTTCAACTTCAAAGCATTCAATCATTCAATCAAGCCAACAGAGTATCAAAATAAAAACCTACATAGTAAACAGCAGCTTTTGTGGGATATAGGGTTTTCGCTTGAGTGTTAACAAATTCCTGTTTATGACAACAAATCTCAGATGTCCTGCTTCTATAATATAAGTAGATAAATTCTTAAGTGCCTAGTTTTAACCCTGGAAAACATTAATTGTAGAATAAATCTGATGCACACGTCAGATGCACATCAAATGAATAAATGTCTATATGATGTTGTGATTGTCTGGTTTTCCAAACTCCAACTCAAACTGGTTCACTCATAGACAACTTAAACAGCCGGTTTTAGAGTTTGAGTGGCTGATTATAGTAACAATAATCATGTCACTCCCTTTCTTGCACAGATATGGTGTTAACTCCTTGTCCCAAGGTATGACTTCCACTTAAAGTATGGTTTCTCTGCAGTGGAAGTTTGTTAATCAGCTATTACACTTTGTTGACAAAATTAATTAAGAAATGACAGTTTAGCAAAATTGTATTCATAGCATTTTTTAAAACACTGATAAGCTTTGCATAATCAGCCAAGGTAGAATTAACTCGCCTAACTGCAGCTTGCTGACTCAAAATTGACTTTTATTACTCCTAAAACTGTCAAACAATGACAGAAAGTGTTGCTGACATGCTGTCAGTTGTCAATCAAAAAGCAAAGCTATTTTTTGATTCCTGAAAAGCTGACATTTTGGAGATGTAATGCTTTCACCTTTTGATGAGGGCTTGGTTTATATCCTTTATACATTACATACCTCTGTCATTTAAGCTTTACATGCAATGCATGGGCAGCATTAATGAAAAGATGATTTATCACTAAACACTAAATTCACAGAATGCCTTAGGCATGTTGAGATAAATATACTTTAGTTTTACATGAATCACAGTCCATGGTTTATGTCTGTACTGTGCATATCAATAAGTGCTGACAGCATAAGCCAGACAGCATTCATAGAGTAGATGGAGTGTGTGTGAGTTTGGATAGGCTGGAAACGTTTACCAAACACACAAAATAATTAGGCAGGCAGAGTGATGGGGAGAGACAGAGCTAAGCTACCCAACGGGGCCAGTCACTTCTACAGAGCTGCATCAGAAACAGTTGGGTTTCATTTTGCATGCTGCTGTGCTCGGAGGAATCTCAATATTTATCCAGTTTGTCTGGCCGTGGCACCTGCTGGGGGAGACATTAGTCATTTGTAAGTATTAACATGGGCATCCCCTCATTCCCTCATCTTCCCTGTCTCTCTCTCCTCGTCTTCTTCCCCCCTCTGCACTCTCACTCCCTCCCTCTGTGAGTACACTGTCAGTCATGTTGTAGCCTTTTAAATGTCATCCACTTACTGCGGAGAGCAGTCGCCCCACTTGACAGTTTTATTGGGAGATGGTGTGATGACGGTGATGAGAGAGAGAGAGAGAGAGAGAGAGAGAAACAGAGATGGAGAGAGGTAGGACTGGGGGAGGCATCATTGAGTCAAATCAAATTAGAATAATCAGAGTGATGTGATTAATAGGAGTGCCATTGTGGGGTAATCATGCACAGCGATCATCACTGCGGTGGACTTCAAATTAGTGTGCCCTGCAGTGAGGCTTTGATCTGGCAAGCATCAAATAAAGCTGGGTGTCAGGTTGTCACTTACTTAAAGTACACCTTCGCCTTGTCGTCTTTTCGCCACACTAAAAATAGAGACGGAAGACAAAACGTGACAAAAGGCAGAGGTACACTTGACAAATGATCATGACTGCTCTGTGTGGCACCTGCTACAGTGAGCCACTCAGGAGGATCTACATTTCAATTTCTTAAGGTGGATCCTAAGCACAGAGGTAAGAAAAAAAGAGACGAGCTAGAGTGCTAGAAAGGAAGACATCAAAGCGACATTAGCCCAAGTGACTTCTTTTTTTCAGGTGTACGTCTGTCAAGCCCAGTTGTGGTTGGAACATTGCTACAGAAATCACCAAGGAATTATTTATCCAGTCTCTTTCAGTGTAATTGTCCTGACGTCAATGCAAAACATCTGGATAAAATTTAGGACGTGTATACTACATCTTCACTGTGTCCTTTTGGCCCTTCTTCTAGTTTAGTTCAGTCCCTATGAATAGGATAGGTAAAAGAGGACTGTCATGCATATTGCTACTGCTATGGAATTACTGAAAACCCATTTCAGACATAAGACAAAAAAAATCTGAATTTTAAAAAGAGGACAAGTAGCCAAAGAAGGCTTCTCCCTGATGTCAAAAGGGAAAAAAACTTGGAGACGTAGAGGCAAAGAAAAAGAGACATTTAGGAGCTGTCATGGAACATGTAGTTAAGTTTGTGAAAGCTCAAGTGTCATGGAGACTGTGCTCGGTCTCTGAAACACAGAGCTTGCCTCTCCCCCCACTACAGGAATACTGACATTTTCATTAAAAGGTCACCAATCTTTTCATGTATTCACCTCAGCTTTTAATGTGAGTAGAAAGGTGAGCAAGAGAATGAAGAGAGAGAGAGGAGTGAGAGAGGAGAGAGAGAGAGAGAGAGAGAGAGAGATGGGATTTAGACATGGACAGAGGTGAAGCAGGACTCTGAGAGATACAAGATCAAAAAGAGAAAAAGACCAAAGCGATCAGTTTCCAGACCAAGGTCAGAGCTATGAGGTACATATCCACAGCTCTTATCTCATATAGATACAGAGCTTTGAATGGTTACATAAAAAATGATATGGTATTGTTGCCTGCCCTTATAGCATGACTTGCACTATGTACTGTTTATAATGTCCTGGTGTCCTTGCAAAATGTCAGCCTCCCGCTGAACTTTATCCAAAAAATGCCCCTAAAAGCAGAGTCCTGCACATTTATTGTATACATGCTAATTAAAGTGATTTAATGTGAAGCCAACACTATTCGCCATATCAGTTTTGCTCACTTCAAGGTTGTTTATAATGCTCCTCATGAAAGGACAGACTCAGACAAACAATTTTAATGGTAAGCCAATGAACCATAAGACTGTGCATTTAAATCAGCATTTATATGTAAAATAATTCAGCATTAGTATTGAGGATATCCATTACTGAGCTAATACTTTGAAATGAATGCCAAAATAAAAGGAGGCCTTTTAGTTCTCTAATTTACTATGTCGACCGCATGAAGTTAAAAGATGCCCCCATTTAGCTGTTTAAATGAGGATGTAGAAATTTTTCCTCTGAAAATGGATTAAAATAATTTGGCAAGAATAATCATTTAAATAGCAATAAGGACCCAGAGTGTATCTATTGAGCATAAAATAATTTCAAGTATAAATTAAATAGCTTATTACTGCCTTTCATTTCCTTGAGGGAATCATCTGCACTCCTTTTTTCTCAGCTCCCTTGGTAGATGGGGTAATTTTCTTTGGAGGCTGGTGGAATAAGCGCCGTGCGGCCGCGTGTTCAGCAGGGAAAGTACATGAAAGTCTCCTGTTTTACACAGTGGATCTCATTCTCCATGCTGTCCATATTTCTGTCTGTCTATCTTGAGACTAGTGCTAAAGCTCCTTAGTCTAACAGTGTTAGAAGAGTAAAAGAGACCTCGTAACTGCGGCTCAATGCGATTCTCAAGAATAAATCCAGGTCTAATCTTTTATGCCTTACCTGTCAGAAATCCTTCACTCAGTGCGCCCCTGCATTCCTTTACACACTGTCAATATGTCAGAGAATTGCTGAGATAGGTTAATTTCAACACCTGTCAGCTGATATATTCCCCAAAATGAAGTTGTGCAATATACTAGCCTGGGAATGTTTCAGTCCTGGAATGCAGTGTTCAGTGACTGGAGGGAGTGAAGCAGGGGGTGGACAGGCCCCAGCTCTCGCTGTGTGACGTCAGTGTGGTGGCATGGCAGAAAGCTGAGGGCCGTTTGGCCCTGACAGCTGCGTTTGCCCACAGTAATGCACCCTGCCGGCCGGGGCCAAGGCCTCTCTCCTGCTGTCAGCACACCGATCGGCTTTCATGGATCATCTCTTATCTGCCGAATCTGTCATTGCGGAGGAGGGCTCCTTTTGGGGGGCTTTAAACCGTGCTGCCATGGTTCACAGGCTCCAAGCCCCCCTTATGGATACTTTGCTCTCTCTCTCTTTCTGTCTCGCTGTCTTTTCCAATCCATGTCCCACTCTCTTTCTTTCTTTATCACTCCATCTTGCTCTCAGATGCATGCCCTCTCTGTCATTCCATTTTTGTCTCTCTGCTGTTTGTTTACGAGTGAGAGCTAACCTGAGAGGCAGGGTATTGGAGCCGGGGGTGGGGGGGGTCGCAGTGTTGCGGAGTGAGGGAGGATTCTGGGAGGGAAGAGGCTTTTGTTTGTTTGGACAGATGCGCAGGCCCATCTCTGAACTTCTGTCAGTGATCAAAGGAGCCGATGATGTAGAACAGATTCATGGGCCATGTCTTATCAGCCCTTGCTCCGGCCCTCATCCATCATCCTGAGCCCTCGTCCGTCTCATTCCGATGACGGTACCCTAAACAAGGTGAATTAATCACTGCCGCTCCCGCCTTTGGCCAGGTGGCCTCACACCCTCTAGATGTCCATGCAGGCTGAGAGGGCTGAGGGTGTACCCAGCACCGGCCCCCCGCCCCCAAGGGTGGCTTTGCCCAGCGGGTATGCTCCTTTTCCACAACAAGCCTCTGGCGCTCTTTCAACAGGTCCGTAAAGCTGTTCCACAGATTATTTGATTAAAACAAAAAAAGGCAGTATGAGTTAATTTTAAAGAAGATACTTAAAGAAGATATGCATGCATGTACAGTATTTACAAAAGTATGGCTTGCAACTTGCATGTGTCATATGCTGACTGTACCTTGCACCTTTTGGTGTTGCTATCTGTCAGTATATATGTCCTCTTACTGCGGTTACCTTCGGTCACCGGCATCCCCCATTATTGATTTCAAATGGAAAGTGAGTCATTGTGCTTGTAGAAGATGAAGGGGAAAACGGCTTAAGTGGTTCCTTTGTGTCAGCAGGTTAAGCAAAGCATTTCACACAGGCTTTTACAGCTAGAGATAGTGCCTTTGTGCCTGAAAAGACTCAACTTAAAACAAATGCCAAATGTGACACTAAAGGGTAATGGCTACACACAAAATGTGGTCTTTCTAAGGAAAGGCTTGTTTGTCACATCAGGCTGTACTCTCCTTCAAAAGTTTCAGAGGTGAAAATAAGACTTTGTCTAACCCAGTTTCTGTTTAAGTAAATGTAGGCATTTCTTGTAGTTGTCAGCGACAGAATCACTTCAGATTTGTTATGAATATACTGATGATCATACAGGGACACAACATTTTGCATATCATAAATTCATCTTAATCTTTAATTTAGGATACAATATAATGACTATAATATAGAATAGGAATATAGGAATAGGAAATAATATTTTAAAAAATAAAACTATTAATACACAACTTTAGAAATGGTTGCTCTCTTTGTAGACATGCATGTGACCCTGCATGTTCAGCACACATTTGTCATGTGTTCTTGGGAGGTTTGTCGTAATATAGGTTAGCAACAGTGACCTCAGAGAATTACCATTATATTGCTGTCCATGCTGGGCTCCAAGGGGTGGTTATAGCAGTCTGGGATGAGGTCAGGAGGTCAAGTGCCAAAGTGTAGTGTCATGGAATACAGAGTCAAATGATGGAGCATGTGTGTCTGAAGAGCCTAGCAGATGCAGAGAGAGTGAGAGAGAGAAAAAAAAGCCAGACAGAGACACACACAAAGTTAAAGTCATTTCTAAGGTGAAATCTTAAGCAAACAGATGTTGACAGGCAGACTACAAGTTCATCCCAAGGTGAGGAGACATAAACACTTGAAGAAGCCGTCTTTCTGACGGCTGGACATAGAAGACATTCAGACAAGGCTGTGTAGTAATGAAACGGGAACACACACAATGAGAGCCGATCAGCCAACTCAATATTTCTCTCATATTCTCCCATTTATGTCAGTAGAGTTGCATAACCTTGCTGTTGTCCTTGGCCTCTGAACTGTTAATAAGCCTATTTGTTAAAATGGCACTGGCAGGCAGCATAAGCTCGGTCCCCCTATCCCTTAGAGTAGAAGTCAGTTATCCCCCCTCTCAGCTCATCTGGCAGAGGTGAGGGGATATCACTCTGACTGCTGTGACAGCTCTACTTTAGCATATTCATGACGAGTAGAGTCTCATTTCACAGGTGTAAAAAATACCCCTAACCCCTTTCTCATAGGGAGCCTCGTCTCACATCGCAATGGCCAGACGCCATGCATGAAAATCGATGGGGAAAATATGTAGAAATATAAGCATGCATCAGAGGCCGGGTCAAGAACCTAATTTCACAGTGACACCGGGGGTAATTTGGCTCTAGAAATGTTTGTCAATTCGCCATTCATTTGAGCAGGCAAGGCATTGTGAGGCCCCCGATGTGAGTGCAAGGTGGCCAACCTGAACGCCTGTATTTATGGTGCACTTTTGTGAATACATTACGCCTGTCACAATG
This sequence comes from Scortum barcoo, assembly GCA_023238725.1. Taxonomy (NCBI): domain Eukaryota; kingdom Metazoa; phylum Chordata; class Actinopteri; order Centrarchiformes; family Terapontidae; genus Scortum; species Scortum barcoo. The sequence continues at coordinate 19,459,592 of CM041531.1, forward strand.
AAATAAGTGACATACTTACATGCTGCGAGGAGTAAGTCCAAAGGGGTGAGCACCGGGCGAGGGAGAGATAAGAGGAGAGGTAATTAGTACATTCATCTTTTTTATGATATCATTTTTCAGACATATATGATCACAATGTAAATTAGAAATAAGGAGGGACCTGCAGAAAATGGAATTCATTTGGAGCGGGTCAATCGCCCTACAATAGCGGTGCTGGGAGGCCAGGTGTAATTTACGGTGGCGCTTGGCCCTCTCTCTCTCCTGCCATGCACCTGGCAGAGCCTGATACCCTGCTGCTCCCCACAGCTGCTGGGCCTCCTCTCCCACAGATAACACTCTCATCTCCAAATGAGATTCATTTACCGCACAGGAAAAGGGGGAAAGGAGAAGAAAAGGAAGAAGAGAGGAGACAAACCTACTCTCCCTTTTTGCACCATCTTTCTGTCTCCCTCTCTTGTGTTTCTAGACTAAGCACTTACTGTAATGACATTCTATGGATTATTGATTTTTGATTTGGTTTTTCTGCTCGGCAGATGCCCCCCGTTTTAGCGGAGCCATTACCTCCGTAACGATTAGAAACAAAAAGTTAATTATGTAATTATAAAGCCAATAACAGCCTGCGCTGGTTTACCCTGCTTTAGTCGGTTTAAACATTATCTCTTGTGTGCACATCATAACAGGCGGAATGTGAGGAGAGGAGATTAACGCCTTGGAAAGCAGATGCGGAATTTAATTCTCCAGTCCATGGCTGCCTGGGAAACCATTAAGTAATCACAACATTCTCCCTCGATTAAATTCACGGCTGCCACTTTGCACACAAAGAGAAGGGGGAAGAAGAGGTGCCTGCAAAGCTCTCCCATTTTTATTGACTGTAACGTCAGTCCCTGCCTGCAGGCACAGATGAATAAAACTGTTAAATAGGGTGCCTCAATCTGTCAGAAAATGAAAAGTTTGAGTGGGCAAAATAAAATCTAAGTAAAATAAAAAAGGAGGGGGTATGTTGCGATGTGTTAGGCCCGATAAAGCTCACTCAGAGCGGGTGGAATAAATGGGGGAGCAAAAAGATGCACTTGATATTTCCCCATTATTTTCAGTCATTTTACTCTACCGCAAATGATTTTTGTCCCCAGCAGCTACAGATAAGGTTGACGGAAAGAGGAAGTGGCTGAATTGGACTTGGTTTAAATGGATTAAACACACATACAGAGGCACACCAGCATGGGCCTACTTTGTGCGGGCATGCACACACATATAGACATACATGCAGCTCAGACACACATGTATTGACAACCCAGAATGCATACAGTAAGTGTGACTAATTACTTAAGGATGGGTATGTGAGGAATTAATATGGCCTTGAAATGATATTTATTTAATGTTACGCAGTGAAGCTGGTTGAAACAGCCCTAGAGGGATAGAGGTCAAAGGGGCGGTCTCCTTCTATAAACGAGCACTTAAGGGCAGAGAGGGGGTCCTGCTCTGATTAATTGGGTAATTCATTAGTTTGGTTAAGTCGTTTAGTAAGATGGGTGAAACGAGGGCCTATAACCTGAGGGCTCTGCAGAGCACTAGCTACAGATGAGGAGGAATACTGTGGCTAATGCGAGATAACAACATCAAATGAACTGTGAACAAATACACATCTATGGAGCCATGAGCCAGAGTGTCTGTGCTTCCAGGAAAATGAGCAATAAACAAAGCTGACGCATCTACACATATACACACACAAATGCCCTTTCATATTATATGAGTTTAAACGTGTTGAAAAGTGCAGCAATTTGTGATGGGTGTGTTTCCACAGCTCATATTGACAAGCATTAATCCTACATGGAAGTTCAGGTATGTGTTATTGACTGTGTTGTTGAATGGGGAGCTTGTATGTTAAAGGGCAGTTCCTTATGCCGTATTTAGATAAGCTTTACTTCAAAGTGCCTGCCATCATCTATCATGCTCTTTTGGTTATCAGGCTATAAGGGGCTCTAGCTTTGCTCTCAGGGTCTGATTGCTGAGCAGCGTAGATGTGTGTACATGTGTTGTGTGTAAATATGACACTGTTTTTTCATGGTTATATTTACACATGCTTCTTTAAAAGCACTTCCGTGAATGTCTGGAAACCCCTCTCAGAAATCCAACACATTTACAGGCTAGTGCGTGCATGCACACGTGCGTACACATATACACACCTGCATATACAAACACGAGCACACACACCGAGTAACACGCCTAGCTTCTTTTCAGACCCATACAGGGCCCAGTGTGAGTGCCAGCCTGTTGCTGTACTCCCCTCCACTCCTGTCCATCAGTTTCTTCCCAGGGGCCCCCAGTCATACCCCAGGGGCCTGGGGCCTGCACTTCCCCATTCCCTCTTCACTCAGCGCAAATGCCAGGATCAGGTTTGGGAAAGGCAGCAGTTTTTTTGTGTACAGTGGACAGCTGGTACATTCCAGATAAGAGCTGAATTTCAAGTGAGCACAATGGCAGCAAGCATGGGCTTCCTCTTTGTCTATCCTTGCCTATTGATGAGCTTCTCAATCAGGCCCAAATGGTTTGTTTCTACAAGCATCCACACAATATCATAACAGCACTGGCAGAGAATAGCAGGCACTGTGTCTGGTTCCTGTTCAGACCTGTTAAGCCTTTTCAAGGCTTTCCATGTTACACCAGACACTGAATGGACTAAGAGGGATGATGGATTTAATACAGAGGTTAAAATCCAAGTACACTTGTCAGTTAAGTCTTTGATCAGAGACGCGCAATGGCAAATAATTCATGACGCAAAATATGATTTGCAAACAGTTGCTCCATGCAAATCTTGGTAAAATAAAGCATGATCTGAACACTCTTCTGTCAGAACACTTGACATGAAAAGTCTTTATAGTATTCATAAACAGATGACTAAATACACTGTTACTGTCTTCTGTTGTAACATTTACAAAAGGAAAAGTCAGTATTCAGTGGTAAGAAATGCAGTGATGAAAGTAATTTTCACCAGTGTTGATGACCATAGCAGACATTCTCTATCTTTCAGCAGCCTCTAAATTCCTCCAGGACCCCTGTGGCTTGGTTCAAACATCCCCCACCTGACCCATACCTCTACTGGGGACCTGTGAAACACTTGGTCCCATCGCTCCATGTCAAAGGAATCTGTCCGGTCAAACCAAGATGACATTTCCTGACACAACAAATAATGTGTTATGTACACACCAAAATACAAATTATTTTGGCAGCCTTTACTTAACATAGGGGCATGCACTCGAGAATATATTCAGTATAGTCACAAGCTCAAGCAAGCGCACTCACAATGCATAATGCACACACACCAAGCATGTGACATCAAGAATTCACTTTCTCTAAAAAGCCCAATTCCACCCCGAGTCCCTTTTGAACCAGGTCAAAGCCCCCACCCACAAGCCCCAGCAGAAAGGATGGGAAAACTAATGACTACAATAGAGTGTTTGCATTTTTCTTGGGCCTTGAAAAACACAAAGAACAAGGCCTGTGACAAGCTCCATTATTTGGTTGCTCTGCCAGTAAGGAGACAGCTCCTGCTGGAAAGATAAAAGTGGGGGGTGTGGGATAGGGAGGACAGGAGAATGGAGTGTGTGTGGGTGTGGGTGGGGGGTTATGTGTGTGGGGTGTCAAGAGGGCCACAGAGATGGCAGGTGATGAGGACGGTCCCGCCCTTGCTGCCATAACCCATGTCGCGTGGAGCTACGGGCTCATCAGCACAAAGACAAATTATCGCAGGGGGAATTTCACGGACAGGAAGAATCTGTCACCTAGTGGAACCCTCCCTCTTAGGGACTTCACACAGCCATTATGAGCTTCTTTAAGGAGGGAAAATTCACTGAGAGGCCGGCGTCCAACACCCCCAGCGCCAAGATAGATGGGGAGGAGGAGGTGTGGGTCAGAAGTTAGAGGGGAGTTGTTTTGCTTTTACTTTTTTACACTGTCTGAAGCGTACCCTTAAGGCCTATTACTCTCCCTTTTTTCAGTACTTGGTATTATTTATTTCTGACTGTTGAGGGCCAAAACATCAATATAGTGACAAAATGAATAAATAAAATGCGTATGCTATTTTAAAGCTAGATTAAACCATAATTATGCATTTATGTCTTTTTTTTTTTAAATAAAGATTTGCACACATTATTTAGTCTCCATTAGCATTTAAATGTGGTGAAATGACCTCCCTGTCCAGCAGTGAGCACGAGGATGTCAGCCTTCTCACTGCCTCTGTCGCTGGCATACAGCCTCCCAGAACTTGGACTGTTCCCAGCAAGCGCATGAAGAATCCTGCATTAATAAATGATACCACTCAATTGGGTATTACGTGTACTTAGAGAGTTAGATTTATAAATTAAGGCTTTGTGTTTAATTGGCAACTCCCTGTGAGAGTGTTGAATGTGCACTTCATGGATAAACTTAACATTAAGCCTCTAGATACACAGGCAACAGTTGTTGGGAAATGCAGGCAAACACATGATGTCAGGCATTGTAAAGAAAGGCTGTTCCAACAGGAGGGCTGCTAGCAGTGATAAATGTCTTATTTATTCGGGATATTAAAGTGCTTGCTATGGGGCTTGTACTTTCACCCCGAATGGAAATGTGAGAACAAGAGGCCTTTTAACTCCAGCAACAATTTCTACCCCTATTTCCAACATATACAACATCACTAATGTCAGGAATAAAGTCAGTCAAAGCTCCAAAGAAAACAAACATGAAAAACAAACATGTTCAAAGATCACGTGAAAGAGTTTTAACAGAGGTCGAGCCAGGAATTTCTTTTATTGTTTTTTGTTGAAATGCTTTTGTCGTTAGAAAATTAGAGCACACTCCTTCACAAACATTTTCTCCTCACCTAAATCACCTAACAGAATTTCATATACACAACCATTAAAGTCATTTTGTGGTTAAAGTTTCACATTCAGAGCCTTCCAAAAAAAAAAGTGTGTTAACTCTTTTTATCCATCACATGTTGGCAAATATATGGTTTGTTGTCTGGGAAAAGAAATCATTCACCATCAAGAGATACCCCCCACCTCCCCCTTCCTGTCTCACTGTGTCTGTATCATTCATGAGACCACAACATGTGTAATCATGCTCAATATTTTATAACAGGTTGTATTACAACAACTTATTCTCATTCAGAGTGTACGCATGTATCCAAACATCTCACCCAATAATAGGAACAATGGGGCTTTAAGTTGTTCGTGGAAAGAAGCCACATCTATTGTGTTCAAAGATATCATTCCAATTGAACCATTATGACATCGCCTTTTAAATTTGTCTTGGCCAACACAAAAGACCAGTGGCCCTTTAACAAATGTGAAGGGGATTATTCTATTCCTTCAACTTCGAACCCCACAGCCTTTCTCCTCTCTTTCACACAGGGGCATGAACTTGGATGGGTCCTGCTTTCCCCCCTGCTGAACACCACATTTTAAACACACAGTCACAATTGGCTGGATTAACCCGCTCCCTGCCCCCTCTGCGTGGAGCAATCCTATGGACTCGACAACCCCTGCCATGCTGGTAACCAGCAGAGGCGCATGCTAACTGGATCAGGTTCTGTGAGAAGACAAAAAAAAAAAAAAGACAAGTGTCCCTAACTTTTCTCATGTCACTTTCTCTCACAGCCCCCAGTGTGGATGGGTATAGGCCTCACTTAAAAGAGACTCCTTTGAACTGGATTCATGGGCCATTTGCATAAGCAGATTTGGGTGAGGAGAATGGAGGGGTATTGCGGCTGGTCATTAATATGCCAGCTAATTCAGCACATTGTAAGCCCATTGATGCTTCACTAAAGGGCAGTTATCCCATTGCCATTGTTTAGGCCTGAACCAGTCTCAGCAGTTGTTACAAATTACATACTTAATTGATTTAAAATCTGCCATAAACTGCACAATGAGGGGAGATATGGCAATGGTTGGCGATAGAGCAATGCTGAGTGAGATTTTTTTTTCAACACTAATGTTAATGTCTGTCTAATAAATGAATGGGCTTGCAAACAGCTGGCTCTGTGTTTGTGAGATAAACATCATAAGCAGATGCTTTGCCAGTCAACCCTGCTTATTTCACAGCATCACTAACATAAGCGTACATTTCAAGCGTATTTGCAGCCTCGTTTTCAGCACATTTGTAAAACGATGCCCATCGATAGCGTCTTTGACTGCCGCTCTGATTTTCAGCCAAGATACTTTCCAAAGATAACACAGTGCGAGTGATTACTGCCGGGCTGTTTGTGCCATCATGACTCAGCCATGGTAATGCGCACTCCACATTTTCACACTCGGCACCAATTAGTGGCTGCAACAAAGCCTGACCAAAAATAAACATTGCAGTATTGCATACTTATTACTACAATAAGACGTAATCCCTGGGATATGCTGAACAATATTAGCTTTTCAATTACTCCTCAGAGCCATTGAGCGGCAGTCTATTGAAACAGAGCGCAACCCCCCCAACACACACACCCTGCCTTGCACAGGCTACTCCAGTGAGTGAGGTACTTGAGATGTGAGAGCCTTAAACACAGCACCCCTCAGCATACACACCAGTGGCTCCTCACTCCTCATCCTGTGTTTCCCTCCTCCTCGTTTATTCTGCTCTCCTTATTTTCACTGCTCCATCTCTCACTACTCTGAACAGCACTGACGCACGGGGTACAGGCAAGTGCGTGACATAGCAGGCTGGGTAGAAAGAAAAATAAAACATATGATGCAATAATGTTTTGTAATAAGCAAAGCGAATAGTGAGGCAATCATAGGGACGAGGATGGTGTTAATGATTATACGAATGGGAGAAATGGTGACGGGGGAAGAGAAGTGACAGCAAGAGGTGACGGTGGCAGCAGAAGAAGAGAAGGAAGTGGTGCTGCGTGTCTCACTGAGATGCCCCACCTTTTGTGAGGCCCTGACCCGCTCTTCAGCAGTTGCCATTGTCAGCGAGTTCTTCGAGGGGTTTGTATGCTGCGGGGGCCTCTGTGTATTCTTCCCCCACTCTCTTCAATCTCCTTCCCCTGATAGGGCCACATCAAAGCTGGAGGAGCTGTGCTTTGTGGGGCCTTGGTCCCTTGACTCTCAACATGTGGTTTTGTGGCTCTGGACATCGGCACCTTTTAACCCATTCTGTCGAGATTAGGCATCGCCTTCAATTGGGCATTAGTGAAACTATAGTAACCAATAAGAAGCTTGTCGCTGAATGGAAACTATGTATCTTGTCACAGTGGAGCTGTCGGAACATCACGATCCCAGACAAGTTCCTCGGCAGGATTTTGGCTGCTTGGATGGGGGCCCCTTCTTTTCATGCTGACACCAAGCAAACTCCTTCCACACACACTCAAAGAGACACACACAGACACACATTTTTTTGCAACCCAGGCACTGTAATGGTAATTTATATTCAACACAAAGAGGGGGAAAACATTGTTTTCCACGGGGCACAAGCATTTAATTATCTCAGTTTTTTTTCATGTCTTGCCTACAACAGTGAGTGAGAAAATTGGACCAAAATGAATAACCAACAGCAGTTTAAAAATGGGGAGGGGGAGAATTGCTGCACACGATGACTAAGGGTGCAGGGTTTGGAAGCCTGGGAAATAAACAGGAACTAATGGAGTGGGTCGCTGCTGCAATCTTGGCTGGCACAGGGCTGGTCCTGGGGAGAGAGGAAGGGCAGGCGGAGGGCCAGGCAATGTCGTCGGCCCCCAGCTTCATTAAGAGGTGCAAACACAGCTCCACAGTACTCAGGCCTAGGGCTCCATCAGTCAGATCCTGGCCTTAGCCTGGGCTTAACATGAGCTAAAGACTCCAGACATCACACACTCATTAAAGCCAGGCTCCTGGAGCAACTGTCACTGGCTAGCTGCTCTTCGGCAACTGCTCTCTCCAGATTCCTGTTGAGGGGAATCTTCACACATCCCCAGGTCGGCTCCCTCTGCTCCAGCACCAGTCAACAGTCTGGATTAGTGAGGTTACTACAGTCAAAACATTTATTCGCCGAACAAAGCCAATCTTCCCTTTGCTGGCTTAGCCCAATCTCTGCTATCAGATGGCAATGTATTTAAATAATAGAGATAAGAAGCATGATCCTTGCAATTTTCAGAACACTCAAAACTACTGACAATTTAATCTGTCAGTGTGTGTGTGTGTGATGTGACATGAGGTTGCACGCAAACCAGATAGCGACTCTGCAAAGCCATGCAAATGCCATCAAATATACACATCATAGCGTTGACACTTGGCTGGTGCTTTTTGTCTATCCGTTTTGTTATAAAGCCCCAGTTACAGTGTTCAATTGATGCTGCTCAATCGACACAAGTCTCACACTGGCTCAGGCAGAGCAGAGAGAATCAGCATGAGGGTGGATTGATTTTTGGCTGGGTGCGGACAGTGAGCGAGGGACAGTGGGCCTCCAGACAGAAGCTTGGCTGGACTCTGTGAAGACTGGAGCCTTCTGTGAGGTTGCCTGCCCCGCCACATGGAGTGCTCCAACAGTGACCCTGCGCAAACTGGCAACTGCCAACCGTCTGCTTCCGTCTGCTTGGCATATTTGGCCATTTAGTGGGCGCTTGTGAAGATCAAATGGGTTAAGATCACCCCTCTTAGTGAGCGGGGAAAAAAGAACATCAAAAAGGTGTAAATTTCACTTCCCCACTTTTGATTAAGTCAAGCATGAAAAGAAATGTAATACTCTCAAGTGGCAAGGGTTTACACTATTGATGCTGTTACTTCTGCTTCAGGAGGCCCAATCAGCCGACAGGGAGCTGAGTAAACTCGCCCTGAGTTTTAGGGGAGGCCAGATGGAGGGCTTTTGCTGTGCCTGAAAAGACAGCTTAAGAGCTCGCCTCCTCAATCCCACTCAATACTGACTGTGTGAAATCCTGGCCCTGGCTAACCCCCCACCCCACCCGCCTTCTCCAAAGCTGGTGGCTACCACCATATGGGCTTGTTTAAAAACTCCCACAGGCTGGTACAAAGCACAACAACACAGTTTTCATATCAAGTACTCTCTCAAAGAGGCCCCCCCTCCGACTCCTTCCCTTCCGATTCCAAAGGCTGTCACGGGTTCTGCTCTGATTAATAGTTGGTGTTGGCCGTCTGTTTTGGCAGATCATTTTGGGGCGATGATTAATATGAATTTACCAGCTCAATCCAGATTTCATATGTTACAAAAGGAACTGCTGATTGACTGGATGTTTGCCTTTTCACCTGCAAAAAAACAAAAAACAAAAAACACACACTGCCAAATATTGCACAGATATTAGTGGGGTGACCCTCCAGAGTTACATTGCACTGCCTTGCTATGCTTTGTTGCGACAGCCTCTCACAAAGCAAAAGTGAAGTAGAGCAGTGCCCCTGGTAGTATGTGGTGGACAGCAGAATGGAGTGGCTTTTGTAAAGACTTAATAGAATCTTTAACCGTTCCAACAATTCACTCCCATGGAGTTGCATTAAGTAGATATTGTAAAGGGAAAATGACCTAAATAGCTCAACATCAACCTCATTAGGCATGCAGGCAGGGCCTGGGCCATTTCATGGTGGAAGCTATTGTCAAGGCTCACCCCAGGTAAGCATTAAATTGCAAATGATACCCTGAAAGGCAGAGAGGAGAGGGCAGGGAGGGAGAGCGAGTGAATATAGCAAACACAGAGAAAATGGTTCTCAGGACAACAGAGAATGAAAAGGCAGTTGGAGGAGCTGCTCTGACCGTAAAAAATCCAATACATCACAGCTTTTGGGGAGCAAATTCCACTCGTCTCCTAAGTGTCTTATTTGTAAGCAATGCTGAGCACAGGTCTGTGTAGGGAGACAGAGGAAAAAAATAGAGAGGGGGCAAGAGAGAGAACCTAATGACAGACTGATAGCAATTACTTGTGCCCGTCAACGGCTCCTCTCTCTCCCAGCATTCCTGGGGAAAATTAGACGAGTGGGAAAAATAAGGCAGAAGAAGAGGATAAAGGGCCTGAAAACAGTTTAGATTGAGTCTGAAGAAGTAGTCTCTGTAGTCTCTCGCCACTGTCACAAACTTTCCACATAAAGTCGATCTCTCAGCAAGTCAATAGCCGCATCCTCTGCACCAAACAATCTTCACCTAATGACCCCTTGGATCAACATGTTAATAAAGGGCTCTCTGAAGAATAGTTTGCAACTGCAAAGTGCTCTTCCGAGTGACATTAAAAGATGCTCCAAAATGGGAGGTGTGCTCCCCGGCGGAACTGCTCTCTGTCACCCTTCCTGGTGAGAAATTGTACCTTTGCATATTCCTTGTCACCGGTGGCGTAAGTGAAAGGACCCCCGAGGACAGAGTTACTCACTGCTTGCCTTGTGGAGTGGAGTAAATTAAAGCAGGGATTAGGGCAGGCGAAATTGTGGATGACAAGCAAGGCGGTGGCAGCCACATCAAGTGCTCTTTAGGCCCATATGTCTTCATGAAGCGCCACAGTAGGGGCCACCAATGAGCCCACTGCACAGCACTTTGGTTTATTCAAGCTGAAATAGACTGAAATAGAATGCTCCTCCCCTCTCACTCTATCTATCTTTCCATTGCTCCTCACATTCATGTACAGACACAAACTCCTGCAATGTAATGTAAATGCATATATATGCTGGAGTAGAGAAATAGCACAGGTCTCTCCCTGAAGTTTCATCACATGCTGGGAAACTGAGTAAATCTAGGCAGATGCATAGCACCTCCCGCCATTTCAATCAGCTTATCCATCAACCAATCAACCAAAACAAACTTAATAAAGCAAACTAAAATATTATAGGATGATTATGGATGCATGGTTTCCACATCAGCTTAATACAAAAATACTTGTTCTTCAATAGCAACCAAGAGGTTGTTTTGTCATCTTTTCCTGGATTAGACTTTCACCCACAGCTTTATTATCTACTCATTTTTTATGGTCCAGTCGTGTGAAATTGTATCCTAAAACAAACAATAAACCAAAACAAATTCAACATATGAAGTTGTGAGCAAGCTAAGCGAATATTTTGACACTGGTTAATCCTTATTCTCCGTGGAGAAACAATCTCCGACCTTAATCTGCTTCCAGGAGCAGTGTGGAATATACCTACCTTTAGGGCTGAAAAGAGGTGTGTGTGTGTGTGTGTGTGTGTGTGTGCTGCGTTAGATGTAGAATTACCATGCAATTACAATATAATGACACACATTAATCGTTAGAGCTTCTCCAGCACAACTGCGGGACCATGTTGGATGCATTAATTAGCGTGCTCCTCATGTTGTGGCCCGGCAATTGTTAACATTTGAAAAAGGCTCTCCAGCTATGCTCCCGCAGATAAATATCCTCTGGCCAGTAGATGAAAATATCAAAAACAACTCTGACCGCGTATGAAAGAGAACGTGACGACACCAGCCAGGTGGGAGGCAATAGTGAGCATGCTGGGAAATCCAGAGGCATTAAAAATGTGTGTGTCTGTTCAGCTCATATCAAATGTATGTGTGCGTGTGTGTGTGTCAGTGTATGCACGCGCATGTTTACTTAGTCAGAGTAAACATGCACTGTGAGTGCCACATTGTTCGTTTTGCACAGTGGGCCCTGTCAGCTATCCTGGCTACAAAGGTGAGGCTTGCATTTTCCACATGATAACTGCTGCCGTTTGTGTTATCTGCAATACACGTTACTTATCTGTCTCTATTCCAGGTATTTAGAAATATAAGACATGAGGCATACAAATACTTACATCGAGTTATTTAAATACTCATACATGTCTTTATTTACACCTCCCCCTTAATGATTCTTATTGGATTATGTTAACCCTCCCTCTCATCTTGTATGCAGGCGCAGTGTTAAATCTATGAGAGAGCTCAGTGGGAAGCAGCCAGTGGGTGCTCTAATGAAAGTCACTCTGCTGCCCTACAGAGAGGTCAAGCTTTTACACCTGGCCATAACCACATGGGGCCACACTGCATGCATGGCCTTGGAAATGACTGTCAGATAAGGAACTGCATAATTTAGATGCAGGGATCACACCATCAGCAAAGCAAGTGGAAGGCCACAACAGAGAAAAGAACAGGTTACGGATAAACTTAAAGCCATTTAAGCATTTTTTCTTGGAGATTTATACAAACTACTATTCTACTATTCAAGCATCTTCAGTCAAGTCAGGGTCAGAAAACTGTTTGATTTAACCAGCTTAGAATGACAGAGCATGGAGGTTAATGAATTAGGACAACTTGTTGCAGGTCAGCTGTCAATCAAAAGGAATATCATAAAACTCACAAATAATGATTGACATTTATGTAATGCTTTTTCATGTTTTTTTTCCTCTGACAAGCCCATATATTTTAAACACCTGCAAGCATGATTTTACCCTAGATTACCTTTCACCAACTCTAGTCAATTTTACCATGCCTTTACATTTTTCTATAATAATTAATAATTTTGCGTGCGGCTTCCTGGTAATATGTATGTGTATGTGTGTATTGCCACTATCACACCAGAGGATGGCAGAGTGGTTGATGAGACTTGGCTTCGTGGAGCTTGGCTCCTGACTATATCTGCTTTGGATGCAGGGGAGGGCTTAAACAGTGAGCTTTGGGCCCCATTAAGCACTACAAAGCCTGCTTATTTTCTCAATTCCACACCTCCCTTTAAATCATCCTGCATTCTATGAATTGTAAGAAAGAAAAGCAGAGGCACATAAATCCAACTCCGAGTGGCATCTGGCGTCACATTTCAAAGGTATCTCAAAACATAGCCAGAGGATGTAAGTGACAGTTTTGACACTAATTCTGAGGACCTAATAAACAGGAGTGAAAATATACACATTAGGAATATCTCCCCATTCCATTCAGATGATCAGATTGGACAACCATGCAGGAGCAATGGACAGGTATAATGACAAACACAAGACATTTTTCCATGGAATTTATTGAAGTAACACTACTACAAATGGGTCCTTTAAAATGTGTATCACAACAAAGAAACATCCATTGGCTACATGGAACCTTCCAACAGCGCACAGATCTATAGGCTGCTAACTCGTTTTTCCAGTAGCAAGCATCCGTCCATCTGGCTGCCGTGTCCAGGTCTCTGGCCCCCACAAGCAGTCTGTGCAGCTAGACTCCACGCATGGTCTGATCCTCTTGGCAGCCAACGATGCAGCACGCTAATGAAGAGGTAATGAGCCAGCAGATCCCTGCGATCTGCACGGGGGCCACAGTGCAAAAGTTTACGTTCCCAGGACATGGAGGGAGAGCATGCCGAACAAGCTGCAGGATGAAAGCTGGGCCTGAGTCTGCCGCATAGATCTACAGCCACAGAGGGGATTACAGACACCTACTTCCAGCTTAGGCTGGAGTTTTTGAAGTTTGGGCATAGGAGGGGAGGGATCCCTTTGGCAGAGTCCTGTTTGATTCTGGTGGGAGTCCGTCTCTAATCCCCCCTTCCCGTTCTCACCTTCTGCCTGATCCACTGCAGCCTCTCATCCCCGTGGTCCAGGATCATTATCCACCTTGGCCAAGGGGGCTCCCCCTCATTAATTTCCCTAAGCAGATTACAGAGTGTGCGTTTGTTGTTGTTGTTTGAGCCATCTGATTTGCCTAAGCCCTTTGTTTTTTCATCTGGTTTACACTTTAATGCCCCCCGAATGAGTTTCAATGACGGGGGGATCAACCTGACCCACTGGCAGTTCAGCAGAGAACTTAAGAGAAGCTAGGCTAGCCCGAGGGGGTGGATGAAGGGAGGAGCATATCTCACTCCTCTCCACCGCAGATTTAGATGTTCAGAAGGAGGAGACAAGCGTTGGTTTAACCTCAACTCATCTCCTCAGAGTAGAGCTAAGGACTAAATGGGAGACTGGATCACTGGCTGCATTCAGAAGACTAATAAGAACCACAGACTCACTGTTCGCTTCCCCAGACTACAAGTGACACAGCTGCTGGGTGAAACCGGAACCTAGCTGTCTCCTCAAAGCCAAATACCCTTCTGAAAAATGAACCCTCAGAGTGATGTGGTCAGTTGGCAGGCCACGCAAGCTCCTCTCTGAATTTGGGACTGTTTGTACAATCCAAAGCTGGAGGGGAATTAGTTTGCAATGGCCGCTTGGTCGCTCTGGTTGCTCCATCTTCTCCGTGTGACATCTCATTAGTAAGATAAACGCAGCCTGACTTGGGTCCAACAGCACTTGGCAGTCCAGTATACTCTCCCGTCTGACACACCTCTCACACATCATTATCAGCTATTAGCCACAGTGAGCTGAACATTACGTAATTAATCCAGCTTTTCATAAGCAAAGAAGGTGGAGGGGTGTATTCACTGGAATCGGACTGATTCCTCATGCAAAATTCTGCATGCAGAGTGTGCCCTCTGTTAGCATGGTGGACACAAATCAGCTAGCTTTGTTAAAGCAACACTCAAATACGAATACGAACAACTTTATATAAATAAATAAATCATCAATCACGTTTTAAATCTACATCTTTATATGAGAGCATAATTACTCACAGCTATTACATCACTGTGAAACAATTAAGGATATCTTTTTGTTTGAAAAAAATGAATTTCTGTCCAATACCACAGTTTACAGCTACAAACAGAAGCAAAGCTGCAAACGTGCAAGGGTATAAAAGGGCAAAGTAAACACACAACAACAATCCACCAACAATCACAGGCATCCAGCCCAACCCCCATCCAGAATTTACCTGGTTCCTATCTGCAGCAAACAATTCCATACAATTAATCTGACAAAGCCAAATGTAATTGATTGATAAGGGGCAGAAGGGCCGGCACTAACCTTCCCAGGCTGCATTTGTCTGGGAGCACAGACGGACAGTGCAGATGTCATCAGGCCCATCAACGGGCCAGACTTTATCAGGCCCTGGGATCGAAACATAGTCCTTTTGGAGTATGGCCAGCGTCACCCAGAGAGGGAGAGCAGTGAAAAGGTAGAGCTAATGGGACACTCTTGTACACCTCATCTCCATCTTGATCTAACAGGCCGGGCCCATGTGCTCTTTAAGGTCACAACTGACTCTACATTTGTCCTCTTTTCAAAAGATTGTCCTTTGACACACCGGGTAGCCAGAAAATTAGCTTTTTACATGATGAGGAAATTTTGATTTTTTCGCCCCCCTTTAATCTTTTCACAGCCAACAGTAACTTTTCATTAGCTGCAAAAGCTCACAGAGTACCAGACGATGGTTGTGACCAGAATTCCTGAGTGAGAATGATGAAAGATGCTGGTTGAATAAACACAGCCTTGTTTAACCTACAATAATGTCCACAGTTCAGCACAGATCCGCACCTGGAAAATGTTGCGGCCTGTTTTCTCCTGACCTGCAATCATAGTATGGCTGTCTGTGTATATCTTTTCATCGCAGGGTCAAAGTAGTGTGCTGAATCACACAGAGGCTGTCCTCTAAACGGCAACAGAACCTAGGTATTTGGTCTTGGTTTAGACTAGGACATAAAAGACACAACAACATGGGAATAAACTGTTATTTATGCACACACAAGCAAAGTATTTGTATATGGCAGCCACTTGACGTAATTGACCGTCTGACCGACTCTGCGTTGACCACATCCTCACTTTGTGCAGTCTCGTTTGCTAAAGCTGGGTCGTCTGTTGCATGAGTAATATGCATTGTTGTCCTCTATCTAGAAAACTAGACATAAACATTTTTTAGCTTTTATATACCTAAGATTAAGGTTTGTTACGCATTTCAGCAATGGTCTGCTTGACGTTCTTTGGCAGTTTTGTTGTATAAACTTGAAATTATCGCACTTACATTAAATTATACAATACAAATACAGATTTAGAAAAAATAATAAAAAGATGTAATGGAATGCAACAGTTTGAACTCACATATGACTATTATTAAATATCACACTCTATTATATTATTTAACAATTATTCAAATTGTGTCTATCTCCTAAATCATTTAATTAAAAATAAAAATTCTACAAGCAACTAGCTGTGTTTGGTTACAAAAGAGTGCTCGTATTATATAACAGCTGAATAACATCTTCCAAGCAGCAAACTCCTGTAATAAATACAAACACATTATCTTAACAACTTATTTGGTTTCATATTCATTCCTGCATTAGCAAAAAAAAAAATGCTAATGGGGTAAAGTAATTCCACTTTTCCCTGTGCAGTTTCATTTAATCAGTGTCTAGAGATTTTCATGGAAACACTTAATTCGAGAAATGTTTAAGACAAGTTGAATTGCACTGGAAATATGAAATAATTGTGGGCATTTTTGTTCTTGTTTTAAGAAAATGAGATTTTAGGATTTAATAATTGACAGAATGAAAGTGGAATAAAGTTCAATTATTTGCTTTGGAGATGAACAAGGCTCTTTTGATTGACTCGATAAATGTAAGTCAATTGTATCCGAATGTGAAACTCGTGAGACTGCTTCTGAATAAAGAAAAAATAATAATCACATTTTCATTTTTTAATATTAATTTATGATTTTTATAGCTAATATTAAGACAGTGCATTCTGTTTAAATTATGTACTTGACAGTTTTACAAGCTGGCCTCTCTGACCCGCAGAACATAACTAATCGAACCTTATCCCTCTCACTTTGTTCTGTGTATAGTCTCTCTCTGCTCTCTTACACTCTCCTTTCTGTGGAAATGGTTCCACATCTGGAACGGTCCTTGGCCTGATGAACGGCCCGCTGTGAGCATTTACTACCCATGACATGAAGGGGATTATCTACCTAAATTTCTGGAGTTGGCTTTAACTTGCCTTCTATTTCTCACTGGATAGTGTCAACTACATCCGCTAAGCTATATTTTTTCTCTTTTTTGACAGTTTGTGTTCTATATGTACTATATGGACTGTGTAGTGCATGTGTAGTATATGTCAGTTTGAATATACTTTTTGTGTGAATATAATTTATTGACGTACAGCAAATCAAAGAGCCTTGTGTCTATTTGCTTTCATAAAGTCATTTTTTGCCTCCTACACCTGGGGCCCTCTGGGGCCCCTGTAGGATGTGGGCAGCAAGTTCTGAAGGGTATAAGGCCAAGCTGGCAGAAATTCTCCTCCAGTGTTAAACTAAGAAGGAGGGGGGTGGAGATGAGGAGGGAGGGTGAGGCCCACAACCACACTGGGCTTTAGTGGCAGAGGGAAGCTGCAGGCGGTGGCATGGGCTCCCTGACGGCCTCACCCCACTGATCCCACAAATTCGGTAAACTTCATGGAAATTTAATAAGTGCCGCTGCTTTGTGTTCACCCGCGGAGCCCAGGCCTGGTGCTGGGAGGCACATGTGTGATGGTTTACCCGCAGACACTCGCCAGCCTGTTTCTGAGGCAGACAGAGGAAAGTCCCTCTTAGCGCTGCGACTCTCTGAGCCAGAGAAGGAGCTGTGACCCTAGGGGCCGTGCTGCTTCAGCCAATATAGACTCTGTACGTCCTGAGGGGAAATAATATGTGGGGATGGCCCAGGACTGCTTCATTTCCCCTCCCTCGCTCTCTCTCTCTCTCTCTCTTTACCTCCCTTCAAAGACCCTGCTCAGCTGCTCCTGCCAGGCTACAGAGCTCTTTGAGTTAAAAGGACAGCGATTCTCATTTGAAATCGCTGCCTTTGCTCCCTCGTCTCTCCTTTTTCAGGGACTGGCTTCTGCTGGCTGCACCACACTGAGCAGTGCTCTGCCATGACAACTAAATAGCCCCCCTAATACCACTTCATAAAGCCACAGAGTATCCTCCAGGCAAAGAGCTGTAAATTAAAGACATAAATGTTGCCTTCATGGAAAGCGCAAAGAGTGAACCTTCCACTAAAATGACAGGAGTGGCTTAACAGTGCAGGCTAAATGATACCTTAACCAGACATAATTTATATGCATGTCCTACGGTGAGAAATAAATGGATGTCCTGGTTATGAGGACTGTGAACAGAGAACATGTTGCTTTGTGTGTGTGCTTGTGTGCGTGTGTGTCACTTGTTTTGGACTTATCAACAAGCTTGGCTAAGCAAGATATTAACTGTTGGGTGAGACTGGCTCAGCCTGAAACCAACAATGCTCAGAATTCTGCTAAAATAAAAATAAAGATAAATAAAGATTAAAAATGAAGGATGCATTCATAAGACTGTAAAGTACGCCATTTTGATGTGCCCACCAGTCTAATTTGCATACGGCAGATAGACATGAAAAGTGTATTTCATTTACAGCTGTCATCACTCAGCCCTGTCCATCACAGCCACATAAACACTTTTTGTCAGTCTCATAAACAGTTCAGCTGCCCCCCCGCAACGGTTTACCTTGTCACCGTTCATTTTCTCAGAGAGGGATCCCACAAGAATGACAGATGAGGAGGAGAAGAAAAAGACAACATGAAAAAGGATTTCTTCTGGCTTTCCCAAACACACACACAGAGAAAAAAAACAGATGTTATTCTGCTGTTTATTTAGTCTCACTCCCTTACCGGTCGACAGACAACAATGAACAAGTGCACCTATTGCAGGGAGATGACAAGAGATGAAGATGAGTGAGAGAGCAATCAGAGAGATAAGAGCTTTCCCGTGCTCTGTTTGTCTGTCCTTCTCTCTGTCTGTCTGTACCACTCCCTCTTTCTTTCTTTTCTGCCTATGATGATGTGACAGGGCTGCTAAGCAGATATACGCACCCATCATTTACGCACCAGGCCGTCTGTAACAGAACAATTCCTCAATTCATTTTTCACATCATTGTTTCCCCCTTTTTAGCGTGTCATGGGGGTCTTGCGTTGTGGGTGTTGTGACGGCAGGGGTGAGATAGGAGGGCAGACAGGCGCAAAGTGGAAGGATACCGGGCTTCTCCAAGGGGATGTTTGGCTTTTTTAATTTCACCCTTGAAATTCGTGATTACAAACGGGACAACTTTTTTAATTTTCTCTTTTGTCTGGATTCAGCTGTCTGACAGTCTGCCCCAGCAGCCAGGCCTTTTAATCAATCACCTAGATAATCAAATGTCACTGGCTATCTGCTCCATGTAATTACTTTTGCAATTAAAAATCAATCTCCAGTCACCCCGTCTAATTAGAGGGATGGGCAGATCTTCATCTAGATTGATTTTATAATACATATTGACTTCAAATGCCATAACATTGCCATATTCCCTCATTTTCATGCTGTGGAGCATCAAAACAAAATGCCAGGGATTATGGGGAGGTGCAGCCAGGGGTTGTTCTGATTCTGCGTACCAGGAAAAGGTCCCCAGTCTAGGAAAGGTTCACCTTGCTTGCTTGTCTGTAATGACAACACTCATCCTCTCTGCTCTCATTGGAAGAGGGAGGAGGGACAAACTGAGGTCCAATAATCTACATGACAAGCTAAAGCCAGTAAAAAACTTTTTTTTCTGAAACATAAGCCTGTATTGCTGGATAAAAGTAGACCCCTCTCCATAATAGAAATAAAATCTATTGCCATTCTAATAATGATGTAGAGGGACATTGGAAGACATTGGTTTCTAATGCAATATTGACATCTTTACACGTGTTATCTGAAGTATCTAACGTAACTCCAAAGGTGTCTCCGGAGATGTCTTCTCACGCAATAAATCATGACATCCAGGCAGCCTGTTATGGCAGATATAAACAAATAAAACTCCACCAGAGACGGCTTGTTCATGACTCTCTCCCCGCTTTTAGCAGATTTGTTCCCAGGGAAACAGACAGATGTGTCCATCTGGAAGACATCATAATGGCCCGTATGCCCACCGTTGGGGACAGGCGTGTGACAGGCGTGTGTGCATGGTGCCCTACCGTGTGTCTTTCTGTCTCTCATCTCCACCTCGTTGCCTTCAGGGAGACTTACAGGACTGACAGGTCCAATAATGAAGCTTTCCAATGTAGGCTTATTTAGACACACACACACGAGCATGCATGCAGACACACAGAGACACATATGCAGAAACGTACACAAAAACACATGCACAGAAACACACGAACAGGCACAGCCTCGGGGAAAGTGCCACTCATACACACAAGCCAAACAGTGGAGCCTACAGGGAGACATGAAGCTCAAGGACCAGCTGTGTGCAGAACCTTGAGAACCACAGAACGCGCATAACAGTGGAAAAGGCTGCCACAGGCTTGTAATACAAATATGTACACAGCTAAGTGCTTAACTATATTGAGGTCTCTTTTGCTTGATTGAAGCTACTTCTGCTGTGTAATTACACTGGTTATAATAGATGGCTTCTACTGTATGATGTCTATAAGTGATTAATTCTGTCCATCAGACATGTGATGAAGAGTGTCCTTCTTCCCCTTGGCTGATGATAATAGAGAGCTCTAGAGTCTGTAGTTCCTTTCCAGTCTGGTGCAGTGATTAAAGAAGAGATCAGAAGCCCTTCTAACCCTGGAGGGACGGAGCGAAGGAGGGATAGATGGATGGAAAGAGAGATCGAGGAGCAGAAGAGGTTATTTAACCCAACATTGCAAACAGAGTTGGCAGCACTGAACCTTTCTATTACGCACTAAAGAGTAAACAAAGGGCATGTATCTTGCAAGCTTCCCTGGCCCCATGCGGCGCGGGTGGTGTGATTGGCTCGCGTTAGCCCAGTGCTGCCTGGGCCTTTTCCCAGTGAGACTAGTAATAAGGGCAGCACTTATCATGTGTTGCCTCCAGCCACCAGCACCACCACAACTACAGGAGCAGGCGGGGAGAGAGAGGGGAGAGAAGGGCCCACCACAGTCGAGAAGTAATTAATCACCATGGAGTGGGAGCTGTCAAATCCCCAGGTCTTTTGAACTGATAATGCTGCCCACCACAATTTAGCCTGATGGAGATGAGATTTTCTTTTCACCTCTGGCAAGAAAGAGCCAAATAAAGTGGAAAAAAAGAAAAGGGAAAGGTGGAGGGAGGGGAGGCGAAGCAGCAAATATATTTTTTGAACAACAGCGGCCAGTGGTGTACTTAATGATTGCCTTGCTCCTCTTAAACCTGACGTCCTTATCAAGTCTAAGTGTCCCGATCAATACGTTTCCTCTCCGGCATTCCTGAAATAGCTCACACATCAACTCTCTCCAACCCCCCCCCACCCCTTTCTCTCTCTGTTACAGCACCATCTGTTATTATAGCCTGATCACCGAGTGTCTCTGCCAGTCAGACATATGAACAAGTCAATATTTGCTCTGATACTGAAGTTATGCTTATTGCTATGCACTTTTCACCTTAATGTCAGTGCATCAGGACTGATTTGTCCGTTTACTGCTGCATTTAACGGCCGGGGATGTCAATAATAACTGTCACACTACATTCTTTAACAAAGAAAGTCCATATAGAATTAAATTATGACTCTTATTTGTTTTGTTAGTATCAGTATTGTGAATAAATAAGTGAATAAAATACACGGATAAATGATTATGTCTGAGCAGGCTTTGCATCTAGACTTTGCTTGCAGCTCATTTTGTACAATGTATCAATTTGGCATGGTGTCTGATGGGAAAAGAGCAAAGTCATGAATAAAAGTGAGACTTGAATTGCAAAAACAGCAATGAAAATACAGGGGAAAAAATTGAGGGGCCTATTTAAAAATTGAAAAACTTAGTCTTGTCATGAGTCACCAGAGTACGATCATGCATGTGGTGCTGGGTTGGACACTGACCAAAATGTATGAAAGCAGGAGTCTAAATATGGAATTTCAACAACAGAATGTCTCGGTGTTTGATGTGCATCTCTTGTTTGTTTTGGCTTTAACGCTGCTATTCCCATGGTCAAAGTGCTCTCTGGGTGCCAGAGTTCATGACCTCTGAGGGTGTGTTTTGCGACACTGGATGGAGGCGCTAAGCACTAGCTTTAGGAAAGTGCTGGTGGGACTCTGGATCTGTCTCATAGCCAGACTGTGGAATGTTTTCTTACACTCTTTTAAAAGCACATTTCCAAGCAGGTTTATTAGCGTATTGGGTGTCAGGAACAAATAAGCACGATGGCTCTCCAGAATCCACACTTGATAAGTAAAGTGAGGCGGCTACAAATAGAGGAAGGAGCAGCCATCCAGCGAAGGCAAAGATGAAAGCGAAACAGCTGCCCTGGATGGGTCTGGGTCCTTATCGGGCTGGCTGGGTCCTGTGTCAGACTCGGACTATTATAAGTGGGCCACGCTCTGTGGAAAGTTCAAAGTCCTTCCCTCCATCTCCTTTTTATTTATCCTCTCTCACCTATGCGTCTGTAAGTGGATAATGCAATCAAAGATCACTCAGTGTCTTTCATGTGAAGTGAACATAACCAGGGAATGTGCAACCGCAAGCTTTAAATGTAAGCATTCAATAACACTGGCATTTCTCTTCTATATTCAACCTTACAATAACACAGGTTATAATGCTCAGAATTGCATGTTTCCCTACAGGCTGAGGGGTTTGCAAATGAGACCTGGAGGTTAACTACTTAATATATTTTTATTTTTAGTCGGTAATGCCATTTTTTTCCTGGAAAAGGAAAAGAAGCGCTATTAGTTTGACGTACACAGACGCAAACGTGAAACACGGAGAAATTCTTAACTTCTTCAGTCCAATTTTTTTCTTTTAGGAGCAACTCAGAATTGTACTCTTAAAAGACATTATTGTTCTTTTCCCCTCTGCAGCAAAATTAGCATGTCAACATGATGGTCTTATTGACATTGAAGGTATTTTTACCTTTTGTCCTGACTTCACACTCTTTGGAGGTAGAACATTCGCCAGTGGAGAACAGGTTTCCTTTTTATTGCTGTGACATATAGTCAATACTCAATATAGTTCTTGACACCCTGAGGCACAATAGCAGTCACTTGTGTATAAAGAGTGTCAGCGAGTTATTTTGACCCCCTACTGTAATCATGACCTTTCCAATAACACGACTCCCCCACAGAGTCTCATTCCCTAAAGGCTCTTCCAACTACGGGCTAAACTGCATTACCCCCAGCCAGCATTCACAGCTCAGCAGCTTCTAAACAAGCTACTGTTGACACACACTGAAGCACACATCCACACATGTATGGATGCGATGGGCAAAGACAATAAATGCCTGAACTGTGCACACACCACACACATATATGCACGCAGACATGCACTCACACACTGAGCAGGAATAGACATAGACACACATATACGTGTACATGAACAGGGCTTGCATATTTAGCTCAAGGGAACATAACATGTAACCAGCGATATCATGCATAAATGAAAGGGAAAATGATATGGCATGCATTTCATTCTTTTGTAAGATTGCGTCCCCAGGTCATTGACTAAATAATTAGGCGATTGAAGTGACAGATTAAAGGCAGATTGGAAGTGACTGTGAAAGCAGGATAATGTTTCTCTAATCAGCTTGGTCGGAGAAATGCAGATTGTGAAATTTTCCAGCTACTTCCTTAGAAAAATGCATTTCACTTCTGATTAGGGATGATTAGTGTGTTGGCAGAGGAGGAGGGGGGTCAGGGCCTTATGCTCCTGGGTTCCTGAGGCCAGGGAGAGAGAGGAAGAAAGAGAAAGAGAGAGAGAGGGAGGAAGGGAGCAGGGTTCTGGAGGGAGGGGGGCATAGGTGGAGTGCCAGCATACATAAGCAGAGAGCAAAGCCTCAGAGAATGACTGGAAATGATAGAGCTGGAAATAGTTAGAGAAAATACAATAAAATACACTGTCCTCCCAATTCAAAGAGGATGATTTAAGAGTAGATAAGCTTTTGAAAGAAGAGAAGATCACGTAAGAGGAAGCGCAGGATCGCTCTGAGTCCTGTCCCATAAGGCAGGAAATTGCAGGGGGAGATCTGCTTATCACAGCGTTTCAACTAGTGCATCATTTATTTACCAGGCCATGACAAATATTCCAGATTTACACTGGCTACAAAGTCACCAGGTAAACTCTTCCCCCTTGTTGTGCCAAGCTAATAGTTTCTGAGCAACAGCATTACAGGAGGTTAAATGCACAACAGATGTAAAGTATAAAATACAACATGATCAAAGCTAAAGCACTCAAGACAGATACGCCAGCAAATGATGATGAATGACTCTCTGCAGAATTGTAAGCCGCACACAAATGTAGCGAATTGCAGAGGTTGAAGCAGGGGGTGGGGGACAGAGGGAGAGGAGAGCGGACACCAGGGAGCAAAAACAGTGTCCAAACTCATCGGGATGATCCTCTGCAGAAGGCCCCCGCGATTAAGTTCCTACAGCAGGAATCACAGTTCGGACAATATGTAATTGATTTCCCCAAAGGCTCAGAGAGCACCCTTAGTGATCCCTGGGATAGCCTGGCCTGTGAAAGTTTGCTTTTCTCCCAGGCTTGCGGCCACAACTGCATGACATCATCACCTAGCACACATTTTTACTTTTATCTCTGAAAGATATATTATCCATGTGCTGGGCTCTGCTAGAGGAGATCAAAGGCAGCACTCTGTTCAGGCACCATATTAAAGTGAAACATGATTTTGCTACAGAAAAATAATCTGTTTATTTCAAGATAGATTCTGTTACATACCTGGCTTGCACGGGCATACACAATTCAACGCACAAATTGACTCGGGTGCATTTCCACCAAGAACTACTATTGTTATCTGTTCCAGGTGATGAAATGAAGAAAGGAAGACAACATATGTTTGATATAATACATGTGGCCTGTTGGTAACAATACCGTCTCATTAATGTTTACATTTATTAGCATAATTTGCGAAGACACATGTACAGACACTTTTTCTTCAATTACAATCACCGCACACAAACTCCACAGCATATGCATATGAGCACAGATACTGCCTGTGTGCACATCAGCTGCACATAAACAGACATACACCTTTATCGACACACACACGCACACACACACACTCACAATGGCAGACATTCACATGCTCTTTAATCTCTTGACGCTCTGTCCAGGATGATCACTGGCTGGTGTGAAGCGTCACGCTCAGAGGGAAACCAGACAGAGGGACACATGTTTGTGCACTCCTAAATGAAGTGTGACCATGGTGCACCTCTGAAGCAGGGGCTGGGCTGGGGGCTATTATGGGGCATGACAGCAGGGGGGCGCTGTGATAATTTGATGTGAACTGGCTTGATAAATCACTGTGTTGTTACCTTGGCTTTAGTATCTGTTTATGTCTCTACAAATTGAAACCCCACTGGCACAGGGCTGAGGTAGAGCCACACTCTGGCCCCCAACGATTAGTTCAAGGTGGGGAGAATTTAGATGGCTGGCCTCTATTGGCCATCTCCCTCTTGCTGTTTTGTCTCTCCCTGCTGAGGGAGAAAGCCATGGACATGTGTAAGCAATAAAGCCAAAGGTCTGCCTTCCACCACAGCCTGAGTGAAAGGAATGCAGAACCAAACTATAAAATAATAATGGGCACTGGGGCAGGGAAGAGCCAAGGGAGGGCAGAGGGTGGTGGAGAGGGGGGCATCTGAGACAGACACATCTGCAAGGGAGGTGGTGGTTGTGGATTGGGGGGGAGTGGGAGGGTGTTAAGGTGGGGTGGGGTCCTGAAGCAGAGCCCTCCTCTGACCCCTGGACGTGCTGTTAAAGGCAGAGCGTAGCAAGCAGCCCAGGCTGGCACCACATCAAAAGGCTGACAGATGAAGGGCAAAGGTCAGTTTGACCTGGGCGCTAAGCTGCTGCTAAGCCTCTTAAAGCCAGAGTAGAGGTGCAGTAACAGGGAGAGAGAGGGGGGGAGAGAGACTGAGAAGGAAGGAAGGGAGTAAATGAGACTAAGAGCAAGGAATATCATTCACAACTCCCTCCTCTTCTGTGATAATCAAAGGAATGATAAAAAAGACAGTCATGTAGACAGTAAATACAGATGCACAGAAGTCAGAAAAGATAACATTAAGTACCTTGTGCGAAATTGTCGCACAAGGGGCATGCTTCATCTAACGCTAATAAACCAACATCCCCAAAGCCTGTTTAAAGCAGGTTTTCATAATCACCGAAAATAAACTACAATCAGGACAATGAGACAGACAGATGGAGTCCTGAGGCATTTATCTGCTTCAAACATCTTCCCTTAGAAGCCACCAACTTATCATGAGCTTGTCAACACAGTGACACCATTCTTTCAAATGAAACGCTAATGCGCTGATCTGAGCACGCAGCGCCAGTATCTGTTCATGAAATCTGAGCGTTGATCAAAAGGTTCAGTACATCCAGTTCAGTGTATACCTCGGCAAATAAGTGGAAATCATCACAAGTACTCACATAACAAGGATACAAACACAGTGGAGCTGCTTCCAACCAGAGGAGGTATGACAAAGCAAAGCAAATAACACCATGAGGGGGGAAACGGAAAAGAGGAGATGAAAAAGAGAGAGAAACAAGAGAAGAAGTAAAACTTTGAAAAAGTCCAACTGATCTCCTGAAAGGAAGCGGCCATATTCCACAATGCAACAGGACAGGAAATGCCTACTGTGAGGATAGGGCTCCCCTCTGGACCCCATTAAGGGAATGCATGAAATTAATAGTGACATCATGTTGCTTGGTCAACAAACGCAGGTTGATTGATGAAGACAAACGGTCAGGGTGATAGCCAGTTGTTGGCTTTCCCTGGGAGATGCCATTTTCAGCCAGCCTCTACTTCCAGCTTGTGAAAGGTATATGGGCTGTCTAACCAGCCCTGTTTCAATGCCACTCCTGTCATTCAAACTCACTCTGGGGCTGTTTTCAACACTTGTGTAAGGTGGCTGAAAGGATTTCAACTGAAGTGCTGAAAAAATAATATATTTCAGGTGTAATGTTAGCATTCAGGCATCTATCATCCTGACAGGGGGGAAAGGCAGTAAATATGACTGTGCTGCATTTGAATGCTGGGTCTGTTTTATTGCTTTCAACATATTTGGTTATTGCCTTTTTTGCAACAGTGTAAGAAGTTCAGTACAATTATACCAAAACGGTGCAATTATAACACTTCGTAATTTGTAAGAATTAAAAACTCAAGATAACATATATTTAATATCCGTGCAGGAAGAGCATAATTGAAATAAAATAATTAACTGCCTTCTCCTCAGCCATGTCTTCCAGTTTTACCTGGGTGATCCTGAGGGGGTCTTAAGCCAGGTAGGATGTATAATACCATCAACATCCTCGGCCTGCCCTAAAGTCTCCTCCCATTTTGCATCAAATACCTCTACGGTGAGACACATTCAGACGGCATCCTGACCAGAAGCTTAAACCACCTCAAACTGGCTTCTTTTAACAAGAGTGCTCCTTCTCTGTCCACAAGGGTGAATACAGACACCCTGCACAGGAGGTTCATTTTTGACCAGAGGTGAGAGTTGGACTGTGGACTCATAAATTAAAAATCTGCATTAATGTGGACACCGCATCAATCCGCCTGTTGATCTTCACTCCGTCAAGCTTTTTAACTACCTCATTGACCTTTGCCAGAGAGCTAGGGATGGCTTCCCCCTAATCTTCCAGTTCATCCTCTGCTATAGAAGTTGTATCAGATTCAGGAGGTCCCCAAAGAGCTTCCACTCCCTAACTATATAACTAGTTTCTTGCTGGGTACAGAAGGATTCCCAACACCTCCCTGAACCAAAAGTCCCTCTTTATGGCCTTCACAAACTGATTTAGGAGTTTCTTGGCTTAGCTTGGCTTGGCTTCCAGAGGTGGGACTCAAAAAGCTTATAGACAGAGGCCTCTGCCAGGAGTCCCCGGTTCACCCTTACTAAATATTTGGGTTTATCAGGTCTTTCTGGCATCATCCCCAGCATTTGATCCAGCCCGGTGTATCTGATATTACAACTACATAAACCTTTGGTCTAATACTATTTGCACTCTTAGATAACTTGAGATCAAACCTACATAATATCTGCAGTACATATCTAATCCCGCTGTATAGCATTGTTAATGGAATTGAATTTCAAACCCTTCAATTCACTTTTAATGGATGACCACAGTACTTTAACTGCTGCAGTAATAGTACAACGCACACAAGCTGTGTTAAAAGGAAACCTCTTTCATTTTATTACATTTAACTTTTATTTCACTTTTTCCCTCACACACCAAATACAAGCCATATTTAGGGTATTGCATTTCACCAGACATGGAAACATCACTTTTTCCTCAAGATGCTGTTGTTACTGAGTTTCAGTGATATACAACTGTTTCCATTCATCTCAAATTCTATGCAGCTGTTGAAAGAACTTACTTTGATTTAGTAAATATCTCTGCACATCTAGCGTTGTGAGCATCAAAGGTACGTGAGCAGATATCAAAGCGTCCTCCTGGATCATCTATCCTTGGCAGCTAGACTGTACTTTCCATCTCAAGTGTGAAGCAGTTACAATGTAGAAATGAGACTGCAAACATTTTACTAGGGCTACAACAACTTCTGACTTAGAGGACCTTTCTGGGTTCCATTGGCAAGATGTGGTGGATTGTTTGGCATTTTGCACTCCAATGATAAAGGGCACACAAATTATTCTGGCATGTAGCAGAAAATGGAAAAACTGCTTTACAAATGTATAAGGCAAAGGCTTCAAACATCTTGCTTTTGATGTTTAGGCAAGGAGACAAGGATTAATAGAGTATTCTTTTACAGACAAGGTCAATGCAATCAACTTGATATTGTTGTTTTAAGTTTATTTAAATACCGTGTTACATACATACTGTCAAGACATTTCACAGTCCATTACATAAAGCATATCTGAAACACAAACCAAAAGACACTTAAAACATAAATTAAAAAGGATTAAGAAATGTTGGAAGAAACTTACATTGAGTGAAGCCTGTCAAGTCGAGAAGCAGCTGTCAACTGTGGAAGACAGTGAGTGTTACCTTACTAATTGTAGGAGATCAGAGGTGTGACAACTATGACCTAGTGAGGCAATAGGACTGAGGAGCCTGCACTTTACTAGATGCCTTGTGATAGGGAAATTGGTGCCACCAGTGTGTTGCACATGCTAAACTGTGCCACCATCTGCTTCGAGACCTGGGACCAGCCCAAACCACAGGACAGTGGCTGAAACACACAACTCAAGATGGCAGCCGGTCTGCAAACACAAGCCACAAAGCTACTCTGAGTCTCGAGGATGTAGGACTAAAATATGGAACTGCTTTAGGTGTGACATGGTGACACAAACATTTGAGCTTTTGGGATGATGCCAGCGAGCCCTGGGCCAAACAGGATATTGCCCGTATGGCCATCCCACTAAGACTTTGTGAGAAACTACATTTGATATTTCAAAGATAGCTGAAGGAAGAAGCTGGCAGCAAGTTAATAACAATATAGGATGGTAAAGGAGCAAACTGCTCCATTTATGTTCATGTCCACATGCTGGTATGGAGGAGATCACTCAGCCGGTCCCACAGGTATAAGATGTTCTCAGTTGTAGTTTCATGGACAAATAACAAAGATCCAACATCAGATAAAGGCATTTGGCTCTTCGGAACAGAGTGGGAAGGCCAGTGCAGCGCGAGAGGCTGTCCTTCACTAGCGGAACCATTCTCCACACTTGGCACTGACATAAAAGCAGCTTCTACTCCACTGAAGTACTCACACATACATAGACACAAAGACAGACATGCACGCACACATACGTGCATGCCCGCACACACAACCCCACAAACACACACACACACACACACAATGCAGGAAGTATGCCTGTCACGGACACACAGGGAAGGGAGGCAGCAAAAACAACTTTCTGTCGACAGGAATAAGAAAAACAACAGTTGAAAGGGGGTCTGCATGAGAGAGAGCGCAAGACAAAGGCATTCACTCCGTCAGAACTCATCAGTCTGCAGAGAGAAAATATGTAAGGGAGATGCAACCATATGAGCGCTGTCACTGTCCTCCTGAACACAAGACAGAGGGGACAGGCTGGCGGAGAGCGAACTGAGAGCCAGTGAAAACCTTCAGCAAAAAAAAAAACCTTACACATCAACATTGACATTGGCGCGTTGGTGAGGTTTTAGGCATGTCTGAAATACAGGTATACACAAAAATCTGCGGACTTGACAGAGGTGTAAACACAAGACTAAAACAAACTTTTCTTAGCAAATGAGCAGTCACGATGAAATGGAGGTGTTTAAAGCTTGGTAATGAGTTTCTTTGCCCAAAGGCATAGGCTTTGCTAAAGAGAAACAGACAGAAGTGAAACACACTGGAGAGCTAGTCAGTGAGGGCCAGATTACCCTAAGGCCTCCAGGGCCACTCTCCAGAAGAGAAGATAAAAGAGCTTATTAATAGCCCTTAGATTTACATGCACTAAGTGGATGTTTATGTTGGAACTTGCTGCTTATGTGTGAACATCCAACAACTGTAAACAGTGCCATTCAGGTCCCATTTCCTTTACATCACTGATATTGTTTCAACTCTCCAGAGTTCAAAAAACATCATTCGGGCATTATCTTTTAAGTGGTTCCACAATTCGGTCTCCCCAAGGCGGTAATCAAGAAGCTTCATTGTGCACTTCCTCTTCTGCCTCTTCACGTTACGCTGACTTCAGTATAAACAGCTGAGAAAGGGCCAACCTACAGAAGCACTGTTGTGTTAGGATGGCTGGTTGGCCTGTGAGATGTAGTACTACAAAAACATACAATACTAATTTGCACCACTAGAGGCAACTACAGACACTGACAGCTGAAAGAAAAGGTCACGAGGAAAGTTAAATTAAAAACAGAAGACTTAAAAAAAAAAAAACTTTATTCATACAAAGAAGCAGCCACGTGGCTCAACTGCAAACCTGCCTGATGTGACTCACTTAATGTCATTTTGATATATGTGTGCTGTGACCTGCTGAATGAACCTACAGTAGCCTATGTGAAACAAGCATTTCCATGAAATGCTAGATTACAATAACACAAACATGGGATAAATGGAAACCTATTTGATTTTACCCACCCCTTGCTAAGTCAAGGTTATGACCAGAAACATTACGCCATTGTATTAAAACACTAGAAAGCCCCTCATCAACCACATGAAAGAGAGGCACTCAAGAGGAGCGGGGTTCACGGGGAAGCATACAGCGCATGTCTGTAACCCCTGTTGCCTTTTATTGGACAAATATAAAATTAACAACAGTCAGGAGCTGTAATGGTGAGCCAGGCTGCTTCCAACACAAATTTCCAATTTGAGGTCAGCTGTATGGTCCCATAAAAGTTTACAGGGCTGCTTAAAGAAGAGCTGTCACTTTACAAGAAACAAACTTTTCTAATTAATCATCACGCTAATAACCCTTGGTCTTTTAATTCACGTCGAGCCTGATGCATGCCCCTATTAAAAGGTAAAGAGAAGGTAAAGCCCAAACTAATGGCTATTGACATAAATCAATAAAAAAGCTGCTGTTAAATTTTCCTTTCTGGGGCAACTAATAAGAAGACTGTAAAAGTACAATGCACACCAAAGAGAAGTGACCTAGCTTTTAGCATTAAATTTTATACTACCCTTCCGCTCATGTTAAAATGTGTAACTTGTCAAAATGTACAATGGGGGCAACTGCACAGGGAGTGCCAATAGTAGAGTTGGCTGCAGGCAATTAAGACCATTAAAAGAGAGAGAATAATGGAGTAAAACACAGTCAAATGTGGACTCAGGTAATTTGGTTATAATAAAAGATAAGATTTTTGTTAGTTATTTAACAAAGTTGTTTGTTTGATGCTTCTGGGTTTTTCCAATTTTTAATTGCTTTTTAGATTTTTGCTCATAATGTTTAAACGTGTTTTGAAATTGAACCTGTCATATGTAACAGATCCATTTAACATCTAGAACACGTGGACAGGGATTGTGGAGGTGTTAATGGACTGGTTGACACAAGCATCATGTTCAGGATTCCAGGCTGGAGTGATCTCTAAGTGTGTAAGGACACTGCAGCTTTGTTCTGCCAGGACATCAAAGGGACAACCCAAGCTATTTGAACAATGACTCCCGTCTATATATAGAGGAAGTGATGGACGAAGAGAGGCGGACATGTATGAGGTCACCGTCAGAATGCGAGGAACATCCATGCCAACATCCATCAGGTGATGAAAGAAGTGCAAATACCTCGTCGCTGCCAGTGCAGGGTCAGTGACTGACTTCTGAATATGGCCTCCACTAAACCACTAAGAGGACTAAGTCACCTCTAAATACTGACTCAGTCATACCTCACCTTCCCAAACAAAAACAGCGGAGCAGCTTTTACCTGCTTAAGCCCTGTCCATCTTGCCTCAACAGGGTCGGGTCCTGTAACATGTGAGACCTCTTCTAGATAAGATCACAGGGAGATTAAGCTCCTGTATCAGATATTAGGCTAAGTTTGTTTTCTCTCATTTGAACCCGGGTGGGGATAGTCCCTGGGCCTGCCCCCCCAGGCCTGGGCATAATGCCATTAGTGGTGTTTTGTTGACAGCAGGCAACGGTAAATGAGGCCCCGCTTTAATCAGTGGCATGCCGGGCTAGTGTCAGAGTTCCCCCATGTCTCCCAGGTGAAAGATGAGCAGGGAGAGAGGTGTTGTCTCCACGTTAATTAAAACTGCTCCCCTCACACGAGGACTCAGCGCTGCTACCGCCAACCCGCCCCCTGAAACCACGGCTGTACTCTCAACATAAACACTAGCCATTAGCCAGGAGAGCAGAGAGGGGGGGCAAGCAGCAAGGGGTGTAATTAATCAGACTAAGATCATGTTCTAACCACTTAAAAGCAAGAGGGGGGCATTTATCTGCAGGGAAAACAGGTCTGTTTTGGTTTACATGGCAACTGAAATGTATGGGAGGTGGTTATTTCGGAAAGAGTCCTTCATGTTAACACCAGATAACAGTAGGGAAGAGCAAAAGAATTTTTTGTCTTTTCTAGTCAGGCCTTGTTTTGATTACAAAAAGTAATAATGATATTTGCCTAATACTACTAAGAAGTGAATTCAGATGCCACCTCCATCTCAACTCTTAGCACAGTGTTAAGTTGAACTGCCTCATCCTCTTCTTCCTATTTTTTCCTTTCTTTCCCATAACAGTACAGTACAGGCCACGTCAGAGGGACAGGAGACACTGTCCCAGCAGCCTTGCTATTTACCCAGAAATCCCATCCTCCACAGCGGCTTCCTGTTCCCTTGAAGTGAGACATCCTTTCCTGGGGGATCAACATGATGAACCAGACACAGAGATGCGGACGCTGCTTTAGCCTGGCCATGCCCAGTTATAATAACACCTTCATGCTGTTGTCCCAGCAGCCCGCCCTGATACACCAGCCCCATCTCAGCCAGGAGCACCAGGCAGGAGGCCTGCTGCGCCCTCGATCTGGCCTGGGCGGATGAGACAAAGAGTGCTTGCTGGAGGGTGGGTAGGTGGGATGGAGGGGGTTAGTCTGGGAGTCCCCCGCTTCCCTCCCATACACTATGAAACCTCCCAGCCTCTGATGCAAATGAGGTGGTGGGGGCAAAGAGAGAAAAACAACATGAAGGGAAAAACGGAACACAAAGGAGGGATGGGAGGGGAGAAGGCCTCCTAAAGCAGCACCGCACTGAGGGCCTTTTCAAATCACGGCAGCAGTGAGTGTCAATCAAGCGGTCAGCGTTAACAATGTTAGGCCAGAACAAGCAGGGCTAATGTCCTCTTTGCTCTGCCCAACCCCCACCACCAGCACCTCCCCAACTCCCCACCTTCCACAAGCCCCTTGTGACCACATGAATCTGACTAGTGACAGCTCGCCATCCTGTAATTTGCCAATTTGCACGCATGTCAAAAAGCCAGACCATAGTGAATTATGGCCACAAAGTGGGGATAGGCCGAAAGAAGTGCAAGAGATCTACAACACAGAGGAGGATAATGGAGATGACGGGGTAAACAGCGGAATAAAATAGATTTGAGTGAAGGCTGCTTTCACAGTGTGCGTGCCTTCTTCATAGTGAACATATGACTCTCTTGATTTCTGTATAACAACCTGGTGGGCCTTGTTCACAAGCCTTTTGTATTTGAATGTGTGTGAGACTGCATGTAGATGATTGTGACATATGCATTTGTTTATATGTGTGTATGAGCAAGCAAGATTGCGACTTTTCTGACAAAACTATGTGTGCCATTAGTCTTATGAGAACCGGTGCGAAGGTTGAACAAGTCTATCTGCGACTGCTGTGCAGAAAAGTGGGGGATGAGGGTGATTATCCACGGCTGAGCCATTAATCTTGAGAATTATCAACACCTTGCTGGTGCAATCTGCATTTCAATCCAACAGTCCATGAATGCCTCTCCACCAGTGTTTAGCTGTGGGTTATAGTTAGGACTATACAGAGCTATAGCAAGTAAAACACTAGTCAAACTATCAATACAGCACAACCTACTACCACATCACAGAGACATACAAAGGAAGAGAACAACTTGACCTCATATTTTTCCCAGTGGAAGAGGATATATGTCTTTAATGTTCATATGCGCATGTCCAAATACACCCCCCACCTACATTCACACATTCTAACACAAGAAACAAGTATAAAGCCCATATAAATCTCTATCAGGAAGCCAGCCAACCTCTCTGCCCCCTTGCTGGTGAAAACCATATAATAGTCTAAGGAACCAGAAACACATTTTCTGGATAGTTGGCAGCAAATGTCCCATAATGGTTTGGGCTGGGTAACTTTCTAAATGTTATTTTTATTGGTGAGCCTAAAAGGTATGAGAAAAAAAAGAATAGCTGACAAATGCACGTACACACTGAAAACCTACAATTGTGTCCTATGTTATGTATGTAAAAAAGGACAGAGAGAGCAGATGTGGTGCCATTAAACCCCAGCCCACACAAACATATGCTGACAACCAAAATAAACAGGCTGCAAAACTGTTTTGTATTTATACAGAAAAAATAACAACAAGTCAGCACTTGTGAACTCTTTGCATCGTCACATTCACATGAAGTCACGTCTTACAAAGCCCCAAAAATTACAAGTTATCGCTGCAACATATCATTTGACAATGCAGTGGCTGAGTCTGCCCTTTACACTTGTTTAACAATGTTTTACGTCTCCAAAACAATCCCGATCACTGATTAACATCTGACAAAGGGGCACTCTCAGCTGCAGGAGATCCTCAAACCATCCGTGAAAGTGAAAATGAGAAGCAATTCTGTTAAACACTCCACATTATGATGGCTATTTACCACACCATTGTAACTCTAAAGGGTGGACCTTTAAATGTCTCACAAAGTAATCTCGCCTCGGGTACAGTTCACTGATTTCTCTACCGCTGGTCCCTACAATCCGTCTTGCATTACTCGCCCTCCCAACTGTGAGATGTTAGAGGGCTGAAAGGAGGACAAAGCTGACATTGCTTGTGGCTTTTAAAAGTTGTGTCATTTACTCATGAGTAAGGACGTCACATGGCCACTGGGCATGATTGTCCACAGAGCAAAAGTGAAAGGGAAAGTGTGATGGTGTCTTCTGGGGATTGAGCGCCAAATGTGTTGTGCGCAGCCCTTAATATTTTAATAGCATGCAGTGTGTGCAGGCCAGAGCTGTGTGTTGGTTTCAAGGATGGAAGGTGGAGGAAGAATGTAAAGTGTCGCAGGTAGCAACAAGCAAGGTTTTCAGTGGTCAGCACCAGGTCAGCGCGCAGTCATTCAAGTGTGGCAGCGGGATGGCAGATTGACAGGGTTGCAGTTGCCTTTATGTTTTTTTTTGTTTGTTTTTTGTTTTTTGAACAAGAAGAGGTGTTAAGAAAATGACCAGTGGAACTGCGCAGTCACACTCTGTGATGAGGGTAAGGGATCCTTTTCAAGAACTGTTTGGTAGAACTGTGCAGTTCATGTTTAAAGGAAATACAAATGATGACATATGAGGAAAAAAGTCAAGGTCAAGGTTTGGGTGCTTCCCCATTTACAGTGTATTTTTTTGTACTAAGAATGTATCAGTGCACAGAATGTACCTGTGAATACATGTAGGTACAATGGAGCAAGATGTAAAGTTAGCAATAATGGGGAACTTAGAAACAAGTTTTTTTTATTTTAACAGGTATCAGTTATAATTAAGTTATATAGTTAATAATATGGAGTATAGTCTGACCAACTGTGCACCACAGTTGGAAGACTAGGGGAAAATGTGGTAATGAGTTCTGTAGTATTTCATAAATGTGTTGTATTTGATTTCAAATTGACCATGTACTATGCACCTACACTGGAGAGGTGCATGTGATAACAAAAGCAGATTTGAGGTACATACTAAATAACTATGGGGAAAATTGGGCTTGTGTAATCTAAAGCGTTACCTTTTTGTGTGTTAAATTTTCCAATATTTTTTAAGTTTCATACAAAAGTCAGGTAAGGATAGTAGTAATAAGAAGTAATAATGAGCTACTCTGGCAGAGCAAGAAAGCAACATAGTTATGAGAAAGTTTCATGTCAAAGTGGATGGAAAGTGTGCATTTATCTGTTGAAATAACAGAGGAAACACAAACACGGGGCTAGTTATCCTTATCTCACGCACACTTTGACACGCATAACACAGCATTACCAAGCATAGCTCCGCTCCTCATATATTTTCTTTTGCTCTTACTGCTTGTCCTAACAATAAATATCTCCCTTCACCCACAGCGTCAGGCCACAGGTTGGTTTCCTTCAGGGTAATTGATGTGAAGGTTCTGCTGAAACCAACCCTGCACGCATTTTGAAGAGGTGAGCAGGAAATCGGGCCATCAGAGGCGGAACACTGCATTCCTATCACGCAGCTCGGGTCAGAACCTCTGGTAGAGTCAGGATTTGTAGC
The DNA here is from genome assembly GCA_023238725.1 of Scortum barcoo. Classification (NCBI taxonomy): domain Eukaryota; kingdom Metazoa; phylum Chordata; class Actinopteri; order Centrarchiformes; family Terapontidae; genus Scortum; species Scortum barcoo. The sequence goes on from CM041531.1 coordinate 19,496,188, forward strand.
TTAAAGGCTGTCAGAAATGATCACTTTGCTCTGCAACTGCACCTCCACCCTGACACAGCCTCTCCTTTTGTTAAGTTAAAGGATGTACCTCAACAGATTTGGTGACCTGTTCTCTCCTTCGCCTGGCCCGTTCTGGTTTCAGCTAAATACAGTTCAGGTTGTGGAGGCAATGCAACGCTGTTGTACAGGGGGAAAGGGAGGCAGAGTTACTGGATATTTCCCAGGGAGCCAGGGTGGAGAATCAGTTTCCATTTCACCATGACCTTTCTCTGGTCCCAACGGTGGTCAGCTCCACCACTACCTCCTTCCTCTCACATCCCCACTGAGCAGCCTCCGCTCCACTGCTGTCTCTCTTTTTTTTCGTTTGTCAACCTATCCATCTCAAACTTTTTACTCGGATAGGACAGAGCGGTTCCACCCCCCACCAACAAAGAGATCAAATTCCCATAGCTCATCTATTTTCTCATCAGCTGTTTACAGCAATTTAAATGTTAGCATTGCACGCAGTGCAAATGCGTAACTAATATTCAACTGATGAATACTAAGAAAATTACATCTAAACAAGTCCATATCCAATTAAGGACCACCAACTACATCTAAATAAAGCTGTAATTGCAGTGAATTTTCCCCTCAGGATGGGAGTCATCCCTTTCCAACACCCAGGCTATTCTTAGTGTCTGTTAGTATTGTTTTCAGTCACCAAAAGTTTCTTTCATATTAAAACATGTGTGATGACTTTCTCTTATGCCAACAATGCCGGGAAGCTGTTTGTCAGCCGGCTGACTGCACAAGCTCTGACACACTCAGGACACACCCTTCACTCTACTTGTAACATTTTATATTTACTTTTTCCATTTACTTTTTAAGTACTTATAGTACAGTTCGCAGTCATACTGGAAACAATCCCAACTCAGTCATGACCACCATGGTGTCACCAGAATGGCACCCAGCATAGCACAAGAGTGTCCAGTCACAGCCATAATCCATATTTAAGCCCTTTTTGTTAAAAAATTGTCACTTCTTTGTGTAAAAAGAAGTGAGAAGTGAGACAGTTTTCTCATCTGCTGTTTCCAAGGTCAAGAATGAACTCTGATCTTCAAAAAAGACAACTTGGTGAGTTAAATAATCTCCTCTAAAGACATTTCTGTCTATTTTTGTCTTGGTGCTTGTTTCTGTTTTTTTCAAATATTGTAATGTGATGGACACTGATTTACTAGAAGAGATGCTCTTTATACGTCATCTAAGACACATTCTGCATTCTCTCTGTGTTTTGTGGCTCACTTTTCTTCAGCTTACGAACGTAAAGGAGGATCATGCAAATAAACAGGAGAGGAGGGTGTTCGTAACAAGTGTGGTTAATTGCAAATTCCATTGGATTTACTAAGGTTCACTCAATTTGCAAGGATCACATGAAGCAAGCTGAAATTTAAACATATATATTAAAGTACTCTTGTGGGGGGAGACAAATTCACCTGGTCTCTCCTATCGAAATGAAGAAATGTGCACTGAATCTGAAAAACAACTGCAATTCTTTCTTAACAACAAACAAAAAGGAGATGAAGAGTTGTAACGACATTATGCCGTTAAACTTGAACTACCATTCATGTTCACCCAACTACTGTAGTCATTAGACTACTTGAAGATGTTAATATTGCACCTGCTTGTATTCTTTGATAAGAATTTTTCTTTTGTATATGCAGTATTTCTATGTACTCATGTCTTTTTTATTAACTTATACTTTATGCATTTTTAACACACATACTTTAGAATGTTGAACTAAAGCTTTTATTAACCTTTTTGAATGTAATTATCTAACGTAATCATCACTACATTTTGATTTAATTTATGAGCCAATCAATATTAGACCCAGACTATGAAAGCTGTGGGTATTATTATAGCTTCAAGGTTTTGTCTAAGGGATGATAAAGTTTTATTACAACAAACTGACTGGTGTGGATTGCTAGAGCTTTGCCACTGCCATTGTGGGAATAATTCTCCCCCTCAGTCAAATTCATGAACACGCTCACATGGCCTTGTTTCGCTCTTTATGTGTCAGAGACGATGCAAGAAAGCAGAGGGCACGCACAGACAGACAGCTGAAGAGTCACCTGTGACATCACTCTGCAGACACGCCTGTCCAGCTGAAAACAAACCTTCAGCACAAAAAATAGAGAGGCAGCCTAATCGCCCCAACGTTTGTGCTCCTCGTACATTGATAAATGAAGCCATTGTGCAGTGATTATCACAGTTATTCATAGCCTCTTTGCTATGGGGATGGGACATTTGTTGCATTACATGGGAGCAGACAACTGCTGGGCCTAGCGCATGTTTCCCTGTCACTGTGTATTACGGGCTAGCCAATGACATTTATAAATACTTGGTAATCTGCTCTGCTATATGCGTCAAGTTATTAAATTGCCATTATTTTGGTGGCAACTGGGCCCAAGCCTGTGATTAATTGAATACTATTAAGTTGAGGTGGATCATGTCTGTTTATAAATGCTGCTTTTACACCACAAATTAATCACGGACAAATTACAATAAATTACTATTTGGTGGCGCTAAGCTTTTGCATTAGAAGGATTCTCCATAATAGAAACACAAGAAATATGGAAACATTATTTCTTCCTTATTTCTGGTGCCACTGTAATAAAGAATGATTTAAAGAGATTGCCAATGCCGGACTAGACACATAAGCATTATGCAGCATGTGCCTGTGTGTGCATGTGTATGTAGGCCTCAGACATGGGAGAAACAACAGACCATGCTCTGGTAAGCATCAGGCTGAGGCATTTGGCTTTCCCCTTGACTTGGAGTGGGAAGAATGAGCACGGAGTTGAGTTTTTACTCTACCATGTAACCTCAAACACCAATGCCAGCCCTGCCGACGGCCCTGTTGGCTGCAGCACGCATCAGGATTTTCTTTTATCTACATGGAGCACGGGATGGATGTGTTCAGACGAATCAAAACAATTAAGATAGTAGCAAATACATTACTTTCAAATTATCTTTACTTTCTGGAATTGATTAGAAGGCCTGTGTTCTAAATCCAGACCATCCAGTACTCCCAAGAGGTTAGAACTTATTATCTCTAAATATTACATGACCAAACTTAAGGTCAGATGTAGAGGCAGGTTTGGTGGAAAGAGGAGTGGATTTTATGTTTCAGATGTGGGCAATCTATTCTGGGGCTTGTGGTTAGCGATCTATAGGCAGGGGCATGTTCCAATAAGTTGCACACTTTTATCTGCACATTTCAAAGTACATGGTAATAAAACAGTGCATTTAATGCCCATTTAGAGGCTGGTCCTCAGGAGCATAATGTCAGGGTCCCGCTCTAAGTACAGAGAGAAGATACACAGCGACACCAGAGACCGGAGTTACTTCATATGAAGAAGGCATTACTGGCACCACTGCAGTGTCGTCTATATTCTATTACCCCCTTTTTTGTCTTTGGGGATGACTTGGCCAATACATATGGAGTCCTGTTCGTCTTTAGAAAGGCATCTCCAGTGGCACAGCCTGGCAAGCCGCACTGAGCTCAAGGCCTTTTCACAACTCTTTAATGAGAGCACAAGATTTTGTGTTTACACCCCCCCCCGCCCCTCCCTGCCTTTTCACCACCTCTCCATACCCACTCCCAAATCTGGCACTTTGGCAATTCCCACTCCTGCCTCATGATGACTACTTTGGTAGTTTGCAATTAGCATCCTTCATGATGTTCTGCTTTGTTGGCTCTGCGAAGTTAAAACCGGAGTGGGCACAAGCTACGGTTGTTTTACAGTGTTGGTTCACAGACGGTGGCCTCCGGGCCCCCTGCTCCTCTTCTGAACATTCAAACAAACTCTAGTTATTTCAGCTTCAGTGAAAGCTGACTTGGATCTGAGGAGCCTGCCTGCCACTGAGCCCCGAGGGAATGGGCGACCGGTAGCCTTAAACACCTCTCCCTCACTTCTTTCCCTCCCTCCCCGCCATTGCTCCATTCCATCCACCCTATATCTCCGAGCTTTGACAGAAGGTATGTATTTTAGGAGAGACCCCTGGTGATGTGATGGACATGAGAGCCCTGTTTGAAATGGAAACCCACACATTCTGCCCTGCCAGGGAGCACCAGGAATATCCCAACAGAGATGGCGAAAGGAAATGGAACAAGTGAAAAAAAATAGCCATCTTTATTGAGGTTTTCCTTTCGAAAACACGAGTAAATATAGGAGCGACACTTCATATTCAGGATATGATGCTCTGTAATGCTATAACCTGAACGGAGTACCCACTGACCACCACAGGCGTAGATCAGTCCTTTTTCTCATATCAACTCTCACTCTTGTATACACTGACAACACATGCTGGTTCAGATAACCAAGAAAAAAAAACATGATAACAGAAATGAATGTAATTCATGAAAAGAGATAAAGTGGGCCACACACAAGCTTATCCTCTAGTGTGTGCAGCGGTGGCTTGCATTCACCATCTATCGTCTCTTTTCCCTTCAACCTCCATTTATTTCACACAGGAGAAGAATAACATGTGTTTATGCATGTGTGTGTGCGTACTGGTGTACATAAGTGTTTGTGTACATGTGGGCCTGTTTTTTTTGTGTGTCTGGTTGTGAATGTGCATGTCTGGGTGTGCAAAGAAAATGATGTGGCACACTCCGTCCTCCCTATAACTCACCTGGACTGATAAAGAGAGCAAAGGAATCGTTTCCTGCGCCCGCTACTCATTCAAATGGGCTGGCGTCTGTAAACAAGAGCTGCAGTTATCCATGTAGCGGTCAGATAAGAGGGGAAGGAGACCTCCGGAGTGATGGATCACGAAGGGGCTCCCAGTCCTCTTCTCTTCCCAGCACCACCCTGCCACCTTAGGATAATAAACAGCCACGGAGCAGGGGGCCAGATAAGAGCCATCACTCACGCTGGCCGGGCTGATAAGACACAGACGCTCTCTGTCACCCTCCATGACATTTGTTTTTCATTCCACTTCAGACCGAGGGAGAAGTCAACCTGTTTCATCTCATCAATGGGCTCCACTCAGGATCCCCCGCTGAGTGTGTGCCAGCCTTTGACACTGATGGCAGTCAGGTGATTGACTGTGTCATGCTGCACAGAGGAAGAATGGACTGCAGCCCTTTCCACTGCTTCATTCACAAGTACAGTATCGTAACTCAAGAAAACAAACACTTGCTGTAGTAAAGGCTTAAACTATGAAAATCATTCGACAAAGCTGGAAAAGGATGTGACGTCAATTCTTCCCCCCTGCTACGCGCTTGGTGCAGTTACTGATATAGCAGAGCTGCAAATATTTCACCGAGGGCGTGTACAAAACATGCTCACTTTGATGAATTGCCACTTTATTTCTAAAGATGTGGTCACAGTGAAACAAAAGGCCTTGTACACCCACGACCTGGTCTCTAGAGAAAATGCCCTGATACTGTAGAGTTCTGTGAACACTCTGTTAATTTTGAATACCTTTACCTGAGCTATTTTTACACCTCATATGTCATCTTAATGGACTGGCCGGGTGAGGCATGAGAGCAGGAAACAACCAGGAAAACAAAGGTGGGTTTCTGTCCTTCCCCGGCTGGCTATAAAACCAAAGTTAGACATGAATCAATGTGAAATCTCCTTGAACAAAAAACTCAAGTTACAAGTTGTAAATTATGCTTTGGAGACTAATATTTCTGATGGGCTACATAAAATTATTATTTAAGTCATTTTGTATTTTGGCACCTTTAATTCCCTAAAAACGCAGAGGCCTATCAGAGGGAATATGCAGGTATTGTAAATCTGCCTGCCCTTACATTGCCTTTGCCAGGGTCACCTACAAGTCACAGATTTGAGAAGGTATAAAATGGTTACTTTATAGCTATCCCAATTGTTATACCTTAGAGTTATGTGCATTGTATTACCACTAATGAAGGGCATAAATTCTCAGTTTACGACTGGACCTTTACAGGGGGGGTTGTAAAACACACGCTTTTTGCGTTACTTGTGTTTGTCACTGGAGTTCTGGAGTTCAGACTGTGCACACACTGTTTCCATTAGTCAGGGACCGCTCCTCCGAGAGGCCTCCGTCTGCAGTAATGGGTCCTGGGCCGTGAGAGAGCAGCATCCCATCCGTCGGTCACGGATGACATTTAACAGACAGGGTTCCAACTTCCTGTGATCAGAACGGCAGTGACTATGAAACTAATCCACGGCTTTCGCAAATCCCTCAGCCTCATCATCTGGATTGGCAGCGCCTCATAGTTATGGGACAACGATCACCTGCGTTGACCCCCAGATCTCAGCTAATATGTCTGTACGCTGTACATGCCAAACACGGGATCTGTTTAATGCACCTCTCAGTTCAAAACACTGTGCTATTTTGGTCCATGTTTTAATTCAGAGCAATATTTTGGATAATGAGTAGATACACTTGTAGAAATGAAGTGCTGGTGACATACACTGGCTGAAAGTCAGTATTAAGAAGATCCAGGGATTTTTTTCCCAACTGATGTAAACCTGATGTTTGATAGTAGAGATAGTTAAAATAAGTCACAAAGACCCATTGTTTGGTTTGACTAGCATCAGTTGGCTTTGAATACATGAGTTTTGTGACCAGCGTTGGTTTTACTTGCCATCCTGCATTCTTTACTGATGCAGAGTTCACCATAATCATGTCAGTCACATTTATGGGAGTTACACCTTTTGATTCAACAAGACAGGGTACTAAACACTCAAGCTCTTTGTTCAGTTTTCAACCTCATGCAGTTTCCTCCCAGCATTAAGAATCCAATACACACTGACGATACCTTCCCTATGTAAAATCCCTCCTGTGGATGTGGGTCATCACCACAGGAGGGATGCAACACCTTTCTACTGCTTTCTGTATGTCACCGTATTGCTACTCTCTGGGGCTGATTAGGTTCAAGTCATAAAGAACAGGGTGCGAACAGAGACCTTTTTATGTGCATTTAAGTGCTACAATTTGGCACATTTCTTTGCACGTGCTGTATGCAATGTGTACTGTAACATCAACATAATTCAGAACTATGCAAATGCCAGGCCTTGCCCTGTCACCGAGGGTAACGTCTGACAGAAAAAGGATGCTGGAGACAGGAGACGAACAGTGCAGCAGTGCAGGATTGTGAGGGATTGACAAATCAAGCAATTAAAGGGGAGGTGATTATGTCATCATTTTCTTGGGCTGGCTCAAAAAAGGTCCTGCTACATTTCATATTCACTCTGAATGAATGAATAAGGAATGTAGGGGGGGGGGGGGTTGAAATATCTCACAGGGACATTCTGCTTACTTTTTTAGACAGGCCTTATCTCCCCACGTTCAGCCCTGTTAATATGATGATGAACAATATTTCATGAAGGGCAGCTGAATATGTCTCTCCTGGAGAGAGCACAGGCTCACTCGGTCTCCTCCCCATGTCCTCGTCTTTCTTTTGTACCACTCTTTTCTCTGAGAGTGGGGATGGGGGGGGCAGGTGAGAGAAGGGAAAGCGAGGTAGATAATCGCTACCACCACACATACACGCAGATGTGCACGCACACACACACACACACACACACACACACACACACACACGCCTCAGAAACACACCATTCCGGGACCCCTCTCTTCCCCTTCAACCCCCCCAAAACATTTTCATATCAATAATCAAGCAATTTTTCTACATGCTAATCCATCAAAGCGGGCTGGGGCTAATCTGCGGGCGTGGGGTGGGTGGTGTGTGCTGCTTCCTCTTTTCAGGTGTGCCCCACTCTCTGGCAGACATTTGTCCCGCTATGTGGCACACAAAGCCCCTGCCCTGTCAGCACTGATTGATCAGAGGCCGGCTGTAAAGGAGGAAAGCAGCACACCCTATCAATGATGCTCTACATCTGCACCTGAAAAGAGCCTTCGTCTCCTTCCACAACATGCTCAATGCTGCAGATAATGAGAGTCGTGCTGTTAACAGCTCCCGCAGCTCTGGTTTTTGTCATGTGTATATAGGCAAAGTGCTTACCTTTTAGATGGAGGGAAGAGACAGTTTAAAAAAAAAAACAGGGCCCTTGGTAGGAAGATTATCAAAATATCTACAAATGCTGACAGGGTTGAATTTCAGTGACTCCTTTGCAGATTAGCGGGGCTTTTAAAAAGGGTGCATTTGCAGAACAATGTGATTGCGTGTTTGATTTTAATTTTCTGACAATCTTTCACAGCATGTAAGGGATACATGTGGGTGTTTTTTTCTGTACTCTGCATTGTTGGGATTTAGTCAGGCTAAGGGCGCCTTTAGAAGCATGTGAAGGCATAGCAGGCGCCTCTAAGAGCCTGGGCGATCCTGCAGGAGGGAGAGTGAGAGATAAAATGCAGAGGCCTCATTAGTAGCACATTTATCATCTCCTGTCTGTGATTTAAAAGAATGACTGGGTCAAATCACTTTAAATACCTCAGGGGAAATCAACATTTGTCATTGCAAAGCAAACCTGCCTCTCCCCTCTCTTCTGGCATTAATTTATTCTGGTAAAGCAGCCCCATTCGCCGCTGCGCTGATTTTAATTTCATCCTTGCAAAAACCTTGGCTAACTGTCTATTTCAATTCATTGCTTTAACACACAATTGTCCCCTTCAATTCACTGAAGTAATACTCACCACTAGCAAGGCGAAGCCCCATCCATAGACACTGGGCAGGTGATGCAAATGGTCTTTAGTTAAACACTAAAGCGTGCGAGACACTGCAAATTATTCTTCTGATGTCCACAATTAAAACCTAATACCATCAGCACTGAACAGAAAAATGTACACGCTAAGAACAAGAAAGAGATTATGTATTATAAATGTGTTATTAATGCGTAACTCGGCAAGGTCGGAGAAGTCAAGATAGGTGTTGAAATATGGATGTCACCCTCAAAGAGCCCGCTAACATTGCTGCAAGTGGACCCTCTGGATACACTGCCTGACAGAATATTTATGTGTTTGCCAGCACACCGGCTTACATTTCTGTGAGCATTATCTGAGGACAGTGCAGTGCTGGTGCTGCTCTTCAGTAGAAAACAAAATAGGGGCCTTGAGACTTTTCTTCGGCTGCGATGGCAGTGACTCAGCTCCAGAACTTTCCACCTAGTTTTCATCAGACATCAGTCCCTTTCATTCATTATGTCTGGAGTTGTTTTGATGTGCTATATTTAACCTTTTTGGAAAACGTGAAAAAACACACACATGAACATCCGGCCATTTCAGCCCTTTGATTTCACATTTTTACTATTAACCAATTTTCAATAGCCATTCTCTCACACTGTGTGCCTGCTGTCTGGATCAAATATGTCAAGTTTTAGCTGTGGGACGGTCTCTCTTACGACTGCACCACCCAGCCACTTTTTGTTAGTACTGCTGATGGGACATTTAAGATGTCGATGCCAGAGATGTATTGTACGGCACCGCAGAAATAAGTGGGGAGGAAAGAAGCAAAAGGGACAGATGCTGAGCAGGTCCTGAAAGAAGAGTGGGATGGCGTAAAGCGGCACCAGAATTAACGCATATCTATTTCATGCCAGTTCAGACAGAATAGTCTGCCATATGTAAATAGAGGTTCAATAATGAATGCACTTCCCCTGCTTTTATTTGCTTTAAGCTCTCACAGTCACACACACATTGGCACCATGCGAGACACAAATTAGAGAGCGTTTTAAAGGAAATATTCAAAGAGCAGCCTGCTGCCGGAATATCAGTTATTATTTTTGATGTTGCAATTTCTGACACTTTGATGCAATCAGTGAGTAGCCCCAGCATTCAGCCCTCTCCAGGGAGAGAGCTGTCAGGAGTGAGGAGCCGGTGGGTAGATAATTATGGGAGATCAAACCTCGCTAGTTAGTTAGTAGGCAGGAACGGGAGGCAAATGCCAAAAACCAGCCAATGTTTCGCAAACGCTTGTTCAAGGATATCCTAATTGCTATAAGTGGTTCCTTCAGGACTGGCACTTCAAACACTGGCTGCTGCATGATGTCATCTCCCTGGCTCCCCTTCACACTTACAATAGGCAAATTAAGGAAGAGGGCACAGCAAAACATACCAGAGGACAGTGTCCTTCCTCTGTCATGACATGTGCCCCACATCAGTAGCAGGCAAGTGCATGTGCTGCATAGGTATAGGCGCATATATATATGTGTGTATATATGTGTGTATATATATATATATACATACATACATATATATACATATATATATATATATATATATATATATATATATATATATATATATATATATATATATATATATATGTATATGTATATATGTATGTATGTGTGTGTGTGTGTGTGTGTGTGTGTATAGAAAAAGATACAAGCTGCCAGATTTATGCAAGCAGAACAAATATTCTCTTGTTTGGTTTGTTTTCTTCTTGTGGGAAATAAATAGATGGTACTTTTGAACTTTTTTATTGCTGGTATCAATGTAAATACATGACATAAGATCACATACCATAATTAATATAGAATGCAGGTTGATTTATATGCACAACACAGCAAGTACACTCACACTGTTTGTAAATATTAGGGTTACATGATCTCGAAAGCGATACATTCTGACACCCAACTGTGTGCTCCATAATTCAAAGTGAGAACACAGTCCTATCTGTCAGTACTGCTTCGAGCCTACCTCTCCGATTCCCTTCTTACCTTTGCAGTTCAAAGGGAAGGAGAGAGGGAGAAGGTGAGTACAATTAGTTGAAATCAGTCAGAACAAATTGTCCGACAGCATTGTACTATGCTAAGGCATCCAAGTCCATTTGCTGTTGGTGGAATAACCCTCTTACCGTGACCCTTGTACCCCAGCAACATGCATAAAAACCTGCAGTTGTCTAATCAGTCTCTCATACTTATGGTTGACCAATGTCTCATCTAATACAGAAACTAACTTGAAAAAGAATCCTAGACCTGTTTCTGTCTGCCTCAGCTACATCAAAGGAAACCCAACCCTCGGCAATCAAAAAGAAGGATTTCATGTTTCAAAAACAATTCACATTTTCAAAGGGGGACCACAGCTGACATACAATCGCAGTAAACCTATTGAGTCTTCAGCTCCCTCATTCTTTTCCTCTCCCTGTTGTGAATGTGAATCTTGAGGGTCATTGATCATCTCATTAAATTCAGCCCCAAAGAAAGCGATCCCTTTCACACAGCTCAGGAATTCAGACGTGAAACACCCCCGCCTCTCTTCAGGCGCACACACAAACACGCTCGCACCATCAAACATCGCCAAATGACTGCCTTTTTCGCAGACAAGAAAGACAGCAATAAAATGATAAAATAAAGTCTATTTTGTTCAAAAAGGGGTCATTTTCTGCATAGAGTGCTGAACTGTTAGCATAACAAAGCACTGGCGGGTGAGCTAATGGCTCTTCATCTGCGACAAGGGGCTCACTAGCTTTTCACTGTTGTGCTCCTCATAAAGTGGCCTGAAACAACACCTTACTCCTGCTCCTGACCTCCCTACACTTAAACACAGGAAATCCCAATGTCAAGCTCAAAGTCTGCACACATCCATGCACCGACAGACGCAAAGTGAGCTAAAATAATAAACACGCAACAGTGAGCGTCAGTAGATCTGCAAAAGCGCTGGGAAACAGACACAACTACGCAAACACACACAAACACACATGCTCAGACTAGGCAGGCAGGGCAGCCTTATGAGCGCTCCGCAGCCCTGGAGTGGCTAGGCTCAGTCTAATTGTCTCTCTAATTGGCGATGTCTAAAGGGGGTCTTCTCTTTATTTTTGGACAGAGCGGCATGCCATCACGCAAGGCAAATTACATAGACAGACAGGCTGGAACACAACAGAGGAGACGCAGATGACAGCAAGGGAGGAAAAAGTGAGAGCTGAGAGCAGGAGGAGGAGGAGGATGATTATCATTATTATTATTCTATTCACCATGGGGAAAAGACATGTTTAGAAAACGGAGTTTCAGGTGGCTAAACATCCAAATTGCTCCCCTCCCAATGGCCCCTCGGTCCCCTCCATCATCTCAACTCTGGCTGAGTATGTTAGGGATGAGGTCATGCTGTACTCATCCAGCCAGTGGTGAGAGGCCTCATTCTCCACTCCTCAAGCCTGGCGCTTTATCCGGGAGGCCTGCCTTTGATGTGCTCGTAATATGAAGGACGCGGGGCTATCAGCTAGCTGTCAACTCGGTAACTACCCTGCATCGCTCCCAGGGGCAGGAGAGCCAGCCGAGCCAACATGGCCGTCCAGCGGCCAGCAGCTCTGCCGCTGATGGACCTGATTAATTCCCCGGAACGCTGGTTTGTCTTCCTGCAGTTCAGTCAATGACTTCATTCAGCAGGGTGAGGTCACCAGAGGCCTGGTAATAAAGGGGCTGCACTTCACAGTAAAGACAGCACGCCTGTGTGCAGCGCTCCAAAAAAAGCCCTAAGAAGAAAGAAGGGGGTAAAAAAGAGGAAAACATCCAAGCGTCTTTGGCTCCAGAGTGGCAGTCCTTGAGCGAGAGGCAAGCGGAGCGCACTTCCTCTCACTCCTGCCTTCCTTTCTCTTTCCTGTCTCCCATTGTAGAAGAAATAATAATTGGCAGGCCGATGAATTATTAGTACACACAGCAGCTACAGCAAGAACAATGTCCCTTATTGGTGGGGGCTCTATTAAATGTGACTTTCTTTTAAAAGAACAGAGGTTCACACGAGTAAATGGATTTCCTAAATAAAAAATAAAATGGCTGTTTCGTTTTCCCTCTGACTCTGACCACCTTCTATTCTGTTTGAAAACTTTCATGGCTTTTATAGAGAATAATGTGTCAATGTGATGAATGAGCATTCAATAAAACCAGTGATAATGATAGAAGTTGTCCTCTTCTCTCCTTGAGTCATAACTGATGTGGCACGGCGGTTTAGAGCAGTAGTCTCATATAACAATGCTTATTATGAGGCAAAGGCCTTTAAACAAGTCAAATAAAATTGATGTCATTCACTTTTTGAAACTCAATGATAATCTGGGGAATTTCACTCCAACAAACGGCATGGGAAAACGACACAACTTACGAGTGTGAGTAACTCACTCTCGCGCTTATGGGATTGTAAAAAATGACAATTTCTTGAAATGTGCCATAAATTTGCTGAATTGCTCCTGCCATCCCCGGGATGATGGTTGCTTTCACTTCACAGGCCATGCAAGTCTAGTCACTTCATATAATCTGGAGTCACAAATCACAAAGGGCCTCCCAAGCCTCAGAGGAGTAATATGAGACTTTGGAGGCTTTTTTGGCGGCTCAGGTTAGCCCAGCACACAGGGACAAATAGATCTGCGGTGTGTGAAATGCCTATCCATCCGTCCTGCCTCCAGAATGGAGTGTGGACGGGGAGGCAGTGTGAATGAAACGGTGGCCCAGCAGTGATGCACGGCGCTGCAAGCTCATAAAGCAGGCCATCAGCTGACCTCTGAGGCACGGGGGAACAGGCAGGGCCTTTACGACCATCACCAGATTTAACAGCCAATAATGACTGGAATAAACGCTTAAACCTTTACGGACCTGCACAGCCGCATGGTAGCAGTGACAGCAGAGCCAGGCAGCAATACTGGGGGGGAGAGAGAGAGGAGGAGAGAGAGGGAGAGAGTGATATATTCAGCCGGTGCACTGACAGGGGCCATGTTTCAACTGAAGGGAAAATGACAGATGCAAAGGGAGAGCACCCTGATATGTGTGTCTCTTTAAGTGGAGCCAACTGGCTTGTCCATTCCCATCCTGATGAATGCACAACAGAGAGAGCTGGAGAGAGCAGTGGACAAGGGAGAAGACAGAAATGACGCAGGGTGGTTAAAGACATGAGGGGAGAACAAACAAAAATGGACAGGGAAGGGTCCAGTTTGGATGGGTTTTTTATAATAATAATAACAACAATAATAATAATAATAACAATAATAACAATAATAACAATAATAATCAGATCAAGAAAGAAAATGAAAGATATTTTGTGAATGCAACACACCAGTGGTAATAAGGTAAAAAGCACTTATTTGACACTTTCCAGTGATTTAGTAGTGTGTTCAGATTTTCAAATTGTTTAAACTGAGCCTGATCCTGCTTAAGATTGTGTCTGTGCATGCAGTATCATGCAGGCCATGGATGGAAGAATTTCATATTGTTGTGAGCAGACAGCATAACTTTGGAAATTAGCATAAAAATAAATACATTTTTTACATATATTTCTATTCTCTGTGATTTATGACCTTAGTGGCATTATCTGTATTGCTTGATTTAGCACCCGTCTAGTAAAATATACACTAAAATAATACACAGACACAGTATCACATTTAGTGCAACACACTATGCAGTATATCTGGAGCTGCAGTATATAAATTTCTTTACTAGCGTAAAGTAAAAATCTTAATTTACAATCTTTGTTTAGTAGACTTCTTTTTCCTTTATTCTGACGTCAAGTCTAAGTTACAGCACACTAGCATCCTTTGGACTAAGATCATAACACCAATTCATTAACTGTTGGCAGAGAACTAATTCTGATTTTCAATAAACTCTCTAAACCTAATACAGTGCTCATGAAAGGAGGCCCATTTCACAGGCTGGCACATGTTCAAGCAACATATGCTCACATAATCTCTTAAAAAGCATGATCCAAGTCCAAATTTAATTATGTAATAGCACAAACGAAATCAGAGTGCCGACACAGCACAGCTCTGATACACAACGTTCTGCCACTCCACTCCCATTCTCTTCATTTGTTTATTGCTCTCACCAGTCCCAGAAGCCTCAGGGGCCACGGCGTCCAGAGTCCACTCAATGGTCTACAGATGGCTCCGAGGTTCCAGGCTCATTTCACATGGTTGTTTGTCTTTTTAATAAGGTCTGCTTGAGATATATGACTATTGTTATATGATCATAATGCTTTTTCATGGTCTCTCAAGCCATTACTTTATAGTGCATTGTGTTTTTACATACTAAGTTCAAAGTCTTTTAACTTGATTTTCTGTTAGTTCATATGGATTTACAGCGGTATGACTCAGTCGAGGCAGTAGTGCCGGTGTTGGTGGTGGCAGTCAGATGAGATTTAGCAGTTTCAGGGACTAAATGGGTGTGTGGGTGGGTAGCTGGGGGGGGG
The DNA here is from genome assembly GCA_023238725.1 of Scortum barcoo. Lineage (NCBI taxonomy): Eukaryota > Metazoa > Chordata > Actinopteri > Centrarchiformes > Terapontidae > Scortum > Scortum barcoo. The sequence goes on from CM041531.1 coordinate 19,511,287, forward strand.
CAGTGGGATGTTCATGGTTCCGTGAGTCCTGCGCTTCCTCTGGCAGCAGCACTCTACTTGCAAAGCACTGAGCTGAGGCTCCTGATCTCTGTAGAATACAGATAAACTTTAACCAGTGAACAGTGTCAGGCCTTCGCTGAATATAATACTGTCCCCAAACATTGCTGAGGAGGAGTAAAAATAAAAAAAAAAGTAAAACCACAAAGGGGTTCTACTGAAGACTATATCCAAGATACCAGGTCACCTTTTTTTTTTTTGCCTGTAACAGTATCAATAAATCCTGGGACAAAACTGCATATCTTAAGAACCTTACTGGCGACTTTTACAGTGCACAGTCGGCGCTTGGCACGCAGACGATAACATTCCCCCCACACAATGGTCTAATCTTCATGGCACAGGTAGCACTGGGATTGTCTTGGATGTGCACTCTGCCGTCGCCTGGGTTTGTCCCGGCATTAGAGCCCTCTGCATTCCTTTGTGCTTTTTAACCAATGAATTAAAGAGGATTTCAACAGGGGAATACTTATCGGAAAAAAATTACCCCCTTTACTCAGAGATAAACAAATCAGACTAAATAAGTTGGAAAGAGTTTCACAAACTCATTCTGTAATCAAGAAGAGCTGCTTAAGATAACAATGCCTGATTTAGACATTTTCTTACACAAAGAGTGAGGAAAAGTGAACCTTTAAGCTATATGGGACAGGGTTCATTTTGAGCAGCTGCCACTGCTATGTAAAGTAGTTTACTTTACAATTTGTATTTATAGGAGCCAATCAGATCCTTGTGTTGTGAGTAAATAAATGAAATTGTCGGGAAGTATTGTTTGTGGATTATATATTCAGGTCACTTCTCCCAAGAAATCTTTTAATTTTTTAATCCATGCAGATGTTTGTTTTCAGAAAACTTTCTGAAGTGCATCCCCAGATGAACACTGAAAGCATTCTTAAGTAGCTAAGTTGCTCTTATACAAAATACCTCAAAGCGTCTAAGATAATACATGTGGATTGAAATGCAATCTGCCTCTCACTTCTTCCCAAGATAAGTACAGCCATTGACAAGACCTGGCTTCCTCCTCTTATCTCGCAAACACTTGATACCAGAAACTCGGTGCATAAATAAGTCTTTCAAGATTGTGATGTAAATATATCCGATTAATCACAACAAGGAAAACTGCAACAACTCGTGCTCCCACCCCCCAAACATCATTGTAAAAATGTTCCTGTGCTTGCAGTTGTATCAAAAAATATTTTTCTTATCCATACTTCACGAATCTGTGATCACACAGCCCTCAGTCATATACCCATTACACTGAATACTAATACTATGCTAATCTATTGTAATATTTTCATTTTCATTTTTAAAGATTATTACTAACATTAATTTAAAGCAAGACAATATTAAAAAAAAAAAAACTAGAGACAAAACTGCATTTGGATAATCTATCTATCTATCCCATTTCCATTCCTGATGGATTTAGTGACATACCCCCCCTTACCCCTCAGCACTAAAATATTTAATTTTACTGAGTAGATCCCCAGGACACGAAGGAAAACCATCAGGTCCATGTTCAAGTTTAATTACTGATTACTGATTTAAACCTATTCTCAACCCTCCAGCCCCATCTCTGCCTCTGCTGTAAGTGTGAAAGAGAGAGACAGAGACGTGAATGAGAGAGAAACGAAGACAGAGGTAAAGCGCATGTGTGTGTAGGGATTTTTTTAAAGCTATAATTTCACTACTGCCTCTGAAGCAAATGATACTGCTTTGTGCATGACATTTGATGAACTCTTAAATGACGTGAGCGTGTGGTTCGGAAGATTAGCCAATTCATCAATGCATCGGCTCCCTCTGCTTCCCGTAGTATCCCTCCGCTCCACAGTGTGGCGCTCTCCTCTCTCACTGTTGAGTCGAAGCAGATTGAGATGAGCCTCGTTTTGGCACGTACCATCTGTCCCCCCCATCCACCCCTTTACTTTTCATACTATTAAACGTCTGTGTATGCGTGTGTTTGTGTGTGTGTGTGTGAGTGTGAGCCCATGTGTGCATGTGTTTGATTAAGCTCTGTCTAGATACCCTCATTGCCGCGGATGCCTCTGAATCTATTACAATCCCTCCATCACAGACGCCACTTCATTTACATTCCTTGGGTCCTGTTTGAAGAATAACTCAGGTGGGAGAATATATTTTCAGAGTGTCCCTCTTATAGGTTTACCAAGACTCCAATGAGCTTGAAAAGTTGCTGTTGTACACCGGGGGAGGCATTTTCACCTAATGAAACCCAAGATCAATAGAACTGTTCTCTCTTCTCATATATAGTGCATGTACACAAGGGAAATAAAGTATTATTTTTCATCCTCAAATGTATAATGGATATCATTCTTTATTTAATACTTAGTTCAATCCCGCATGTGCCGCAGTGGGGAAATATTTCCTCTGATGATGTCCCTATATTACAGAAAGAAGATATAAAAGTGGAAACATTAGGTCGAAAGATATGAGAAAAATGCGGAATTACATACCTGAGAAATGACAATAGACTTTGCAAAATTCACCATCTAACTCAAGTATTATACCACAATGCAGTTAATCCTATATAATTAAAAAGCTTACAGACATTTACATATTAATCTGCTCTGCCTACCGCAATCGACATATTTTAAATCAAGAGGTCAGGTTTTAAAGAAAAAAGAGAGAGAGACAGAGAGAGCACCGGAACAAGGAGAGGAGAAAAGAGCAGATAAGCGTAGAGAGGAAGGAAGATGAGGGAGAGGAAGATGAGAGGAGAGCGGGGAGAGCAGTCACTTCAGGTGCAGCGCTTATCGGCAGCAGAGAGAGGACCTTTCTTATGTAATCTGTGATTTCATTCAGCCTCCGTATCAGATGATTGTCTGGGAGAAGAAAAAGCCATTTTGAGGGGAACGGGCTGCGTGAAAAGGATCGTCTCCCCGGCAGCTCACCCTTCCATGTCGAACCAGCCGCATGGCACCGAAGGTCAGCAGAATTATTGGAGACGGGGGTGGCTCCGCCAGAGAAGACAATGATATGGCCTTAACCCTCATTTAGAGGTGCCATTTCCCCACCTGACCCCCCTGCTAAAGTGTTATTTTTCCATGTTATGAAATGTGATAGCTCTCTGGTGAAACAGGAGTCTCCAGTTAGGGAGGTAATACTTTGGCGTGCAGCGACAGCGAGACAGGCTCAGCCTCCCCTCTAAATAGGCTGGCTGTGCGGCCTTACTGCTCCATGCTACGCAGACAGTTCAATCAGGGTAAAACAACGTTCATTTAACCGCTTGGCTAACAGCGGCCAGTAGCACACAGCGGTACACACAGGAGCCCCAAGATTGCACAGTTAGGGGAGATGATGATAATGTCTTTGTGAATTTCACCCAAACATGTCATTTTAAACCAAGGCTCTGCACAGGGCTGTGTTAAGTGTCATAACCTGTTGTTTTTCGGCCCCTGCTTTCTTTCTCTCTCCACACATGACGGCGGTAACATATGAGGGAGTGGCTTTTGGTATAGGTGGAAATATCTCCATTTAACACAGCAATCAATAATTGATGAGGAATAAAATGCGGCACTGATTAAAAGGTCTATTTCTGCATTAGCTGGAGATCATGTTTGAAATTCTTGTCCGGCAATTACAAAGTCAACTTTTACATGTGGTGTGGTATTAATATGTAAGGTGGAAAAATCATAAATGGCTAATGCTTCATTAATTTCATATTATGTTTTCATTAATGTAAAATGATGTGAGCGGAGCTCTGAATAATTCTGTTTCAAAGCGAACCAGGTGCAATATCGTATGTAAATCAAATGTCAAGGAGATAAAGCGTCTAATCGCTTCATAGTAAAGGTTGCATGTGATTGAGGTTCTATTAATATAAGTTCAAATTACTTTATTCTGAAAAAAAAAATCAAATTTCATTACATTCACTGTTGCCTCTTGGTGTTGTAGTGGTGAAACATTTTTTTGACTTATGTAGAGAAGAAGGTATCAGCTGCACCGATACATTGATTGCTGTGTGTTATGATGCGAGTGAGCCGTTATCAGAGGAGGAGAGCTGAGACAGAGGCGGGGGAACAGTAGAGGGATATACATCTTGGAGGACTCTCAGCAGCTCCACCTAGGGGAGCGGAGAGGAGCCTGAGTGCCTCTCCACTCAGACCTGAGATATTTTGTCACTCTGTCTGCGGATCTAAACAAAAATATGTGATGGTTCGCAGTGAATTGCTGTATGTCCAGCAAATAATCCCTGCATATTTGTCACTAATCATTGCTTTGATGTGAGACGAGAGGACACATGGCTACAGGGTCCAGTCTGACACAGCGCCTTGGTTTTGGATAATGGTGCCCAGAGGGCCGTAGCATACAGGGTAGCGCCGGGGGTCAGAGGAACAGGCAGATTAAGGAGGAGAGGTGTTGAAGTTGTCACCTCAGGGCCTCCACCCACACAAGGAGAAGACGCTGAGACCAGGCCCTGCCATCATTCAAAGCAGATGGCATTTTTCTTAATGTGTCAGGGCTTATTTTTGGGATGCAGCCTCTGGCAGGCCCTGGATAGACTAGTTATTAGGCATGTATGCTTATAATTTAGCCAAACCACGGAGGGTTTGGACACAAACCCTGAAGCCTCAAACTGAAAGTCTTCCCCTCTCTCCTCCATCTTTTCTCTGCCTTCCTGTCAGAGCACTCAGCAAAAGTAAAGGAAACCCAGATTGTGAGTATGGCTTTACACGATGAAGCTACTGTGGTTTTGCCAAGCATAGGGCAGCATGCTCACAAGGGTGTAGTTCTAGGTGTGGGATCCGTGCTGGGGCCACACATGCAAAACTATCATGCCTAGCACTTGGGGAATAAATACATTTACCGAAGGCTTGTATCATTCACGTCACGATTAGTATGATTAATTCAAGAAAAAACAATTTAAGCTGGATGCAAGTTCAACTTCCACAGAAAATGCATGTAGCCTCTGACACAACTTGCAACAAACACACAGTCATTGATCCCTAACCCTGACAAATGCACACGGCGTCTGCAGAGCAAGTAGACCTGCTGCACAAGCACTGAAATCTAAATCCACACACTCACATGTCACAACAGCACTCACACAAACACACACAGGCATCAGGACTGCAAAGAGATAATTAGCAAGCACAGCTGACTCCTTGAATTGTCCTCCGTCCTCCCCCCATCGTTTCCCTGCTAATAGGGGCGTGAGTCCCACTTATTAGATGTGATTATCCACCCAGGGCTGTATGTAGATTAGCTTTATTACATCCCTCAACCAGCTTCTCTGCTATTTAGACAGAAAATGTAATTCAATGATGTAACTTAGATATAAATCTGCATTTACAGGGCAAAGTCCCACTCCAGCACTGGTTATGACAGGTTGGCTGATTAAACTATCAGGCTGACAAGCCCAGCAGCCACACAAGAGGACAGGCAAAAGTACAAAGGCCCTCTTATTATAGAAAATCCCCCAGAATAGCCAACGGTGGGGATATGGTAATGATGCAGTACCTCTCCTGCAGGTCTACAGCACACACACATACACACACACGTGTGAACACACATAGCAACACTTAAAGACACATATTTGTTAACTCAAGTACATACATGTAACAAACACAAACATGTACACACACAGACATTCATATATTAGTATATAGTATATATTCATATATATACATACTATATAGTATGTGTATGTACTCATTCGAATGTGCAAATGCAGCCACACACACACACCCCACACACCCACACACACACTTATCTCTCCAATTCCCTTATCCAGCTGAATATGATGACTGGCTTTTGGAATGACCTCCAGGCAGAGGACAAGGCCTTATTCTGTGGCTCCCTCCCCTTCCCCTCCTCTCTTTCTTCCTCCCACAGAATGAATCTAAAAGACTGGTGACCTTGCTGTGGGTCTGTGAGGGAAATGAGCTACATCTTGTCACAGACTGAACAGGCCATTTGAAACCTGGTTTGTTGGCTTTGAAAGGGCCAGCGATTGTAGAGCTGATAAGTGGAAGGGGTGTGAAGGGGTGGCTTTTATTCAGAAAATTAAAAGGCAGGCCTGATGGAAATATGTCTGCATTGGTGTTAAGCATATCGTTTCGGGATGCTTATCAAGTGAGCATCTCTACAGCAAGAGAGAAAGGGCAGACAGTAGCTGTGAATCCATACTCTGCTGCTGGCATGCTGTAGGCACGAAACAAAAACAACCAGTGAAGCTTCTCAACAGCCCTTATGCCAATAACTAGGAATATGTTAATGATTTTCAGGGAGCAAATTAACTTTAAGAGTTTCTTACCAATGTGCCATCTCTGGGATAGGATTTAAAATTCATTATCTGCACAGTTATCCAAATCCATGCTATGCTTCAGACAGACACACAACACACACAAAGTCTGGAAAGAAGCACAAATGAGAAAACTCTCCCATTTCTGTGTGCGTGTGTCTGTAAGCAAGTCTCCAAACAAAAGCTGGCATCTCCCATGGCCTGCACAAATGTTTGTCTAATGTAAACCGCCATATAGGAGCATCTAATTAGGGGTGTCAGACTGCATGTGGCTGAGAAATCTCAGCCAACTGTCAGCCGATTCAGATCGCTCCCAATCAGCGGGGAGACGAAAAGGGAAGAAAGGCAGGAGAAGATCCGGCAACTGGGAGCCAGGGACCCGAGCGGGGGGCAATTAACAGCCAAGGTGAAGCCCCTCATTGTCGTCAAAGTGACTATGCTAGCCATGCATGTTAGACTCCTATCCTCCCCGTTACATTGCCAGCATCCAACGGCACTTTTGTAATTAGGCTCGGGATGCGGAGCAGTGCTGCATGGCGGTGGCCCCGGTGCTGCCTTAAATGACATATGAAGGAGAGCATGCTGGGTAGGCAACGGCACTTGCGCACATCCACAGAGTAAACTAGATCTACAGTTATTAAGGGAGCGGGCACGAGGGCAGGGCCGGCTGGAATGCCACAGTGGGTGAAACCCAGAGAAAGGTCACGGTAAACGCAGCATGGGTCTGGTGTCCTCCTCATTAAAACCCTAAGATTTACAGAGAGGAGGAGATGCTCTTAACCACAGCACTGAGATTTTAAGACCACACCAAGTAAGGCTGAGGCTTACCTCTCAGAAGGCCAATGGAAACACACGGTAACACACGTTAATCATGCAGACCGGCAAAAAGAGGCAAATACTACTTGAAAGGCTGGGGCACACATGTGGGGCATGAAAGCTAAGAGGGGGGAAAAAATCACAGGCCAAGGTGTTTTTAAACCATCTCCCTTGGCGTTGATGATTAGTGGGTGAAAAGTGTGAGAGGAATGCAGTGGGCTTTTTTTTTTCCTTCTACCTAAAGCCATGATTTGCTTTGCATAAACAACAACAACAACAATAGCAGGCAGGTTCTTCTGTAGAAGCCACACAATGAGCTCAAGGGTTCCTCATAACATCTCATTATAGTTAATGAGCGCTGTGTGTTTACAATGTGTAGCTCTATAGAGCTAGCAGTGTTTACCCATCCCCTCCTCTCAATGGAGATCACTCAGCACACCCCAAAACAAAGGAGGATTTGTTTAGCCATGGGCTGTGTTTCTTCCCCTCTGGATCACAGGGCTCAATCTAGCAGGCGCAGGCTGTTAGCACTATCTCCCAAATTCATCACAGCTACCATGGAATCCCCAAATATATGCTGGGTTACAAACGCACATAATTAAGTTAGATTAAACATTTAACACTATATGTCTACCTCTGACATAAATACATATCCCTAAAGGGGAAACCAAAACCAAAACACTCACAAAATTAAAGTGTGTTGTCTTGAAAACGACAAAGCAGTCTAGGTTAGTCTTTTTTTATTTATTTTTTTTTTTATTGGCATGGTTCAGCCAAATTAAGTCAGTCATAGCAAACTCCCGGAACACAAACATAGGTCTGGATGGCTGCACCTGGATGTCCTGTCAAAAGCCTGCCATGACTACACACTCTGGGAGAGGGGTGAAAACATGTAACACCATCCACATGCCTCTCTCACTGGAGAATCTGACAATCAAGTCAAGCAATCAGAGACTGGCATGACCAGACTGGTGCCGACAAAGTTTTTAACCCTGATTGTCTATTCCTTTGGCTTTGGCATTCAGAACAGCGGATGCATCTCATCCGCCTCACTTCTGTATGCTGCCGTAATTAAACAAGTAAGAAAATACCAGAAGGGGAGAAAATTAAACATATAAAATGTTTCCGGAACATCACATCTGCATCAGTACAACACATAGCTCACTGCATCATACGCATATCCACTAATTAAGGAAATAATTATCAGCACCTAGGATCCTTGAGTAAGAAGCTACAGGAGAGTTCTGCATGGTAGGCTCTTCTCTTAATCAGTGTGTTAGGAAGCATGGCAATTGAGAGGCTGATTGAGTCCTATGTTGAGTGTGTGTTAATCTCTGATTAACATCTGCGTGTGATCTTGTGGAAGTATGGCACCAGTGAGCCCTATGTGCACACAGGGCATGAAATATCCAGGCGTGTAATAACATTTTATTTACAAAGGGCCCACTGGGCACAATGCATGCCAGCACTGCCAAACTGAGCCCAATGCAATTCACTTGAATGCGTTATATTACCCTGGCAATCCAGCTGGGGAAAGGGAAAGGGAATGGCTTTAGTCACACTGGGTTATTAAGAGCTGAGACATGATGGATACCTGTAAGGCAAACCTAATCCAACACTCATCAGCCTCACCAAAGAACAGCAGGGTGCCTATAAAAGTGGGAGGATGAGGCATGATGAGGACCATACGGGAAGGTCAGTCTGCTGTAACCCGCCCGGCCCAAATCCTGCAGTTTATCTGTGGTAAGACCCGCATCGCTTCCCCAGCGAGGACCAAAGCAGGACTGTATTTCAGGAAAGAATGTGAGGCATGCAGACCACAACGCCCATCCACTCCTCTTAAATCAATGGTGCATTTAGCCGGGAACCCGCTGGATTAAAATCAATAAAACACACAATTTCAGCACACAGTGGGGAAAACATAAACACATACCAAACGTTAAACCATTAGCATGTGGAGTGACAGCAGTGTATGCAAAAGCAAGAATTTGTGTATGCTGACAGCATGTTGGCGAATGTTATCAACGCGCAGTGCATGTGCAGGGTAGAGGTGCGTCTGTGCGGTAAGAAAAACAAAATTGGTCATTACATTTCATGACTTACAAGTTTCTTGGACTGACATTCAGGCAATGCTAACACTTACATCCACTGTATGGTCCAAATGAAAGGTTCGAGGTAGTGGCAGTACGTACATATGAAATGCAATGAATGCACAATCACACAATATATGAAAATATATGGCTCAATTCATATTCATTGTTGCTATGAACTGACAGCTTATCTGAATAATCTCCACTTTATGCAAGTGTGAAAATATCACCTATGGGCTGACCTATTGCACCCTTGGGGCTCAGAAGAACCACATCATTTATCTTGTATTGTGAATATCCCACATGATAATACACAATAATATTCTTGGTCCAAATGACCTTTTTTCCCTATGTCTCTATTTTAATGGAAAATGGAAAACAAAATGAAAAACAAAAACTCTTTGGCAGATGTTTCACATATTGTATTAAACATTTTTTTGTTAAAATTGCAAATAAGAGGACTGACGATTTTCTACCAACTGCATTTGCACTGTGCAAAAAAAAAATAAAATAAAAAAAAATAAAAACCTTGACCCGTTATTGTTCGATTGTATAATATGTATACATGTAAATAAATCAGGGAAAAGAAAAGGGATACTTCATTATGATTTGTATTTTAAAAATGTACTTTTTTTAAAACAAGCAAGATCATAAAACATTAGCTCTATTCATTTAACATTTATATGTTATAGTGTAAATTTATATTTTCCAGTATCAGCAGTACACAGATGTAAACAAACCCTTTCAACCATGCATCTACGGGCAGCAAAAGCCCAGTAATTTTAGGTATTTCAAGCTGTCTTTCCCTTTTTAAGGATTCTCTTATAATGAATATATGCAAAAGTCCATTAGAGCATAAAAACACAGACACCAAGCCCTCGCTTTCCCTTTCCACAACATGAAAAAAAAAAAAAAAAACAAGCTACCGGCATCGCTTTCAATGAAAGCTGCGCCTTTCAAACTGCTTTGGTGTCCTACAAAATTACCATATGAGAAGCTATTTACGACTCGACAAAATTTCTGTGTGTTTCCATGAAAGTTCAGTCCGTTCCTGTGATGGAACAAAATGAAAAGCCTGCCTTACTTGTTGCACGCAATTAAGCCCCTGCGAAAAGACAGTCGGGGCAGTTTAACATTTCATAGGGCTGTAATTATTCCTTAACTGTTAGAAAGTGTTGTCCCCTAGGAGCCAATTACTTGAAAAGCGCTCATCACACACAAGATATATACAAACAAATCCTTCAAGCACAAAGTAAATGTTTAAACATTAAAAGGGATGAGCGGAGGAACCCATACCAATCAGTTTTGGTAGGAGCTAATTACTAATAAGAGCAGCAACCCCGTTGTGTTAGATAATTATGACACCAACTTGCACCTCAAACACACAGAGCACCTGGCTGGCTGGTGTACCGTGGCTATGATCACGGGGGAAGAGAGGAATCAGGCGTAGACTGCAGGGACCAAGTGGATGGACATAGAACGTTACTGACATCAGTATCCCAACACATGTGGGAAAATATTCATGTTTACAACTCACCCACGCCTTTAATTTGGATCTTGAAATAAAATAGAAAAAAATCTGACACTGAGATAATCTCACAGTTTTCAAACTGTAGCACATTTGAAGAATTCTCCTGCAGCAAAAATAATTTTTACAAGCAAACTCAAATCTGTTTTTTTTTTTTTTTTTTTTTTCACTTGACTGAAGACGAGCAAAACTGTGTTTAAATGAGGTAAGTTCCTACGCTGGAATCAAGTTCATATCACTTAATACATTTAAAAAACAATTCCAGAGACTGAATAGGGCTGGACGCCACCCTGAGTGAATTACATCACTTATTTTTAACTAAAATAAAAACTTAAGAGTCAATATTAGCTTAAGTGACTTAGATGGATAATTCTTCAGTTCAGCAATCATATTAACCTCCACTTACTCTCTACATCTGCTTGGCCTGTTGTTTGCTCATCTAATCAATCTCCTTCAGCCTTGTTCTTTAATGTCCTACCAGGTTTGGCCATCTTTAAATATCCACTAATGCCTGGGAAACATCAGGGCCTCAATGATAGCACTGTAAATGTAATTTATTTCTCACTCATGCAAGCACTTGAGCTAAACGATTATGGCTACTGAGGAGCAGCACACTATATAAGATAAATATTGATTGAGTGGAGGGTTTGTTAGCTACAGTGAAGAATAAGGTCTGAGTGAGAAGAGGTGCCTATAAAGAGAAGAGGGAGAGGAGTGTTGAGTTGTCTTGTGCCAGCCAGGCTTGTTCCAAATAAAGAATCGGCTGGTTCAACCTGGCTCAGCCACAAACGACCATTTCAGAGGAATTTCAGTCTTTCAGATCCAAAACCAAACAGACCGGGTCTCTCTCACTTGCTCTCTTTCTCTGTACAGCAGCATCAGTTGCTGTGAATTTTCCTCCTGTCCATTTAGCAACAATGAGCTAAGACATGCATTTACAATTAACAGTTTTAATCTCTGCGTGCATTGCAGTTCATAGTTTGTTTTTTTTAAGTAATTCGTCTCTGTTCTCAATAGAATTATGCTTCTCGTGACATTTCTAGAAAGTAATTGGAAAAGGAATACATTTCAGGATAAACCCGCCACATTTGGATGGTGGAAAAAAAACATTATTCATTCTCTGTATTGTAGGTGTGTATGTTTCAGTAAATGCCAAAATATAGTTATCAAAATAGGACAGGTGTGAGATGACCTGAATCCTTCCTGATATGCGAGAGGGCCTTTATGTTTAGAAAGGATCACATTGTCCTGTGTCTCTCCAACACACACACACACACACACACACACACACACATTGGACACACACACACCAGACTCTGCTTGTCTTGTTTCATCGTCCTTGACATCATATTGTAGCAGCATCTCCAGAGGCCCCAGCATAGCCTCAAAATCCTGTTTAGCCAAATTAACATTAGGACTCCCGTTGCAACACAGCAAACCCTTTGTGATGTAATATATGAGATGGATTGCTTTGAAAAACATTATCGGTTAAGCAGCATATCTATTCTCATGTTGCCTGGGTGCAAACATATGTGCCGCTCATATTAACAAATGAGGCATCGCCGTCCACCTTATTCCTCAATAAAAACACAACCAAGCTCCATTTCGGTGTGTGTATCGCGTGCACGTGATGGTGTGTGTTGTGAGCACATGCATCCCTAATCTGTCTCGAGTATGTGCTGGTGTGCCACAGACTGTCAAACTTTTTCCTAACCCTCAATTACCACAAACACACTTGCATATACACACGTTACACAGGAAATTTCCACCAGTGTAAACAACCTTGTGTTGTTGATGTGCGAGGCTGACTGAGAGAGAAACAAAGCTGTCTCAAATCCCATTTGGGCTGAGAGGCGGCCCATATGGAAAGTTACCAAATAGTGCTAATACTGCTAATAGGATGTTCCACTCTAAATAGGAGCTCATGTTAATACCCAGATTTTCATTCATGCTGGAAATTGTAGTTTTAAATTACAGTTTAATGCTTCAGATTTTAAATAAAAAAAGCCCCTCAAAAAACCTTCACAGCAACACAAAAATTACCACAGCCTCTGAACAGAGCCTCAGCCTCCCATTGTCAGCCAATTACTATGCAATCTCTTTCTTATGACTGAATAGCTCACTGTTAGCAAATAATGAAAAGGCAATTATGGCAAAGCTGTGTTCATATTACCCTCTTCATTTTATGCAGGCTGTAATTATTGTCAATCCTAGAGGCTTACTCTACCATGTAAGAGGCAGCAGGGAAGAAAATGGAGTGGGCTGGTGCATGGCAAATTGGAAATGTCACAGCTACCTTTTTATCAGCACCACTAGACCCCTTTGTGCGTGTGTGAATTCACACACACATACATGTGCACGTATACACACGCGCTGCAAACATACCTGGTTATCCATAGGTGTCCATTAGCACACACACATCCGTGATATACATCTATTTACACATTATAGGGCACTTATTTACTCCAATCATCACCATACTTCAGAAATTCAACAGTAAGGGAAAAAGATTATGGAGAAAAAAAAAAAACGCACACGCAGCACGTGCAAAACGATGTGTGTTTTGCAGAATCTTCACCTCAAGCTGTTACCATAGCTTAAGTACAACGCTAGCGGGTGAAGAAAAAAAAACAAAAAAAAAAACTGATAGATGAAGTGGGTGTGAGAAAAACACACACAAATGCACACACACACACACTCACACACACACACACACACACACTCCTTTTGTTCTTCCCTTTTTTTCCCCTGAAAACAATGATTCCCTGAAGACTCCTGGTTTTCTTTCCCTGCCAGTGTCTGTCTAACAGCAAAGTGGTGGATATATTCCTTTTGCCTTGGCCCTCATTAGCTGTCTCCATGCTGTTCAGTAATAGGGAGTGGCACATAAATGATTCCCTTTATAGAGTTTGATGTGCCACACTGAGAGGACCACAGCCCCCGTATGGACAGCACCCCCATCAACCCCTTCACCATCACCACTCCCCCCCACAGATGGAGTGCACATGGGGGGGGCGGGGGGAGGCCGGGCTGGAGGAGAGAGCGGCATGTGACATGCATGACAAACGCCTTAGCCTATGCCTGCGCTAATCATAATGGGCAGCGGTGACCCTTAAAATAAAACATTTCATCAATGTTTCCCTAAGTGCCACTAGCAGAGGTACATAATTAGGGTGGGACATCAATAAAGGCCCACGCGCGGGCACAACTGTGGCGCACATGGCACCAGACACAGTGATGGTGAGATGGAAATACAGAGGGGATACACAGACAGGAGGTGCAGCGAGGAGAGATCTTTTGTCAATACTCTTGCATGCATCCTTGACAAATCAAAGTGAATAAACAATGTCGTGATTCTACCGTACCTTGACAGGCGAGAAGCAGGTCTACTAACACGATTCTGACGGCAGACTTTTCAAGGTCAGCCTTTAAGCTCTTTAACTGCACTGTTTCAGGCTTTGCACCAAATTCAACTCGACATTCATATACCTGGCAAGCACATTTATAATATATTTTTTTGAAAGTTATTTTCTCCTTTCTCTTTTTTCCCCCCACTCCGTCCCACAGAAGCAGGTGCTGCTCCTTTTGTGTTTAACAAGATTCTTGAAAGTGTGCATGAGGGAAAAGTGCATTTCTTAAAGCAAGGCGTTGCACTACACGAGGCTGTCTTCCAAACGCGCTTTTCAAATGGATACTGAAGCCTGTCACAGTCATATTATTTTACCTCTAACATAATAGCATCGTCTAGTGCACTCCAACACAAAAGACAGCCAGGGAAACATCACAACAGGATCAGGGAGAAGAAAAGCCCTCTTTTAACTTTCAAAACTCCTTAAGTTCTCAGTGCACACAGACTTCGGTGTGCCGCTAGCTTACGATGGTGCGTTTGCCTGCTGCTTAGAAGAAGGCTGGAGAGAGAGGCAGTAAAAACAATGTAGTCATTACAGCTCACTTGAGTGTCATTTTGGCAGGCAGTGTTATATCGCTGCTTGACTTCAGATGTGTAACTGAAATCACTCCTCTGTTGTCTTGTGGCCTGGTGGCTGTTAGGTAGAGTTACAAGGCGCACAAACAAACCAAAAAGATGCCAATTTACTTCCCGACACTGTTCTCCATATTTGAGAATTTTGAAAGCAAAGTGTTTTGATTTTTGCCAAGCGAATAAGGTGACAGAATATGATGGCAGAATACAGTGATCAATCACAGACATTTTGTGGAGGATGCTCAGTTCCTATAAGATACAGATCTCACCCCAAAACAACAGCACAAACAGCAACAGCTGCTGCAGCAACTAGACCTACAACAGCACCAAAAGGTTTCCAGAGAACAGGATATTGAGACTGTGTGACAGACTCTGTGCATATGCATATGTTTGTGTGTGTGTGTGTGTGTGTGTGTGCACATATCACAGAATTCTCCGATTTGATGTCATGATTGTCACAGGCCCTTGAAGCGAGTGGCCTGTGTGTGTAAAATCGTCAATTCAGTTTGATGTGTCTCTCTCTCACACACACACAATAACACACACACACCCTCCTTCATACATACCTTGAGCCCTGGTGTTCACTGATCCTGTACCCCTGGCCTGGAAAACCAAGCTGTAAATAAAGCAAGGAGGAGACAAAAAAAAAAGGAAAATGAATGCAAAGACAGAATAATACCCTTCATCCCTCAAGTCATCTGGCTGAAAGAAATTATTTTCTGCAACAACAGGTAGTGTTAATCTGTGGAGGCCTGACGATATGTGAATAACACAAAATGACCAATTACACTAAACATGCCAGCTTTAATTTCCTGCCTCTGAGGACAATAAATAAACACGGCTTCTGCGGAAGCACGAGTGGAAAGTGCTCCCCTATCAAGGCCATCCCCAAGTTATTTTCTTTGATTAGCTGCCAAGGCCCAGATACCCCCGCCTGTTTCAAGTCATTTGAGGCGTTCAAAATGAAATTATGGAGCATCTCTTCGAGATATTAGTGTTAAAGAGCAAGTAGCCCATGGCTACAGTAATCCCCTGTTAATCCTGACCTAATGAGACCAAGCATGAGAGAAGGGGAAACACAGGGTTAAATGGCATTAGTGGGACTTACTGGAGTGGCGTAAGCTTTTTTCACGGGTAAATTATGACAGTTTCTACAACAACGGTATGCTGTTATGTGACGTCAGTATATAAGGAAAATAGTGTGGTAACATGGAAAAACGCTTTAATCTCCAGACACAAAATCAAACACACAATGAGATGAAAAGACCAACAGCTCATTCATCATAATACATTCATAATAAAATAATACAAAAATTTTATTTCCACTGTATTCTGAATAGTGCTGCGTAATTATTATTATTATTCCCTTTACTTAGCAGCAGTCAGCCAGCAAGTCTTGATGTTTACGTCACTGTGTTTATGGATAGTTAAGGTTTGGTTTGGGTCATATTTAGGTTACAATTCTACAAAACCCAAGAGACAACACTGACTAAGAGACAGACTTTGAGGGGGGAAAGTGCCTTTTATTCCTACTGCTGCCTCTGAGGTGTGAGTACAGTATCATCACTAAATGCTTCATCATGCCTGAAATATTTGCAAAAGACTGTACAGAAACAGAAATATATAATTTAAAAAAAAAATAAAATAAGTTTAGAAAAAAATCTTAAACCCTTTGGGAAATTTGATTTATGTTTTGCACCAGTCTGCCAAAGCAATCATAAGCAATCAGATTACATTACAGAGCAGGGATCACCACAGTTATTCCCAAATTAATTATCCATATTTAAAGTAAATGCGTCCCCCTTCAAAAACCAACCTGTTCCAAGGGTGCTCTAATATACTCTGTAACACAGTAATAAGGTACTGTGGTGTGCCAGCGGGGCGGCCAAACTCATCCAAAGATAACACAGCACTCAGCACCCAGATCAGCAGGGCACTTCCTCCTCACCCCTCTGATCTTTAATAGACACTAATCAGATGTGGGCCTGGAGAGAGGAAGAGGGGGAGAGGATGTAGGAGAGAGAGCGCATTGAGTTTACTGTTACACTGTTATTCATTAAATTGTTTTAAAGACATACAAAACATGGTGAAGAGAAGAAATTGGACTTTTTCCTAATATTACATCCTCATCTATTATAATCAAAGTATTTTAGGTGTTAAAAATGTGGTTCTTCTCACTGTAGGATTTATTCAAAACCCCAATATGCTTTAAACTGACAAGAAAAACAGAGACATACGGAGTGAGAAGTGTGTGTGTGTGTATCAGAGAGAGTGGGGAAAACATGAAGCTTTTAAACCTGAGATTGAGCGCACCCTCCATCTTTCAAGAATTCATAAATTAATCACCAGGCGGTGAAAATGTCCAAACAAACACATGAAAGTTAGATGCTGCTCTTGTGTGTGCATGAGTGTGTGCAAAGTGTGTGTGTGTGTGTGTGAGAGAGAGAGAGAAAGAGAGAACACGTGTGTGTGTGTGTGTGCAAGCAGGGAGGGTGTACATATAGAAGCTGTGTCTGATCCTTGACTGGTAATTAAGCTTATAGCTTTACACACTTGCATGCACACACCCCCACATACACAGACATTCAGAGTTAATAGGTCATACATAAACACACAGTTAACAAAATGAAAGACCACACTATGTGTCTCTTTTACACCCTCTCTCTCTCTCATACATACACACACACACAGAGAGGGCATGGGCCCATTTCTAGGACTGTCAGATTAGAGAGGGTCCTTAATTTGTGTGACTCAGTGGAGTTTCGCTGGCTAATGAGATTGGGCTAATTGGTATCGTTACAGTAATCTCCTGAGGCGCAGGACAACACGTTTAAACATATACCCACTGATCACACTTAAAACCTTCCAGTGATGCTAAAGGTCATTAGCGGCTGTGTTCGCTTCCAAAGCCATGCGATGTAATGGGGAGGGGAGTGCATAAAACACTGTGGAAGTTCACCAGGGTTAAAACATTCATTTGCTAATTCCAGGATGCATGTTGCCAAAAGAAAACACGCTGTAATTACACAGGAAAAAAACAGAACAAGCTAAAGTAACACTCTTAGACATAACCATGAATGCAACCCATTTTCCAGGCAAATTAAAGCATATGTTGTTGCACTGAACACTTAATTTGGCAAATTCCCCTATAAACAGACGAGTCCTTAAGTTTTTAACCCCGGTTAAGTTGAATTTACCATTTAAAGAAGAAGACAGAATTTTCCATTGTTTTTTTTTTCTTTTCTTAAAAAGGTCACGCCTGCCTTAAAACTTAATTAAGATGAGTACTGTTGGTGCGCTTTTAATTACCCTTCAACACATTTTAAACACGTCTCGATCCAATGTGGATCTGTGATGTGAGCTGGTAAGTAAAACCACTGGAAAACAAATACAATCACAACCAAACACGAGCACCGGGATTTATTTATCCAGATGTCTCCTAATGTAAGGTTAGCTAGCTGAGATGCTTCAGCTCACTTCTCTATTATGTAAAATTATACAGTAAGCATTTTACTTCTACAGGTATAACTGAGCCACTTCCTGGTCATGTCGTCACCCACATTACTCCTGTTATGCTATTCACACAATTTCGGGTCCACAAAGATACTAGCTAGTCTAAAGACTGGTCTTGCAACAACACAGTAGGTTGATCGAAAAAGACTGCATGAGGCTGTAGCAGCAAAATTATTAATTAATTAATATTAAGTATCACTTATTTATCACAGCAATGGATCAAATGCTAATGCAAAACGCTCGTGGTAAACTCAAACACAATACTCACCCAAATCTGCAGCTCTCCTCAGCTTTAAGGAGTTTTACCAGGTCAGCTCAATGTTTAGTGTTGTTCTAGGATGCAACCGGCATCTGTAAAAAAAAAAAAAAAGACCTTTGGTCTCAAACCCCGCTAGGGCCAGTTACGAGGAGTATATATGTTCTCCCCATGATTCATGTGCATTACGCAAAGATGTCCACGTTATTGCAGGTACTACAATTCTGCTGCCTTTGCGTGTGACCAAGACATAGGACTGATAGCTGAAGTTGGTCTCTTTGCGCTGCTAAGTGCAGACTGCCTACTGCTCCTAAATAGTTAAGATGGGTCAACTGCAGAAATGAATTTCCCCCACAGGCATCAATAAAGTATAACTTAACAAGCTTAAGAACTATTAAAAATTCATCACTTAATACATATACATATCCTTTATTTTATTTATTCCCAGGCCATAATATAATGAATGTAGAGCAAGGCCATCAGCATAAGTAGGGTATCAGTCTCCCTTTTGGCTCAGGTCAGGGGAATGGCATGAGGCTGACAGAGTGAAACAAGAACAGTAGCTAATGTTAGCACTAATGTTAGCATTAGTATTAGCATTAGCAATAGAGATGAATGGAGCGCCTGGCAGCCAGGCCTCATCTGTCCACAACTAGAGACAGGTGGGCCCTTAAGCCCGGCTTCAGGTTACTTAGACGAGCCACAATGTGCGTCACACACTTAAATACACACACTGAAGTGCAGAAACCCTGATTCATTTATCGTAGGCTATTTCAACATGTTTATATATATTTATATTTATATCTATACACAACAGAGGAAATATATCATTATCAATATAGCAATGAAGCCTGTTTTGGCCCCATTTCCGCTGATCATCAGAGCAGAGATTAAATGCAGAGATTTCTTTATGCAGTAAATAACAGAGGAGCAGTATTTTGCATGTATTACAGGGCTTTGTGATGCTAAAATATGTAGGGGAAGTTTGCTTTAGCACCGTGGGGGAACCTAAGCTCTGCCACCTGTTTGCCAGATCCAGAGGCTTTATTGAATATTCTTATAAAATCAAAAAAGGGGGAAGAGAAATCAAAGCATTTCCTGGCTGCCTGTGGCACAGCTTCTGAAGACTGTCCTATTTTTAGGTTTTGACCTAAAGCAGCAGCCCTCTCTTTTAACCTCACAACTGTGAACCCAGATGTTGTCGGTACAATAAAAACAAGGAGAAATCTAACCGACGTGGACATTTAACAATGCAGTCTCTGACTCACTCCGCCAGGTGACGGGAGATGAATCTATAAATGTAAACAACTTTTTGTTAGCTAGCTCCCTTACATGCAGACAGACATATAAGGAGAGCAACAGTGTGATCTGCAGATTGTAACTAAATTTTAAAAAGTAACACCAATAGAAAGGTACCTTTCTGTGTTTGAAAATGCATCTGATTGAACTGAGACATAATCAGTTGACTGTTTTCTGTATTGTCACAATGAACTAATTTGACCCCCCCCCCCCCAACTCCAGAAATTGTTTACCCAGGGATCTTGGGGGGAGATGCCATGTTTGCCTTGCAATCAGATCTGAGCTGGAATGTGGGCAGGAGGAAGGCAGGCACAGGCCTCTCTTCCTGCCTTGCTGGCTGGGTGGCTGACTGACATTGGGTGTACAGTTGGGACGTAAGGACCTCACTGCTATTTCTAACACCACACACACACACACACACACACACACACTCTCAACCCCCCCACCTGTTTCCCTGACTCCCCATCAGATGAGTCCTCAAACAAACTGCCCCATCACGGACACAGCTCGCTCTATTCCTCCTCCTGAGGCCCGTCCCTAAATAACGCCTGGCTGCCATCGAGCCAATACAGATTTTACTGGATGTTCATCCTCACTACGAAAATAGAGAACATAGTTACACAAAGTTCACACTCTGATATTACACGTGTACGTGCCTGGTCATCTCCTCATAAAGTAAATAAGCTTATAGCTACTGTTTCAAAACATGTTGCAGCCACCTGTATGCGCTGACTACTTGACCTTTATGCGCAGGATGAAACGGAAAGGAGGAGCTCTGTTATTTAATCATGTGTGACGGCTGTGGAATCTGAAACTGGTAAGTTTGTTTTCAGAGATTTATACCGTGATTTATGCTATGGTTGATCCAGCACTTCATATAATAATACTATACGACTGGTGCTTTAACCCACCCTGACCTTGTCAACTCCTCCTGGCCATGTTCCATGAGGCGTACTCTGCAATACATTCATGTGATTTTATGAGCAATTTAATTCTACAGTTGTGACAAGTGACACATCCTCTTGTAAAAGGATAATTACTGTATGATTATAAAGCAAACTCAGATCTTAAAAAGTTATTGATGCAACCTTTGATTATTAGATTATTCAATATAGAGATCATTTCTTTTTCGCATTTTAAATGCAACATTAAGAATTATTTAATTAGTTTAATTTCTAAGAAACATCCTCTGTATTTTTTATATTTATATATATATATAACTGTATTAAAACCAACAAGTCCAACTTCTCCACAGGAATGTTACTACGTTTTTTTTTCTCCCCACTGGTTTGACAACTGTCACAGCTAAAGGTTTTAACAGGATCCAACATCCTCACAAGTGATGATTGAAATCGAAGGAGCGACTGGGAAAGTGAGGGAGAAAGGGGAAAAAGAGAGCCATTGTAAAAGCCGGTCTTGTTAGCGCTGTGTCACATGAGCATCCATATATCATCCCCAGGTCTGTCACCTGACCCCGATGTGTCACAGACCTCGGACTGTCCCCTCAAACACGAGCCCTTCTCTGGTAACCCATAGGCCCTCCGTACCCCCGTCTCCGCCAGCTCCCAGTGAGTGTTAGGCAGTACTTTACAGCCTCTGAAAAGGAACTAAAGACCGCTGAGGATTGAGATGAATTACAGCCGGGGGAGCTCCTCTAACGAAGGGCGTCCAAATTTACAGCTTTGCCAGCTTTCTTAACTTCATGGATGGAGATAAAGCAGGCCTCGGTTTTGACAGAACCCCACTAAGAGCACAAGGGAGGGTGGGTGGGGTGGGGGGTAGGGGGGCAGAGAGAAGGAAAGAAAGACAGAGAGAGAGGAAGACGAGGCTTAGTTTCTCAAAGAGAACCTAATGAGTGAAAATATATGAAGCAGAATGGCCCTTGTTATTCTCTCCCCCGACAAGAAAAACGGCAGCCAAACGTCAAGTAATATTTATTGCGATCAACAGTCATTGAGAGGTTATGGACACAGAGGCCCTGACTGCACTCACTAACTATTTTGTGAAACAGAAAGAGCCAGCCGCAGCATGAAACACATTTTTCTTTCTTTCTTTTCTTTTTTTTCTTTTTTTGAGATCAGTCGGTTTAAACGCTTGTTAAATCAGCCAAGTAAAAAAAAGGGGAGAAAAAAAAAGCCTTTCGAGTGCTGTCTAAACCTGAATGAAAAGCCCTTTGTAGTTCACTCTGTTGGGTTTGTAAAAACAAATGCACGCTACATCAAGCCAATCATTTATCCCCCAGACAAAGATCAAACTAATATTGACTGAAAAACACCTGAAAGATGAGATAGTGAATGCTAATGAGAGGGGCCTTCCTAGCTGCTAATCACAGTGAGCCTCATTTCATTGGTGGTGGTGGTGGGGGGGTAGGGACAAGAAAGCCATCTTCATAAACATCCTCATTTTCCAGGAGCAGAGGATGATGTACAGGGTCTGGATGCAGCCAGACTCCTATAAGAACTCTGAATTGTATATCAGCCTCTAAAGCTGGCACTTTAATCCTATTTGCATTCATATGACTATAGCTGGATCCTGGGAGCCTTTATCCTTAGATTTGCCCATTTGTATGCCCCTGTGAGTGCAGGAACTCTATGCACGATACCAGTATCTGGATGTCTCTCACATTTTTCGGCCCAAATTCACTCGTGCAGCCGCTGCCATTCACTGGCCAGGGAGGCACTGGGAGAACTTATTGATGAATGGTACAAATGAGTAAACATGGAGACTCTTGGGCAGGTAATGGACTCTCATGCACACACATGCAGACAAACGCTCGGGTCTCATCCGCACACACAGAGAGAGAGAGAGGGGAGAGGGGAGAGAGAGAATTAAATACTCTTAGTGGTTCCCTAGTGGAGAGAGCCACAGGCTTAGCTCCACACCGGCTGATTTGTGAATCTCTTCTCCTTAAACAGCTCTGTGCCTCTGTGCACACGTTGTGCTGGCGCGGGGGGAGCAACGCTTTCACCCATTTGCACATTAATAAACCTCCAGAAACATTTATTAAATGCTGGGAGAATAGGCAGTATTTACATGTGAAACTCCCGAGGACGTCAGTGTTTGGCAAGGGCCACACCGCTGGCCCCTGTGGTCCTGCAAATCCTCGGCTGCACACGGGGCATGATAATGACATCCTCTGTCCAATTACTCCAGCTGCCAATAGCACTGGTCATGATGGAGAGGAACACACTATTAACCCTGTTAGCATTATCGACACAACCAGCATACCTCAAATCAGGACTCTATTAAGGTGATGACTGAAGGTGATTATTGAAACCAAAGACATGATTATTGAGACCAAAGCAGGAATCAGGAATTGTTAGAAAATATATTTGACATCTTCTGTTAAAAACTAATCAAATGTAAAAAATAATAATAATAATAATAATAATAATACACTTTTCATATTTCATATTCCAGAGCTGATCTCAAGTGATCTCATGTGAGACACATTATTTGCGTTTATTGATATTAATGGTTGGCTAAAAAGGCAACCACGCTGCACAATCTGCAAATATAATGCCCCACCTTATCAATTCATAACACAGGCCAGCTTAACTGTCAGAAAAATCTGAAGTCACACTTAACCGAGCCCAATACCTACTATTAAGATGGCTCGACATAACAGGACGCCTGCCAATAATTGTACATAAAGATATGGAAAAGCCACAGTCCAGCTATGAATATTTCATGAATTCCGACACAAAGAGCATGCTAAAAGGATCAAAGAGAAAAACGGGAGAGGAGTCAACGTGAACATCCAAACAATATGCAAGAATCCCGACAGTATAGGTCACATGCAAAAAGACCGGGGTCACGCTGAAATTGTCCATCAGTCAGACAAGCAGAACTGATTTGGATGCTAAATAATGGTTTAGATATTCAAAAATTCCATATATATGCGAAAGGCTTCAGTGCACCCTGGATCTGGCCTATCAGAGGAGCGCTCTGCCACCACACTCCCTCATGCAGACCCACGCTATGCCTCTGAGCCTACGACGAACACACGCAAGCACACACACACGCACACTTGCAGATAGGCAGACACCCAGACACGTAGTACATGTGCATGCACACCACCGCACTCTACTCACATGCACTCAGTCTCTTACTCTCAGACAGACATAAATACAAACACATATTATGCACATACTTATGTGTCTCCCAGTAAAATAAAATCCACTTCTTGAACTAAATTAGGTTTATGATTACATCTACTAAATATACTGGGAGCTCCATGTCAATTAGAATTCAATTTCTTAGGTCAGAAAGGAGTAAAAAAAACATTAAAAACATGAACAAAGAATGAGTTACATTTGCACAAACTGCACATTTATACACTAATGCACAATTCCTGGCCACACCCCGGTGTGCAAACAAGACAGCATGTGTCTAGGAATAGGTAGGTCTGTGCCATTTAATTGAAATTGTTGAACAGCAGGGGAAACCAACGGTATATTTTGCACTCCTGTTTCTTCAAGGTTACATGATTGTATGTTTGTTGTCAGCTTTTATGATGAGAAAAAGTTGAGCCAAAAGCAGAAAAAAAACACAGCCATTGTTGCAACAAAATGTCTCTATTCCTTTATATCCTGTACGTTTCAAAACAACGTAATCAATGCAAAATTTATACAAGGCAGTGTCTTTAAAAACACAACACGGTGCCACAATTATATTGTGATCTTCTTTCCATTCAAAGGGCCTTCTTGTTGTGATTGTCATATGCCACTTGCCATTGAAATGTGGTTTTTCATGTTTCTCATCTCATTGAATGTCAAACATCTCTTATTGAGGGAGCCAAATCCATCTGATGATTTTTCCACCCCACTCAAATGGAAATGGTGCATGTGACAAAACAGTGGTATTAACATAATAAAGGAATTCGACTTACAAAAACCTCAACATCTGCTGGGTTGGAGAGCGTAATGGATAACATTTCTTTGAATCCAATTGATGGATCTGATGGCGCTTAGACAGTCATTCACATCATAATGTCTCAGGAGAGGCCAATAATAGGAACAACATGGGATTAATCTCAACACTCTCGACTCAGACGAGACAAAATATGCATGGGCCCATAGATCTAAAAAGACGCTGTTACAAACAAATTTGTTTGAGACTTTTCACTTTTTCTCTTTCTTTATACATGGGAGCTGGAACACAGGAAGCTCTGCAAAGGTGTAAAGAGACAAGAGACACGTAGTACAAAAAGATGCAGTGTGTTATTTAGCAATGAGTGTGATTTTTTAAAATGAGGAAGATGACAGCTCAGCAATGTTGCATTTCTTTCCAATATGTAAACAATGATTAAAGCCACGAGTGGCTGCATGTGTAAGGGTTACATTATTAATATACAATGATTGAACTGACGACTGACTTTTGACAACATAACAAGTACATTTTGAACCTATGAATTGATATTACCAAGTCATAGAAACAGATGTAGTTTATATATCATATTAACAGGGATGTTTGAGGAAGTCTGTAATTTTTAAATTGTCAATTGTATTGACAATTTATTTTAGTTTACTTTTCAGTCTGTAGGACAAAACATATCAATGAGTTGTATACATATGTAAGTCTGCTGCTTAAATTTTCTAAATATGTATTTTACATTTTGAGCGACAGTATAACATAAAGATGGGTGTCTTACTTAATCTTTTTTTTTTTTTAATGGCACCAGCATTTGTTTTTTAATAACAAACCCAAAGATGCAGTTTTTTCACACTATACGTGAACAGTACATTTTTGCATTAGTTAACATCAAAGTGATAATATATATATATATATATATATATATATATATATATATATATATATATATATATATATATATATACATATATACATATATACATATATATATGAAACAGACAAAAAGTTTTTAATACATTTTGCAGTATTGTAGCCTAAGAATGTTTCTGAAAATTGATTTTTCTATTTTGAAGGTTGGAAAAAAAAAAACATTTTATACTTTGTAAAAATTTGCTACATTGTTAAGAATACACAACCTGTAGAATTAAAACTTGCAAAGAAACAAGCTCCCTGTAACTCAGTTAACAGGCAGTGTGGCACATTTGTGAGGAGGTCTCACCAACTACAGACAAAAAGACCACAGAGGAGGGTTACAGGACTGAAGGGGAACCAACGTTCCTGTCTTTATGTGAACTAGATTAAGATCACATTAGTTATCATCAATCGAATTTATAATTTCCTGCAGCTTTTGACCACTGTCAACTGTCCCTTTGAAACATAGATTTCTTCTATTAGTCTTATTCATGTTTTATTCTGGTGACGTGACATTTCTTTTTGATGCTGTAGTTCGGACCAGCCTGATGACTTATGACAGAGGGAGAAAATCAAAGTGAATAACAGACATGTTTAAAATGTGGGGTTGATCTGGCCGACCAAGGTGCATACATCCTGAATCTGATGGACAGATGATTCTTTGTGAGCTGACCTCCAAGACAATGGTTTAATAATAAATACACTGTGTCTGAATAAAAAAGACACTGCTCTACATTTTTAATGTAAATGTATTTCTGCATGCAATTAAAAATGAATGATCAGAGCGCTCTACCACGCGGACCTGGGGCCCTTGCTCGGCTGTTTGACCACGGGGACGAGGGAGCCGAGTCCTCGGGAAGGCCAGACTTGAAGGAAGGGGAGGGGGGAAAGAGGGGATGCAAGAGTGCTGTCTAGGGAGGTGTATACCTCTACAGACTCCACTTTAAAGACTGTCCAAGCTGTACCAAAAAAAAAGAAAAAAAAGAAAACCATGGGAATCTCTGGCTGGTGATTAACGTGCTGGCTGGAGGTTTAAATAACTCTGGGAGAGAGATGGCCCAGCGTTTGACTGTGTGATATACTCCCTAGCAGAGCTCCTCTGATGGAAAAACATTACTGATGGGAAACTAAAATGAGATTGCAGAGAGCGGGGGCAGGAATTAGGGCTGACCTGAATGGGTCTGGGGGTAACATGGAGGCTATCACATTAACCTGACGGGGGCTCCTTTAATAGGGTCCAGGGCTTAAACTGATATATCAATTTTCCTCCATGTGGACGACTTCAAAGGCCAGAGCTCATTCTCGCCGCTTGTGTTGGCCCCCCATCAATCTCTGGTCGCTGTGGGCATCATCACCTCCAGCCTGAGACAAGCCAGGATAAAGATCAGCTCAGCAGGCTCCGGCCAATCTGCGACTTTTTCCCAACTGTCCACTCGTGGTCGTAGAAAAGATTACACCCTTAAGTCCCGGCAACTTTTCTTTGAGGGGCTGCGCGCTGGCCGGTGCCTGTCAGGTTGGAAAAACGCAAAGCAACGGAGTAAATTGGTTTCAGCGTGCAGGTCAATCAAACACAACACTATTCAGTTTCAGTATCACAGAATAATTGTAATTATAATCACGGCTGACAAACATTTCTCCATCTGTGTGCACCAACGTCACAATAATTACCCTTGTCACACTAACTGTGTAATTTAGCAACACAAATCATGGCATTTACCTCCGCTGACAGCTACAATGATAAAGATTCAGTAAAAGCGTGGCAGAGCACCTTCCAGTTCATCTCCTCTGTTTGTATAGAAGGATGTTTTTCTCTTTTTTTTTCCAACAACAGAGCAACTCCTTTCTTTTCGCTAAACTCTCTGTTCTCAGAAATCATATCAAAAAGCCTCTCTCTCGCAGTGCAAGCCCTCCAGGGTTCTGATGTCACTTCCACTGTAACACTTCGCTGATGACTGACATATGCTTCACATGAGTGTGAAGAAAAAAAAAAAAAAACATACACCCTACACACACCCTTTCTTGTTTTAGACGGCACTTCCGACTTTACGCTAACTTGTTTTGTCAAAACAATTCCCGAAGAAATTAAACGACACATTACTCAAGTCAAACCTGAAACCTAGATCTGCCACAACAAACCTAATCCAGTTTGAGCAGCCCCTGTGTTGTGGTGTCCTCGGAGTGTGTGTGTTTCTCTTGTAACATAGCTTAGGTTTCAGGCCTGGAGTCAGTCATCGAAGGGGGGCGTGGGGGGTGACAGGGGGGTTGTAACAGCACAAAAACAAGGGCTCTGATAGCGCTGACAATGGCCATGCCTTCACCTTTTTGAGTATAAACTTTTACTGAGTATAAACAGTGCACAGAACGTCTGAAGGAATTACTAGAAAGTGATGCGAGTGATTTGGGAACAATGCGTGCAAGTGGGAAAAAGCTAAATAAACATTTAATATGAGGGTTTTGATTTATCATGCCTAGCGAGTGGAGCAGTCCTCTGCCAAAAAGAAAAAAGTCACCAAAAAAAAAAGTACTCATCTCTAAGGCATTAAAGTCTAAGAACACATTCAAAAGGGGAGCCCCACATTTGAAGGAGCAGAATTAGGTGCGATTAGAAGAGATGGGAAAAAGTCCATATTTTTGTCAGAGAGCTTCTTTCAGCTTTCACCTCGTGATCAGAGGCATCATTTAGACAAAGAACAAAAGGCGGCAAATATTTTGGGAAGGAGAGAAAAAGGGGTCTGTGTAGTGAGTTGCAAGAGTGAAACTGAGCGGGGCGGTGCGCAAAAAGAGCCCATTGGTGTGGGCTACAGTTTGCAGTGCATAGCAGCCGAGATCTATGAATACAGATCAGGGGAGATGTGAGGGAATTTTACAGCAGGTATTGTCTGTCACTCACCCCGTCTGTCTGTGTGATCACTGCCTCTGCGGCGGCTGTTTCATCTTCCACTCTCTCTCGCGCACTCATACTCACACACATACATACCCTCCTCCCCCAGTGCTACCAAAGGAGACCTGGTGCTGGGGTGTGCCCTTGCCAAAAAGTGACAGGTGTTCCAATAGAGAATCCAAAAATCAAAGGGCCATTATTCCTATTATATGTTATGATACCCTGCTTATGTCTGGCTTTGTATAAGTTACTGACATCTGTATGTGACTGAGAATATACCAACAAACACAATGGAGAGTGTGAAATAAAATCTAGCCATGACGTGAAAATTTCCATGTTTTTTGGTTTACACAGAGTTCAGAAGTATGTTTTATTTCCAATAGTTAGATTTTAAGATTTCTTTTCTTTTTTTTTTGGGTCTTGTTCACACAATGGGGAGAAATAGCTTGCCAAGTCGTGTGTCTACGTAGCCTGCAGCCCTTTAACACACACTGTGAATTATGCCTGCAGTGAACATAAACACGTTTTTTACAGCAAAACAGAGTTGTATATACACGCCGACTGGAATCACTCGCTCCTTCTCTCATTTAACAGCATCACCGCTGAGCCGAACCTTGCGCTGTATCTCAACACAGCACATCGCTGCCTCCTAGACAGCACAACATGTGGATAAGATGGCTGACCGACGTTAAAAGTGAGGGTGCCGTGCGAAAGAGGGTGGACTCCTTGTGCAAGCAGTCCCAACACGGTCTGTCTGCCCCAAACGAGTGTTTTGCTTTTGCATGGGAGTGTCAGTGTTGATTTCTAGCATCAGGAGAGCAAAACACACATAAAGCTGCCCTCCGCTGTTCAATCACAGCGCTCTGCAGATGGGAGCGAGGCCTGCAGTCTCAATCAGCTAAGTGTAGCGGGCAGCTGTTGTGTGGCGGATGGAGTGTGTCGTTAATTCTGTAAATATAGCTTCCCTCGTGTGTCTGAGAATCACCCGCTCAGGCCACATTTAGGCCAGATGAGCAAAAGCCTCGCAAACATCTGGTAAAAGTGGGCGAAACTGTGAATGACTCAATGGAGCGAGGAAGACATTTAAATGCTCCTTTTGAGGAATCTCATTTTTCCTTTGAAAAGACCTGGGACAAG
The DNA here is from genome assembly GCA_023238725.1 of Scortum barcoo. NCBI lineage: Eukaryota > Metazoa > Chordata > Actinopteri > Centrarchiformes > Terapontidae > Scortum > Scortum barcoo. Next base: position 19,540,886 of record CM041531.1, read on the forward strand.
GTTGCCAACCTTACTACAAGGTTTTCAAATGTAAAGGAAAATGAAGCAGCGTTTTAAACAAACAGGCGTTATTGTTGTCTGTTCATGTTCCAGTTGTAACTCATTTTATCCCAGCAGAGCAACAATGAGCAAAATAAATGCTGCGCTCTTTCAGGGGCAGCGCAGCATTCAAACTGATGCTTTAGCACTTGTATTGTTCTGTAAAGTTGGAGCAGAGAGGCAACAACATTCTGGCTCTTCTTTTATGGGCTATCAATAATCTTTTTCTGACACATTATTTGCTGGGCTGGAGGAAAATAGGGAACAGCACGGTCAGTGGTTCACCACAAAGAGTTCTGGGAGCTGGCGAGGGCAGTGTGCGTGGGCGATGCATCCACCCTGGGACCCTGCCAGGATGTCTTTTCGACCAGGCTGCTGGAGCACGGAGGGCCAGCGACCGAGCTGCACACAGCCTCTGGGAAAAACACACACAAGCAAAGACGACACGACAGTCATGAGGATGATGATGGTTCTCTGGCCGATCACGACAAAGTTTTATTCGCAGCTGCATTAAATACCATTTTGAGTGGCTTTTTTTTTTCTCAGTATAATCCATGTTATGTAAAAAGCTTCCGATGCACCACAGACTATCTCCTCTTCATAACCCTCACTAGCAGTCTCTTTTCCATTTCTCCCCGTTGCTGCTATTTTCCCCTTGATGGCCATCTTGCTGGTGTGAAGAGTTTTACACCATATTCCCTCCGAATTTAGCACAGCTAAGGCTTTTGGGGAAATTAAATAACCTGAGGATTGAGCTACTTTAGGAAGCCCAATTAAAATATTTGCCTCTAGAGGAAAATATTGCCTGAAGTTGAATGGACGGTAATTTTACGCATGGATTTTTCCATTCTAATTCTCAGAGCTTTGAATAATCTGGAGAATTTGTTTTACAGAACAAGGGGTTTTAACGTTCTGCGCCGAAGCTGAGGTGGTTGAATTCTGAGAGAACTGTGTGTAAAAACAAATAACACAGCTGTTCAAAGGGCCACACATTCTGTTGTGTTAATTGAACACGATTCAGTGATTTAATCCAGTACAGTCGTCTGTTTTGAGTTTAATGTACTAATGTGTCTTTCCCAGAGCGAGATCCAGGTCCGGAAAGATAAACTGTGTTTGTGGTGGCCCCTTCACGGTATGTATGTGTTTTGCAAGCAACCGTGTTCGACCACTGATTTTGGACAACCCTCCAGTCTGCTGGTAATCTCTTGTGTCCCTCCCCATGGGTGACTAATCCAAGATATCCATTTCGCCTGAGCCTACAATATGTTACACTCATCCAAACTCCAATGTTAGGGCTTTTAATTACCTCTGCGTTGCCTTTTCTCCAGCCTCCTCTACACACACACTCACATACACATAAACTGGGGGTCAAATTCCAGTTCCAATCTTAGCGTACCTTCTCCAACTCTATGTCTAAATCCCACTGTGCACAAAGATCAAAGTCTTAAAAAGTCGGGATAACCCTTATTACTTCTCATTAGTGGGTAACCTGATGCACACTGACAAGTCCAACAGTTGCTGCGGTCAGCTGCTGATGCCTTCAAATGGCCCGGCCCCTCTGCGAAAGAGGCTGACCAGACGCTGAAGTAGTCCCTGAGTCTGGTCTAGTGCGGCTTAGCATGAGCCCCATTTGCGCTGTCGCCTCTAGGCCCAAACCAAAAGGGACTGTTAAAAATGGGCTTTAAGTCTCCAACGGCTCGGCTGACATCCACTACTAGAGATCATTAAGGCTCCACAGCCTCTCTCTCTCTGGCCTCAAACACACCAGTGGAGTCATTAAAGGCAACGTGTAATTAAAGTTGGAATAAACAAAGGCTTCTCCCCAGGTCTTTCATTCCTCCCTCAACCATGTGTGTGTCTCTCTCTCATTTTCATACATGCTTTCTCTTTCTCTCCCTCTTTTTCCCTTTTTCTCTCTGTGTCTCGGAAAGAGAGTTGACACATAAGAGAAGAAATTCTCATTGGCTCCCGTGGTGGTGGCAGGCATGGACGAAGGCCCTCAGCCTAATTAGAAAACTAAATACTCTGAGTAATGCCTAACCCTTGGGAATACAACTGCCATATCTCTTACACATGTGATGTGGAAGGACCCGGAATGCCACTGGGGTGTCTCGCTGAAATATCCTGTGCTGTTCCCCTTTGCACAGCTGTCCACACAGACTCATGCACTTAAGACAGGCTCGCTTTCATAGTTAAAATAGAAATTTGTGTCCTAAGTGCTGCAACACAGCTAATGCTAAATATTTAATTCCCGTGGGTGCTAATTATGGTTGAGTACTGGCAACACGGATTCCCTTTTTTCACTCCACATAACAACTGTAAAAGCAATTTAAGCATTTTTCAATTAATTAAACACACAGTCTTCCAGTAACCTCTTGTCATTTTGCCCTCCAGGACCATAGCTAATTTGTGTAGAATAGAAAAGGGAAAGGGGAAGGAGTGGGGGTGGTGGCTGTTTTCATCTTCGCAAAATGCTCTTACAAAGGAATTAAAAAGGGAAGACACATAATTTTCATGAGAGTTTAAAAAGATCAAACTCTATCACTCTTTTTTAAAAACCCTGTAGTATTCTAAGTGTAGTTTTGAATGTTATGAACCTACATATCAGATGACTGTAACCACGAGAAACCAGCCCCCATTATGTTATCAAAGCCATGTGAGATAGTCTGGCCATGAAGCTAATCCCTGATGTATTTTTAGTCACAACTGACTGATGAAGTGAAATTACTACATCAGTGATAAAAATGGGGCTCTCTGAAAAGCCTTTACAAGATCATGCAGCAACCAAGAGAGCTCTTTAAGCTACTGCAAGTCTAAATGAACTTGTACAACAGTGGTGAAGTGCATGACAATATGGTGAAGATGACGAGTAGCGAAATTAAGATAAGGGTACATTATGGTCTATAATATGCTGAAATGATCATTTCTGCTTAAAAGTTCTGTGTTTCCATTGTGCTAGTGGGCCAGCTAAAAATATGGAAACACCCCATTCTTTCATTTTATTCAAAAATTAATCGATGGAAAAAAAGAAACAAAAGAAGAAATTTAATCACATTTTTTGTGATAAAAAATATGGGCAATTTTGAAGGGCAAAATGCACTTATGTGGCATATGGTATCAAAGTTCATTTAACATATTACACAGTCTCATATATATTATTAACCATTGTGTGTGTGAGAGTTATTAGGAGGGGTAGTGGCACACCCATCCTCTTATAAAGGCTCCTGTCATTGCAAGAGATCAGACGCGGGCTGTGAAATCCAGCTAATAGTCATTATGGGATCCCGGTCCCTGCACACCCTACCTGCTTGCCAAGGCGGCTCCTTCACACTTCATATTTGCATTGTGTCATCTTATCAGCATTCACCCAGACAGAGGACAGATCATGCCGCAGACTGACAGCCGCATCACTAATATGAGTAAATAAGACCGAGAGGAGAGGAGAGTGAGGAGAATTAGACGTCCTGCACAAAAAAAAAAAAAAAAACACAAAGAAATTCTACAACAGTGCAACCTTGTGACACTAAAAATAGCCAGAACAATATTATTTTTCTCCTCATGTAAAATTAATGTCCATAGTCTTTGTAGATGGCCCTGGTTAGCGATGCCCCCCCACCCCCACCCCCGTTCAGAGCAGTGAGGAAGGGTGAACTCTAAGAACCCTGTGTGCTCAGTCACTTCTGGGCCCATGCAGTCAATAAGGCTATTTCTGATCTCCGGATGGCTAGGGTTTCAAAGCCTGTTTAAATGGGCTCCCACAAAGCCGGAAGCACCAACCTCAGTCCTCTCCCTCCCTGTCTTTCTCCCTCTCTCTTTCCCCTTGCACTCTTTCTCTAAATATTGAGAGGGAGCTCAGCTTGCCTACCCCCTCGGTCAAGAGGAGGGGAAGGGGAGGGTGAGGTGGGCTGGGGGTGGCGGTCCTCCCCTTCCACATGCACGGTGGTGAGGAAAGACAGGGAAGCGCAGGGTCAGGGCTCCCGGTGCTAAGCTGTGAAAGGCAAACGTTTGGCAGAGTAATTACACGCCGCACTGCTCTGGGAGTGATTAGTGATAGTTGTCTGTTCAAAGTGTTTGGAGCTCACAGCCTTTATGGGCCACGCTTGCCTTCCCTTCGCCTAATGTTTAGATTGCATTTGCATCGGGAAGAGAGTTGCATGTGTCAACATAAACAGAGAGCCTATGAAGCTCGCCATGTGTGCACTCGCTTCTGTTTCCCTTGACATATTTTACCGTAATATCCCTGAAATATTATCATATTATTGTGGAGTATCTTTCACAATTTATCCAGTATGATTTTGTCAACCCGGTGCTGGAGTTAGCCATCTCTGTATTATGATTCTGCACTAAGGGCCAAAACTCCTGAATTTATGCATCCTCGAACAGCCTAATGCTTTGAACATTTTTTTGAAACAAACAAAAATATCTATTCAAAAGCTTTTGAACTCTAAATACTGCTTTCAAGCTGTATTATAAAGACTGTATGCTCTGATAGCAAGCCTATTTAGCACTTCCTGGATATAACCCCTCCACTTGGCACAACAAAACCCTCTCCATTCCCAGGTCAGGTGACACTGCGGTGCATTGCAATCAACATGCTCAGGTGGTGCGGCCCGGGCTGCCAGCCTTTGATGTCCTTGCCGTGTTAATGTTGGCTAGCGATGCCGTCCCAGCACAGCCTGCAGATGTGTCTGCAAGCTGTAAGGTGAGCAGCTACACTCCTGAGTAACGTGTCCAGTTGTAAAGCACACCCTGGCAGAGGGTGTGGCGGGGGCGGGAGGGGGTGTAAACAACAGGAACAGACGGATACAAGGTAGAGGACATGTGGGATTAGGAAATGAATTATGTTAGCATTGGAAATGTTCTGATATGAATAGTCACTACGGCTAAATTAATTCCTTTCTTTGTTGGAAACATATCTAATTATACGACTGAGTAAATTGTTATGTACTTAATGTTCTTAACAGATTTTAACTGTGAACAACTGACTTCTTTTTCTGTTTTGTTTAGTTTAGTTTTTTTTGTTTGTTTGTTTGTTTTTACAAAAAAGCTGTTCTGTTGAAACCCCAAGATACAATTGTGATAGATTTTAATCTTATTTACATCTATTGGGGCCTAAAAAAATACCTCGACAAATCAGAACAGTGTGTATCAAAGGGATGAAAGGCATCATATTTCAACACCTTATCACCCTAATCCTAACACAGGGGCCGACTTTGACGTGGGCTGGAGAGTTGGGTGGCAAAGCAGAGGAGAAACAAACACAGCCGCGGACAGGGAAGGAAATACCTCAGGGACTTTCTGGGATTGGGGAAGAGGTAAGACGGTACCTGTAGTGCAATCCCCTCCAAATCTGCACCAGGTGTCAGGCATTAAGGAGAGCATCTCCGCTTTGGCTTTCCACGTCTGGCTCAATCACCCAGGGCAGTGTGTCAGATGTTGGACAAAACTGATACTCTCTCGAAGAAGAAGAGGAGGAGGAGGAAGACCTGGGGCTCAGAACAGTAAAGAGGAGGTGGTTTCTGATGGAAAGAGTAGAATCCACACTGCTAAAAATATCCCTTTTGCAGAGGTAATTTCATTATTTTGGCACAATTCTCATCAATGTTTGACATTTAAATATTCAATTACATGTGAAATTAGTCTACAGAGAGTACAGTGCATTGCAGAGACCGCGGTAACGACAATAAAAAATGGGAAGCAGAGCTGAACACTTTGGGTTTTAATGAGTTAAGATGGATTTAGAATAACATTACACAGTATCCCATTGAGACTTTCAGTTAACTACAAAGATAACTGAGCAGTGCCTACACCCTGTGTGAAAACACAAAGCAAGCAGTTATACTATAGAATGCTTAGCTTGATATTAATATTACACTCTCGATCATAAAGACAAGTTCTAAATTGAACACCTGGCCCCTTCTCAATTTCAAGCAAGTCGGCTTTTTGCGAGCACAATTGTTCTGAAACAAAACAGTAGCAGCGGAATACTTCAGTACCAAGAGAGAGGAAAGTACATAGAGCCATGTTGGCATTGTTGTTGCCACAGATTATACATGACACACCGAATAAAAGGGGCTGATTGTAAGATGTTTAAATGTATCAGAGGCATGGGAGAGGAAATTTAATACCTCAGCACTGGGAGAAGGAGAATGCGACTGGGCACGTGCGGAATGCAGAGTGGCAGGAGGAAAGCGGCAATCTAAATTTCTAATGCTGAGGATGTTTCCCATTCTGTGTTTATGAAACATGGCTGCCGGGACTACAAAGGTAAGGGGATACAGCATCAAAGTCTGCCCTGACAAAAACAAAAAAGCAACAATGCTGCAGTGGAATGCACGACAGAACATAATACTCCACCTCCTCCTTCTCTTCTCCCCTAAGCAGTCTCATTTGATTACAGTGTAGCGGGCCCCAAATCAACCCCTTAGTCCCATTTCTCACTCCCCACCGGTGCTGTGAGTAGGAGGTAGAACACAACTTGCCAAAGTGGCCCGGGAGGAGAGAAGGAGAGGTGATGTTGTGGAGGAGAGTCCCTCATTTGGGGAACAAAAGAACACGGGAATGGGTGAGCCGAGGTGTCAGCGGCGCGGTGTGGAAAGCCGTTGTTGTCCCGAGTGCGGCGACCGAGGCAGAGACTACATGTCTGATGACGGCCGGGCAACGTATCGTTTACAGGCTCCCTCAGCAGAGGCACCCCGCATGTCCGTCTCCAGCCACAGAGTTTGCCCTCTACTTAAGGCAACAAGAGTCAGGCTCAGCATTACAAGCCTATTAAAAGATACTTTTAATTATGCCCCACTCTCCCGGGATCACTTCTTCCGTGAACTCCGTGTTTCTTTGGCATGTGCACTTAGGAATGGCACAACCAGAAGCACGTGTTGTTTTCTGCCTCCAATTAAAGGGCATGTTGACAGATTAAGGCTGCTTCTGGTTTGTGCTCCACTAATGCATTTAGGGAAGATGATGAACATGGAGGGAGGCTGCTGGGGTGGGGAGGGGGTGTTCAATGAGAGAGAGAAGAGAGAGAGAGAGAGAGAGAGAGAGAGAGGCTGATCGAAAGAGAAAGAGAAAACGAGAGAAAGAACATGCACATGAACCCTGAGGGATTAATGTGTTTACATTACCTGGGCTGTGATCTATCACCAACCTCGTCAACTTCTATTATGCATCACATACATAAGCAAGCAACAGACCTGGGAGCCCCTGCAACTCACTCATACTATTTCAATTGGATTAAGTCAGTGTAAATATCTAGGGCACAGCTCCCACACTGTGGTTTTAGCATTCTGGTAGTCATTTGATTTGTATGTTGTATCACTTTACCTTCACGCAGGTATTGCAGGTGCACCTCCTACATGCCTCAAGAGCTTTAAGTAGTATGGGATTTAGATGATTACCATATGGCACCTATAGCACCTTCATAACAAACACGATATTCAGCCGTAGGTCTGGTTAGACAACAGTCAGGCGCGGGAGCTCTCAGATCATGAATCAAAATATACAGGTACACACCACGTGAGAGGAGTACAGGAATGTCGACTATGTGGATTCACCATCTGCGATATTCACCAACATGAGGTTTCTGTTGTCCCCAGCTGTAGTAGCAGGTCTGTATTGTGTGTAAAACACTCAGTTGGAGAGGTCTGCCACCGCTATATAGACGCTGACAGCAGAGTCTGCAGCAGGGCCCCCTGAAAGAGCTCACAGTCACACTCAGGCTTCATTATATCCAATCAATATTCGTTTAGTCACTGAGCCTATTGACTCATTTCTGAAATAATATTACAGGTCATTTGTCTTGTCATGGAGGAGAAGAAATTATCCCCTTTTACACCATCCCCCATTTGGAAAAGGGGATATGGGGTGAGCCTGGATACGCCCTATGGACACAACTGTAAATAAATATTTTTGATAAAACACTGAGAAATCAATGGGTGCTTCCTGTGATCCATCTCGAGCGAATCAATCATCATCTGCGCAGCTGGCGGTGTGGTGCAAGGGGGACGGCGTGGCAGTGAGAGAAGGGTGCAATCTTTGTCTGATATCTCTCATTTTGGAATCGCTTCTCATAATAGGGTCATCATTTCATCACTTAGCCAATCCAGAGCCCTGCCACTCAGCCTTGCAGGGATCGTGGGGAGTTGGGAGAGGGGAGGTGGGGGCAGATAGGCCCCATCAGGAGTAAACCGAACACACACACATACACACACACACAGGAGCTCCATACATCTTCATTCAGGTCAATAAAAGAAAAAGAGATCAGAAGAACAGAAAAGAGATCAGAAAATAGATTTTCTCTCCTGAAAGCCACATTGGCTCATTGCGCTTTATGTAAATTTGTGTGATTTTCATAACCAAATAAAATCATCCACCTGAAGTGTGCGTCAGCTGATATTTATCGGGTAAAACATTAAACCTTTTTGTATAAACAATCACAGAAGTCTAGCAACATCAGCATTCCCAAACTGTAGGAGAGAGTTAATTAAATTATTGGAAACACACAAAATATGATTGTTAGAAATGCAGAAGAGAGCATTGTATTACCGCACACATGCACATGTGTTGAATAATTAGCACTTCAAATGGTACATAAAGTGAATTTAATTGGTGACACAAGAAAGTTTTATCTGTGTGTGTGTGTGTGTGTGTGTGTGTGTTGGGGTTTGGGGATGGGTGCATTTCACTGACTGCTTGGTGACATGAGAAGACTTCCTCATCAAGGATCTAAACAAATCCAAAACAAAGACAAACAAACAATCAATTATTCTTATTTTTTAATACATTTGAAAAATAAACCATAACTTTGTAACTGAAACATTTAAAAGTACAAAACCTGTAGCAACAGCCGTTGTCGTGCCTATCACATTTTTTTTAAAACACATGAATAAAAGTGATTAAAATTAGTGTTGTACTTCAATAATAACAGCCGATCACAGCTGTATGGGATGGCAGTTGTTTAGTCAAGTGGCATAGTGCACATATGTTTAATCATTTAATAACCCCCCCTTGAAAAAAAAATGCAAGGTCAAAAATAAATTACATCCATTATTTGCAGCAGATCTCCCCAAAGCATTTGGAGCGAAAACTGTTTTGAATTTCAATTGGCTTCCAAGTGGCAAAAGCCCTCAGCTAATACATCAAAGAAAAATTGGTGTCAACTAATCGGTTTAGGACACAGATTTAGAATGGTAAAAAAAATCCCATGAATACTTCAATACTTCAAGCCTTTCTTTTTTTTTTCCCTCCCTTCCTGTGTAGCACTAAAAGGATCGGGAGCAGTGCAGCTGACCTTGCGCGCTCCAGAAACCTGTCCGCCACTCGACATTATTAACCGACTGTTTAACTCGCCCAGCCGCGCAATTAGTCCGCCACGACGCATAATGTTGTGTAATAATACCCTCTATATCCAATTTAGATTACACCCGCTCCCTCAGGCATTTTAAGTGGCACGCATCATCATTCATTCACTTCTCCCTTTGCCACGTGAAGCCGTTTCCGTGCGTCAAAAGCGGGGTCGTTTCGGGGGAATATTTCAAAATAAATAAATAAGAGAAAACGAAGCGGCAAAGTTTAGAGGCTGTCACAAAAAAAAAAAAAAAAAAATGAAGAGACGTATTTATAGATTCAGATCAGCACGTGGCGTGTGGACAGCCCACTAATGCGCATCCGAAACACCACGCGCCTCTCCAAATGATATTAAAAAAAAAAAAAAAAGATGAAGAAGAAGAAGAAGCGCAAAAAGGAGCAAAACTATACTCACCTACACCTCCTCCTTTATCAGTGCGGTGCTGAGAGGTGGAAGCGGCTGCCATAACCTACTCCTATTATAGGCTCCGTGATCTCAAATTATGGGTCCCTCCTCCCTCCTTCAGAGAGCGACTCTGAACCAAGACGCGTTAAGGAGGACACATGACACAGACAGACCCCTTCATCCCGCACTCTCTCCTCTCCAAACTTTCCCGCATCTCTGCCGTGAATAAATCAAATGAATTGAGAGTGCGTGTCGCTAATTCTGCGGCTCTTTTTTTTTTTTTTTGAAGAGCTCACCTGGCACGGAGGGTCATTTAAAAGATGAGGTGGAGGTTTTCTTTTCTCTGGATCTAGTCATTTCACTCTATATATTATAACGTACGTATATGTATATAATGGCGTGTTTCCCACCTCTGGGCAGGATGACTGTCAGCAGCAGTCGGATTCAGCTGCCTCTCCCGGTGGCTGCTGCTGGTGTGAGAAAAGTTGCAGTAATTAGTTGATTGTCTAAACACTACGGGAGGCTGCAAAACTGGGTCTCATCGTATCACTGTCATCTGATTAGGCTATACCGTTGGCTCGCTTTGTGCATCCATCCCTCTTTCCATACACCCCCCTTCTCCCTCTCTCTCTCTCTCTATTTTCCTTTTCTTTTTTTCTAAGTCTGCGTCGGCTCCCACTGTACCGGCGTCATCACTCTTTGCTCTCTAGAGCTTTTCAGAGCGTAAAAAAAAAAAAAAAAACACGTGACAGTGTGTGCACACACTCTTTAGCAGCGCCTACAGCGATCCCTTTCGGCTTATCTGAGACTTGAACTGGAAAGTCAATCAGCAGAGTGAGAATGGCTTGAAACATGGAGAAAAATATTTATAACGCCCTGATAATATATACATATATATTTTTTGTTGTAAAGCCACTTGCAAAGTATTACACAAAGATCGCTATTTTAATTACCTTTATATAATAAGTTCAATAAATCATAGTCTAATTATAATATTTGTAGTTATTATAATAATGATCATAATAATATCTTAACAATATTTATTTGTTTTTGTGGACCCTCGTTTAACAGCAGGTTTGGCAGGTGTCTCAGGACTATTTTCTCTCTTTTTAAAGTAATTGCCGATAACAGTGGCCCACTAAATAAATCTCGCCCATCCAGTGTATTCCGGCACTGAAACGTATCTGCGGTGATCAAATGAGATTACATCCACTGGTCCGGGCGGATTTGGTGTAGTTGGCACTAATCTGCCCCCGGCTTCAGGGTTTATGACTTTCTGGGAGTGTGTATCTGACTGCTTTATTCCCGGATCTGTTGCGAAAACTATTTAGCCGTCGCCACAGTAAATCGTTCAAACAACGAGTGTCGGCGCAGACAAAACGCGCTCCGATACCAGAAAGAGGGAAACAAAAAAAAACACAAGCCGTCGATGAGTTTGTTTACGCGCAGCCACCGAGTTGTTCGGCGTTTGACGTTTGTTTGTTTTTTTTTTTTTTTTGCGCCATCTTACTTTTACTTTTCAGTTGTCACATATCTTACCAAATGCAAAAACAGCCGTCTGGCGTTAGAAAGTCGACGTGCAACAGCAGCGGTAAATCCATCTGTGACGCTCCCGTTGCGCATTTTAACGCAAAAGCGCGCGGAGATCACGGAGCGTCATTCTGCTGATTTAACGCGCGCGCTTAAAAAAAAGACGACTTTTTTCTCTCTTTTTTACGCACAAAGAAAGAATAACAAAAGAGAGAGAAAGAAAAAGAGGGATAGAGAGAGCAGAGCAGTGGAGCGCCTGTTTTAATTCCTGCCGGTATCTTGCGAGCCCATATCCTGGCACACAACAGCCGATTTGTTATTGATCAAGTGTGAAAGTGACGGCTTCGTATTTGAGGAGTAAAAAAAAAAAAAAAAAAAAAAAGGGGGGGGGAGAGAAAAGAAGTAGAAGAAGAAGAAGAAGAGGAGAGTTGGGAGTTGACAGACTCGCATGATGTCGCCATCCAAAGGGGGGCTGCCAGGCGCACTTGAGACTCACTGCAACGAGGCTTGTTAAAGAGGAGGGGGGAGAAAAAATAGAGAAATTGAGAATGAGAAGGATTGTTAGTTAATGCGAGAGAGAGAGAGAGAGAGGAAGGGAGGGAGGGGTGAGAGAGAGAGAGAGAGAGAGAGAGGAGGGAGGAGGGAGGAGAGAGAGAGAGAGAGAGAGAGGAGAGAGCATGGATTTGGGCAGGGCTGTGGTTACCCAGCATAAGCTCGCCTTTTTCCTTCGGTGACTACACCCCGAGAGGAGGAGCGTAGTAGGCGTCAGGATCCTCAATTTTTCAACTTAGCATCTTGGCAGGACATTTTCCCAAGCAAAGCCCCCGTCCGACGGTTAAAAAAAAAAAAAAAAAAAAAAAAGAAAAACTTCTGCGCGGGCATGAGAGCGACGGTGCAACTCAGATAAGGGAGCAGCGAGAGAGAAACACAGCGAGACAAAACATCCGACGGGCAGCGGCTTGTTGGCTGGCAGCGACCACCAACTAAAAAAAATATTATAATCATAATCCATCCAACATCTAAGCCTCTCTTTATTTAATCACTTTGACTTTTTTTTTCTTTTTTTTTTTAACTGCCTTCGTCGCTGTCATTTAGAACAGGGTGGAGGGGTGGGGGACAGAGACAGACAGAGAGAGGGTCCGCAGACACACGGCTCTATGCGCTCCGGCGGCAGCGCATGAGAAAAAAAAAAGGGGAGAAAGTGCGCAAGTTAAGTGGCTTCACGCTCTCCGGGCTCCAGCATGGCGTATCCTCAGGGCTACTTGTACCAGCCGTCCGCTTCCCTGGCCCTTTATTCGTGCCCCGCGTACAGCACCAGCGTCATATCGGGACCCAGGACCGAGGAACTTGGGAGATCCTCTTCGGGATCTGCTTTTGCGCCCTATGCCGGATCTACCGCCTTCACCAGCGCCTCGCCGGGCTACAACTCCCACTTGCCGTACAGCGCGGACGCGGCGGCGGCTGCCACATTCACCTCGTACGTGGTGAGTAAACTCAAGGTGATTATTCGGCCTTAAATGGAGACGAGAAAGCGAGGATGTTTACTCCTTTTTTTCTTTTTTCCCCCCCATAAGTTAATATGTTGGCTGTGCGCTCGCAGCCAAGAGACTCAGAGGGAAATGTGCGTCACTGAGGAGTGCATGGATTTAACGCTGCACACTGTCAGGTTTCAGGAGACGTGCTGTTGTAGTTGAGGAGACAGGATTCATTTAACTGAGTGCTGTGCTCCTGTATGGGTCTCAAGTAAAAAATGTAGTTTGTGTTTTGTTTTGTTTTTTATGAGAAAGAGAGGGGGGACGCCTCGCCTCGCCGAAGCTTCTGCGCTCACAAGTGACTGCAAAGCGCCGTGTGATGGCAATTTACGGCGCTGCATTTGCTCCTTATCACTTTATTATCTGTGCCAGATGTTAAACTTAAATAGTGCAACTTTTAGGGAAAGGGATGGAGGAAAAATGTGGTGTGCTTTTGTTTGTATTCTCGCTGAGGGATCTCATGGCAGCAGAGGCTATTCAGAGTGGGTCTATCTGGATTATTTACAACATGCAGCAGAACAGGAACATAAACTGAATGTTGGGCCCATCGTGCAGAGTGTCAATACCTTATCATAGATTAAAATTATACTATTTTTTTATGGCGACAGTAATGGCTCCTGCAGGCTGACATCATGTAAAAAATAATGCGAATGCTCACAAACATTTCAAAGGCCCGAATCGAGTTCAGACAAACTAAAAAAAACGTGAACTTAAATGTTGAACTACAGGATTAAAACCAGTGTATTTGTCTGAGTGTGAGTGTGTGTGTGTGTGTGTGAGTGAGCGCGAAGAGTGTCTGTGTGAGAGCTCGCGCATGCGTGTGCGCGTACGCGTGCTCACGTTTGACTCAGTTGGAGTATTTTGAAGCTGTTTAGAAAATGACTGACAGAACTTTTGGACTTTTTTTTTTAAATAAAACTTTTTTAAAATTATTTTCCATCACAGAGCTCTCCGTATGACCACACCACGGGCATGGCCGGCTCAATAGGATACCACCCTTACGCAGCGCCCTTGGGCACCTACCCTTACGGTGACCCGGCGTATCGTAAAAACGCGACCCGGGACGCCACCGCCACCCTGAAGGCCTGGCTCAACGAGCACCGCAAGAACCCGTACCCGACCAAGGGCGAGAAGATCATGCTGGCCATCATCACCAAAATGACGCTCACCCAGGTGTCCACCTGGTTCGCCAACGCCAGGAGGAGGCTAAAGAAGGAGAACAAGATGACCTGGACCCCCCGGAACCGGAGCGAGGACGAGGAGGAGGACGAGAACATCGATTTGGAGAAAAACGACGACGACGAGCCGAACAAGCCCACAGACAAGGGGGACTCCACAGACACAGAAGCAGGTCGGTGGTGCAAAGAGGGGGAAGGAAAAAAAAAAGAGCAAAGGGGGAAAAAAAATCATCCATTTTTCATCGCAGTCGTTTCCACTCAGGGTGCAAAATTGATTGCTGGTTAATGGTGGTATATTATTTATAATGGGACAATTGCTTTAAATAATAATCACCTTGAACTCCCCTCGTTTGACTTCTCAGGGGCTGAAATTGCTGGTGACGCAAAGTGTTTAGCAGTCAATTTATCTTTAAGTGCATAATAAGGATACAGCTGGTGTAATGCGCCTGGTATTGGGCTAAAAATATTGCCTTTGTATGATAATTATAGCCCGGCTTTGAGCGGCTGTTGAACGCTTATTATCATAACTATTGGAGTGATGCGATACCATTTAATGCTGACAATTTATTTGCAAATTAAAACAGTGGGCCCGTGCTGTAGGTGTCCATGGCGTTCATTTGCAACGCCTGCCTGTGCCCTTTCAGAAATGTGCAGAGCGGTTCATTCACCTTTTTTCTCTTTTTTTTTTGAGGCTGGCACGCGTCTTTATGAGGACAATTTATAGCACACACAATAACTGTGTTTAAGGGAAGCGTGCACATGTAGCCTCATTATTTTTATGTATCCGATTTCACTCAGCTCTCTCGATCACCTGCAGCACGTTTTTTTTTTCTTAAAAAAAAAAAATGTTGCGGTTCTTTGGCAGTAATTCCGAGCTTTATTTTATTTGTGCCTCAGATCATAAACTGCTGAACCCAGGGGACATCGGCTGCGACCGATTTAAAGAGGAGAGCCACGGCAAAGACACGGATCCTCTCCTGAGTGACTCGGAGTTAAAAGACCAGGAGGAGCGGACTACGGAGCTGCTGCCGGACTCCGCCAAGCCGACCACCTCGTCCCCCTCGGCGGTGCCCCGGGGGAGCCAGGCCGCGGCGCAGCAAGACAAGCCGTCCGACCTGAGCCACGCACCGGGCGCCGTGACCAGCAACGTGACCTCGGTGATCCACTCGCCCCCCTCGGCCCCCCCCAAACCCAAACTGTGGTCCCTCGCGGAGATCGCCACGTCCTCAGACAGGTGTAAGGGCAGCGGCGAGGCGCCCCAGGCGGGCCCGGGTCTGGGCCAGAGCGCGGCCATGGGCACCGGCGCGTCCCCGTCTCGGATCGTCCCCCCAGTGCCCGCTCCCCAACAGCACGGTCCTGTCCAGGCCTCTGTACTACACCTCCCCTTTCTACCCGGGCTACACGAACTATGGCGGCAGTTTTGGACACCTTCACAGTAACCACGGCTCGGTGACCACGGGCTCCACGGCACATTTCAATGGATTAAACCAGACTGTGTTAAATAGAGCAGAGGCTTTGGTAAGGGAGAGCCAGAAAGTCAGAGGCCAAACGCAGGTAGATCTTTGTAAAGACTCCCCTTATGAACTAAAGAAAGGTATGTCAAACATTTAATACCTGATTATTTTCCACTCACCGCGGGACTTTTTATTTATTTTTTGTGGTTGCATAAAAAAAGAGAAAAACAACAGAGAGAGAAAGAGAGCAGAAAAAAGAACAATGATGAAGCAGATTCTGAGAACAGTTATTTTCTGAGTAAATGCTTATTCTCAAATTTTTAGTTTCTGAATGGTTAATCCTAAAAGAAAAATGTAACAAAAAATGGTCTTAATCGCTGCAGCCGCCTGAGTCTATTTGTATTAAAGACTAACATGTATATTTAATGTAGCATTTTTGTATTTAAAATGGACAACACACTATCTTTGAAGTAAATTATGGAAAGAAAATACATATACTTGTGCAGCGGTTATTTTTTTCGGGTGGGAGCAGTTGGCTGACGTGTGTTTAAAGTGTTTCAAGGCCAATTAATCCACAGGAAATATTAATTCAATTTTGCACCGTGACAGATGTTTCAATGGTAATCATCTTTTCAGGAAAAAAAAGAAAAGAAAGGAGAGAAAAAACACCATGCTGGTGTGAGCTGTGGCGACACTGAAAGCAAAGGCCTACAAAAAGAAAAAAAGATGTTGGAATATCGAAACAATAAAAAGGCTTCAGTTTCGTTTTGGTTGGTGCAAAGATTTAGAGATTTTTTTTTGTGAATGAAAAATGTTGGAAACAACACGGAGGCATATTTCTGGTCTGTGGCTGATCACCACTTTTCTTTTTATTCAAACACAACCAGGGCCTCCTATCTTTTCTTTTTTATTATTACTACTTGAGCACGTTTCTAAAAGTGGATATTGATATAATAACAACACCGAGGCGCAGTCATTTAACCCAATTACCTATCGTGTTTTATGCAGAGCAATCAGGTGGTGAACTCCGGTAATGAGCTCGATTTTATGCCAAATTTAGACCTCATTACTATTTTCCAAAGGCGTGGCAAAGCTGTTAAAAGGGACGCGACCATGCATTTAGAACATACTGCCCTATTATATGTCATTAATGGAGAGAGAGCCTCCTGAACGGCGCGTCAGATGTGAGAGTGTCTGCAGCAGAGGCAGAGCGGATTTTAGTGCTGTTGTTGTTGTAGTGTGTGTGTGTGTGTGTGTGTGTGTGTGTGTGCAGCCAGTGGTAGCGGAGGCTCTGTCCTCGTAAACTCTTCCAACTTCTGCAGGTAGGTGTCACACTTGCTCCTAATTTCAGGGGGGCACTCTTTTGTTAATCCGTCACGGAAACCCATCCCTGATCAAATGGCCTAGTTAAAAGGGAAGCGGAGCCAATGGGGCACACACAGTGATCACAGTTATTATGAGGATTATAGCAACTTTGACAAGTGGATAAAAAAGGAAAAAGAGGAGAGAGAGAGAGAGAGAAGGCACGAATTACACATTTGACCGACGTGCAGAACTAAAAAAAGAAAAACAATAAGGCTATTTCTCAGAAACACTGTAGAAAAGAAAATATATATATATTATTTTTTTTCACCTGATGGTTTAAGATATAGACTATATTCAAAGAAAGAATAAAAAATGCTTACTGAAAAATAATAATAATTTACAATCATTCATATTTTTTTTATTTTAAAGCGTCCTCAGATTTGAAACAGTTGTAGGCCACTAAGCCTGAACAGCACAGGCCTACATTTATTTTTCAAATGTAACGTGTTTGCTTTTTTAAATATATATTCGTTTATTCAGTGGTTTTAACATGACATTTTAAATGAAGACACAGATGCTTTTATTATTATTATTATTATTATTATTATTATTATTATCATTATTAATGTTGACCTCCACTGAAGTGGGACAGCATGGTGTTGTTTATGGCTGCCATTAATCTCCATAGTTTACTTTCCCTTCTCCAATTTGAAATGTCCCCTGAGGTTTCTATAATTCCCTTAGCCTTAATGTCCTCTATTCGGGCCCTCTATTTTAATCTGACAGAGTGTGCTGCAGCAGTGATTGCGACACATCAGCCGGCTAAATAGCATAATTATGTTTTGTTTAATTTTTTTTTTGCCCTGGCTGATCCCCCTGGGGGTGGGGGGGTGTTGAACTGTTCGATGCAATGTCCCCTATGAGAGCAGTAGAGTTTTATTAGAAACCGCGTTGTTTTCTCCGGGATTGATTGAAGAAGTAGGTAGCTGGTGTTTCAAAGGGACAACTCACACACACACACACACACACACACACACACACACACACACACACACAATGTTTCAGCGGAGTAAATCATCTGTGTGAGGCTGGGTAAATACTGTGACGTTTATGTGTCAAGGAGGTTTTTTTTCGTGTGTGTCAATGTGTGTGTGTGTTACACCAGTGCGAGCCAAACACAGGGACACTTTATAATATTATAAATCCTATATATAATGAACTGTCTTCATTTAAAAATACAGTAGAAATGTTGACACCCCCCATCAGAGGCCAGGCGGGATGAAACATGTCTGACTGACTTCTCACCACTCAAACACTTTAAAAATTTTATTTTGTTTGAGGCACAATGTTGTTTGGAAGGGGAACTAATTATTTTATTTTATTTATTTACTTTTTAATCCCTCCTTGTGATGTTCAGATTTACTATCAACTTTGTCTCCCCCATCTGTTGGTTATCAAACCACACAGATTAGTGAGCGGAAAACCAAAAGGGTGTATTATTATTATTATTATTATTATTATTATTATTATTTGTTGTTGTTAGTTATTGTTGTTACAGTGTCCCTGGGGGAATGCTAAGCGTTTAAAGCAAACATTATATTTTTATAGCATATAAAAGGTGAAGACGCAGCAGCTCTGATGTCACTGTGGTTCAGCTCACCATGTTCACTATGAGCTGCGTGTTAAAAATTAAAAAAAAAAAAAATCCTTAATTAAAAATATATATTTGATCGTTGATAATACTTGTTCTATTTCTGTGCGCGATAAAAGCCAGTCAATTAACCCCCAGATCAGTGGAGGAGGAAGAGACAGACAGAGAGGGGCTCTTCATCAGAGGCATGGGCAGCCTGCAGGGGAGATGCTGCTCGCTGCAACTTTACACAGCTCGGTCCCGGCTTCCCCCGCGCCTCTGCGGCGTGTCGGCTCATTGTTGGGACTGCTACAATGCGCAGAATACTAAGTAGGGCTGAAACCGTTCCCACGTGTGAAAATGGGGGAAAATAATCCGACAGGAGAAGAAGCAGAGGAGAGAAAAGAGCAGGATAAGGTCTAAACCCTTCACTCCCGACTTTGTTGCTGTTCAGCGTTCAGAGGAGGATGCCGGAGTGTTTGGGGGTTAATGATAAAATAACATCCTGATTATTAACAGTCGTCATATCAATTAAATATATATATATTTTTCCCCAACTGTGAAAATAAAGGCCACTGGCTTTACGTGATGCCCGAGGGCCGAGATTTCATTTCAATTCACTGAATTAACTATTAAATCTCCTGAAAGAACCAAAAACACATTTTCTCCCCTCTGTCTAAAATCGAATGAATGCATAATTAGTATTTATATATGGCTCCGAGTGGACTTATCAATAATAATAATTTAAAAAAATAAGACAGAAACTGCCGGGAAAATAAAATCTTTCTCATCTCCAGAAGAAAAAAAAAACAGAAAACAGCTTTTTTTTTGCCTGTGTGTGTGTGTGTGTGTGTGTACATCACCTCTAAAAGTAGACACGACATTTAATGTGTGCGCCTCTGCGTTGCCATGAGGGAGGCTCTCGGTGCTGCCTGAAAATAGTGCTAATATAAGACTAATGAATAACATGGGTAAACCGTGGTTTCTTGTTTGTTTTCCGCACTTTTGGGAACGGCGGGATCTAATGAAGAGAAAAGTTAAAAGTGTGGCATCCGCGGCCCCGCGTCATCCCTTTTTTTATTGTAATCACCACGAGTGTGCAGCCACCTAACCCCACATGAACCTAACATCCAGCTCTGCTGTGCGCTATCTGAGTGTAGGGGTGGATTTAGACAGAAACATTCATGCCACCAAAATCTGTTTTCCTCCATCTCTGGCTGAAGTTTACGCATCTCCACATCTCTGGTTAAACTAGAGCGTGCGCGTTTGGAGCAGACTTTTTTTTTTTTTTTAAGGTGTCATTAAATCGCTTTATATTTATACACGCAACCTGTCTGATAATCAGCTGGAGATCACTTTACCCAGCTCTGGTTTGAAACCATAAGCGGACCTGCACTGCAGACTGCAGAGATCTCAGTAGCTTTTGGCCCGAGATCTGCTGGAGAAAAGTTGGAGCCGTGGAGCGGACAGATTAGACACCTGCCACCGGACAGCTCCGTGAACGCCTCCTCAGACGCTACCGTGCGTCCCGAGCTCAGGCTGAAACTGAAGACCTGTTGATGGACACACTCCCGATGTCACCGCGGGATTACCGAGAGGACCAAACGGCGCTCTGTGTAAGCATCCCGCTGGTAAAAACGTACGTCTACGAGATACAACACATCGGAGTTAAGGGGTCAAATTCAGCTCAAAATGTGTAAATAGACACCCGCCGTATTCGACCTGCACAGATTATAGGCAGGGGAGGATCATCAGCCACATGAGTGCAAGGAAGGATGAAATAAAAGGAGGGCGTCTTTTTTTCAGAAAAGGGGGGTCGTTCATATCTGGGACTGAAATGCAGTAGGCTGTTAAGATGTTTTGTTAAGTTTTTTTTTTTTCACTTTTATTTCTCTTTAAAAATAGCCTTTAACATCAAAACCTAAGCAAACATTAAATAAATAATGTTTTACAGGAACCAGCTGTGTCTGCAGTCTGGGGCTTTTATTTCTAAAACAAATATATTGCTATAATATCTCTAGAACAAATTGTCTACTTTGTTCTGATTTCTGCATAATGTGCCACAATATGAGCATTCAGCTCTCTTTTCAGCAATTCTTACATGTGAGGGAGTGAGCCGCTCTTCTTCACTGAGGAGTTCAGTGACTGTTTAATCATCATCATTTCCTAAATGAGAAGGCTAATTAAGGACACGGTACTTCAACTTTTTAGTCTCTTGGTTGAGACTGCACATGAGACCAGAGCTGAGGAGTTGTACACCGTGTTTGGGCACAAGTACATCTAAAACAAATTCAGTTTTACTCTGAATCAAACAATCGACTCCTCAAAATTGTGTGTATATGCACACGCTTTTGGAATTCAAAGAAAAAAAAAAAAAAAACCTCATGTGAAGGTAATGTGAGTCTCAAATCTTTGGCACCTCCAGCGTTCATGTTAAGTGGAGTTATAAAACGGTCTTGAGCACGCTGTAAAGCGGCCCAGATAAGGTGGCAGAGAGTGATTTACCACTATTTTTTTGCACTTCACGGACTGTTTTTCTATTTCTCTGTGGAGTTCCTCTGGGACAGATTACACGTGTAATTTTCAGCTGTGAGATGGTTTAAGTGTCCCCCCTCCCTCCCAACATAAATAAAACATTTCTAGAAGGGAAAAAAAGGGGGGGAAAAAAAACATTAACGAAGAGTGATGAACTATGAAGTCCTGGGAGGCCAGGTGTTGAGGTTGGGAGAATTGAGGGATTCAGTTCCAGTGGCAAATAATAATAACCCTGTTTAGCTACGGCTGGATTATTAAAACATTTTCATTACCCAAAATTAAAAAAAAAAAAGATGGATTTTCTTTTTAAAGTGATCATTTAAATTCAAAAATTTTAACCGTGCAAACAAGTTCTCTAATTTTAATGTCTAAATGGCACACACACACACACACACACACACACACACAAAGTCCTACTCTGCAAGCACCTTGACTCCTTCAAAGGAGCTGCTCATTGACCAATCTGCTCTGACAGCAGTGTGGCGTGAGCTTCTGACCCTGTGACTGCAAAGGGTCTGTGTTCAGTAGCCATGTAAGGGCTCACTGGCGCCCACACTGGGGGTTTCTGCCCTGCCCTGGAGGAGGTGACGCGCACACACACAGACACACACAATACGAGGCATACACATGCGCAGGAGGGGCTTAGACTCCACGCCAAACCCCCTCAGGTATGCACAGCCACAGAGCAGTAAGTGTGTGCATCCAGTCTGGAGGTGGAGACACCGGCAGGTTCTTCCTCCCGTGGCTCTGCACAGGTCCTGTCTGTGTCCTCGCCCGGCTCCTCCCTCGCTCTGGTCACAAGGTGAGCAAGTTCAGCACGCCCACTCCCGAAACACTGACTAATGCCTAATGTGTGTGTTGTGACACGGCCCTGCTGCCTCACACACACAATGCCGCTTCCTCCTCAGCAGTTTTCATCACACCAAGCGTATGAAAGATAATGTAAAATAATATAACAGCCATGTAGTATTGATCTCAGCCTACCCGGGCTGCACCATGGTCAGTATCTCTGCAGATGTAACTTGTAAATGTGTTAAATGGTAATAATGTAGCAGATGCGGTTTGTGAGGAAGCATTAAAGAGGGAATCAATATATGTACGATAAGGCCCTCTTATATTACAATACTAATAGTTGTGATGAAGACTGATGAAGTGTTTTCTTTCAGTGACTTCAGAGGGTCCAGGAGGGGGAGGAGGAGGGGTACCGAGCCGCCTGACTGTTTATTTACATTTGCCCTTTTTAAATGATCCCTTTCTTCTCAACATCTGCTCCACATTACTACACAGATATCTGTCCTAATGACCGCTATAATGCCCGTGCTCGCACACGCTTGCTCCGACAAGAGCGCCAGCACATACACTGCCTGTAGCATTACCATTATCCGCCATTCACCTGGGACGCTTTACCCTCTCCAAACCACCTTGCACAACAAATGGACCTTCTCTCACTGCCGGCCCTTTTGTTTGCTCCGAGCTTTCCACTTTTCCTCCCAGTTTGGTGTAGTCTGATGGATGCAAATGGGCACTTACTTAATTGGATCAGTTCCCAAGATGGAGATAATCGGGGCCTTTTTTTTCCCCCTTCCCTTTGCACAAGTTATTTTGAGCCGTGCACAGTTCAGCGGTGTATGGAGGAAACGTTAATGAGGAGGGGCGAGGAGACACCACCACTGCTGGACTCATTCAAAAACTCTCTGCTCCAGACCGCCCCTCACTCCCGCACAATGGGAGAGAAAAGGCAGCCGCATGGGCCCCATGTGCAAAGGCGTCTCAATGCCAATTTAGTAAAGTGCCTGCGAGTGATGCAACTTGCAAACTGTCCAATAGAGAAGCACCACACTGGCTGGTCTGGTTTTTTGGTACGTGCAGGTGCTGGGTATTTTATCGTTCAACAGACAAATTATATGGCAGCCAAATCTAAACATAAACATGGAGAAAAACAAATCAGCTTAGTTCATGTCCACACTTGCTCTTGTAACACTTGACAAGTGAATGTTCCAGACAGATGATTACAGATGGAAAAAAAATGTTTGGTAGTTTCTTTTCGCTTTCTCAAAACCCCTCCAACACTCATCCCCAAAAAAAAAAAAAAAAAAATCAAGCGGTGGCTGCATGCCAGTGGGAGTGTGTTGGCTGCTGCTCCCTGATTAACAGGGTGGTTTACAGCCAACTCCAATAGGTAATCTCATCAGAGAGGGGCTTTAAACAGATAAAGACCACCCCTAACTACCCCCACCACCCCCCCTCGCCAACCCCCCTCAACTACATCCTTTTCCACAAGAGACCTCCCATCTAACGCACTAACTGAGGGCTGCTAATACCTGGAGGAGGCTAACATGGGCAGCCACGAACCAGGCTCAAATCTTCTATTGACCTCATTTTCAATAAAGGAGCAGTTTCCAGTCTGATGGATGATTTGTTGGTCTTGCATGGAATGGCCATCTGGAGGGAAGGATATGATCACTGTAGTAGGTATGCGTCACCTGCCAGCTAGGATCCTCTGTATGGGCTAAGGCTTGCAAGCTGCAGCAGCTATGCGTCTGCCTATGCGTCTCACTTGGGTTGATATATTTAAACCCACACTGGCTTAAAGGAAGGAAAGAAAGAAAGGAAGAAAGGAAAGGAGGAAAAAAAGAAGAGCTAATTGAATTTTGCACCATATGGTCACTATTGGCTCAGGTTTTTTTTGTTGTTTTTTTTTTCATCTCAAGTTAAACATGAGGTTATTTTGATCCAATATGAGAGAATCCCTGGTTGCATCTGGAGACATAACAGCAGTTCATTCAGTTATCAAAAGCTTTGTACCCGGGCCTCTTTGTTGCAGAATAAAGAGGAGGAATCCAAAACAAATCTGTGAAAGAGCTTTGGCTGTAGTAAAACCCCTTGTCCCGCACAGCCTCCCTTTTTTTTTTTTGTTTGGGGAGCTCAGACCGGGTTCACAGTAGCTGCACTTTAAGTATAGAAAGATCTGATTTATTAGCTTGTCAGGGGAAGCATTGTTCAAGAAAGCAATCAAAAAGCACTTACCTAGCTCCTCTAAAATTACTGCTTTTTTCACTGGCTAATTTGTGTAACTCCCATGGAGAGGCTGGCAAAGAGTTTGATGAGGCATATAATGATGATTAATGAATTTATTGCCCTGCTGCTCATCAAACGGTTGTAGTATATACTTCTCTGCCTTTCTTCTAATGTGTTGCGCCGGCTCCGGAGCGACAGAGGGGGCAGAGATGAGATAGTGTTGCCCTCCTCTTCCTCCCCGCTGCCTCCCTTTGGCTGTTAACCCCGACTGACCTGATGGGCATGAGAATGTAGCGGAAGGTCTGTGGGCAGAGTGGGAGCACAATGGACAGTTTAATAAAAGGTTAAACTGGAAATGCGAGTAAACCTGCTGCAAGGTACGCGCGCTCTCAACTTTCAGTCTCTGATCACTTTTGTGGGAAAAAGCCGGGGGTAACCAGATCCACGCGGCTTCTTCTGCCCTCCACCACCACTGCCGCCGCCCCCACTGCAGTGACAGCCCCCCTCCTGTGCACCAGCCTGAAAGAGAGAGAAAGAAAAAAAAAATAATAATAGCACGGAAGTCGCTGCGAAAGTCTTTGTAATGAGTTGACAAAAGTGTACACAATCTATGTAGGGAGTGACAACCATGTTGAGAAATGAGAGAGCGGTGTTCGCATGCAGCATTATTCTGTTCAAACAAGGCCTGCTCTCATCACAAATGATGATTAACGACTGACGGGTTTGTGTGTGTGTGTGTGTGTTGGTGGGCTTGTGAAATGGTCACTATGGGGTCAAAAGCACTTCTACATGTTTGCTAAATATGCCCCCACCCCCTTCATCCAGTCTGCTCCCATAACTCTGGGGTCACGCATCTCTCCGTTCAACATTGTATGGGATGTTTACACTTGATTACACCCCATGCCTTCCTATCCCCTGCTCTTTGGCCGACTGTGCTTGATTAAGTCCTTGCTTGTTCACCATTGCTGGCAACTAAAGAACGCATTGTTGAAGCCCTCCCACCCACACACACACACAGGCATACACACACACACCCCCCAAACACCACCACACAGACGCACACACATCCCCAACCCCCACCATCCCCCTCTTTGGGATCAGCTCCCCGGATGGGCTTGTTTCTGCATTCACCAATTCATTAGGTTGGTCCCTTAAATACATCAAAGAGCTCCTTCGCCGCTCGCACAATAAACCAATAAAAGCAATTATAACCCCATATCTTCTAGGCAATGTTGATCTCTCGGGGGTTAACGTTAGATAATGAAATGAGTTTGATGACATAAGTTTTCCGAGAAAGCTCACTTTTATGCCTCTTTCTAGTGTGCACACTCGACTGATGGCGGTTCTCTCTGAGAGCGCGCAGTGCAAAATAGCACACGCCACAGTTTCCCCCCTCAAATACCATGCACGCAAACTTGCCCATATATCATAACCCCCGAATTTTGTAGTTAAAATTAGAAACCATATAAAGTCTTTGCAAGTATAGTGAGAAGCACGTGCAAATATAGTGGTGCTGTGGCTCTCATGCGTTTAACATCAAATGTAACCAGTTAAAGTTCTTTAAATATTCATCGCCCTCCCTCGCTCTCTCCCTCTTCCTGCTTGATGGAGTGGATGGAGAGGTTTAGGTGGAGGCCGTTCTGGCTTTGATAACCTCTTCTGCTGGCATGGCGGAGATGAAATGCATTTGTCAAAAGGAGGAATTGAGATTCACTCAGCGCTGCCTGATATTGCTTTCATTCTCTTTTTCTCAAAACAAGAGACAGCAACCCAATCAGGGGAATCGGCATATGCAGATCACAGCCATAAATTTTTCATGAGCATGTTTCATCTTAAAGCAGATAAAAAGGAAGAAGGGGAAAGCGGTTATTAAACAAAAGATGGAATCAACAGAGTGAAAAATGGCGTTAAAAATGAAGTTTCTAAGTGGGTGTTTTGCTTCATAAGCCGTTTCAGTTCTCTGACAAGTGTGCATACAGTTCAAATGATTGTACTGCGTACAGTATGCTAAATGGGAACAGTTAAAACCTCGTATTATGCAGTTTGGTAGTATTTCTAGAATGTAAGATTTCTGTGCCACAAGTTAAAATAAGACCTTTTTTTTCCTCTCTTATTGGAAACACATTGAACCAACGGTCAGCAGGTTCACTTGCATATATCACCAATACGTTATAATCACACTGTCTGTCGCCTGTGGGAATCCTGGAATTTTAATGAATGATGCTTCAGCTTCCATGCACACGAGCTTCAGTCTCTCTGGATGGAGTGAATGTGTGTGGAGTAGGCCTCGCTCAAACAGTATTTGCAAACACTTTTCATGGCATATTTTAGCCTAGATGGGTGGAGTTTGCCACATAGGATGATTAGAGGTATGTGAGGATGCTTACTGAATCACAATGGGGAAAAAAAGTCAGTTGTATTTTTGACAACTTGTATGACAGACTGAATTTAACTTGTGCAGTAAACTCCACAGAAAACACAAAAGTAAATTCAGTACAACTGTATCCAATTTGAGTATGTGTATAACATCGCCTGAACAAATTAAAGTTTGAGTCGATGTTAAATTAAAATAGGCTTGTGAACAGAAGGTAATCTGTCAAAATCCTGGAAATGGCTAATATTTAATTCCAGGAAAATGTCTAAAATATTTCACATTAAACACAATCGACATGCCCTTGAGCAAGGCATTTGACCTCCATCTGCTCCAGTCAGGCTGTGAAAAAGACTAGTGGTGCTAAGATGATGTTTCCTGAATAAACACAGTTTTAAAATACACCCTGTAGTCATGATCTAAAGTGTTCACCTGAAATAAAATGAAAATGCTTTGACTGCTTTCCCATGTGCACTTGCAGAGGACGATTGCGAACTCTCCTCCAGTCCTTGACCTGTTGATTGACTCACAAATGCGGCAACTTCATTAGCAGGTCACCAGTTGGCACTTGCACTGTCATTAGTAAATACACGAGTATTGACACACACATATACAGTAAAAACCCTATTCACATTATGTCATCGACTAGAGCAGTTTTACCTGCAAGGCTACAGGGCACAGAGTTGATGAGGGGTCACCCGACCAATTACAACTGTCCCACCTGAAACAGTCGATAGCGAGTAAAAACCCTGATTCATTATCAAAAGTGCCTGGATAAAAATGCAAAGTAAAACAGGGAGGAAAAAAAAAGATATATGGACCGGGATAATAAGCGTACAGTTAGACAGTCCCAGTTTGTGTGCATAATTGCTTTAATGTGGGCTATTAAGCCTAAGTGGATATGATTTTACTGTCTGCCCTACATTCAGCGCGATCACTGCCATGATCAATACTTATGATTTGTAAGTCACCAGCCGTCGAAGGCACAGTGTGATAGTTAAGCATTTGACCTTGTGAGGAGGAGCTCTTTTCTTGTTCTTGAGACTATCAAAGGGCACATGGACGCCGGAGGACAAAGGATAAAGGCTGCAAACACAGGTGCGTACTGCAGACACACAAGACGGGCAGATACACTTTATCTGTGTATGACTTCCACAAACTTTAATCACTCTTCTCCTACAACGTTCACAATGAGTCTCTTGTTGCATTAAATGGGGGCTTTGTACAGCCAAGTATAATATGAAAACATGATAATAAGCCTGGCTTTTGGAACAATTAATATTCAGCTACATGAAATTGAAAGCATGCAGGCAGGAGAAAGGGTGTAATGATGTTGGAGGGAGGCTTTGGCTGGGCCTCTCGCCTACACATTCTTTCTCGACGTAAGGCCCGTTTACAGAGCTTCACCATGTATGAAAGTGACAAAGACACACACACATGCAAGCGCTTCAGATTAGACGTTGAGCCTGAGTGACTTAAACAAGAAAAGATAACTCTTTGTATGGTGACAGACGGATAAGCAGAGCTATCTCAGGCTGTAATCTTGGAATAGTTTGAGACACTTTGTGTTTTGGCAACAGACGAACATGATATGTGATCTCCCCATGAATGAATGTGCAATAGTGTTTTAAGAGAGTGGGATCTGCTTATGATTCGTGTTGTGTCATGTTTTTACCGTAGGCGATCAGACACCAACATCTGGCATGATCACCCCCAAAATCCAACAAAAATGTCACTGTAAGATAATACGCGGCACTAAAAATCTGAAACACCACAGGTAAATAGCTGGATTGCTTTCACATATTTCAGGCCTGTATATTATGTCTGTTATCCAGCTATGGTATACATTTTTCCCAGCTTTAAATGTATGTCAGTGGATGTATAGGTACCTATGAATACACAAAGTATAAGGTCATCTCGGGTTCCGGTGGCCCTATACCAATTAAGTATTTGCCTGCGATCAATAAAGAAAAACATCAGAGAGGGAGAACTCCCAGCCTCATTAGTATTAGCTCACCCTGACACTGGTCAATCAGTTGTTGATAAAGATCTACTCTCACATCTCTCGTGTGCACGCCTACACATGAATGTGTATCTTACAACAATACACGTTTTGTGAATTAATAGAAACGCTTTGAAACATGCAGGCATCAAAGGCTCTACTTAAGATAAGTGGTGATTTAGATACAAAAAAACATTTAAACCTCTCTGATCCCGCTGCCTGTCTGTCATATATATGTTATCCAGTACAGCATTACTCTTGTACCAACTTGTCCAGAATCTCATGTTTCCACTCAAGCAGACTCTGACCGCAGGCATTTCTTGACCAGCAGCTGGGGCAAAGTTTTGCTGAATTCTGTCTCCACTGTCTGTACGGGTAAATGAGGCTGAATCTAAAAGGAAGCAGGACCAGAGGCACCTCGCACAACACAATGATCAAGTGCTTGTAGCATGAGTAGCCAGAGTACACAGGGCTATTAGATGTGAGTGATACGGTTGAAGTTACTCCTGTGAACTTTGCCGTGACTAGACGCTTGGTACTGTTTGGGGTGGGTTAGGGGAGTCTTGGGGTGGGGGGCTCTTGAGTTGGGGGGCATATGGCCTAACAGTCGATATTTATCCCAGCGGCCACACAACTCCCCTCCTTGTCTCCAGTTGGATTCGACTTATAAGTGCTGCCATTCTTTCTCCCATTGAGCCCAGGCAACACGTGTTTGTGACCACACTCTCTCTTTCTCTCCCTCTTGTCTTTCACCCTCTCACTCCCTCTCCACCAAACCCGGTTATTAACACAAACACTGGCTGACACTTGTTTGTGCTTTTAATTGTGTCTGGATGTTATGTCTCTTGTGAACACATACATTAGCATTTCTCTGGCACAGTATAATCACTCCTCCAAACCACAACACCATGCAGACAGAGCACAGGAAATTACCACATGCAATCATGTTTGCTGCACAAGCACATTTGGCTTCGCTCGGCTCCTGTATAGTCTGCCGCAGCCTCTAACTTTGTGCTGGGCTGTGAGTAAGTGCCCTTCGCGGATGCTATTTCTTGCGGCCCAGTGTAGTGACGGTAAATTAAATTACAGAAATTATCCTTCCAGTAATATCAAAAGTGTCAAACTATTAGAAGACTATAATACAGGTTGCAAAGGTAAATTGCTGTCTCGTTTGATAATTAGTAGAGAAAAAGTCAGTATCTATTAACACTGAGCTCCAATAAAAAAAAAAATAAAATAAAAAATTAACAAGGACCAGTAGAACAACAATGTAAGGATGTGAACATCATATTACTTTCTTTACCTGCAGACTTCTGTCTGATTATCAAAGACTTCACAGTAACACAGACTGTCAGACCACATTTAGATGTTGCTCGTTTTTCTCCCACGGATGGAACACAACCCACAAAGAAAGCCTCCTACTCTTCAGGCCTCTCCACATACTGTGAACAAAACAGCGGTGTGCCAAGGATTACACAGTAAAATATGCATGTCCCAATGAAATATGTATATAGCCGTGTGTCATCAATGACATGGCTTCTACAAAGACTATACAGCGTACACAGGAACGCATGTTTCTCTGATTCTATTCCCTTGACTTTAATTGGTGTAGACGAAAAGAAAAGACTCATCTGGGGGAATAATTAAGCCTGACACCAATGTATTTGGTGTGCATCTTAACACGTTTCACTGAACCACTCATTTACTTTATTTGAATAACTTCACGAATGGTAATAAAAAAGCATGCAATAAAAGAGGCTCAGTGCGCCAGCCAGCATTGTTTCTGAATTAAACGCCCCAAATATCTTCAGGAAATAAGATTGTTTTCCTGCGGATGGGGGCCTAATCTACTCAGTCATGGTGGTTTGAAGAGGGAATGTTTTCAAGTTTTAACAGGGTTGGTTCCAGCATTCCCACCACCACAGTGATCTAACTATGAAGAGGGGCTTCTCTTTTCCTCTCTCCGCCACCAAAGGGAAAGGAGGTTACATGGATGAGCTGTGAATTACACCCCAGAACAGCCTGAGCAAACTAGCTTGAAAGCCCAGGACCTATGAAACGCCACTGATGATTAAATGATATCTATCAAGACTAGCATTGTATCATCTGCATACAGTAGAGCAAAACTTTGTCATCTAAGCAGAGATTAAGGAGAATGCTTGTTTGGATTCATTACAAGAGTTAAGCCCAAGGCTATAGAGCCACCAGATAATCTCCTCGTGACTCAGACTCCCACAATCAACACAAAAGCCTTGGAACCATAACAGTTTGACAACAGTCAAGTACAAGACGGGTGCAACCAGAGGGGAGCTGTGTTAGTTAGTTGCCTCTAGCTGCTTGGTCCTGGGTCTCAGGTGTCCGCTTCTCTACAGGTATGTGTTACCATAATAGAGTAGTTAAGAGGGCCTCTTGTCGAGGGCCTTTCCCTCCTGTCTCGGCACACTGACTCCAGTGTGAACAGGGGTGCCTGGCCGATTTAGCGCAGTCTTGTTAGATTGAGTATTGCACAATGGAAACTGTCATGCGGCTTGTAATGTGTAATTGAACTTGGAGCCATTTTGCTTGAGAATATTCAGAACCAGCTCGATTGGATTTCAGCTGGAAAAGCCGACAGACATCCCGCACACTGTTTGCTCAAAGGCTCGTTTTTTTTTGAGCAGGGAGCACAGACTGGGGAGCACTTCTCAGAGTCGCTTTTCCCAAATGGCTACATGTCCAGTACAGTTGCACCCTTCTCTTATGTCTCCAAAACCACAATCAACCCCCGCCCTCCAACCCCCACACTGCTTTCTCACAACCCACCCCACCCTCGCTGGGACTGTTTTGTCCTCTGGAACTTTCATTATGTGAAGAGGATAAAAATACAGCACCCTGTGAATTTATGGTTCCTTCAGAGTTGCCATTGAAAATATGAACTTTTCAGACATTCGCTCTGAAACCAAAGTAAGAAAACAGAGCAACCACAGCGTTTATACAGAGTTACCGCAACACAGAGGCCTATAGTCACTGCACTCGCACTTACAGCTTCTTGGTATTAAGGCGCAGACACTTCGGACTCTCCACACACACACGCAGCATGAGTACACATTCATACAAACATAAACATTTAAGCATATCCACATGTGTACATGTGAGTAACATATTCAGCATTCAGGAACAAATGAAAATTTTCTGCACGCAGGAAAAAAACACATCCACCCGCAGACAGACAGCTACGATAATCCATTACGTCCTCTTGGATATTTTATAAATGTTTGTTGACTGTGCCAGTTTTAAAGGACAGTCCGTATATCTTATTCTTTTCCAGTGTAAACCTCTCCTACTCATTTCAACCTCAGACACCGATGACACATCCCTTTAAACATCCCTTTCTCTTGCATGGACATATGACTCAATGATAATGACAGTATTGAGCGTTTTATAGAGTCATAATTACAATCATCTAAACCTCCATTCTTGGGAGTTTATGTCCATCCCCACCTTTCTTTCTTTCTCTCCCTCTGCCTTTCTCACTGACAGCTGCTTTTCCTGGGAAAGCGCCTCTTTTCTCAGACGATAATCTATTGCCGTCCCCTCATCGCTTACATGTAGCTACATGGTGAGTCAGTGCTGTAATTCCGTCATTAGCTGGATAATGTGTATGCTGTCTGTGTGTTAAAACTCTAAGTGCCAGTTTTGGTGTGACCCCGGGGCAGCCTGTGGGTTTGACTGATGCCAGTCTACCCACCAAGCGTCATTTGAGCTCTGTAATGGGTTTTGTCCAGCTCACTTTGGCCTAGATTGGCTTAGGGTATCAGGAACTCCACGTGTATGAGGACTAAATGCTGCTTTTCTTTCTTCCAGACAAAAAACTTTTCATGTTTAGAACCTGGGGGTATGATCTTTTTTTTTTTTTTTTGGCCTGAAAGTTTTAGAAGCTATAAATTAATACCGATGATCAAAAAGCAATATAAAACTAGCAAAGAAAGGGGTGAGCCTTGAGTATTTCAATACATAATGGAATTTTCATTAAGTCGCTTCAGAGTCTGTGAAAGCTCTCGCACTGTCTCGCACTCCACCTCTTTCTATTCCTGATGAACTTGTTGACCGTGCTCGGCGACATGTCTCTGACACGGGATTCACTCGTACACAGTAACACCCAATCACCTCAAGCCACTTTCTCCACAGCCAGCCGTTGCAGTGGGAGCATTCACCACACTGCCTGCCAGAGACAGACACCTCTAAATCAAAAGTGGAATTACAGTAAAACACGGGTTGTATTATGCCAATACTTTAAGATACATCGAACGACACACAGCCAAATTGATAAAACATGTCTCGGCTCAGTCCCCACCTGTCTTTTTCCAATAACAAACCCGCACAATTAAGTTCTAAACTCTGCCATAAATCTTCCAAGATGCATGTTTAAAGAGTCCCTCCAGGCAGACAGACATTTGCTTTTGATTGCAGTGTGAGGAAGAAAGAAAGAAGTTTGTGTCTGGGTTTTCAAGTTTTTATTTAAAATGTTATATATATATATATATATATATATATATATATATATATATATATATATATATATATATAAAACTATATATGACATTTTAAATAAAAACTTGCATCTGCATCTGCTCTCTGCATATGTGTGTGTGTGTGTGCACATGTCACATTCAAACGGCGCATTCAATCACAGATGAGCTCCTACCAGCCCATGACAAATCTCCACCTGTGTGTGGGATCAGTGTTGTTGCACATGTGGGAGCTCGCCCTGATCCCACAGCCTCTGCACTATCACCCACCACCTGAGGCCCTGCCTGAACCACTGACTGACTGACTGACTGACGGGAGAATCTCGCCTGACAAAACGCACAAGTGATTGATCACCGAGGCTCACCTGAGCACCCGAGGGGGGCCCAGCGTGCCAAAGACTGCGGGCCCTAAGAGGGTGCACCTTTCCCGGGTTTGTCCACCTGACACCCTGGGGCAGATTCCCCAGCACATGGATCTGTGTGGTCATCACCGCTGCTACATGTATATATGCAATCCACCAGTGACCGTGTCACCTGAAACATATACAGTACACCCTGGGGGAAGGAAAATTAATTAAACACTAAATCATTTATACTAGGAGACAAGTGTCTTTTCTGTTGATTTTGAAAGGAGCCAACTGACGAAGCAGGTCTTGGAAATAACCTTGGGCTATCACACTGACTAGTCAGAGAAATAGGATTTCGCCTCATTGAAAATATTATCATTTTACATTATACAAGAGCAGGCTAAATTGTGCGAAGGAAAGGACAATTAACGCAAAATCAATCCCTTTCTTCCTGCTTCCTTTTTTTCCCCTCTCATTTGGTTGTTGCTTTATTTTAGCACCATAATGAATGCTGGGAGAGGAACACATAAACCATGAGATTCTTGGAAGAAGAAGGCAGACAAACCCCCATCTCGCTCATAGCTATGTCTGGATTGCCTTCTGCGCTGAGATAGGAGTCAACATGTTTAGCGACATCAAAAGAAAACCTGATACCTTAAGTATAAGAAGATTAACACTTGCAGTGATCTTGAGCTTAGGCTTCTCCAGGACTTTCAACAGAATGTGCCAGAAGGGACAATTACCGATGAATTGGCACCAACATCTCGTAGTTATTTAACAAAATCTGGCACAGTGTATAAGCTCTCGTCCTTAAGACTTCCTTTCAAGTCTGGCCCCGGTATCAGAAGGCTAACAGATTGGGGAATGTGACGAGAGCCGACTGCAGGGGAATCTGCAGGAACACTGAAAGAGGGAGGTGGGAAAAAAAGAAAGCAAGCAAGCGAGAAAGAAAGAAAAACAAAGGAGACAAAGAAGCAAACAAAGAAACAAAATCATATCACTGAGTAGACATTTTATTTCCTGACTTTGGGGCTGTGTCATATCTCAGGGTGGATATTTGCGGTGTGTCTAAGCTCACTGGTATGCCTGTGGGTTTTTCACTGTGTACCTCAGTGGACTCAATATGACAACTTTAGGAATGTGACATTGTGTAAAACTCTGAAAACAAATGCTGACAGTCTGACACAGAGCCACAGATGCATGCAAAAACACACAGACACACCCACACACACACACAGACAGGAAAAAAAATAAAAATACTTTTTAATCATATAATATTTTAAAGAGCATATTATTTCATGATTATTGCTATTTAGAGTCATTTACAATACTCAGGTGTCACACACGGTCCCACAACCACACACACACTTCAGGTGCGGAACACCTGCGAGAGATGTTACATTGCCACGAGCGCTCTGCTAATCCTTACCTTGAGCGCCACGCACTCACCGCAGGACTTCTCAGGGTTTAGAAAGTACACTACTCTTTACACATATATCACTCCCCATTAATCCAAAGTACATACTGTATGCTTGTACCTACAACGATTTTGTACAGCAAATGTAATCTGCCTGTCAGAGGGGATGCCAAAAGAGGAAGCCGCATGGGGGAGTCGTGGACGAGCTGCTCAGACAAAGACGTCTCCTTCCCTGCAGGAAACTGTGAAAGCGCCCCCGCTTTTCACCTCAACAACACACAAGAGGGGGCAACAGCTTGGGTGAAAATTCTTTCATGTTTACCTTTTATTTAAGTTAAATGTGCACTAAGCACTATTTTTTAAATTACCACTGAATGAAATGATGCTCATGGTGTTGAAATCAAGGAGAAGCATCACTTAACTCTTTAACTCCCTTGAGGTTTCATCGTTCACTATTTTGGTTAGATAAATCACACATTTACTGTATGGTTCGGTCTCAGCAGCTCTCATCAAACGCCCCCAGAAAAACAAAACAAAAACAAAAACAAAAAAGAACCTGATAAACCCTCTGTACACCACCTGCCCAGCACTTAGGTAAACAGACAGTCAGAAAATCACTTGTGAATCAAACATCAAGCCAGCAACTGGTGGAGACCAAAATAAAAAAAAAAGCAAGAATATTTCACTTGTGTATCACATTTGGTCAGAACCTCTGCTCCAAATCAATACTAATGCTCTATGTTTGCTAACCTGTTATCTTCAGTAACTTTATGAGAATCTGAGAGTTGGTTGATGTACATTTTTTGTTTATTTTGACATTTTTCTGAACTTACAGCAGCCACAACTTGATTAATGCAGCATTACAACGTCAGTTGTCAACTGCTGTTTAGGAAACATGTGGAGACATTAAGTGTTTGGAGGCAGAGAGAGCAGCTTTCTGCAAGTTTCTGCTCTTGATTCAAAATAATGTTGCAGATGTCTTAAACATTAATCCACGTGTCCTAAATCAACCTGAAACAAATGTTTGCTTCAACACTTTTATTATACTAACATGCAACTATTTTGCATTCTCTCAACACATTTTAAGGGAATATCGACCAAATGATGACTTTGAATAAACCCACAAAAATTTTCAATGGGAAAGGTTTTGCAATATTTATTTGCGGAAAGTAAAATATTATTTAAGGTATTTATTTATTTAGTCAGGCAACTGGGCACAGGGGGTGGCTCAGTGATGGTTAGGGAAACATCAGTGCAGCAACAGCATGGTTAGCAGATGGTTAATGTTGGCCAACAAAAACCACTTTGCTAAAGGATGATAAAGATCGTGGTCAGACGGGATGCAGACATTAGTGTTTGAGGTGAAATGCCTTCATCTAGCAACACACTACAATACCTACACTTTTCCTTTTCTCTCTGCTACATGAATGTCTCACTACTTTCATAATTGGCACTGAACGTAAACCAGTACCATGAACATAATTTCTCGGTGACATCGTTGCTTTGCTAATGAGACAATACATGTCATTTGTCGCCCCTCGTAAGTAGCTGGTTAAACTAAAGACA
Organism: Scortum barcoo; assembly: GCA_023238725.1. Classification (NCBI taxonomy): domain Eukaryota; kingdom Metazoa; phylum Chordata; class Actinopteri; order Centrarchiformes; family Terapontidae; genus Scortum; species Scortum barcoo. Next base: position 19,577,069 of record CM041531.1, read on the forward strand.
CTCGCTCTGAACCATCAGCTTGACTTGATTAAAGAGAAGCATGATTTCAGAGCGACTTGTTCTTATTCAGCTTGTTTTTTTTCAGCCATTATGGGTCATCAGCTTTAGAACTCAGACCTGAACAGATGCCACGGCATGTTCCATGTTGTAAAACTCCCACCCCGCGTTTTTTTTTTTTTATTTAAGAAAGCTGTGAGTGATCTGACGCAGAACTCCAAGACATGGTACAGATAACAGGTGACAAGACAAGAGGCTCCGGTTCGTTGTTGGATCTAGAGGCTGCCTTGGGATACTGTGACAGACGTTGGATTCTGACACATCTCCATGGTGGATCGGGGGGGGGGGGTGAGTGAGTGATTTGGTGTTGTTTTGGAGAAATTCCCTCCAGTCATAGTGCTCTCTCATTCCCTAACCCTCTCTGGAGTGGCTCTGACAGATAGACGGAGGAGACGTGACCTGAAACAAGCGGCTGTTTGATCATCCCCATACCGCTTTCATTCTGTCACAAAGATCTATGCAAAATCACATAATATTAAAACAGATTTCAGTATTATTAAAGTGAAAATAAGCTCACTGGTGCCAATGAATTATACATCAATAAGTCTGACAAAATCTATTTTGTAAGTAAACTGATGAGCCAGGGGAAGAAAGAGAAAATGTGATAAGTCTCAAGAAGGGTATAATGTAGGCCATGGAGAGATTTGGCATATGTCTGTGTGGGAGTATGTGTGTGTGTGTGTGTGTGTGTCTGTGCACGTGTCCATGTTCGCACTTTAGAGACAGAGAAATAGTCAAGCAGATCCTAAACTGTCAAGTGCTGTCAAAAAAAAAAAAAAAAAGGACTTCTAATTTTGTCCACTCTCTAAACACGAGAAGTTAAAACCAGCGAGCGCACATGTGTGTATGTATGTGCGTATGAGTCTAAGTGTGAGTGACAGTGTATGTGCAGACAGACACTTGACTTAATTTACGGAGAGTGGGAGTACATGTAGACATATGTTGGGGGAAAAAAAAACATCTAGATCTCTCTATAGAAGGTAAAGTGTATCTACAGGAAAATACACTCACAAAAACGAACTCAGAAATCTGCACACCCGCACACACACAAACTCTCTGCTATCCCAACACCTCATAAAGTCAGAGACCGCCCACGCCCAAACAAATTTAAAACAATCAGAGCAGACTGCTCCAGTCATTACTCTGGTCTCGGTGACAGCTCGCCCTGCTCACCTCATCTGTCTGCCCTCTATAAAGACCAGCCTTATGGACAGGCTCAGATCCCCCCGACCCCTTCTCACACCCTTCCTTAGACGATAGCCCTTAGACCCCCTTCTGACAATTTAGGCATGGTGTGGATGCTTTTGCTGTGCCTGGGGACGGACCTCCAAGCAACTTTCAGAAGTAGCTTTTAAACTAAAACTTTCAACATACGCCGCAAAACACAGCATCGAAAACCTAACATCATTTTGTTGTTGTTTTTTAAATCTCTCATTCAGAAATAAGATATCTAACACCTGACAATATAACCTCATGATATCTTTCTAACATTATTAAAACTTAATCTCACAGAAATTTAGACACGATTTCTTTGTTTTAATGTTTACTTAAAAATGTTAGGATGATATTGTTTGGATCAGTGTTTACAGTTTACATTTACCCAAAAAAAAAAAAAAAAATGTAAGAGCTACCTAACCTCCTAACCCTTTAATAGCTTTCTCCGCTGTGACCTTCCACTAAAGATCATTCTTTATGGCTTTGTTGATTTATAACACAGTACACAGTGAAGAGTGACAAGACAGCCAGGGCAGTGAGGGCAGCAAAAAAAAAAAAAAAAAAAGTCTGCCAAGTCATCACTATGGCACAAACCAAGACTGGTTTCACTATTGTTCAGCTTTTTTTTCTTTCTTTCTTTTAGCCACTGACACATTTCTGTACGCCAACACAAACGTGTGAGCAAAACAGATGGATGCAACTAATCACCTCATATTCGCCAACACACACTTTTAATCCCTCTATTTCTGGCAATCACATGTAGAAACAGTCAGACAAAAATACAAATCTTTACCTCTTCCCCTCAGGCACACATGCGGGGACAAATAAACGAACGCACCCCAACATAAGCCTCTCCGACTCTCCTCCACTGCTGTACCCTGCTGCAGCCGACTTAGCCAGGATTTACGCAGCCCAGTCACAGCGTCTCCATTAATTGCTGAAAGTGACACCATGCACGGTTATTACACGATTACGACATGACAGCTCTCGTTTTTCACCATTAAGAAGCAGACGGGCCTGTGCTCAGCTGCAGCAGGGTGTCAGCGCATGGGAGTGAGTCGGCAGGAAGACAGGTTATACTGCGAGGGGCCGCGGCCACAGCATGGGGTGCTTAGCTTGCTCATGTGCTGGCACGACACGTGGTTGACGTTAAGAAATTTACCATCCTGACGGAACCGCACGCCAGCGGCTGAAGTCGTGCTCGGTCAACGGGGACGGCGATTTGACTCGTCAAGCACACTGGCGTAAAAAGTCTCAAAAACAAAGCTGGTGTCATTTTTTCCGCATCTTTTGTGGTATAAGAAAGAGTAGTAGCAAAGGTAGCAGCTCATATAAGTAACTGTAACCTTAGCAGACATTTATGAGAAATAGTGGATGCATGTCAAGCATTCAGCAGAGTAGTTTGGGGTTTATAGCTAGCACTGCCTTGATATCTAATATGTCTCAAACAGTATAAATTATGTGAGAGGGCAGTGGGATCTGTAAGGTCATGGTGGGGGATCTTTGGGGCGGAGGGGGACTGGCAAGATAGTACATATATTTTACACTATGTACACCATTAATCACTATTCTGTATAAAAAGTCTTTCTTTTAGTTTTGGCAATTCACAACTAGCAACCTGTAGAGGCCGTCAGCATAATCACCAATAACGCACGCTCACGATCATAGTCTCCTTGCCAAAAATAAAATAACATTGTCATCTAATGTGATTATTATGTCCTCACCTTTAACTACAATTATGAGAGAAAATAGATCTGGCTTGCAGTTCTATTAATTGCCCTTTAGACTTGAAGCAAAGACGTCAAGGCCGTATGGATTTTCTGCCAGGGATGTCGTGTGTAGCTGTAGAGGGTTTGTAGGGGAGGCGGGGGGGGGCTGAAAGGAGGATGTGAATAATGCATTACAAGGTATGAGGCTGGTAAGGAGCCGGGGCTGTGGGAATTTAACAGCATTTGTGTTTGTCACACAAATCAGGAAGTCTCGCCGCGTTCTGAGGCAAATCTGAACCGACGGCTGAGAACGGAGGATGACACCACCTTTTCAACAGAACTCGGGGCCTGAGAAGGAAGCAGTCGACGGGAAAGTGAGAGAGGAGGCGCACGTGTGGACGTGTGTGCGCTAGATGGAAAACTGGAGGGGAGAGAGAAGAGATAGGGAGAGTTAAATGGAGCAATGTCAGCCTTTCTGAGAGAGGTCAAACACAATTGAAATGCTTGCCAAGTAAATGGTCCAATCATCGCTGAATAGATGAGATACACCAGTGAGAACAATATACATACCAATCATTACTTCTCATTGTGTGAACTGTTTTTTTTTTCCTCAACTGGAATTCATGAATACTACATAATATTAACTGGAATACTATTGCTGAACAAACATTTGTACATTTCTGGAATTGTTTCTGGTGCTGTTACCCAGAATGATTTACAGTGAGTCATTCTGGGTAACAGTGAGTGATGAGGACACTCAAGAACACTTGGAAATGTGCAAGAGGTTGATAACTAACCTCTGGCCTTTGGGGATCAAACTTTTTAGTTATATGAGGTACATGATGATCTATAATCTCAACTCAGCTTGCTGCCTTTTTTTTTACCATGTTACACATAATATCTGCCACACTGCTCTTCACAGTGAGAAATAGATACCCGCAATTCAACATTTACTAGCAGCTACTCTCATGCATGTGAGACCTTCAGATGAATGAGGGCCATGCTAAGGTCAGACATACTAAAGATAAAAGCCATTGACCTCTGCTCGGGAAGAGATTCTCTCCCTGCCTGGCATGCCACACTGCTCTGTGGCGTGTCTGTCAGTAGGTCTCTGTGTGTGTGTGTGTGTGTGTGTGTGTGTGTGTGTGTGTACACGCAGTCTATATATAAGATCAGTTGTGCATGTCTATGTCTCTATCTATGTAGCAAGGGTCAACTTGGGCTCCTCACATAAGCCTGTAAGGCATGTCTGAGGCAGTCTGGAGACGGAGGTTGGTCTTAAAGATTTTAACCTCGCCTGGTTTGGGAAAGGAGGGGGGTTATGGCAGGGCTATGGGAATGGGCAACTGGGTGCGTGTCGGGCTGGGCTGTTGCCCTGCTACTGATGAAGAGGGTGCGGAGGTGCAGACAGACAGGAAGCAGATCACACTACACTGCTGATTTTTACCCTGCCTGTGCGCACTGAACTACCATGACTCTGCTTTGTGATTATAGTATATAGATAAACATTAATGGTTAACTTATCAAATGCAACTTTACTTCCATGCAATGCAGAAAAGGCAAACTAACTAAGAAAAGTTACAGTAAAGTTTGCCCAGCTATTCTGATGGAATTTGTATGCTAAATGATAGCTTCAGTCCATTTTCTTCTCTTATTTCTTGCCATTATTGTTGCTGTAACTTGTTCTTCTCAACTCTGTTGCCCAAATAAGACCATCGGACCAGACCATCAAATCATGATGAAGCAGCTACAGTTACAAAAATGTAGAAAATGTCCAGCTACTCTTCCCGAGAGTAGTAGTTTGAAGTAGTTTTGTGCCTCGCTGCTGACAGGAGATTGTATGTTACTTAAGGTAATGACACAAAGGCTCGCCTGCCAAGCCGAGGCTGGCAGACACATACCAGACCTTCACTTAAAAGGCCGCGTCAGGGGTTAAGTGGTCATGGAAAAGGAGGCAGGGAGCCGCCGCTGAAGTTATTAGGCAGCATAGTTTCTCTCGTCAGCAGGTGGGAGGTGAGATCTGGTGTGAGGAGCAGGTGCTGCTCAGGGCCAGAGATCACAGCTGAACCTTAGGCTGTGATAAGCCCAATGCCACTTAAATTACATCCCCAGCACCGCTTTGACCCTGCATGGTTTGTATGTGTGCGAGAGAGAGAAAGTGAGAGACTTGAGGGTATAAGTGTGAGAAACAAAAGCTGACACGTGGATGTATGTGAGTGTGTGTAAAAAATGTATGTGCGTGAGAGTTCGCTTTTTCTTTTAATGGTGAAGGCTATATGACTGTCTACATACTGTATGTCCTTTAAAGAGAAAACACTGACAGCTAAATAAAGTCCAGTCAGGAATGACAGCTAAGGGCATGTTTGTCTGTTTATAGTCTCTCTCATTCTTCAAATTCTCTTTCACTTCAAACATCCACCCAAGTGTTGATTTGCCTTCACAAGGCTCGGGGTGTGGGGGTGGAAAAAAGGCTGCCGATGAGAATGGAAGACGGAGGCCTATGTGGTTTTGTCAAACGCGAGTGCTCATCCGCAAACTGGCATCAAGCCACAGATTTCAAACTCTGGTGTTTTGTCTGAAGCCGGTGTCGACACATGTTAACGACACTTTGGAAAGAAAAGGAGTGGGAGAGAAGCTAAGGTACGGGATGAAAGTGGCAGAGTGAGAAGGCGAGGTAAGAGAGCAGGGTGGATGCATTTATTTGATGATTAGGGGTTTTTTTTGTTAGTTGCAGCCCAAGAGACCTCGACACCAGAAGCACTTCCAGGAAACCAAAATCATAAACAAACCAAAAAAAAAAAAAAAAAAAGGTAAAAGAGACAGGGGATGAAAGTGGACAGAGAGCAGAGGCACGGGGAGCTTTGAGGATGAGGCGAGGTGAAGTATCGATCATCCATTGACAAACACAATAGAAATTTTAGATGTGATGTGAGAGGCCCCCATCCATAATTTATCAGCGAGCCAAATGTGAGTGACGTGGGGTGTGGACAGGGGGGAGCACTGAGTATTGATTAGTGGGGGTGGGGGTGGGGGGTGGGGGGTGGGGAGTGCACAGCGCAAGGAGGGAGGCTCCATAGAGAAGGAGAAGGGGAAGGAGGAGGAGGAAGAGGCGGGGGAGGTGGAGGGGAGGCAAAAGAGAGAGATGGCTGAGCGGGGAGGTGGGGGTAGAGGAGGGGGTGTAGATGGAGCACAGGAAAGCCATTAAGGATGGCAGTGTTACCAGACACTGGCAGCGACTGAGAGCGCAAAAGACAGTCGCGCAAAGATTGGAGGGGAGAGAGAGAGCGAAAGAACGAGAGAGAGGTCAACATCCACCCCCACCCTGCCATCACCGCACCCCCCATTCCATCCCACTCCACCCGTCTCCCCACCACCCCAATCAATATGACCATGTCAAAACATAAAATGCATGCTTTTGCTCTTAAGTAAAAGGTGTCTCAGATTTTTAAAAGCATTGATTCGGGGACAGGTCGATGGAAATCAAGGCATATTTTCCTGTGCAAAGAGGGGTAATAACACTCAGCTGATAATAGCACAACAGAGGGGGACTCGGCTGTGTCTGCAAGGATCGCGCTGGTCAGATTACTACACTCCACTCTCCACCAGGAGAGGTCTCGGGGAGGGGGCAGGTCAAGGATTCGAGCACTCTTACGCACAAGCCGACTCTGAGATTTGTCTATGGGGAGAGTACAAGAGGGAGAGTGAGTTGATGGCGCTGGACTTTTACTGGAGCATCTGTCAGAAACATTTTACACATTAAAGTGATGAGTATCTAGACAAGAAGTTCTCACAGGCTCGGTCCCGGGGGAATATGCACCATCAAACGCGGCCAGACGGAGCAGATAATTCCTCTTTTGCAATGCTAACCACACAGAGCCAAACAAGTTTAATGAGAATTCTTTCAAATGATATATTGTGGTTTAAAAATGTCAATCGTCATACCTTGAGGTGATACTGCCGGCCTATTCTGACTGTTCCCTTCGATTATTATTTGGCAAGTTTTTCTGTGCGCCCTGAATAAAAGTCAGTCACCGAGGGGAAAAACGAGTCTGAGGCAGAAAGGTTCTGGGTGGGTTCAGCGGTTAGGGAAAGTTTTTCCCTAATGTGGGCACCAGTGAGGCAGAGACAACCTCCATGCCGGCACTGGGGACACAGCACCGCCCATGGAACCAAACCCAAGTAGTTAAAACAGACCAGGCACAAAAAGAGACAGCAAGAAAAACACAAGATGAGAGAAGGAAAAAACAAAATCATGTTCCATAATCAGAAACAAAACTAGCACCCACCACATGAAGGGCACTGCCAGCGTGCATCCATGTGTCCCTTCTTGCTGCACCAGTTAGCGCCACAGCCACAAAATGGGGCTTTAAAGACAATGGCAGCGCAGCAGCAATTAGCCTTATCCCTGGGTGTGGCTATGCTCTGAAGACACTCATCTGTCCACGACCACAGAGGCGTGTAATGAATGACATGACATTGCTGTGACACAATAAAATAAACAACATCTGGCTGAACTTAAGACAACTCCCATCCTTTTTGTTGACCCCTTGACCTTTCATAGGTCATAAAGCAGGCTTTAATCAAGAGCAACTGCTCACTGCAATCAAAAATATACAATGTTTTTTTTTTTTTATTAAGAAATCCTAAACCTAATTATATATCCTCTGCAGGGTCACAAATTTATTTTTCAATGTTAAGATTGGAGATTGGATTTTTAGAGCCATTGCTCAGGATCGTGGCTTGCTTAGATTCTGGCTGATAAAACAAACATCAGATTACGCAATAGTTGTCAAAAGTCTAAATTCTGTGTTTTTTCATACTTCAAATAATTACGCAAATTAATTTTGTGGTGCAGTACATGGTCAGTCAAGGCCTGTTTCAGAAAACTCTTCACAGTACACAGTGACACCAAGAGCCGATGTCACAAGTTCAACTCTTTTGAATTACCTCTTGCAACCCCAGAGGCCATTACAGAGCAAAAGGTGGAAAAGTTAAGCTCTAAAAATACAACTCCAAGGGATCCCATCAGAAAAGAAAAAAAAAATGTCACCCATGGGACAAGCAGCAGGTAGTCATGCCTTGGTAACTGACACTTGGACAGGCTGGTCACAACGGTCGCTGCAGCCTGAGATTGAACCTCTGTTCTTCAAGATAACCAACAATCTCTCTAACCACCAGGCCAAGATAACACCCCAAACAACATGGTTTTCAGCTCAGAGAGGTGTGCGCTTGACAGGCAGCGTTACGCATTTTGGAACATCGCCCATCAAACTGTAAACCCAATGCCAAGACCTTTGAGTCGACGAGGTCTGACCTGAGCATTTCTCAGACACATGTTGTGGCAATCGCAGGAAGCGGAACGCTTGGTCGTTTGGCTGGTTCCATCCTGATTGTGTGATCTGTTTTAATGGTGTAGCACATGAGAATGTGGGAAATGGAAGCCGGCGAGGAGATAATCTGGTCACCTGATCCAGGCTCGACGGAGGCGATGACAGCCGTGCTGTGCCACCGTGTGTCATACGATGAGGGGGCCAAACGGCAGGTGACTGACTCACCCCCTCTTAATGGACAGATGACCACGCCACCAGGAAGATGTGGGTGGAGGAGGACGGACAGGGGGAGAGAGGAAGAAGAAGGGGAAGGTAGATGGGGTTAAGGAGGTAGAGCGATGGCTTTCATTCGATACCCCATTTCATGTGATTCTTGATAAAAATGGGTCTGATGAGAGGTGGTGAAGGAGGGAATGAGGAGGGAGGAACGGAAAGAAGAGGTTCTCCGTCTCTTGCTGCAGTGGGCTAGAAGGCTCACTGCTGGTACTCCAGCGACACTGTGTGAAGCCAGCAGGTATGGAAACACTGTGTAACACATCCATGTGTTAGCGCGATCGAGGATGCATACGAGTGCGGTGTGTGTGTGTGTGTGTACTTAACAGCTTAATCAATTACCTAACCACTTGCCAAAGAGGAAACAGGATTTGCTCAACATGCCTCCCACCTTTCAGAAGAGGAGTCTACACAAATAGCTTACGCACACAGCTCAAACAAAGAACAAAGCATCTCCCCGTCCTTTTGTTTAAAGGAGACTTCTGGTACATTGTATCAATAGCCAGAGTTCTCTGTGGAAACAAAGCCAGATGACAGTCATCAGTGCGAAGGAGAGGGGGTACCCGCACAAACACATCTATATTAATATCTTGTATTACTGCAGTCACACAAGATAATTACCTAAAATAGATAAAGGGCCAGGCAGCATGCTAACACCCTCATAAATGCAGATGTTATGCGGATGATTTAATCACGGGTCTAACAGATGTTTTTAGGCTGCCCTCTTTCATTAAAAGCCTGCCGCAGCAGATACAGGAATCAAAGATTATTCGAGGAATTAGGATATGAAAAGCACGTTAGCTCAATTAAGGAAATTAAATTGTGTACATTACACAGGGCCATGTTCAACCAGCAGTGAGCATTTTGCCGGCTAGGCCGGGGCATAATAAAATCAAAGAATCACGGCTTAATTGAAATGCACTTAAAAAGGATCATGCTGACAAATGCGATTGTATTGAGGCGCTAATGTGCACACCTCCTCCCAGTCCTCTTTAAATCCAATGAAATTGAAATATCCAGGGCTGCTGACCGCTTCCTGATACAATCAGCCGGCCGGCAGCACAGCATATTCAAAGAGGAAGAACAAGACGATGAAAAAACAGGAAGCAGGTAATCAATTTAGAACAAACACATGAGGACACCCTTACTGCTGCCTTCTTCTCACACACAGACAAACACACACTGTTGAGACCATTTAAAGATCAAAACAAATGAGAGGTGAAGTGTAGACAACAAGTCATCATAGCCTTATCAGCGTTGTCCTGTCAAGGGAGACCGTTCACTTCTTTGAGCTCATAATAGCATGGGGTGGACGCTCGAGATGATGGACCACTTTGTGTTTAGCCAGAGGCTCAATTAACATGCATAAACACACACAAGCGCCCACAGGAATATGTTTATACCCACATTTGCGTATGCAAACACACGCTAACGTACATATAACCTCCTGTATGTTTCCACACATCTCATCTCTATTTCATTAATTAGAGGCCTAGATTGCTTACAGGCTCAATGGAAGGCCGCCTACTGCAATCAGACAAACGCATTCAGGTCTGTGTGGAAATCCATTTCATTGTCTCCTGATCAAAAGCACTGGAAACTCTGTTTGCAGCACTTTAGCCAAATAGATAAGTAATTAAGATTTAACTACCAAGTTTGGAAGTGTGTGCTTCTTGGCTGCATGGAAATACTGCATGGATTAAAGTTGTTCTAAACACAGTAAAACATTAATATCCAAGTTTATAAAAAGAGTATATCATATTATTATTTGCTACTCTCCAAGGCTCTATACTGCAGCCTACTTTTCTCAGCACTAAACAGAATATGTTAGGTTGGATCATAGTGGTTGTGAAGGCAAAATAAATTACCATCTTGCAAGCTGAAAATCATGTATATGAAAATAAACAACTCTCTCCCTCAACACTTTTATTTTATTTAGTAGTAGTTGATGAGAACATTGTACTTGAATTGCAAACACTAAATACCTACACCCTTTTTTGAGCTCACGCTATTTTTCCACAAACAAGCCTTTCCCTCTTCATATATATGTAAGCAAACAAAAATAGAAGGTCCACAGTTGGACTGCTGATATGGAAACACAAAAGGAATGTGTTTGCTATTTTTCCTGCCATTAGTGTGTTTGCTGCTGAGCAGAAATGTACTCTCTAAGGTAATTCTCTGGAGGAGCCACTAGGGGAGCTTCCACCCCCCTTTTCAGCAAACTTGAGCACACAGTGTATTCAAACACAGAGGAACACATGGCACACACACACATACACACACACATGCAGGGATAATGGTGGAGACGAAAAGAGCAACAAAGAGTGACGGAGAATGAATGAGATCTTTTGTGGTATATATGGTATATGTGGTAATGCTTTTTGTCTTTTTATTATCATTGTGGTCTTCATCCTTTCATTATTCAGCCATGCGCACACACTTCTCGCTGTTGACACTGCTGTGCGATACAGCGAACGAGCCAGCATGCTATTGTAGTACAGACTGGTATAGCGATGGGAATACCCTGCGCCCCAAAGTACAGAACACACCTCCATTATGCATTACACATCTAAGATATTTAAGCTCTTTGTAAGAGTTAAGTCTTGGAGCCATGCCGTGTCATTCTGTGGGGGATGATAGGGAGCTTTAGTCATGTCTGTATTAGCGGGATGACTTCCAAAGCCTCTGGGATGGTGTGTTACAACCACTAGCTCCAGTCAGTCCCTGCGTTGATACCCAACTCTGCCTGGCCCTAAGCACCAGATCAGAACCCCAAATAGGCCTTGCATTAAAGGGGATAAGCCTTACCACAGGGACCGACTATTCACAAAATAAGATCAAATGAATTGCTGTAGGTTTATTGTGAGTCAAAATAAATAGAAACGCAGTGGTTCTACAGTCCAGCATGGGGATGGAGCCAAGGAGCAAAGCTCTGATTTTTGTTTTGTGCGTGAGGAAAAAAAAGGCTGAACAGATTATTGTGCTCGACAAAAAGTCTTAGGGAGGGAAAGTGAGACTTGAGACCTGTGAACATCAACTGACACGAATTCCAGGACACGTGTCGTCTTCAGAAGTGGGAATGGCAGTGTTTTCCCTTCTTGGAGCAGGAGAACATGGTTCTTATTCTAAGATAAATACCGCCCATCTGTCTGGTGCTGTATGGTGGCGGGGTGTGTGTGTGCCAACATCGGAGCCCTTCAAGAGACACTTAGGTCTGTGTGTATATTTTCACAGTCTGATTGAAGTAAAACACAGCCTTTAATGTGTCATTTTAAGTGAACACCGTGCCCAAATGAAAACACACACACCTACAAGTCCCACTTAATTGAAGGCTACAGGTTTTCACATTGCAGACAGTTTTTTTTCCTCTTCTTCTTTTTTTTTTCTTTCCAATGGGAGAGGAGAGCACTTTTTGAAATCAATATGCTCAACTTGTTTTCCTGCAAATTAAAGCTGCCATTCTCAGGCTGGTGTCACCGGGGACCAGCACAGAGAGACAGAGAGGGATAAGAACTGCAGCAGTAAAGTTTTAGATTTCAAGCAAAAAAGATTGAAACGTAATCCTGCATTATCTCAAAATGACTGAAAGAGAGAGAGAGAGAGAGAGAGGGTGACACTGAGAGAGAGAGAGAGAGAGAGGTGATTGGGAAAACATACACACCAAAAGGGAGCCCAGATGCTATTTTTGTTTTCTGACAGAATAGGGAAAAATATTCAAAATGAAGAGAAGAATAAAAATACCATGACACGATCATAATTTCAAACGTTCCTCACACATTTCTCTTTGAGATATAACATAATAAAGTGTCTGTTACAATAACTTGGTGTTGACATTCTTTCCATCCGTGGGAGACGAATTTCATTGGTACGAGTTTCTGCCTCATCTTCCATCTCAATAACATGCAATTGCCTGCAGTTAGTCGACATACCATGCAATTTACACACAAGACTGCACTCTTCTCACTGTCTGCTCCGCTAGACCAGGACTGTACTTTGCCATAAAAACACATACACATTTCAGGAAGCTTTGTAGTGCCTAAGAACCTCAATTAGGTTCATCAATATTTGATGGAATGACTCTGATAAGGTCTGCACCCCCCCCTTCCTCCTCCCCTCCCCCTCCAGTGCCCCTGTGCTGGCGTGATGTCTTTAATTGTTGGCCCAAAGCGCTGGAGACAGACAAGACTTTGTTTTCTCAGTAATGGATGGCTCTGTCCCTAACACAATATTGAGACTGGCTGTTGTGCAAGCATGGCTGCCGCACTCCTGGCCTTCAGTGAAAAGGGGAGGGAGAGAGATGTTTACAGAAGTGGAATAAAGTGGAGGGAGTCATGTGATGAACATTGGACCCCCACCCACACCCCACCCCACCACATAACATTGTGTGCATTGTCAGTACGCAGTGGCACTTGATAGAGCTCCATCACTCCCTCACAGCACAGCACAACCCATTGCTTCTCCACATCCAACTCTTGCAACAGAGAACTTCTCCATCACCGTGTGAAGCGCTGCATCCATGCCAGGCCAAGCTCTTTAAAAACTATCTTGCACATACGGCAGAGGCTGTCGAGATAAAACAGGCACAAGGGGAAAACATGAAAGACAGTCCTCACCCTCCCTGCCTCCACCCCCGTCTCCTCCTCCTTCCCCTGGCGTGTGTGTCACTTTCACCTTGGCATGCGGCGACTGCATCCTCTAACCTCGCCTGTGCTCCTCTTCCAGGACCCCTGAGCTGTCCTCGGAGGTGCCTTTACTAAGGGATTTCTCCTCATTGACTTCCTGGGTAAATTGATTTTAATAGCCAACACTTGGGGCCTTTTCTCACGGTCTCCTCTTTTAGCAGCGGCAGGCTCCGTCACGCCCTGCCATATTTCTCCACTCAGGACGTCTGGGCTATTTTCCAGGGCTATTGGAATAAGAACTGACGAATCCCTTTCAAGGTCCCAAGGAGATAATCTCCTGTCATTTCTGATTTGCATAACATTATTTAAAATTTAATGTAATGGCATTAAGCTATAGAAGACCCTCCCTTTTCTGCGAGCCCACATCTGTTTGTGGTGTGTGTGCATGTGTGCGCAAGTGCTTTTGTGTATGTGCATATGCAGCTACACAACACTGTGGGTGCTCATCTCTGGTGGGGTAACAGGAAGCCCCCTTCCTCCCTCTGCTCTTCTCTCTTTCTTCCTCTCCTCCCAGAGCGAACCCCACCTTCCAATCCGCTTCAGCTAACGCAGAATACAACCGCGTTGCACTGAGATAATCAACAGATAGCTCAAAGCAGATGAAAGAGGTATCAGATCTATCCACACTCAAACACACACACACACACACACACACACAAAGACACACACGCGACACAGCTAACAAAGCAGTGCGTTCCAGGGTACGGGGCCAAGGCATAGCCCAGAGGACCGAGGGCCGGATACCATTCCATTTGTCGGATCCGTACGTGTCCTACTTAGAAGGCTGCAATGGGATTCAATTAGGCTGGAACCAAGACGAGCCGATAAATTAATTTATTAATGAATACAATGGAATGGAGAACGGCGGGATGAGCTTGCTCATTTGTTGAGGCCTGGCTAGGACAAACAAACTCCACTACAATACAGGGCTTTGATTGGGAAGGAGATGGGTCAAACTGGGATAATACAACGCAGACTTTAATAGCTTTGTGGTGGGTTTGTGAGAAATTTCAAAGTATTTTCATAATGTATAATATTAAGCAAAAAAAAAAAAAAAACTACATTCACTGCTGTTTATCCCATCATATCTTGTTTCTTGTTCATGTTTTCCAGTGTAATCTAGAAAAACACAAGTGCATGTAAAGACAAACATGAAGACAAAACCACACACACCCGCATCCAGGCATGAAGGCAGGTAAATGTGTGTACAATGTGCAATTGCATTACTGATACATGCACACATACAGAGAGGGCAAACACACACAGAAACATGTTATTACACTGCAGACAGACAAGAGTACAAACACACACAAACTCGTATACACACCATCTCTATTCTCTGTGGTAGAGCATCTTCCACACATTAAAAATAAATTCATTCAGAGTCAATTTGGAGAATGTTTGGCGAGGCAGGGCAGGAATACCATCTGAGCTCTGGGAATTGTAGATTGCTCCCCCTCTCCCAAAGGCATTCTCTTTGTCTATCTATTTGGTGTGATTAAAAATACAATGATGAATGCATATTTCTTCCAGATGAATAACTTGAAGGGGTTGGCAGCAGATGAATCAGGAAGCAGTGTGTCAGTAGAGATACTCGCCAGGTCAGAGAGATTCACAGTCAGATCCTCTGTAGGCTGGACTTCCTCAGCATGGAGGGGAAAAAAAAGAAAAAAGAGGAGGTCATCTGGACAACAGTCCACAACACGGGCCTGGAGCTGGTTAAATTCACATTAAAGCAGCAGGCAAGATTTTTATGTAAAAACACAACATCTAATCATCCAAGAAATGGAGATGCATTGAGACAGAATTCCCATTCACCTGAGAGCCTAAAATTCAACTTATTTGCCTAAATTCATTTTTAATGTCAGGTAAGGTCACCAATAATACACGATCCACACAGAGATGTGATATATTAACTATCTGGACTACAAAACTGTTTTCTGATTATGAATTCATAAGCACAAATGTGTAGAAATCTGCACTCGCTAAATGTGTCCATGTTTTACAAAAACAAATTTAGTTTAGACTGTGTATTTCATCGGCATCGCATTCGGAAACATCAGTGCATACTTCTGGATGTTTTTAAAATGTGTTACATCTTGCAGCCATTTGGGGCCACCAATGTACGAAGTTGCTTGTGAAGCTTTATTTCAGTCAAAAAAATGTAAAAAGTGGGAAACAATTGCAATCCGTTGCAACACTCAAAAGAGCCACCACAACTATCCTCCCGGCTAATGTAAACATACACAAACACATGGGTGTACGTATGTAACCACACCGTTCCTACCACCATACAGCCATACATACCTCTGGGTACTGGGTACCAAACATATGAAACGTAAGCCTCCCAAATGGCTGGGGAGGGTCTGGGCTTGAAGGGGAGCGTTTGAGGCTCATATCCCCAGTAGAGATCGCTCCTGGCAGGGCTACTGAGTGCTCCCCCACCCCCCCCCAGCCCCCACCCCCACCCCATTGCCCCTACTACAAACCAGAGAGAGGAAGGCCCTCCTCTCCTTACATGTCAACTTCAGAGAGCATGCCTCTTGCTGCCTCAAAGCTTTGATACCAAAATAGTCCAGGAAGCCTCTGTCTTAAAAATGCCCCAGCAGACCTTGATTCCGGGGATAGAGGGAGGGAAAAGAAAGAAAGAGGCTGGAAAAAGAGAAAAACATAGGAGAACTAGATATTACCAGGAAAGAAAGGGAGAGGGAATATTTACGGGTTTTGCGTGATTGCTCAGCGCTGTAGTTTACTGAAAACCGCTCTGGCAGTAGGATTGAATCTTGACCAGCAAATAAGTCTTTGCATTAAAATAATTCAGACAGATTTGGCGCTGGAGGGACAGGATGAAGAAGAAAGGTGTGAAAGGCCCTTGCGGGAGAGCCAACACTGACCTCCTCTGGGGCCCTTGGCTTCGAGGTCTTTCAGAGCATCCAGCACACGCCATATTTATATAAATAATACATAAACAACGTTATTCATAGCATCTGAGTGAAAAGAATGCTTTAATAATAGAATTGGTGGTGAGTTTAGAGAGCAGAAAAAATATTGAATACTGGAGAGGAGAGGGTCTGTTTTTAATTATCTGCAGCTGAAGTGAGAGAGAGAGAGTGGGAGGACAGAGAGGCATAATCAGAGAGAGACTGGAGAAAAAAAGAGACAGATAGATAGACAGAAAGACAACATGAGGGTAAGAGGGGGTACAACATCCAAATCCAGGTCTGTAGAGAAACATACTGTTGGGTCCGTCACTCACAAATGACATGTTTATTTCTCCATGCATTCAACAACAACAACTGGAAATTTGTCTAACTCAGTGTTAAGCTCAAAACTACATAGTTTCTTGTATAAGGAACTCCAACAACATGACCAGGTAAGTGGAGAACAACCAGTTGAATATCAAGGCATGACAGTGATAAGAGGTGTGGTGGGGTTTTTACAAATGCTCCATCACAACTTTCTCACTTGTTCACTGTGAATACACCACCCCTTAAGCATTTAGAACTCCCCACTGGTCACATCAGCTCCTCCACTACACATTCTGCAATGGTCTGAGCACCCTAACCCAAGGAGCTTCGACTGCAGTCAAGATGTCTCGTCAGTAGACTGACTATGAGCTGGTCAGTGTGCAGATAACAGTGCAGATGTAGAAAGCAAGTCAGTCGACCAGGGTTCATGTAGGACCTGCATCCTTTCTTGTTGGTAATAACGGCATTTGTATGTCATTGGTAGCTGGCACAGTCTTAAGGTTTAGCGATTAAATCCCCTATACCTAACAACAAATCAGTTTTACCAGTGCTGGGACACGTTACACCCCACTTGGGGCTGCTGTATCGGGCCATGGGAGTGAATAGTAGAGCCTTTCCTGGAAGCGCAACGCTACAGCAACAGGACTAGATCCCTAAATCCTGCTTGCACCTGGACTGAAGACATTTGGGATCTAAAAGGAGTCTGGCAGGGAGCTGGTGCCAGCGTTTCCTGCCTCCCCTCTCTGCTGTTAGGTTTGACGTGCCTTATAGTAGGGCCGCTCCCCAGCCAGCTCACTCGCCAAGTTAGCGAGCAGGCTAACACTTGCACCTAGACCTATTGGTCCGTTCAACTCCGAGCTCACCTGTTTACTCAACACATAGGTC
Source organism: Scortum barcoo (assembly GCA_023238725.1). NCBI lineage: Eukaryota > Metazoa > Chordata > Actinopteri > Centrarchiformes > Terapontidae > Scortum > Scortum barcoo. The sequence goes on from CM041531.1 coordinate 19,594,468, forward strand.
CAGGTTACCTTGTTCACTAAGCAATGCCTGGCGCTAGTCAGATGAAAGCACTCGCACCTGTCAAACAAACTGCTGGAACTGTGATAAATTAATGATCAAATGGCTGACTGACAAGTACAGTGGCACTACTGAGTCCTGTAAGCACCAAAGCCAAAGAAATAAAGATAGAAGGAGAGGGTGAGTGAAAGAGAGAGAGATGGTGAAATAAAGAAAAAGAGAGCGAGAGAAATAAAAAGTAGGGGGAGACTAAAGGGGGAAAAAAACAGAGGGAGAAGAGGGAGAATACCAAAGTGGGAAATATGAAGATGAGGGAGGAAGGAAAAACTGAAAAGACACTGACATCAAAACATCTTCAAGTGTGTGTGTGTGTGTGTGTGTGTAGGGTTGCATGTGCCTTCAAAGTAAGGGGAGCAGTGGGAGCATAAACCTCGGTATGGGGTCGGTACAGCTCCCTCTATTTTGCGCATACACACGACTCAGCAGTAGCGGCGTACACTGACCGTATTACTAAGTTTGTATCAAGTTGAAGTCTTTATGGATCCTCGAACCGACTTAACCAAACTCTTAAGCTCCTACGCATCTAAACGCTGCCAACAGCCTAAAACATTGGCCCGGTAGCTGCATTAGTTTGTGACAGTGTTCCGACATTGCAGTAAACACACACACTTTGATAGAACAGCATTTTTATTATAGACATACAAGGGAATATTATCAAATCAAAAGACACAGTCAAAATTCATTATTCATCTGCAGTATTTTCATGGGGCTTTACACAAGCATATTGTCTTTCTCTGTGTGTGATTGAATATACTTTGGGGGATGACAGATTGCTTACGGCTTCTGAGGAAAAAGGGAGACAATGTCAAAAAAGGGTTTTTGTAAACAACGGATGATTGTGTGTTTTTTTTTTTTTTTGACGGTTAAAAGACGAAGTCACTGCGAACTAGCGGATACTCTGTTCTCTTCTCGGCACATTTCCATCCCTATTATGTCGTCCAGGCATTGTGGCGGAGCACTGCAGCTCATCTCATATGCAGTTATCCAGCTAACTACCAGCCTTCCCCTGCTGCTCCACCGGCCTTTGATAAGAACAGAGGGAAATTAAAATCATGAACCTGAATTATGAATCCAATGACAAGATAGCCTCCTAGGCTCTTTCTCCGCACCGTCTCTCTCGGCTAGTTCTTCTCCTCCCTCTCTTTCTGCCTCTCTTTCACTTTCACTCTTGTTCTTTATTTCTCTTTCGATCCCCATGTTGTTCTCTTTTACTTTTTCTTTTTCTTTTTTTCTCAAACCCAAACCCTTCTCTCTTGGTTGCAGAAGATTCAACTGCTAGCATATTCAGAGAGAAACTGAGAGGGAAAAGAGAGGAAAAAAGTTTCAAACGACGATAACACACAGTTTGATAAAACTGACAAGGGACTCAATTAAGGCTTCCTGTCAAATCGAGAGTGATATTTTATTAAGTGGCAGTGTGCCATCCGATGGGTACATCAAGCGACACATCTGTAGACGAGAGGACTGCACCAGCCGGGTAAGAGGGACACGTGTTGCCACTTTCAGGAAACATCAGTCGAAACTCACTTCATCACGTCTGCTGAAAAATTAAGAGGCCCCGGTATTAGGATGCTCATTTACTTTTTCATGCACCGCCCCTTGTATTTGAGGAGGAAATCTTCCTGGCCCCCTTTTTCCCCCTTTTATTTCGAACACATCCAAGCACAAAGACCTCTGGTATTAGCTTTTGTTTTATTACCGCCAGAACAAATGCAACCAAGATTCTGGCGCATCAAAAAAGAAAACAACCAAAGGCCTGCACTGTCGCTGTTGCGCAGGCGGCTTTTAAGAAATGGATTTTTAGGGCAACGAGTATGCTTATTTTGAAGCCGTGTCTGATGTTGCGGCTGTGATGCCATTTCCAGGATTCCTGATTCAGAATATTAAAACAGGAGAATAAAATGCTGCAGAAACAGTGCAACAAAATTTTCTTCCGAGCAGGCCCTCAAACCGTTGGGTGATATTTAACACAATTTTGGAATGAACAAGTTCGCCTGAATTAAAGGAGAATACATTTATTCAGAGTTACAAACAAGTAAAAAGTCTGCATGCAAGTTTGTGTGTGTGTTTCTTATCAAAATAAGCCTGCACCAAACCTACAGGAACACTTTTAGAATTTAAACTTAAACTACACTGACAGGACTTATTTCCTCAATGCTAAAATAATGTCTTATTTTATACAACATGTATCCTATTTTCCTCTAAAGAAAAATGGCTTTTTTTTCTCTCTGGTTTTTACATTGTTGTCTGCGAAATTGATGCCTGGCTGCTGTGGCTTTGACCCTAACACATTTTACTATTGTTTGCATATATAAATTAAAACTCAGTCTACCGTTGCACTCATTTTAAGTCGCTCTGGATCAGAGGCTCAGTAAAATACCCAAAATGTAAAATGGAATGTAGCTTTCTTTGTCTATCACAGCAAACAGAGGATTTGAGTATCAACATTACATATAAGCCGGGTTGTTTGTGTGGACAGTCGCATATACAGCAAGTTCCTTCCTACTTTAAATTTCTTTTTAAATAAAAGTAAACTTAATTCTTCAGAGAGAGCAAACATGGTGGTGTTGTTAAAAAGAAAACAGCAGCGCTCTGATGTGCCTGGAAGAGGCCATGGTGTTACAGTAAGATGAAACTTTAATTCTGAAGTCTCTCTTGTAATTGAGATTGCTCTTGTAGGATGTCGTACTGCTGAGAAAAAACAGATGTCCCTGTCCACCCACCCACACAACACACACACACACACCATAAATATGTGTGAGCATGGGTTTACATGTTGTTATACACAAGTATGGGTCTACATGCCAACTTGCCTAGAGTGTGAGTCTGTGTGTGTGTGTGTGTGTGTACATGACAGAGCTGACACAGCTCGGTGCTGACCATACATAGTCTGTTTCATCTAGAACAAAAGCTCTGTTGGAGGACACAAAAGGCCAGGTTCAAAAGCATTGCAGGCGTCAGGAGCCCAGGCCCAGATACATGAAACAATCAGTGTAAACTTGTCCGCAGCTAAGAGTGCTGTGATGCACCTACAACAATGCCCCTCGTGCTCAACAGGCACGGCTCTGTCCACATAAGACAAGATTAAAGCTCTGGATAGATCAAACACAGTGTTGGTGATTAGCGCAATAGAATGTTTTTCGTGTTTCTCTCATTGATTAAAATGTTGCTCCCAAGATGAGTGATGATTTATGCATGCCGTGGATGACTGAAACCGCATGGCTATGTGGCGGGTGGAAAAGAGGCAGGGGACACGTGCGTGTTTATTGGAGGATTTCTCACATATATGTGTACAAATGAATCTTATATGACAATTGTGACGAGTGAGGGTGGCGGTGTAACTCATTCTTAAGGCCACATCTCAATGACAGCTACCACAGATACACTGACAGATTCAGGCGCTGACGAGCGGATGCCTGAATCTTGAATCTTGTTTTAATGAAGAGAAAAATATGTAACCACACACACACACACACACACGCACACTCTCACTACTATAAATGTCTGAAGGTCTCACCCCCTCCTTTCTGATATTCCCCTCATTTCTCCTCCTCTCCTCCTTCCTCCATCCCTCTCTCCAGGATATTTATGACTGATAGATCTGTCAGCGCTCTTGCTAAACAAATGAAAGTTGCAAGTTGTGCTATCGAGGCGATGCTTTCATCAGCACTCGGTGGGCTCTGTTTGAAGTGGGCCCCCGCCTGCCTCGTGTACCGGCACTGAACTTGATGAGCTAGTACCTGGGAATGTGACATTTACATTCAGCTACCACATATAGCAAAACTGTGTTTATTTTTCAGCTGCGGAAAGCCGAAGCTGTATCTTAGGTCTATCATAGGTCTGCCGTATGATTATATAACTCAAAATGTATTTTTGTGTGACCGTCTTGCACGCCACTTGGATTCACTGTGATCACGTTGCAGTAGCAAGTCAAGTTACTTTAGAGTACTTCACCTCTAAGAAAGTAAAAAGGAAAACAACATAAACAATAACACTGGTGTTGTCATCACTGAATAACAGTACAACTAAAGTCCTACTCTTACAGGTTTTACACAAGGAGGTGTAATGTCATTTTTAACAGAGCACTGTGAATTTAATCCTGTCTGAATTGGCCATGTCAGTGTTTTTTTACAGACTGAGCACTGCTGTGTGAGGAAATAGTTCAGCTTCTTTTAACGCCTGTTAAACAGCTACTAAAAATTAGCTTAGAGAAAACTTCCTTGGTAAATATTAGGCCATTTCATGTGGGAGAAGAGCTCTTTTCTCCAGTCTTTGTGTTCAACATCACTGAGGCTCGAGATAAAGCCTTTCAACTCTTCACTCATGTCCAATAATATTGGCATGTATCAACATTATTCATATTCAAGACTCATGGGTTATTACGGGTTATTATTATTATTCAAGATTCATTATGCCGCAAAACATCCAGGATTATTGTTGTTGTTGTCACTATCATCATTATTATTTTAAGGATTATATTACTGTTGGGACTATACATGGAATGTACACATAAATTAACTAGATACTTCATATTTCCATAGACTGATTACAGAGATCTTTTTTCTTATAAAACTTAATACTATAATTAATACTATAGATGCCCTGCATTATACATCAATTCACTGATTCTTACAGGGCTCACAAGTTGCATCAAACTTGCATAAACCCCAATGCATGTGAGATGACAATAAGTTTAGTATACCTGTATTAGAGAGAAAAAATGAATGTGTGTGTGTGTGTGTGTGTGTGATGGTTCAGGTAGTGTTTTGCTCCCCCTTCGTACCTGCAGGCTGTTCTGCTCTGACCACATACCAGTGTGTTGTCAGCCCAGGGGCATTGTGTAGAGGCTGGCCTGGCTTTGGTCCCCTCGCCATCACTTTGCTACTGTTGCTTGAAAACCCCGAAAGAACTCCACTGACCGTCTCTCTATCGATGTATCAGTGTATCGCTCATATCTTTCTTTTTTTCCCCCAGTCTTTAACGATTTGCCTTTATTCATGAATAGACAGTCCTCCATAATTTGATCCACAGAGACACCGCATCACCGTTGGCTAATTAATTTCAGGTTGAGGATCACTCCCTTTAATAGCAAGTGTAGAGGAGAGCATCGCTTCCTTATTTATACGCACATTTTGGGACAAAGATTGACAGCTCGATGAACAGATGGGCCAACAGGCAAATGGAAAGATGGACAGAAGTATGTTTCTGTGTCTATGATGTGTGTGAGTGACTTCTGATGGTGCCTGCTGTGTCTCTAGCTTCTGTTTCCCCTAGAGTGACTGCACTGGAACAGCTGAATAATAAACATAATAGTGGGTGTGAGTCAGGAGAGCATCAATCATACAAAGCACTGGGGCCTATAGCACGAACTACAAAACTCCAACACAGGAATGCCTAAGGGATACACAAGCACACACAGAAGCCATACAGAGAGAAAGAGAGAGAGTGACGTGGGAGCACACTCACAGTCAAATGAGTGCTGAGGACTTTGCTTTTGTTAAGCTGCAGCAGTTCAAGTAAAATCCAATCTGTCCTCACTGTGAACAGACCACTCAGGTCACATTGGCTGATGAAACGTGCGCTTCTGTTCTCTGTAAGACCACTGTAAGTACACTGATACATGTGGTGAGATGACAGATTAAATAATTAATATCAAAAAATATTGTAATAACTTACATCTGTTGTCTTATGTTACAGCAAATGCATCTGAACGGGAACTGAGTATAGTTAAGAAAACCTCTGAATGTGATCCACTGTGATCCATCCAGCCAATTATTTTACTTAGACGCCACCTTGTAAAATTCACATGTATACAGAGGTGATTTTCTATGTCATACAATGGTATTTAACTATTTCTCTAACAACATTAAGAACAGCTTAAAGGCAAAACAATAAAAATAAACAGAAATCTATTAAGGCTCATTAAGTTCTTGCTAGGCTTAAAGTATATATACAACATCCACCTGTTGCAGACAAAATACTAGCTGCATTTTGGTTGATAGATGAAAAACAGTTTTTGCACAATTCTCCATCTATTTGTTGAGTATTAAGAGCATCCAAACCTAAAAGCTTCATTCAGTCGGGCAAACTCAAACAGAAACATGTTAGAAGGCTCCAGTTCTGACCTCTGTTTTGTTCAAATTACTCGTGGTTTGGCACACACTCACACACAGCAACACATAAATACATAAACACACGTGCACAAAATGTTTAGTCTCCAAATACGTATATGTGTGTATCCGAAAGTGAGAGGTAAACAAGTTTAATCATCCTGTTCCACGTCGGTTCCACTGACAGTTTACGTTAACAGACTGGGATGAGATGAGAAAGGTGGAGCGCCAGGGTTTTTACCCTAGCTGAAGCTATAAGTAGAAAAAAAAAATGCCATGAAGAAAAAAAAAAAAAACAATACATAGTTAGGCGGTGATGTCACATAGCCTAACAGAGCTAATTGGATACACATATATTTGTGGAGAACTTAACGGGCCCTTAAATTATGCATTAATCAAACAAAGCTTAATATGAACTGACAAGGAGCTTGGCAATCTGGCAGCCATCTGGAAGACAGGCCTGTCAGTCACAGAGAGGTGAGAAAGAGGGATGGCTGAACTCTGGGTTAACCCGGGAGAGGGGAAGAATGAAGGAGGAAGAGGGAAAGAGGGAAAGAGGGAGAGAGACAGCGAGAGACAAACAGAGACAAAAAACAAGGGAAAGACAATGAGAGATCGAGGTTGAGAGAGTCAGTGATAGAATTTGGGTCTAAAGGTTACCCTGACAGATATGAAGACTACAGAAGTTGATATGGACATTGCCAAAGATGAGGGTGGGGGGGGTCAGTATCACTGACGCCAAAACAAGGTCAGTAAGGGGTGTGTTTTTGACAGCTCCTAGTGACAAGCATCGCCAGGGTCGTCATATCTCAGTTTTACAAATAGCCACATGTACACGTGCAATGCTCTCTATGCCACACACCTACACACATGGTCACACGCAGCTAAACGTACACACGTTTGCAGAGCTACTCACAGAAAAAAAAAAAAAAAAACGGATGCACACAGAGAACTGCACACCCACCCATTTTCTCTCTGTCAGGCGCAAACACACACTACAATACCACATTCCACAGGCGTCCAACACACACTCACTTAACCCAGACAGAAAACACTTCACACTATACTTGCAGTATGTCTGACTGCCGTCACCCCTACCCTCGTGAACCCTGCTGACAAACGGTGTAGCTGTTGATAATATTGCTGTCAGTTGCAGCTGCGTGCCTCGACTGTACTGTGGGTGCATACAATCAGAAAGTTCTCCAAGTGGCGGACAGTCATACCATCAGGCTGATCGGTTGCCATTGGCAGCCGCTTCATTCCGCAGATGGGGACACAGTAACGAGGCGAACAAGAAGAAAACTGACAAGACTGTGATATGAGCAACGAACGATACTTCTTCCAGCTCACAGTGCACTTTGATTCGCTCCCTCCAGTGGTTAGAGCGATTTTGATTTTACCCGCCTGTAGTGTACGTAGACTCCTTTTCTCCTTTAAAATCCAAGTCTGATTTCACATTGTTCTCCACCTAAGTTATGTATGACAAACGCCTGGGGCCAAATCACCATCAAAGCGGCACATCGCTGGAACACGGTGCTTCCGAGCTTCTTACTGATGACAGATGTCACTTTTGAAGTGAGCACGGAGATGAAAGTGGCAGGGATGTGACGGGCGGTATGAGGACAGCTTCTCTGCTGCGACCTGCCATCATCAGTGCTGCTGAGGTGTAATGGGGAGAGACTGGAGGGGCCCGGGAGCCCCGAAGGCCGTCTGGGGGTGTCTGTCTCTGTGCCCGACGGGGCACACCCACCTAGCCTGCGAGCAGCCAGCACCCGACCTGGCAGCCCACCAGCCAGCCATTCAGCAAGCCGGCAAGCCACCTTGCCTCTGCCACCCGATTGGGATGGAAGTGTCTCCCTCCGTTACACTGGCTGCTCTGCCAGTGGATTCGTCGGGGTATAGAGAGAATAGCTAATCTGAGGGAACCAGCAGCCCGGAATCAAAGGGCCACTGGCTTCTCTCTTCCTTGTGTGTAGCAGCGCTCACCTGGGTACTATCCCCGGTGTGACAGAGCGAGCAGCAAGAGGACTTGGTAAACAAGGCAGAGCAATGCAACTTTCAAACAGAGAGGCAGCAAGTGCAGGGAAACCAAAACAAACTCTTAACTCAGGAAATTCACAGAACGTTTTCCCCCTGCCTTCTCCACTGTTCCCTGTGTCTTTATTGTGGCTTGATATGTCACCACTGTCTATATCTCCTACTTACTTCAAGTGGCTGTCTCTATTTTGCTGGGCCATAAATTATTCAGTGCCATGTGTCTTCTTAGTATCTGCGCTTTCCATTGGGATGCTATCTTATCCCCTCCTCTGAAAGAGGGGCTGGTGCTTTGAGACAGAGTTTGCAAAAGGTAACACAGGAACTTCAGCACCGACAACCACTTTCTTAGTAGGGGCTCTTGTCAAGTACATATATTTGTTCCAGCACAAGGAAAATATGAAAAAGAAAAACAAGAAAAAAAGTTGTATCTGAATACAACATGGAAACCAACAAGCTCCACTGCTGCTACTACAACAACTTGGACTAGTATCTGAGCTAAAAATAATGACAGTATTCCACATAGAGGGCTGTGTGTTTTGTTTCCCCAGTGCATGTGTGTGTGTGTGTGTGTGTGTATGTGTGGCCCAGGGAGCCCACTGTATGTAAAAGCTAGCCATATGCCATGAGACTGCATAGCATTACTGTCCAGACATTGAAGAGGTGACCTGATCCCAATTAATCACACAATCCCAGGGAGAACTGTCACATCCCATCTCCATCAGCAGCACCATCCTGTTCTGTCTCCCTCTCTTGTCATTTTCTGTTCCTCCATCTCTTTTCCTCTCCCTTTCTCTCTCACAAACACACACAGACACACACACCAGACGCTGCATGCATACCCTACCAAGGCCCATCATCCCCTCACCAAACTCCCCTCCCTTCCCTCTCCGCCTCCCCCTTTTTATTCAAACACACAGGGTCTAAAGCTGACAGGTCAGCTGGCGTGGGCCAGTCGGTCCCCACCTGTCCCTTAGCTTCTTCCCCCAGAAGGCAAAGTGCCAGAGGAGCAAAGAGGCACTTCTATCTTTACAGCTGCCAAAACAGGATGCAGTCGTAGGCTTTCTATCCCCCAAAGAGATTAAATGTTTGCATTGCAGTGGTATCAGAGAAGGAGAGTGTCTATTTTATGGTTTATCACACTTCTGAACATGAGTACACCGGGTTCCCGATGGTGACAAAAACATTCAACATATATGTGGAAGAGGCAGGTTGTTTTATCAAAATGTGACATGATGCTGACTACTTATTAGGCCAGTGTATTATACATAAAGGTACACACTGAACCTTCTTTTGAATGTGGTATGCAAGTATATCTTTACTGCTCTCTTGGCTGACATGCTGTAGGTCCTTTGAAGCTTATAGTGATGACTGCATTCCACACCCAGATGCGCACGCACACAAGCCTGAGCTATAGCCTTGTAAAGAGTATCATCAGGGAGGTGTAACAAGAAAAATGATGTTCCAGGATAAGTGTCATTTTATATTTGTATTGTCACCTAATACCATTTCTAGGAGACATTTCATGAGTGAAATTGGGAAAGTGCATATATATATAAAAAAAAAATCTAACAAAGAAAAAAAAATCAGATGACAAAATTGTCATTGACTCCTGTGTGACCTACAACTCAAAGGATTGGTCTAATGAGGGTTGTCTGTCGAATCTATCAGCAACACTAAAATGAAACATATCCCACATTTTTTTTAGCTTTTTTTTTTTTTAACATAGATACAAGTGGAGATCAAAACACCAGGTATGTCTATAAAGTGGCATAGTGGATACAGGAGTCATGTTGTAGCTTTGTCTTGATTCATCCTGATATAACCATTTTGAGTATTCCCTTTGAAAAACGGAGAACTGGCACCTTGTGAAATCACAGAAGAAGTCAGGAGACTATGTATCACATGTCGTTAAAGTTCTATTGCTTCACCCATCTGTTCCTAGACTTTTTCATGTCAGCTTGTTCAAGCTGTTCCCTTTTGTGCTGTTACAGTTACAGGACTGTGACACAAAATCAAAAGTCTACGGGGTAAAGTGGGGGTTTCTGTCCTCATTCAAACAACATATGACAGTAAGATAGTTTTAAAAAGGTTGTTGTGTTAAGAAATAACTTTTTTTGCTGTTGTCTGGTAAAACTGAAATGAAATGAAATGTGGTATAAAACTGCAAAAGACTTGTAAACTATGAAATTATACTTTACTTACTGAAATTAAACTAAATAATTTATTAAACTTCCCCTGTGTGTGTGTGTGTACACAGCGTCCTCCGCTGCCGCCATAGTTCCTCATTAGTGGTTGTGTCTGTGGATGGTGACTGTAATTGCAGTTTCTGTAAAAACCTGAGAGTGAGCCCTGGGAGAAGAAGCTCTGAAGTAGGAGGCCAGGGGGCTACTGTAGGGCCCACAGAGGAACCTGCAGAGGAGAGGAAGACCACAGCTGGGGAATGAACCTTCGAGGAGAGGAGGAGGAGAAAGGCAGGTCTGCGTTCCCAAAACACCATAAACTCCCCTCCTCTTACATCGTTTTGTGTACTTCCCTAACCCTCTCTCTACCGTCTCCTGTTCTCACCATGTTGTATAAAAATGGAAAAATGAGGAAAAGAAATGGAACAGTGGGATAAGTATTTACGATGGTAATGAGGCCCCATGTGGCCTCCTCCATCTTAAATCTTGCTAATCATCAGGTGAGTGAGAGCTGTTTTACTGGGAATCCACAAAAGACAGCAGGAGGTGAAGGTGTGCGCAACAATCAGACACACATTTCTGACAGTACCACCAACAGCAGCAGCAGCCACGGAGACATTAACCTTTACCAGAGTGAGAAAAACCTCCTCTGAATGAATGAATTAAGTTTAAACTTCCCCACCAAGAAACACCTGCCTCAAAGACACCTTTAACATCTGAGTGTTATCGTTTGTATTTTTAAAAAGGAGGTACTTTAACTGCACTGACTTACAACGATGGCAACCGCAGATGATTAAATTCTTAGATCAACAACATCAACAAACTTAATCTTGAAACGGAGGAGTATTGCGCCAGAGAGTGAGAAAGACATTGTTAAAAGGAAAAATATATAATAAGATGACACAGAATAAATGTTTATTTAACATGACTCAACATTAATCTGTTTAATTTTTTATCAGCTTTACATTTATATACTGCACAGATAAAGAAAAGACGACAGGGACTTCACAGTTACTCTATTTAACCAATACCTCTGTCTTCTTGGGAAAAAGGAATCTAAGAGATAAATTGCATACTGATTTTGTGATGAGATCAATACTGTAAAGAGAAGAAAGAGATTCCATTATGGCAGGTTTATGCTATACACCATATGGACTGTGGAGTTACTGTGAGACTATTGAAAATTCATCTGAAGTATGTTAATCATCCCCTAGTATTGATTCAAGTTTAAATTTTTAGATATCTCAAAAGCTCTTGCAGTACACACAGTAACTATAAAGATCAAATAGGGAGATTGCCTTTGTATTTATATAACACATTCATGTTCCCCACGGGATGAACCCTTTCCCCTTTTAGACACCAGTGAACGTGTGCTTTCTCTTTGCTACCATTCAGGCCAAAATGTCCGAGTGACTGTCCTACCAAGAAAAAGTAACAACATCAGTCACTTCAGCAAGTTCCCAAAATGACATATGTTTGTGTTCAAGTGACAAAGAAGAACTGTAGGATGCTAGAGGTCTATTTGCGGGTGTAGCATTAGGTTGTTACAGAGCTACAAAGAGGAAGGAGTTCGGGGTGATTGACAGGTCAACAACATTTTTGACAAGGGATCCCACTTTTTTCTTCCTGTTTCCAACAGTGTTGGTTTCTTTTAACCATGACCATGATTATTCCTCACCCTTATAAACCATGTAGCTATTATTTTAACGACAACGAAAAAAGTGCCCAAACCTTAACTAAGTAGCTGTTTCAACCCAAACCACCATCTTTCCATAATCAAGTAGTTTTTGTGCCTAAACTTAACCAAAGCAATGCTGTTTTAAAAATGTTTATAACTACAATTTGTAACTCTTTATTAAGGTGCTCAAAAATTATGTCGTCTTGCCCAATACCAGCCAGGACATGGCGCGTATGTGGCGCTCTGGAGGGCTACGACATATTTTGGCATATTTTGTCATTTAACTTGCAGCTTTGCACACGAGACATCTCGAAATCTGATTGGATCTGAAATGTACTGTGGACATTCATGGTTGAACTCTTTTTATGGTCAACCAAAGGAAAAACAAAACCAGCGCAGCACAGAGAGGTTCCCACATGGTATGACCTAAGAGTCATCTTCAGATCAACTATAACCATTTCTGGGCCTACACGTTCTTCTTCTATACTGTGTGAACCCTGCACGGTCCAGCTGCTTTGACATATCTACTGTAGACCCAGGCTGGGTAATTATGAGCTACAAAACTCACTGACCTTGTCAAGATCTCTCTACCCTCCCCGAGCTAGCCCAGTGTATGCAAGGAGGGGGTACATTCTGTGGCTGTCTGGTTACCCCCAACACACACAAGCCTATTAACACGCACACACGCACTTTTACACACACACACACACACACACCTGGACCGTGGCTGTTTACCTGCCAGGTTAAAGGGCTGAAGTCAGTGACAGAAGGAGATTTAACAAGGAAGCAAGAAAGGTGGAAGAAGATGAATATGCAGGAAGAGTAGAAGAGGGGCAGCGGGGAAGGAGGGTGGAAAGAGAATGACAGTACAAAGCAGAGGGAGGGGGTGAGTGGGGGTCACAGAGTGATGAGGGGGTTAAATGCCACACATGCCATGTCTCAAGGCCTCATAAAGACAAGCTCGGCTTTGCTCCCAAGGTCAGGGCATGCACACACGCACCTGTGCGATGGTAGTGGAGATTGTGTGAGCGGGTGGGCAAGCGAGCGAGCGATGCAAAGTCTAGCCAGTTAGCGCATATTGTCTGGGACAAATGGCCTCGCAAAAATAAATTGTGCACCACTCTTAAAGGGGATTACAGAGGAATAGTTTTCAGTCTTGTCTGCAACAGATGACAATGGAAAGGGGGTATGGGGTGTGAGGTAAAGCAGTGGGAGGAGAGGAAGGGATGAACTGTCTTGTGTCATTGTTTGATTTTAGTCGCATTAGTCTCGGCAAAAGTGACTAATTGCTGAGAGGGATTTGATCTACTGTATCCCCTTCGAAAATTCAGGTAGTAAAAGAATAATGTGTTGTGTGGTGTGTTGTGCATTGAACTCAATCAATTTCATGCCGCCAGTCCAAGATATCATTACATGACCATTTCTTATGAAGAAAACATGAGCTCAATGCCTAAATATGACAGAGGGATTTTGACAGTGTGCTTGAACGCTCAGACCTCTTGTTTTTTTAACATTAAAAGAGAGTCCTAAACTGCCTCCAACTTGTTTAACACCATTAACTTAAACAACAGCTTTCCAAACAGGAAAGAGGTGAAAAAGTATTTCATAGTGAAAGTATGTAATCTTCATATTATTCACATCCACAACATGTGTTTCAGAGTTTGCACTCAAAATTACAAAATTATATGACACTGTGTTGGAATCCCCCTGCTGAACGATGATAATGGCAGAGCCAAGTGGCAGGTTGAACATGCCAGCGGACAAACCAGCATGCACCAAAGTCCCTCTAGCCAGCCAGCAAGAACCCCAGATGGCTGGCCAAACTGTGGTCAATGGAGTCTGCAGGAGGCTGCATTACAGCCATCCGTGGTTATCAAAGCCGCCATGATCACTATGGTAACTGAGAGATCTGGAATCATCTGGAGTGCCAAGTCTTCAATTAGGGGAGGTGGGAGGCAAGAGGACAATATGTGCTATCTCCAGTCCAAGCGAGACAGCAGTGAATTGGACAATAGACACAAGCCCTTTGCAAACATGCTTACGTTCAGACGTGCATGCCCTGTAAAAATCCACACATATACTCACATACACACATTGTACACACCCTCAGCCTGTTAGGCCCAAAACAGCACCAAAGCCAGACAATGAATGTGAGATGGTTAAGAGTCTGATCCTTTGATCACTTCCTATATCCAGTAACTTTGCCACCTAAACCATTATTGTCCCATGAACTTAACAGGCAGAGGCAGCCTTTAGCCAATTACAGGGCGGCATTAGCATTAGGCGGGAGTGTGTGTTATATGAGACAACCAATTAAAATCACTTATGGGTAGGGTAATATCCAGTGATTTAGGCCTGAACAAAACGGCTTTAGGAGGATTATCCCCAGCGTAACCTGATCTCATTCTCTTCCACTCAACTCTCACACACACATCCAGGAGCTGACACCACAAGTTTTGCAAACCTTGTACATACACACACACACACACTAGACAGATGACAAGACAACTGGGCCTTGGGCTACATTCATGTACATGCCTTTGTCATTCCCAGACAGGCAGTGATGAGTCACATTCAAATCTACAGACTACAGTATAGGCATAGGGGATTGTTTGCAAACACGTGCTTACACACACACACACACACACACAGATTTTACTAGCTCTGCCACCACATGCCTTGTGATTGAACTTCTAGCCTCCCTGTAATCAAATACTTTATTTTGTCTCTTTTTTTTAATGGAGCTGAATCCTGAAAAGTCCAATGAAATAAGCATAAACACACACACACACACAGAAATTTGTGTGTTTGTGAATGACGACTATTGAAGGATGAGTGAACTGTGGAACAGCGATACTAAAGTAATGATCCAAGACACACAAAACAGAAGAGCTGAGCCTGGGGCAAGTTTATGCCATACTCAACTGGGTGGTGATTTTGTAGATGTGATTTTCTTTCACTTACTTTGCTATAATATGAGGCCAAAGAATGCCAGAGGTGATGGCTACTCTTCCTGCAGTCAACAACCACTTCTGTTAGTGAAATTTAAGTGAGCTCACTTTTAAAGAAGATTTGCTCAACAAAAACTGGTTTGATGATCTCATTGAACACCCTCAAGAACTCTTTATAAGCAATTTACATGTTGTTTTTCCTAATTAATTGGAATCTGGAATGGAACTGAATTTAGAATTAAACAGCTCCCATATCAATTTCCAGGAATTTGCATATATGTGAACAAAACTAATACCTAGCTTCAAGTTCAATGATCTTGTTATAGGGGTATCGGATCTTTCAGGAAAAAAATCAATGGTATCCCCAATAAAACGTCACAAGATGCAAACTGTATTCTCAGGCAGAGCTGAGCTACATAGACAGCACCTGTCAGAGGGACGTCGGTCAATGTGAACTGTGTCTACAAAGATCCAAAGAAGTCAGCAATACATTCTGGCTGATGCCAGTCAATCCCAAAGGATTTACTCTTTACGCTGAGGCCTTCAATCTAATCTTCAACAGGTTTGGTTTTCAGTACTTACATCTGTGCTCTCAAATGGTTTTTGCACTAAGGTTCAAAAGAACAAAAGTCAATTCTGAGAAAAATGGAAGGTTAAGTATTGATAATATTGTTGAAACCACTGCCGACTTTAATTCCCATGTATAATTGAACCGGCTAGCCTCTAAAATGACATCACTATGAGCACAGCTAGTCTAGAAGAATTGAACCGTTTTAATTAGTTTTTTTCAGAGCGCCACTATTTCTCATTCCCATGGTCTGGAGAGCAAATAGCGATCATCTCATCGCCACTTACGCACACCAGCCAAAACCAGCATGTAGCCTACTGCAGAGCTTGGGTCTGCTAATGAGCTAATGGCTAGTGCTCTACAGCCATTTGACTGACATGGCCAATGCGTGAGCTCTGTTTGCCTTTCACCTACTTGTGGCTCTGCTGTGCTGCCAAAGTTCCCACTAATTCTCCCCATGGGCGTTTTCTAAGGCATCCACAGAAAACCATTGAAACGCAACCTAAAACCTCAAATGGGCATGTCAGTGTGGGCTAAGTTTAAACTGGCACAGTGGAGTGTACTTTCCTGCACCTCAGGACCACTGAAGCTGACCTCGACATGCGGAGAGATGGTTTAAGGGATGTGTTTGCTGATGTGCCTTGGCTGGATGTGTCTTCTAGATCACTAACAGTGAGGAAATGTAGCATTGTCAGGTTGTTGTGGCGAGCTGTGTGGTGAGACTGGTCCTCACTTTCCCCAACACTTCTAGCAACCACAACTGCATCTTTCCAGGGGTCAGGACAGGAAAAGAAATCTGTTTAAATGAAAAAAAGGAAGAAATGTTCTTCCAAGATCTCGTAAAACACCCATGTCTGGGGACAAATTGTTTGACTCAAATAAGGCTTGGATAAAGAGATTTTGGAAAGAGAAAGGAAACCAGAATTAGCTGACAAAGGAAGAGATCAGTAGTTCTGCATAGAAAGAGATAAAAATAAAAACAGCTGACTAGCAGTAAGCCTTTTAATCTTTCTGGTTTGGAAATATAAATAGCATTTCTGGCAGTCGTTTAAATTCATCAGTCTAAAACAAAATCATACAGTCTGCCAAAATGTATGACACAGACACTCTCCATGAGAACATTAGTCCAGCAATTTGAAACCTTGCACTCACAAATCACCGTACAAAGCACAACAGGGAACAAAGCAAAACTGACCTTTCAAATGATTAAGCTGAAACATTATCATCATGTTCCCTATTTTTTTTCCTCCCCTAGATCACAACAACTGGTTTGCCAGTTCAGAGCTGGCAGGGGCAAAGCCCATCTATGATTTCAGTTCAGAGCTGCTGGGCTGAGGGGCCAAGCTGGCCAGTGCCCATCTGGAGCGGGCCAAGTGTCTGCTCCACTCAGGCTCAATGCACAGTGGTGATTACTGTGATGGTGCGGCGGCGGTCATGGTGGTGTGGTTATAAATATAAGCCCTGGTCTGATCCCTCTTGTTCATAAACAGAGGTTGGAGCTGCTGTGGGAACCGAGCACAAAGGTTTGTGGGCCTCTGAGGGCAACTGAGCTCCACAGCCACTACACTACCTCAGGTTCGTCTGGCCAGCTGCTGGTGTCTCACCAGATGAGGACAGTTGGGCAGCCAATAAGGGGACTGAACAACAGAACAGAGGGATGAAGCAATGGTTGGCACTGGGAGAGATGATGGCAGCGATATGAGGGTTGGCGCATGGGAGCAGAGAGAGGCCACAGGGCACTGTTTCAAATTGACTGAGAGATTCTGCTGCACTGTTTTAAAGACGCGAGGCTCGAGGATTATCAAACAGACTCAGTATGAAGAGACCAATTACAGAGTGAATGTGTCATTTCCCAATGAAAACACAGTATCAGTTCACTATCACTTGATCTTGTAGCTATTACATGAAAATAACGCTGACCAACCCAACAGAGCAGTTCGACTGTGATAACAGCCTTGAATCCCAAACAGACGCCATCTCCTCCACTTGATCTAATTAGCGCAGTAGGAGCTGAACCCAAGCGGAGGCATTCTCCAGTGGGCTAACGCTGCCATGTTGCCCACTAATCCATGCACAGATCAGCTCACCACCAGCAACCCCTCGCCCTTCTCAACTGCTGCCTGCCAGTGGTCACTGGGCTCATAGTGTCTGCTCCATGCCCAATCCTATATTAGCATTAGCATCAAGGGTTAAGCCGCTAATGCTGCCAGCTGCGCGTGGCTGCCCCCTACGCACCAATCCCTTCTGAACAATGAAACGGCATGAAGGCAGGACAGTTGGGATGGAGGGGGTCGGTTTGTGGGGGGGTGGCATCCCTAGGGGGTATGCGTATGGCTGTAGTGCCCTCTTGTGCCAAGCGGTTAAATTTGATATTAAGGAGAGTAGCAACACAATAAATAAAAATCAATCAATTAATAAATAAATAAAACCAAGAATAAGCCAAAAAATAAATAAATAATAATAAATATTTATCCGGTTAAGTTAATAGTCTAATAAACAGCTTTAAAAAGCGCTTTACAGTTATATCGACTATGAAATCAGCAATATATTTGTTAAAGGTTTAGAGGTCAGTAAATGGTGGTTGGACATGTATATCATGTTATTGACATGAAAGTAAGTGGCCCCCATATCAAAGATATTTATTCTGCTTTGCTTCTAATGGGTAAGCCCAGCGCTAAGTGAAACCCTTAATTCTGGAAGTGTTGGTGTATTGCTTCACTAAAGCATGCCAAGGCAGTACATTGGTGCAGAGCATAGAAGAGAAGGGCATGGCTGAGCTGGCGACACTGCTTTCTCAGTTAAGCTGATAATTGCCCTTATTGATGCATAAAAGATATCCCACAGAGCCTTGTGAAACACCATTAGCAGGCAGAAGCTGAATTGTTCATGAGCTGCCTCCAAATGAGGAAGAAGGGCAAAAAAAAAAAAAAAAAAAACTCTGAAGATTATTAAGACTTCCCCTGGAGTGTGATAATAACATGATGTATGTGTGTGTGGGCCTATGTGTGAATGTGTATTTTCAGCCCAGCCTCTGAAGAGTTTCCATTACTAACAGACATTATTCTGGGGGAAAATAATCTATTTTAAATCTCAGATTGAGGGGGAAAGATGTAATGTCATTTAGCATACAGGGAAGGGTGATGGTCATTATCATAAGGGCCCTCCTCATCTCGACTAAAGCTGCTGAAGCCTAAACGATGACACTTAAAATTCCCCCAGAGCGCCACAAAAACGAGACACTCAAGGCAAATGTACACTAGTGAGGCACTGTGGGAGGCCAAATCTTCCACACAGATGATTCTATGGTGAACGACATGAAAGTAAGTGGCCCCCAAATAAGGTGGATCTTTGCCTCTGTAGGCTCCTGATGCCCATTAAAGGACTAAACTCAGCTAACAAAGACTAGCAGCCACAAAGGACAATAAATAGAGCACAGTGATTTCCAAAGCAGCGACTGCCATGGACTTGGACCACAGGGGAAGTGCAGTGTGCAGAGACTTGAGAAGTGCTTAGTAAAACTTTATGAGCAAAATCTGAACCATGTAAGGTAATATTAAAAATAAAAACTCCCATGAAAAGAAAAAGGGTAGACACACCATTTAAGTAACTGCACAGCAACATATGGACTAAGCTTAATTATTAACTTACATGTCAAGAAGAGTTCTACCAGTTGCAACATACTGTACTATATGAAATGTGGATAGACTTAAACTTTTTCTACTTCACATGTTGTGGAGCAAGAGCTTGAAAAAGGAAGTTGAAAGAACCCATTACAAATATTCATGGGCTTGACTGGAAAAAAAAGGAAATTTGTGAAATATTAATCAGAGCATTGCACGCTGAATCCAACGGCTCCTGAAGTCTCTGTGTACGTATTCAAATCCAAACCTCCTAATTATTCAGAAAGGGAAGCCACGGAAAATTCTGACAGGGCTTATCAATGAGAAATGACATCTTGTTAAGTTAGGAATTCTCTTTGTGTTAGCAAGGTTTCTCTAGTTAATCTGGCACCTTTCTTGATCTGCACCAAGGTAATTGGAATGCGCCGCAAAAATGCCTGCCGCATTGAGCCAGCAGAGAACAATGAAAGAAATGGATATCACAATAGGCATAAGCTTCCTAATCAATTCTCCAACTCACTGTTCAAAAGTAGGTTTGTACTTTTTTAATGAGGACGCGGGGGCTGAATCCTTCTGGCTCCGCTAACATGGCAGATTACAGCTCCAATTAAGTAAACTTTCACTTAAATATCAAGTAGAGTCATCCCTTTGAAAGAGTCACCTCTTTGTTGTGGAAACCCTGTTTGTTGTTGGTTTTCCAGACAAAAACCATGAAAAGTGTCGACTACAACACCCATATCCATGAAACGGCTGAAAAACATAGCTGAGCGAGAAACTGACATGCGGAAAGATCACATCTTAAAGTTTGCTTGACTGTGTGGGCTAATGTGGTTACTATTCTTGTGTGTGTGTGTGTGAGATTCTATGTGCTGATGTACCTGTGTGCATGCTCATTTATCTAACTGCGAGTAAATGTGTGTTATCCAGTCATCACACCCCCAGTGCCCTGGCATTAAGCAGAAGGAGGGGTGAGAGGTCAGGTCAGGGGCAGCCACGACCTTTCCGTCTCCGCGGCACAGTGTCATACTTTGGGCAAGGCAAACAAACAGGCCTGGCCCCCGGGCAAGGTGGGCTCAGCGGGGTGGCATCGCCAGGTCAGGGTATAGCCTGGGACAGGACAGGATGGGATGGCAGGCCCCTGATAGATACTGGTCATTATTTTCACCCCAGAAAACTGGGACAATTACAAACAGAGAGATGCCATGGCAACTGGGTTATGGGGTCACAGGCAGAGGGCTTTTCATCCCAGCTAAGCCAGCCACATTTGTCAACTCAGCCACACAGGAGCACACACACAAAGTACACACTTAAAGTTTCTTACATTTGATTGACCAACAAACTTCTGTGGGCATTTTATCACAATAGACACTGTATCTACAGAACCTGTGTTGGTTTTTGGTGGGTAATTACAGTGTAGTAAACGTCTTCACAGACAGAGGCAAAGGCAGGATGACAAGAACATGTAACAAATAGTTTACAGCATTTGCTTTTCTATCTGGACTACAAAGACATTCTATAATGATTTATATCTTCAAGTAGAACATAAAAACCAAATGATTTTAAATTGTGTGCAGAGCAGCACTAGTGTTTTTAACATGATATGTTCACTGTCCAAACGAAGGCATTCCCAAATGCTCAAGTGAACTTGTTCTGAACTTGTCATAAAACCTTAGTACCCTCATAACCTGCAAATCCCCCAAATCCCAAATATAACTAAGTCAAGGAACTGAATATTCACACTCCTTTTTGCTGATTTTTTTTATGTGACCTGCATATTTTCCCAGGTTGTTTTGTATAATTTAAAGAGACTGTAAGGGAATGAGGGGTGTGTGTCATGGTGTCTCTCTGAACTACCTATATTTACTACTGAAAGTGAATTCTTTATGAGAGCACAGATATCAAAGACAGCGGGATCAAAGAGGATTTAATAAGCTACCCACTGTTCTACGAAACCTGAACTTTCATGTTGTGCATTTTCCTTGGTTTCTTCATTTTGGGCTTTGGGCCAAGAAACTGAAACTAAAGGCAAGCATGTGTAGTCACATTGTCATTCTCTATTCCTTTAATTTGTTAGTCTGCAAACCTTGTAGTGGAGAATGTCCCGGTGGCTGGCAAGTGCTGATTTTTTTAAACAGTGTCAGTTTTGTACACCACATCAACTATCTGCTCCTTTCATAGTGTTTTCTTGGTACATATTTCCTTTGCTTTTAGCCAAAGGTATTAATTGTGTCTTCACATCATTTGTCAGTGGCCCTTACAGGAAGGTTTGTCCCCTTACAAAAAGTAAACAATACTACTCAATACTAATTGCTGTTATATCACAAATTCTTCATTAGTACTTAATGCCTGTGTAACCATAAAGGGATTGCCACAAAGATGGCAGAAGTTTCTATGGTGTACTAGTAAGATGAAAGTGAAAATAGCAAAACTATACACTGAATACATTGCTAATAAATTGTTAAACAGAAAAATAACATATACAGTAATTGTACCGAATGTGTTTCTCAAAAGCTGCAAGATTGGAAAATTGTTAAAAAAAACAGATTGACATTTTAGGAAGTATGTTTATTTGCTTTCTGGCCAGAGTTCAATGAGAAAATTGAAATTGCTTTCTGTCTGTGCATTGTGTATGCAATGGTTAGCTTAGCTTAGCATCATGACTAGCCTGGCTCTATCCAAAGGTAAAAATAAATCTGCCTACTAGCCTACTATCTAAAGTTCACTAATTAAAATGTTATATATCCTTTGTTTAATCCTGTTGTGGTTTTACAAGGGTTTATGACAGTTTCTTGGCCAGGCACAATAACTTCCTGGGTTCTTGTCTTTGTGTGGGTTTGCCAGGCAACCAGTGGAGACTCAAGCAAGCCACTGCGCTTAACCAACAAAAGTCCTGCCCAAATTCAGTTTCTAACTATTCCTTTGTGCAGATATTCTGTCAATAATAACACTGTGTTGGCACTGGGTGAAAGCCCTCCATATTCCATAGTTAAGTTTTCATTATTGCATTTGAATTACAAAACTTCCTACACAGACATAACCTGTCAGTCAAAAAGAAGTTGATTTTCAACCCTATAAATGAATGGGTGCTTCTACATTAAGCCCCAGGCTGTATCAGTCTAAATATGATATTACTATACATATCACCAGAAATAGATAGTCCTTCATGAGAATTAATTATACAAGATGGATGTAAATCTGTGCAGATTTTTGAACAAGCAGGAAACAGATTAGCAAAGGTCCATGTTTATTTTAGGTCTCTGTCGATGGTGTAAGATGCACAGGAAGATATCAGCTGTTCAAGAGTGATGTCCAGTCAAAAACCTATATCAGGAATGTGGCCTGTGTGAATAGAGACTAGCTAGACCTAAACCATGAGTTGGTGGTTGTAAATCCTAATTTGAAGGAATCAGAGTTCTAATCTAATGGTGACTGAGAGTATGATTTAAAACAGTTGAAGAGAGAAGACAAGAAGTAGAAAGGCAATTAAAAAACATTCCAGCACACAACGTTTAGACTACATGACATTGTTATGGAAAGAAGGGTTTGTAATTCAGCTATGCAATCGTGGCTTTTTGGTTATGATATCCATGACTGAGGATTACAGAACTTTACCTACCACAAAATCTAATTATTGTTTGCTATTATATAGACCTCATTTTCTCACTGTAATTTGCTTATGGACAACGCTATTATGGCAATCACAGAATTTTGGCCTGTTGGAACTGGGTTATTTATAGTTATTTTATGTGGGTTTAAAGATATAACAAGGAGGATTAAAAAAAAAACCCAACATAGAATAGAATCATACAAAATTGCTACGGACTATGCTATTATGGCAATCACAGTTTTGTGGCTTGTAAGAACTGTTTCTTTTTCTTGCTATTTTATGTGGGTTAAAAATCATAATAAGTAGAATATTCCTTAAAAACAATGAATGGCCTCTGACAAAAATCCCTCTCAATCATCACGTGTGACGTGTGATGGTGTCTGTATCTGCAAAGACCCTTGCCTCTGCTGGGATTTTCTTACTGTGCTATGTGTGGGATATTTCTGGGCATCATCTGGGTAGTGGTGTGCAGCCCCCCACCAATAACAGCGCCAGGTGTGCAGGATGTGAGAGTGGGACAAACAGTAATCAACAAATCCTACTCATTATACCTTTCAAAGCTGTCAGCACATTAGAAAACAGTTCCCTTCTTAAAGGTTACAGCAACAAAAGCAGATCATGCCTTTGTCAACAATGTATTATGGAAATTTTATTTAAACGACAGTATGTGATGAAAATACTGCTGTAAGGTTTACAGGTGACATGTTTTTACATGCAAAGTATACTTAAAATTTGATGGCCAAAGCCTCTTCTTATATCAAATACAGCATAGAGAGAAAATGCAGTTCTACCCCAGCTGATACACTTCAACTCTAATCTTCTGCCTCCCAAGAGAGGACGCTCCCCTGTGGACGAACCTCACAAGACCCTCTGATGTCACTGACTACAAGGTCTGCAGCGCTATGAATTCAATGGCCTCCCCCCAAGAGGATTGTTGTACCTCACTGTACCAGTGTATATGTCAACCCATGTCTTGGGGCATTGACACATAGCTACTGCACTGCAGTGCACAGTGCCTACTGTATCCATAAGTACATAGAGAATACATTGTATGGATAAAGCATCATGCATCGCAGCAGTTCAATGCCATAGTGAGACTTCAGAGGTGAGTTGTGTACAGTATGTGATGAATTTAGCATAGTGCAGCTGAAGTTGTGCTAAGAAGCCTGCCTGCTACCACTACACAACCTGCTTGGAGAACCCAAAATGCAAATGTTTTCAACAAAGGACTCATACAGAGACACACTAACATGTCAGTTCCATGCAGTCTGTAGTTCTTTCCTTTTTTCTAAACACTATCCAGTATCTACAGTACCTGATTTGAAATGTATTAGCCAATTACATGGTAGCTGTCCAGTACAGAATACATTGGAATACAATTCTGTAGCCAGCCTAGACGGCAAGCTGGCTGGTTGCATGGGTGATTAACATTTAATGTTAATGGTAGGCTTATGTTCAGGGCAACTGCACTGGGGTTAAGTAATGATAATAGCAGAGTTGGCCACACCACATCTGTAATGATGCTGTCTGCAAAGCGTGATGTGATGATTGTGAAATTACTACTCTCTGCACCGTTTACTGAACAGTCAAACAAGCAGTTCTACTGTCAAGCAACCCGGTCACAAAGGCATACACAATGACACACATCAGAGAAACAGACAGACAGACAGACACACACAGCCTCACAGACATACATACTCAGTCACTAGGAAATGAAATTCAATTTTCCTTGGTATGAATTAATGATAAATGAATTAAAATTGTTACAAAAAAAAAAAAAAAAACAGCAAAAAAGAGACTCAGCATTCCTAGAAACAAAAAATAAGTGAAATTTACATGATGCTATATTGTAGTTTTAGGACAATGCTGAGCTCAGTTTGAATCACTGAAGTGGTGTTTCCATTCAAGGATGATCAGACATGGTCTTCATTTATTAAGCTGTGTTTACTGAGACGATGAAACAACATCATCAATCATTCTTAAAGACTAGTGCCCCGATGGGGAGAATTAGAATGCATTACAGATGTCACGCATCATCAAGCTAAACATCTCATTTCCACCTCCCTGTGTCTGCTCGGTGTCTGGGACTTGGATCTTGATCTGTCTGCGAAGTGTTTGTGTGTGTTTGTCTGTGCCTGGTTACGGTTAAGTGCTCTTGTGGCCATTCTCCCTGGGGCAAGGTATCCATCACCGTCCAAGCAGTTTTTGACTGGGCACAGCTTAGGCCCTCAAGCCTGCTCTGGCCCCCTCAATATCTCCCTAGGGTCCCTCTGTGTCAGGGGATACCACCTGCACCAAACACACACACACACACACACACACAATGCTAATACAAATCACTGTGACCCCAACACTCCTCTAATGCCCTCATTAGGTGATTAGTCCCAGAGGTGGGACTAAACTAACATCTTCCACTTCCAAAGCCAGCTTTGGTAATGGTCAGATACAGCACACGAGGAAAATAAGGCAAATGTATATTTTGCTTTCCTCATCAAAGTGGTTTGCAGTATTTTTTGTACTGTTTTCTACTGGGATGTATGAATTAAGGCCAGCTGCATGTGTAATTGCTGGTGTGAGTGGAACAACAGGGGAAGGAGTGAATAGCAGACAATCAAGAAAGGATGATTTCAGTGGTTTATTGAAACATCACCAGCTGACCAGGAGGCTGAAGGTCGGGGAAAATTAGCTAGCACCAAAAGATTCAGCTGCAGGACTGTGCAGGCTGCTGGACTAGTATCCGGCAGAAAGAGTGCAGAAGAACGGTGCCAGGCATGAGACCAGCGACAGAAGATCTGGGAGGTCTGGCTGAGCCGTCCCAGAGTGGGAAGGGTGTCAATGGAGAGGGCTGACTCTGTGGCACTGGCCAGCTGAAACTCACTGGGCAGCTGAGCAGCGCAGGCAGTGGACTTGCCGGCTCAGCTCATAAAGCAAAGAGTAACTGACAAAATGCAGGCTTGCCGCTAGCAGGCCAGGGAGTAAGATGGAAGCTCCCAGGACAGTGTGGGACTACAGGTTTCAGGAGAAACGGGATGTGGAGCAGAGTTAGTGGAACTTCTACCTGTAAAATGCTATGTATGCGGCAAACTGGGCTACCAGGATCAGGGCAGGCAACAACCAGAATACAGGATGACTGCAATGCAAAACACCGTAGCTGTGATAGAAAGAAATGCTGGCCAAAAAAGTGTTTTTCAAGGGCATTATGATGAAGCCACAGTGAAGCTGACCTTTGTAATTATATAAACAAAATTATCACTTCATCACTATCCAAAAAGACATTTGTGTGAAATTCTTCACAATGAAATTCTTGTATTATCACCAAAACATGTTTTTGTGAGGTCACAACAACCTCACAAAAACCCTGAAAACATAATGCCTCCAGCTTGGGTACTGCCTGCATGGAGGCCTAAAATCAACAGAATGATTAGGACAAAGTATTAGAGGGAATGGGCCAGCTAAGTATCTGTAGGGCTGACAAGGAAATGATACACAAGTGAGGAAGTGGTTGCCACCAGGCAACTACAGAACAGGTAGGGGACGTGGGACCACGGGATGGGTGGGGCAATTAGCTGATGTAAAAATTTGTTAATCCAGAGGTCATCTGGTGGACGGATGGAAAAACGCAATTAAAGGGCCCAGGAAACCAGGTACATGGCTGGAGAGGATGGACAGAGAGACCCATTGACAGCACAGTGCTGCCTTGTTTTCCTTTGAGTAATGTTTTGTCGTTTTTTTTTTTTTTTTAAACCACTACATTGATAATTTGATAATACATACAGACAAAGATACAGAGAAACAATAGTATGGCATGCCAGGTTGATGAACAGCTTTACAAAGCTTTTTCAAAATGACCAAAAGTTATATATTATTACTCCACTGATTTTTAAAACCAAACTATAAAGTTTTGCAGGTGGACCACAGCTCACGAAACACCAAAATCTATTTTTTTAAACAATAAAATATGTTGTCTGTCAAAACCTAATCTTAATGCGAATAACAATATCATAGGGAAGTAACCAGTAAGTTGTAAGCTAATTTCCCAGAGAGTGTGTGTGTTGGGCAGGAGGACTTTGCCTATCCGTATCCTTCAATATTTATTAATTCATCCAACATTCCTCCAGCCTGGTGTGTCACTAACAACAATGAGCTGCAGAAACCCACCACACGCGCCTCCCCAGGAATATTAAAGTCAGTGGCTTTGGTGTCATAATTAACTATGAAATATTTATGCCTATAACTTCTTCTGTGGCCACCGTAAGCAAACCCTTAGGACACACTGGGTAAAGAGGAAACTATATGTGTCTGCGAGCTTGCGAACCTGAGTCACCAATGAATAATTGACAGCAACATAATTAGCTTGGTGCTCTATTGTGTTAGCACGTTTCCCACACATCCTCGAAGCATGTTCTGCTATGAAGAAAAATGTCAAACACAGGCACAGAGAGATCTCTGAAGATGTATAATTGAAACGTATTAGAAAAATGCTTTTTTGGCCCCGTGCTACATGGTCAGCTGACAAATACTAGGATAAAATAATTATGATAAAATGTAAGTAAGACTGATTTTTTTTTCATCCCAAACCTTAAGCACAGCAGGAAGAACCATCTGTAGAAGTCCATCATCCAAACTCACTGAAAAACTGAAAAGAACATGTGCCAAATCCAGATCAAGTATTAAGAATATGTTCATGTATGATAAAATAAATACAATCTGAGGAATTCATTCACACACCTGCATATTATTATACTATATCCACATGTGGATGTAACCCTGTTAGCAGAACAAGAGTGGGTGAAATAGACTCACAGGTATACTATCCAGTATGGCATATATGGTACACTATACAGAAATGTAGACCTAAGTCATTGCAAAAATTAACATGATGTCATGTGATCCATATTAAGGTTGCAGCACGCACACACCCACACACAGAGTTTAATCAAACAACACGTTTATTATTATTTATTCAAAACACATGCCAACCTCAAATGTCAGTGTTGTTGAGTGGGCTGTTACTCACTTTTTTTTGTTTTGCAGTGAGAAAACCAAATCTTTTCTTATTTGAGGAATATTTCAAAGTAAATGTAAAACTCATACAGAAATTGTTGTAAATATGTAATGCCATTTTAGATTTTAGATTTTGCAGCCTTATTTTCCAGCCGTTTTTTTTCATTAGCTAGAAAGTTCTCACTGAAATGTTCTTTTCTGTTACCATATAGTCACGCTGCACTTTATCCAAACCCACTGCTTTGGGGGCATTGGTGTTCCCCAGTAAGATTAAAGGCATTTGAAACAGATTAAATAACTGTATACATGTTGGTATAAAATATGCCCAGAAATAACAGGTAATATCCAGTCACCACACTACACAGAGGATGAAATACCTAGAAGTGCGTCCCTGTTCTTTATAGAGAGACACGTTGGGTAAACAAAGCCACTTGGAGGCCGTGGGTTATCATGTCATCTCCTCACACAGAAAAGTATTTATTTCAAAGTATTTTTACAAAACCATTTCATCTAACATTACTGTTATGTTAACATTTCAAGATGCTGCGTTGCGCAAGATGACTGCACCCTTCCTGATGCATCACTGCTCTTCACTAAGTCACAGCTAGTGCTGCGTAATAGGCAAATTTATGAAAAATCACAAGTGAATCACTGGGAGCCAACAAATCCAAAGCTAACTGAGGGCTGTCTGCTCAATACCATCCTACTGCCATGGAATAAAATAATCCCTCTCATCTGCTCGGACTTGTTAACAAAGCCGTCAGCTTGCTTTTACAACCAAACAGGCCTCAGTCAGACCCTCACTCCGACAGAGGAGAAGGAGCAGAGTCTATGTAACGCCTCAAACAGCAGCAGCACTGCCCTCCAATATCAGCATATGCACACACACACACACTTCCCTCTTTCTCGCGTGTCGACTAAATGTCAACTCTCTTGACATACAGCCTTGTTTGCAGCCAATGATTACCTCATAGCTAATTAATCCTGATTCAATCAATGTGAACTATTCAGATATTGTGTGTGTGTGTGTTTATGCTGCTTGTGTATGTGTGAGTGAGTGAGAGAGAGAGAGAGAGATGGAGTAATCAGAAGGGAGGACCAGTAGGTTAGATGATGATGGATGGCACTCAGTGACAGGCCTGTTCTAATCAGCAGGACCTTTTCCCCGTGGTGGAGGAGGTGGCAGCAGAGACGATGGGGAAAGCTGACTGACGGTGGAGGAGGATGTGGGTGTGTGCGTGTGCCTTTGGGAGGTCCCACGCATTTCCAAGAGTCTACAGAGCATGCCTCTAACAGAAGACCAAAACCAGCATAAGGAGACGAAGAGCAGTAAAACACTGTGTTGTGAGAGAAAGAGTCAGACATGAGGAGGGAGATAATTCATAAGTCAAAGGCTGAGCCTGACAAATGATAAGAGAAGGTCCTGACAACAAAAAGTCAAAAAGAGATTCATCAACATCAGTAGACACTTTCACACACATGGACACTAGGAAAAATAACTCTTATTTGACCTTTCACAGTCACTGAGCAAAGAGTGAACGACGATAAAATAGAGAGATGAGAACAATACACAAAACAGACAGATCTTCATAGCTAAATGGAAGATGAAGGCAATAAGTTGGACTGACTAGTGTACTCTGCATGTTTTTTGCTTTTTGATGAAAGTCAAACAGATGGGATAAGGCTTTATGTCCCCATTCTCGCCAGAAAACCACGTGTCACAGAGTTAGTGTTACTTTGGCATGCACACTAAAGACAAGCTTAGTCTAATAGCTGTTCTTTTTATAGTCTCCCTTCTGCACCGCACCAAACCACATGAGATCTTGGCATACATCTTATATCAAACAGCCAAGGCCCGGAGAATTAAAGAAGAAAACATGTTTGTTGTCTCCTTTCCTCTGTTCATTAACAAGTACTCGAGGAATCGTCCCCAGGTAGCCTCTTTCTGGTTGTTTTCTGGAGTGGCTTTAGAGAAGTTCTACCAATGGCATGTTTAAAAGATCATTTGTAGATATTCAACACAAACAAACCAGCCTCCTTTAAAATGTTAAGGCATAGTTTATTTGTGGGGCTTGTTTGCATTTGAGTAAACATGGCGGTGTAAACATGTTATAAATATATGAGTATTCTTATTAATTTGGAATTTTCTAAGATAATTAAAAGTAATTAGTTAACAAGCATTAATAAGTGAGGAAAAAGCTGTCGCCTTCCCTCTGTTCAGATGACACTGAAGGGGGGAAGGTTGGCTGACCCAGATAAAAAAAAAAAAAAAGAACAAACCCTTCTCTGAGAAACAAACTTGTCAGATGTTACTAAGAGATGGATGGTGTCTCTCTTGAGCTTGAAATATTCATTATTTATTATGGGGACAGAAAAACGCTGCCAAACTTAGCAAGAAATAATGATGACAAATAAAACATTGATGTGTTTCATTTTAATTGATTTCTATGTTCAATAATGACACAAGTTTTTCTCTATGATTTTCAATTAGCATTATGGTGAACACAGGGGGAGAGCAGTTTGTCACCTCGCAGGTCTGTCGCTCTGTCCATGTTACGTCTCCACTTTCCTCCTGCATTCAAAAAAGTTGAAGGTGAGGTGAACCAGAGACTTCGCAGTAGGTGTGAATGTGAATGCGTTGGCTGTCTCTGCGTTCCGAGTTTGTAAATGTATCCACTCAAAAATCCCACAATGCAATGTGCCACATTTCTTAAATGCAAGAATTATGGCTGTGAGTGCTGACGTCAAAAGATAATCACTATTAAATGCCTAAAATCTCACCCACCATTTATGGCCAACCATTGAGTCAAATATAGTGTCTATTATATAGGAAGTATTGAATAAGGGAGTGAATCCAGAAACACCTTATCACTCTATCAAACAAGATCTACTTTATCTCATGCAATTTAAACCACAACTAGCAGACACGACGCTTGGAAAGAGACAGTCAAAAGCGTCATAAAGAAAATCTATAGGTTCCTCTTCCTTTGAACTTACACACAAATGAGAGTTTCATGTTTCAAGGCGCGTTATAATTATTTACTTCAGTAATCCACAGCTTCACAGTGTCCCCACCTCAAAGTTGCAGAGTACTTTAATGTAATTTTTTATCATGCCACTGAAAGAGGCTTCTGACATAAAAGGGGAAAATTCAGTATTATTTCATCAACATTTTTTTAAAGAAATAACTTACTGTACGTCAGCAGATTGAGACTTGACTCAGACCCTAAGAAGTGACCGGTGAGCTTGGCAGACATGATCGCTCTGTTCTGTGTGCACACTGACTCTGTTCTCCCTCTTCATTGACAGCCACTGAGGTCATCTGCTTGATGCATGATGACACACGAGGCAACAGAGTTTCTGGGACCCAAAAAACCCTCTTTTAAAATTGCGGTTTCTGTGTTAATGTGGCACAAACTGTACGTCTGCCGCACTCATGTGTGGCATTACTTGGATCAAAGGTGGTGACACACACTGCCAATGAGCATCAGACGTTCGCAATTGCCGCCTTCATTAGGTAAGGTAAGAGAAGGAGAACGGTTTTGTTTCAACACCCATTCTGCTCCCTCCGGAATAGGAGCATAGAAGGTGGCGGATTACACGCACACACGTTCGTAATTACACGTGCAGGCGCGCTCCCATGCAAATACACGCAAAGATCTACACCCACACGCAGCTATTCACTCGTATGCAAGCACACTAAAAGGCGCACCACGAGCGCTGCACAGGTGGTGCCTCGTATGAGGTCTGCACTCCACATCAAAAGGACACCTCTGACATCTCAGATCGCTCACAAATGATGATGCACAGAGATCTTTTGCCACTACAAAGGCAGAACAAAAGAACTGACATGAAAGAGAAGTCAATAAACATAAGGCGTTTAATAAAACATTTTTTCGGCTGAATTCACTACAAAGGTTTTCACTGTTTTTCCTCTCAGACGACACAACAAAAAGAAAAAAGCGAGAACTGTTGAGTCACATGATTGACTGGCAACAATCCAGTAATTTTCTGTCAGGATGGGCCTGCCCTGGTTAGACTGCAGAAACGTGAGGGCAACTGAAGGCAGCGTTGTGGTGTCAGTGAAAAGACATACACGTATGTGTGCGCAGAGGAGGTCTGTGGGTAAAAAAAAAAGTCCCCGTTGCAATGACGTGCTGTGCACACGCGGACACAGAGGCTCACAACTCGTACCAAATAGGACCAGCATCAAAGTATGCTGCACACAACCTCACAAGCCGTGCTGGAAATACACACACACACACAGCAGCCCAGTGCAGAGGCGGCTGAGTGAGTAGGAGCGGTGGCTTACAGATGTTCAGTGTCCCACAGCAGTTGTTGGAGCTACAGTGAAGTGTCAGCCCAGGAGGACGGAGAGCCGAGGCACAGCAGCATAGAAACAGAATGGAACATGAGGTCACACTCAAAGCCTCGCAGCCCACAGCACCTCAAACTGCTGGGCCTGCCAACAGCCTGCAAGCAAACATCAAGTCAACACGAGTCAGGGTGGGGGGGGCTAGATGATGACTAATCTGAATTTCATCATTTTCAGGTATTGGACGTTTTTTTCTAACATTATTGTGCTCCTCGGCATTGTTCAATAAGCCGAGACAAAAGGGGCGAAGTAAGTCGTGGAACGTTACCAATATGGGGGAAAGTAACACAGCGTTGTTAAAATATGTAAACTTAATAAAACAAAAACAAAAAATACATAAAATTAGTTTCAAACAAAAAAATAAAACAAAATGAGTTTCTGATCAGATAGTTTGTAGACAAGTGATTTTCAGAAACTTAATTTACACTTATAGCATACATGTATAAGTGATAAGGCTGTCTATGAAGACCACAACTATAGTGCGTTATGGAGGCATTTATAGTGAATTATAATGCAATCACAATGCTTTATGACTATACTTATAAACACACATAATGCTTTCTCATGCACTATATCAACAGTAATATACTATTAGAGATGTGACTTAAAATTAATTGTAAGCTCAAGCATACTATGTACTGGACTAGTTAAAAACTAAAGGTTGATTGATGGGGCTTATAATACATTATGACTACCTAGACTCACTACAACAATAAACTGTAATTGTGTTGTCTTAAAGCATTATGATTGCATTATAATTTACTGAATGCTCTCATAATACATTTTAAATGTGGTTTTCATAGAAAGTGTTAACACTTACATGTATTCTAACCGAGTGACTCAGCACAGTAGGTTGGCAAAACATAATATTCTGAGGCTGAATAAAAGACTAAACACACGACTGTCAATATTTTGTTTGGATGTTCAGCTCATGAAAAAAAAAAACATTTTACTTTGCCAACTCTAATTTAAGTCCAGGCCAACAACACACTGTAGGTGTAGTACAGCGCAGAAATTCTACAGCAGTTACTTTGGTACCTCATAAGTAAAACGGACTTTACTTGACATCTTGTATGTCCACTGTAAATCTCTGCAAAAAGTGAGGTTTGTTTGAGAGTTGAGTGACAGCAATTGCTCCTAAGTTACTGGGCAGGGGGGAAGCTGCATAAATGGTAGTTAACATTAACTCACTGCTTTTCCAGGTGGTCTGTGCCAAGGTGAAAATGGTCCTGGTCAGAGGTCAATCTAGTCTGTTTTTTTCTTCTCTCTGATGTGGCGATGTAAAATGCCTGTTGGCGTTTAGACACCTCCCAAAGCTTTTCCTGTTGGAGAGACCCCTTGCACTAGTGTGTCCAAGTTCTCCCATGCTGGTTTTGGCCTCAGACACCCAACCCTGACTGCATGAAGTATCCTGAAGACAAATCCAGATGAAACCAACTGGTGATTTCCTCTGTGTTTCAACATTCTGTGTACTATTTCAAGTAGATGATGCAATATAATTCAAAAGTTCGCTTGATGCAGTTATTTTTGATGTTTAAAATGACTAAGCCTGTTCCTTTTTCCCCCCATTTCAAACATTCATTGCTGGCTTTTTCATGTTTTTATGCGCAAATGTAACAGTGGGTGTGAGGGTGTTGTGTTTGTCTGTGTGTACACGCTGAGGCGCAGACTTAAGCCGACTGAAGGATCACACGCACACGGTAGTGTAACATGAATATTCTGCTTTGCGTCTGGCTTCTGTGGTCTCCCTCGGTATGGGGAGCCGTGTAGCTGAGGGTGGGGGTGGTGGTCGGGAAGGGTTACACTCTCTAATGGGCTACCCAGGGACCTGACGCCGCTCTCCAGAGACACATGGGCTCCATACATCCCAGCCTGCAGCCTTTGTCAAAATGCACACTTCCTCAGATATTCCTTTTCAAATCTATTAACTCCAAACTCAAATCCACACCCAATTAGGCTAAGCAGGCCAACTTCTTAGGAACTGTATGAGACACATGGCATGAGGATGCTCTGATGTGGCGTGTATATAGGTGCATGTTTGCTTACGATTATGAGGTGGGAGTGTGTGAGACAATGTAGTGAAATTAGAGTTGGTCCCTCAGACAATCTATGTGCCCACTTCTGGTGAGAGATGATTTCCACCAATGCTCATCAGGATTACACCACAGAGGTTCATCAAGACAA
This sequence comes from Scortum barcoo, assembly GCA_023238725.1. NCBI lineage: Eukaryota > Metazoa > Chordata > Actinopteri > Centrarchiformes > Terapontidae > Scortum > Scortum barcoo. The sequence continues at coordinate 19,628,839 of CM041531.1, forward strand.
ATAATTAGCAAATTAAGAGATACATATAGAGGCAATGGTAAAAACGCTATCCAGCAGTTGCACGAAGCTGACTAAACTTTAAACAAGTCTTAATAGTTCTTAATAGATTGTTAGATAATCTGGGATTTCAAGTATGCATGAATGAAGTGTGGATGTGAACTTTCTTCCATCTGAATGCACATCTGTGTGTGCACAATTGAAATGTATGTGCATCAATCAAAGTCTGCATGTTCTGTGTGCATTTCTGTATGTGGATGGCTCTATAATGTAGTTGAGTGACTGCACATTTGTATCTGTATCATAATTTGCATGTGATTCTGTGTGTGTGTGCGCGTGTGTGTGTTTCACCTGTCTCCATGACCACCATGGAAAGCAGCGTGCCTCCTGCCCCCTTTAATCAGAGTAGGACAATGGTGAGGCTAAAGCCGCCTTATCTCGACACAATCAGATTAGAGAGGATTGCTGCTCTGCTAAGCACCACAAAGTAAAGCCCCCCCTTCCCGGATCAAGATGATTTGATTAATAATTTGTGATCATATTATCCTTTAAGAAGCATAAATTGTTTTATTTTTATTTATTTATTTTCCATTTGTTTCTATTTTTTCCCTACAGTTCCTAAGGCTAAATAGAGATTGAAAGATTATCTTCCCCACCTGAGCAAGTGCTCTCTCCTCCCTCCCACTCTTTCTCCCTCAATTCATTTCTCCCCTCTACTTACTCGAGGTGCTTTGTTGTTCCGCCAGTGGCCAGATGGGGGTGCCATGACTGCTGCACACAGTGGGGGCCTCCTCCACACCTAATCTCATCAAAATAAACATGCCAGCAGTTGTCAGCTTCTCCAGCAGCGAGAGGCAGGGAGGGAGGGTGCTATAGAAACAGGTCAGGCTAATCATGCATATAATTGCATTTTGACATTTTGGGCTACTGGGACCAGACCTTTGGATATCAGGTTATCCTCGAAGCACTTAAGTGATTAACAAATGAAAATGCGGCTCTGAAACTTAATTAGATATTATGTCTCCATCCATGCCTACGGGGTGGAGTTTTAAGGTAGCTGTTGTAAGTGAGTGGGTATGTGTGGGGAGGAAGGAGAGGTGGGGAGGGGAGTGGGGAGGAAGGAGAGGTGGGGAGGGGGGGGCACTGTATTTAGTTAAATCAGGAAACATCACAGGTGGGGAAACAGGTTTTCTTCTACGTCACTCAAGACACATTGCTGTACAAATAATTTATTTCCAAAATGTATCACTTCCATTTTGTGGAGAAAGTAGTTCTTAAGCAAATCACTCAATATTCACTGCAGTTGGCGATTAAAGTGTTTCTGATTTATAGTCTCCAGACTGCACATATGACCCAGGTCGCAATTGTTATTAAATGGCACGGAAGTGAGAACACTTCATCATTAGCATGCTTCAACTTCCTTACTCACTCTTAGGAATAATTACAGTTACCCTCCCTTGTGGCACAGTTAAGGAAAGTAAACATTTATCCTCCATTTTCATCAAAAAGCCGCTTTGGGCAGTGAGAAGCCTGCCTCTCTCCCTCTTTCTTTCTCTCTTGCTCTCTCTCACTCACACTCACACTCACACACACACACACACAAGAGTAAATTGTTCACATTAGGGAGGTGTAAGCAGCCGCGGGTTATCACAATACCATTCTGCTAGATCAAAATTCAGTTGCAAAGAAGAAGAGACCCCAGGATTAAATTACTCAGCTGGTCTGCAGGATTTTTAAATATTACCTTGTGTTTTCCAAAATCAGTAAACAGCATAGGCAAAACAGAACACCTCCTATTATCTATAGCACAGGTTCATTTGACAAAAATGAAGAAGTTACTGCTGACTTAGTGTGGAATAAACTAGTTGCGAATCCCTAGGTATTGCACGATCTTGTCTTCCTCTTATGTAAAGCATCATATCATTTCTTTCAAAGCAAACAAAGTGTGCAGTTCAAGTTTATGAATACAATGCAATGCTATGTTCTTTGGTTTGTGTTGTGTGTTTCGAGGAATTGTATGAAATTAAGTATTGTCTATACAGCAACTGCTATATACTATGGTTTCAAAAATATTAATATCACAACAATCATTTGCTGAGAAGAAAAATTTGCCACTTTTATTTTGAAAGCTACACTCTACACTTTCTGAAGGGCCCTGTATGTTTTGTTTTTTTTCCCCCCCAAACCCTCCACCCTGCAGATAATAATTATACAAGACTCTGATGTCAGTAGAGTAATAGGGCGTTCCCCACAGGACGACCCAAGTGGAGATCTCACCGACCACCACCTGATTGTCCGCTCACCACTCATCTTACCCCCATGTTGGAACCAGCTCTTGAACACGATTAGCTACTTTTCCACTTTACTAATTCATGGGCCAACTTAAGCCTCTGAACACTGAGGGCACAATCCAACCCCTTATCTTCCTTTATCATTCTCTAGTCTATCTGCACTGCTTTTGTCCCTGTAAAGTACAGATCCACTCCATTTCATTGACCCGTTTCCTTGTCCTCCTTCTGCTCCAGCAGATTTGGTAACCCATCACCACGGGGTTCACTCTTCCATCCATAACAATGAATCCCCCTGCAATGCTTTACCTGGAGCCCATCTAAGCTACCTTAAAACTTGTGAGAAATAACATCATTCAGTCAGGTGTTCCACAGTGTCAACCTTGTCCTTTAGTTTATTAATGGTACATGTTCCTCTGTCTAAGAAATATGACATTTTCTTTAGTATACAGCTACACACAAGTGTGAAATTAAGCAGTGGTTTTATCTTGAGTAGCCCTTAAATGACTACAACTGGACCTCACTCACATTGTCACAGCAGATCCTGTCAGTGAGTGGGTTTGACATAATATGTTCAACTTCACGCTGATCAGCTATATAGGGGCACAACGACAGTTCATGACAAGATGATATATTTGCCACTGATTAACTTTGGAGCTACACTACATGTTGACTGTGACTGTGTCTTACTTCTGATGGAAATGTTTTAACACAGTTAACAAGGCGCTGATCTTGAATCCTGCTCAGTGTGTCTTGCAAGTTTTAAATACGCTGCAGTGGCAACAGCATTATCTGGCCACGGTATAATTCACGAGTTACGTTTCATCTAATTCAGGGTCATTGTAGGACAAGTATTTCAAGTATTTAAACACACAAGTATCAATAGTATCAAATATAATGTGGACATGTGAATGCTGAGGCTGTCAGCCCCCTCCACCCTATTCCATTCAGAGCTCATCATGAGCACAAGGGCTGTGATGAAGACATGGCTCCCGACAGACGTCCTGGACCATGTCTGTGTTTGTGCCTCCACTTCATGCGACAACAACAGCCGTCAGTCAGAGAGGAGAGGTGGGGAAAGGGAGGGAGGCTGGGGGAGAGGGAGGAGGAGGTTGGGGCTGAGGATGTGGGAGGGTGAACGAGGAAAGACTGGGCCTCAGCTGTCAGCTCCGTGCACTCACATATGGTTCAGTGTCCTAGTAGCACTATGTTAAATGACAAAGAGCCTTTCCTCGCCATCATCATAGACAGACACACCTTTATAGGCACCTCTGTCTCTAGATCTGCACACATATGGATGTACACACACACATGCACACACACACACCTACCTGCATTTTCAGATATGCACAATACCACACAGCCACATATATACACAAGTATGCACACACAAAAACATGCACAAAGCACATTCGCAGGCAGGCATACTCATCTCCTGCATTTTGCATAGGTGACACTTTTCATTATTCAAAGCTTCTTTCTGGGGATGTGGTGTGCACATCGAGAGGCGACATGCACTCTCTCCAAACAAGGTACACCTTAATTATGCATGCTCAGACTACAGGCATTGCATTTTGGTTCTGCATGTGTGTGTATGAGTCTGTCTATTTATGTAGGCTTTGTGCTCACTCGCCTAATTGTAAGAGTTTATATGTGGGACATTTGTGCATGTGTCCTGAGTGTGAGCATTCTCAGCATACTGCCATGTCTCTATATGCATATGTCTTTATATGTAGATAGTTGCCACTTCTCTGTGTATACCTGCACATACAGGATACAATATCTTCATATATACATCCTTGTAAGTCTACACGTGCATATGAACATCTATGACGAAGCGGGTGTTAAATTTCCATATTATCTGCAAACAAGCCACTCTGAACTCCATTGAATAGTGGTACAGTATGTTGCCCGTGCAAAAAAAGCTGGAGAAAGCCAGGCTACATTAGCAAAGTGCATTCAGTGTGAACAGATGAGATGCACTGTGTCATAAATGCCTCCCACCTGACCCGCCCCTCATCAGAGCCAACTTCCGCCCTCGACAAACATATTTGTATTGTTGTTGTGTACTTAGTCTCTTTATCCGCCTGACAAGGTTTCAAACTTGCACGTCTCTCCCTGAAGAGACGGTGGTGATGAAACAATTCGAAAAGATGGCGGCTCCTGTCGTTCACTCGGCGTTACGGCTCACTGTGAAACACACAAGTAGGCTTTCATTTAGGCGATTACACCAGATTAAAATTTCCATTAATGTTAGGGAGTGCACGTTCCTTTAGAAGAGGCCTCCGCTTTGAGTGTCGACACAACAGCGCATTAGAACAGTGAGCATCACATTAACCAGCAGCACTGGCAGCTCAGAGGTGCAGCAAGACAGGGATTTTCAGCTTGATTGGGTTTTCATCTTGGAGTAAAGGGATGAATTATTTATTTTCCAACTTGAATGTGTGTGTGTGAGAGAATATACTGAAAAGTGTGTGTGTGTGTGTGTGTCTTTGTGTGTTTGCGATGGATGAAAAAGCCAAGCCAAGGTAAATACTTTAAAACATTCTACCTTTCTCTTGATGCAGAAAAACAACAAGCTTGAGGGTCAGAGTGCAACGTTCCCAAAAGTGAAATTCCAGCAATTATTCACGGGAGATCCACAGCGGGTGCTCAGGGCAACATGTCCGCACCCTTCAGTGGGCAGAGGAGACTGACAGCCCCATTATAAAACGGCCCGCGTGACAGATAAATATTTCAGACACAAATAAATAAAGGATGCCCGGCGTTTTCCCTCTGAATGACTTTTCACAGCCGAATGCCCACGGCCGCTTGCCCCGGGATCTCCTGACGGCACCCTTCACCCCCTCCCTCACTACCACCCCACCACCTATTCCACCTCAGGCTCTGTGCGACACCCCCAAACAGGCCACCAACCCCTTCTGATGATGCCCCCTCCCTCTTCTCTCTCTCTCTCTCCCTCGTGCACAAGACTATGGTCCTCCTCCTGCTCTGCAAATATCCCCTGGGCTGACCGCCCCTGGCAGCAGCATGCAGGTAAAGGCGCTGCTCCTCCATTTCTGGGTACAAAGAAGCAATTAATCTACGTGTCTGAGACAGAGTGTCTAGGAAGGCTTTCCTATTGTGATTCTGTGTGTGATTCACCTATTGTGTGGATCTCTCTCTGTCGAGCGAACTCGGAGAGCCACGGTCCATTGTTGCCCAGTAATTACTGTAATGTGTAGAATACATGTTGAATTATAATGACTTTGTTCTCTTTTTTTTGGGATAATGTTACCTATGAGGTGATTACAAATGAGTTGGGTAGAAGATTCTCGTGGGATACGTTAAAATATAATAGATTTCATTTAATAGTAGATTAAGTGTGTTAAATGTCTGCGGCTGTAATAGGCATGGCTAAGCATCTCTTCTGCCCTCCCCAATAGTTTCTTATGGATTACCTCGCTCCATTTTATTAGAGCGGAGTGGCATCCCAGAGGAGCACAGTGTGATAATTCAATTAAGGGAAAAATTATGAGATGTTCCTGTGGTTACAGTCTAAGAGAGGCCAGATGGGAATCTTGCAGCTACCCACTCCCTTGCCTCCAAGCAAAGAGATGGAGACAGAGTGAGGAGAGAGAGACAGAGAGAGACAAAGCAGGAGAAAGAGAGCATCCCAACAGTATTGGCTCTTCTCTCTAAGGTATACACTGGGAAAAGGTAGGAGACAAGCGTAAGATGAGAGATCAGAGTAAGTGATGGGAAATCTCAGATCAGCTTCCTCAAAATATAGAACAGTGTCCTTTGTTAAGGCTACATTTGTAGCAAAGTTTCAGGAAGTTGAAATCTCTGCCACGAACAGTGCTGAGAATGACTATTTCAACAGTAGGGGCCATATACTGTATGAAAAACCATGTAAATATCAGCACTGACAGGCATTGTACTTTAGGTATGAGACAAGAGCTTAATCTGGCTAGAATGCAGTCGTACTGACAGGTTTGCCTGTGTTGGACTCGTCCAAATGTTTCTTCTGTGTGTACAGTAGTTTGGATATCAAGTTTTTTCTTTGATGTCCTGCTGGGCGGCACAGAGAAAGCAACTCTTCTACCAATGGGACTATTACACCAGACAAGCTGAAATCCTGAGAACACAAGGTCTTTCTGACTGTCTTTTTGTCTGTCTCTCCTTCTTTCACTTTCCCCCTCTCCATCCTTCCCAATATTTCTCTTTCACAGTCTCCCTAACAAAAATCGTGTTGAGCGGTGTTAGCATTGAGATAAAAAGAACGCTAAAATATTAATGGAGGTGTGCTTTGTTCTGGCGAGCACAGAGATGTAGAGACGGAGTTCTTCTAGAAACCAGGTCTGATTCATTAGCTGGGGTGTCTGTGTGAGGAAGTCCACAGAGGGCTGCCACATCCACTGAGAATGCCGGGTAGGCCACCCCCTCCCAACCGCGGTACCCCTCCTTCAAATCAAGCCCTCCTGTGTACTCTCTCCCCATCTCTTTCCTCCTTCCCCTTCATTCCCTCCATCATTATCCCCCACGTTCTTATTCTCTCTGCAGTTCTTTAACCCCAAATTCTATTAAAACCTTGCTTTACTGTCATGCGAATTCTTCTCATATTATCCTCTCATCCTCCTCCTCCTCCTCTATAGAGATAAAATTCCATTTACCTCTCCCCAACCCAGCCCCCCTGTATGCATGTTGTTTGTTCCTTCTAATGCATCTCCAGATGTGGAACTGAAAGAAACAAAAACAAAACATGTCTCCCAGCTCCACTCCACACTACATCTTGGGGTAAACAAGCCCGAGACCTAAGCGCTAGGATCTGGTGCCGGTGCTACACTTTACACTTTACCCTCAGTGACTGCCTTTGAGAGGTAAAGCGCTACGTATTCACACACACGTTTGAATTATGCCGGGCTGTGCCGGGGAAGACTGCACCACAGGGAGAGTCCAGCCTCTTTCCCCATCTCTCTTTTCTCTCATCTTTCACTCCAGCTCACTTTCCTCTTTCCCTGTGAGACAACGATGATCAAACCATACTGAGTGGACACAGTCCCTCCACAAACTGGAGAGGGGAAAAACCTAGAGAGAATAACAGAAAGAGAGACGGAAATTATAGACTCCTCCAAAACTCCTTTCTTTTACAATCCCTTAAAAAAGATGAGCTGCTTCCCCAATGAATAGGGAACAGCTCATTGGGATAGTCTAAGAACAAGATTGGGGATTTCTGGGATATGTTTCATCTTTTTATATGCTCTCATTGAAAAAAAAATCAATAGAGCAACACAAGGGGAAAAAAAGGGGGAAGATAACAATGAGGCTAGATAAAGTTAAGTTTTCACAGATGTCTTGATATTTGTTAGAAAAGTACTACACTTGTGACTTTGTTTCAGGATTAAAACTTATTAACGTGGGTTTCTGTGTAAGAAAACTCTTGAACAACAGCGACTTGCCAAAACATTATGCTGAAATCAGTGCATGACGAATTCTCCATTAATAGGTCGGAATTCATAACAGATGTACACGAGCTGCAGTGTCTGTTGTGGTTTATACGCATCTATTGTGGTTTGTTGGAATGCAGCTCTATTCGTGTTCAAATGGCTCGGAGTAGTCCAGTGGGAAGTTGGGGAAATATGGGGACACTTGTTCTACTTGTTCTTTGTGTAAACAAGACTTGACAACCTTACCTGACGCAAGAGAGGGATAATGCACTGTACAACAGAAACCCAACAACTGAGACGCTTATTGCCTGAAATAAACTGTTGTGAGTAGACAAGTGCAGATCATATTTGACATCCTCCTCCCAGCCACTCTGTTAGGTTTATGTTATTTTATATTGACTTTAAGTTGTTATCTCCATTTCGTTTGTTATGTTTTTGCTATACAAAATAGTATATGATGTATTATGCTATGTTGTGTTTAAATGAATACAATTTGTTGTATTAGGGTGTGTACAAATGCACACATACTTACAAGCGAACACATACGCACACACTCCACACACTTTTACCTTCTCACACATGCAAAGCATTCTCTTTCCTTCGCACACACACAAGCACCCTAGTGAGCAAACAAGCACACAGATGAGCCACGACAAGCTCAAAATCCCTTTATTACCTCTCGTTGTGGAGAGGACGCAGAAGTGGCCCGCCAAGTGCTCCCCTCTCTCTGTATATAAACCCTTAAAACCTCGTCCCACAAACAATGAAAGGCCAGTGCAATCTGTAAGCAACCCTGTTCCCATATGGGCCAGCCTGCCATGGGCCTCGTTTGCCTTTGTCCTGTGGCTCTCTGAGGGCCAAGCCCCGCACGCCCCAGCCTAGCTCCAGGCATTTATTAAATATGCACCTTCCAGTTGCTGTGAAGAAAGATCCCAACCAGCTAATCTCATCACAGGCTGGGGACCCTCCACATATGTAAATCTACATCTGTTCCCCTTCAAAGAGAGAGATTCTCCAGGATTATCCCGCACACAGACCCAGACGCGTGCACATACACACATGGACATTCATGCACACCAAACACACACAAGCACACATAAGTGCTCGTTTCTCCCACATGGCCACTGCCAATCAAGAAGTCCCCCCTCTTGCCACATGTACTTGTGTGCCATCCTCTGACTCCAAACATACCCTCCTTTCTCAATTAGCTTGATGACATGCAATGGCCAAGAAATTGCTCTTTGTGTCATTGCTTTGTATTTTCCTTGGTGGGAAGTGACAAGGCAAGGCCTTACAAAACCTGCCCCTTGCCTAAAGGCTATGGCTGGCATCGGGGTGCTGGGGCTGGGCCAGGGCCCATAAAGAGCAGCGCCAGAGGCCCAGGAAGCTGGCACCATACAGAGAGAAACATCCTATAGCGCCCTGGGATATCATTATACATCCCTGCAACACAGGATTAGCTTGCTCCCTGGCCGGGGGCTGCCACGAGACAGTCTACGAGAAAGACAGCTTCATCAAACATCACTGACTGACTGGCAGATGACAGTAGAAACAGCGAAATGTAAGGCTCTACTGTAAATCTGCCTGAATCCAAAACAAACTGTATGAATATTCAGTTTAGAGGCCAAATTCAACCAATGATGCAGTGGAGAAAGGTGAGTACAATATGACTTCTAGTTGATGACATTTGGGACCTCCAGGGAGAGAGAACAGCACGGTTTAATCTGTTTGTATACACAGTCTGTGTAGCTATATGAAATAAAAATGTGTGTTATTTATAATTAACATAAAAGGAAATAATAATACATTTAGTAATGAGAAACACTGTACAATTTTTTTTGTTTTACATATTTTTCACTATGTTTCAATATTGACTGTGTCTATAGCACATTCTGTTAATTAATGTAAAACAGGAGACTATATAAAATGTTTGTTAGCTTAAAAAGATGGGGAATAGGTCTAGTATTTCCGAAGTAATAATGTCTGGCACAATGTATCTGAATCTTCCCTTAATTTTGTTACCTTTCTGTAATGAATATGCTGTTTACAGAGGTGTTAGTAGAAGCCAAGAAAGGCTGATAAAATATCACAGTTTAACACAAAACATAGGTTCAGCAACAGATTGCATCAGTATATCTATGCACTGTATAATTATTATTACATGTGTGTAAGATTACATATCCTCTGCAACTGAGCTATGGTTTGCCTGGTGGGTGTAGACAAGAGGAGGTAGGAGTTGTCCCTAATTCATCATTATTTGCAGTGCAACCATATCTGTCTGCACCTCCTTCCACATAAAAAGGGCACAAATCTGTTGAATACACATAGGACAAAATCCAGCGTTTGATGAATCGTACTTAGGATTAGCAACAACACCTGTGTCAACAACAGAAGTGAGAGGAACAGAGGTATCTGAACATAAGTAAAATGATGTGTGAATGTTTGATTTTAATGTATGCACCAATGACCAGCGCTACTGTACATGTACTGGTTCAGCAAAATCAATCAGGTATATGTTAAAGTTAATTCACCTTGAGATGGAACAGCGTGTTCACATGAGCTGGTGTCGTATAATTAGATTTTTTTTTTTGGTGAAAAAAAAGACTCAAACACAAAGAAAGACCATCTGACACGACATACCACTTACAGAGAGAATGGTTGTTAAGACGTGTTCGATAGATCCGATTTGCATGTTTAATTAAGCTATCAGCTCAGTACAACAGAGACCCAAAACCTAAAGCCGCAGAGTCAACAGCCCCTGTAATAACACCTCCCTCTGGTCAGAAGGGCTGAGGAGAAGTGGAGGGAGGAGAAGAGGGAGGAGGAGAGGAGGAAGGCAAAGAGGGAGTGGAGGGGGGGTTGCAGTCAGTCACTAATACACTGAAAGGGAAAGCGCAAAGCTTTTCATTAACACCCTGTGAAAGGCACATTCACACTCCAGCCCACTAATTAAGTCAGGCCTCACTCACTAGGGAGCAGGAGTAAAGGGGTGAGGGGGAGAAAGGGAGAGAGGGGGAGAGGAAGAAGAGCAGAGTTGGGAAAGAGAGAGAGCTAAAAATGAGGAGACTTGGAAAATCGAAAGGTGGAAAGAGGCAAAAAGTAAAGAGGCGAGATGGAAGAGAGAGAGAGAGACAGAGCGATGAGAGCGAAGGAGCAAAAGGAGGAGGGAGGCGCAGAGATAATATCTCTGCCCCTAATCAGGTTGATTTTAAAGTCACTCGTTGCCAGTCCACTGCAGGCCTCATTAACTCGCCTCTGGCTGGCATCATTGTTCAGGCAGCGTTTGAAATCCACCAAAGGAATGTAGATTTGCTTTAATCCAGGCCCATCAAAGGTAACACTGATGCTGCAGTGACGCTGTGCCTCTGGATTAAGCCGAGCTAGAGGGGAGAGAGAGAAGAGAGTGGGGTGGAACACGCGAGAGAGAGACCCATCCTCAAAATGTAACCATTTCAAATTCAGTAGGTGACAGGTCTCAAGAGCCTCACCGGCACTGAAGATGACACTTTCAGGCGGCATTTGAATAATCTGGATGGTCTAGGTTACATAATTATGCCATGACAATTTGGGCACATATGTCAGAGTACAGTCTGGCAGCCAGCGTGTCAGTGTGGGGAAGCTTACAGGGGTAGGGATAAGCGCCACACTGTCCCTGCATTTACTCTCCACCACTGTGTTCTGCTAGGTGCTGATTTGGGAAAATTTGCAATTCAAAACAACTTTTTGAAAAGAATATTTTTTCGTCTCATGAATACAGAATTTGGGAGGCAGGGTTTAAATTGCACATAGCAACAACGGGAGACCATTTTGTGGTTAGCCTACCCCCAGCTGTGTCAAAAGATGAGGACTAAAGACTGGTGGCATATCTGGGAAATGACAATATCATGGTGCTATGCTTTTCCTCATGTACACCGTTTGATTTGTCAACCAGGAAGCCCAGTTCAAGCCAACAGGAAGTTCTACATGTTCCAAAAGGACGGTCCATCCGGATTACTACAAACTGAGATGATAAGGTTGTGAGGAAAAAGAACATCAATGCTAGAGGGGCAAACACCAAAGATCAGCTTTAGCCCCATACAGAGTGCATGATGATGCTTGACAGCTGTGATAAAAGGAATGCTTAAATACACACTTTTATCACTTTCTAACTGTATCTCAAAAACTTGTTTTTTGAAAGAGTAGCCTCGCCTTGCAGAGAAAGCACTCTCCTATCTCGGAGATCTCTGAGTCCTGGGGTTAAAAGAATATACTGACATCTCATCTTTATTCATGAGCGAAGCCACTACGGTGGATATTAAACTCTAAACAGTTTCAAGAATACCAAAGTGAAAGAGCATCTGTTCTCTAAGGCAGCATCCTGGCATTTCTACATTTGAAGCGAGCGCTAAGAGGATAAGTCCATACGATCTGTTCGTTCCCATAGAGCCGGTTCCTCACACATTGTTTCTACACAGGATTTGTTTCATGCTGATGTTTTATGCTGATTCCTAGCATGCTTATGACATGTTAAACATGAGTTTCAGGTATCGCCACCATGCTCCAGCATGCGTTGCCACAGTCAAACCTCAGTGACGCTGAGGATTCTCAGGGGACTTGAGGGCGAAGTGGAGAGCAGGGGATAAGTAGGAGTGGCAAAAAGACGAGAGATTGTGGGCATGAGGGTCCTAGGCTCACAGGGGGAGCCAGGTTAAGCCAGTTAAGGGCATTAGACCTCCAGGCTGATGAAAAGGGGCCCTCCCAGATCAAACTGAAGTAAATCTACCCTAAATCCACCCTACAAAGGGAGTTTAGACTTTGCCATTGTGCAGGCCAGAGTAAACAGGGGGTCCTTGGGTAAGCCTCCCTTCACAGGGGACAAAGGCAGAGAGTTGAGGAACTGATCTTACCCCAGTAGGCCAATGTTAGCACACAGATCACAGGGTTAGACACACTCAAACCTATCAGCTGCTACACAGACCTCTACGGTCACAACACTGCCCTAAGCCTTAAACAAGCTATAAGTTCTCCACTAGCTCTGACACTCCAGCATGCCTGCCGTGACTGCTCGCATTTTGCCCTGAAGACAGGAGTGAAGATAACTTTGTGTTAAGTCGCTGGCTCTTGGACAGACATCTCAAAGTGCAGTTTCCTCACCCTCCCGGCTGTTTCACACATCTTGGCATTTTCCTTTCATAGGCTAAAAGGATTGTTATTGCATTGTGCCCCTACGACAACTAACGAATCAAGCCACATCACCCTTTTTGTCAAAGCATGAGGCGATTTTCCCAGATGGCCGCTGGGCACTTGTGCTTTGAAAGCAGGATCACGGTGGCAGGGGAAAAAAAACCCCTCCTCATTCACTAAAGAACTTTCCAGGAAGGAAAGTACAATCATCCTGTTAATGGTTCTAATTGAGGCATCATCATACCCGTCACACTCCAGCTGAACCTAGCACAATAAATATGTGTTCAATTAGGATCCATCAAACGCTCCCAGCCACCGCTGCTAGAAAAACAAAGAGGGCCCCCAGCCCATGGGCCTCGTTCAATTCACCTGGCAATCATATTATGATGCTCTCATTTTTGACCTGCTTCAAATTATCACTGGGAAAACAAAACCCTTCTCCAATCCACTTGTGCCAAGACGATTGTTCTTCATCTCTCGAGTCAAAAACTTTGGCAGATTATAGCCTCTTTGTGCTTGAAAGGTACTAAAATAGGTGTCAGGTACTATTACGGTCAAGGTCGACACAAACATGCACTCACACACAGACACACACATACAGAGGTTACAGACATGGCAGGCATTTGTGTGAGCCTGCAAAAAACAAACAAAAAAACCCCACGTTGCTTCAGTAATTATCAGCCAGGGAAACCATAACAGAAGAATGCAAAAACAAAGAAGCCATTCACCAGCAGTAACACCCAAGGTGTTTTCATAGTGACGGCCATCTTGTCAGCTGACACAAGCTGCTGAATGAAATGAAAGATAACCACCGCAGGCAACCAGGTGCTTCTTCCATTTCCTATGAGCACTGAGCATGGCTCTGTGTGTGTGTGCATTCATGTGCTTATTTGAAACAAAGCCAAATGAACAAAGTGACATGGCTCTGCCTTGATACAATTGATTTTGAGGCACACATTTGGAGAGCTACAGTTCAATAAAATAGTGGATAGTAGGAAGCTGATTCCTACCTTAATATACATACTGGTATATATATATATATATATATATATATATATATATATATATATATATATATATATATATATATATATATATATATATATATATATATATATATATATATACACACACACACACACACAATAAAAGTGTTGGTCTTCCACCTAAACACCAAGTGTAAATCCTGGATGTACTATTTTTTATTTTTCTTCACTGATGTATTAAGCATACTGTAATGACTATTGTTCCCATCCCCTCTAGTTACCAACTTTTCTTTAGAAAAGAAAACAACCACATCTCTCCCAACTAGATCAAGGATGAAGCCACAGAGCAGTCACTCGGAAAACATGCTGTAAAAAGTTGGGTGTTTTCGGTAGCTACGGTTGAAAGTTTTACCACATGGCTGTGTGTCAGCGCACAGACCTGCGCATGTGTGCTGGCTCCAAATGAGCAGGAGGAGGGTAGAGGGCTCATCACAAGCCTGGCTATAGGAGATGATAAACAATCCAGCTGAAGTCAGCCATAAGGAGAGTCTGCCTGTCCGTCCTCTTACCCTAGAACAGCCTGGGGTTATCATGACGTGCCAGCACATTTGGTGTGAGCGTTTGACTGCTTCACCTCCTAATCGTGCCTCCTCCGGGCAGCGCTCTCCTGGGAGACATCCCATTCTCTTCTCTTTCTGCTCCCCCTCTTTCAGCAGACTCTCTGCTGTTATACTGAACAGTCACATAGCTGTGGATGGAGGAAGCTTGTAAAATGTAGTTTCAACAGCAGATGTGTCCATTCTCACTGTTCTGTGTAAAAATGTGTTTCCACGTTTAAAATGTAATAAATGTTACGTCACTTACTGTTGGTATTTTCGATCTTGGACTTGCCATTATGATAAAATTTACACTCATGACAAAGCAAACGGGGCAAATATCCATGAAGATATTTGTCCAGCACAGTGAAACCCACGCTGCACCATTTCCTGCATATATTTATTTTCACTACTATAAATATGCTTTTTTGACTAGCATAAGGTAATTAATAAGTAGACCAGTCAAAGCATGTCAGTGTTGGGAATAGCCTGTTCACAGCCACCTCCTTGTGGAAATTACAAGTAATGTGGAATATTCTGCGAGCTCAAATATACCCTACTTGGTATCACAAATTGCAGCAGTATCAAAACAGGTTGCTAATTGTAGCTCTGTAACCACCAGTGTTGGCATGCCAGAGTACTAAAAAACAACATCAGGCCTGGCACCAATTTTGTGGTATCTAGCACTTCATCTACCACTTTTTCTTGGAAATGACATCAGAAGATGATGAGTTAGGTGGCAGAGTAGTGTGATTGTAACTGAGATGGTTATAAGACGTTGATAGAAATGAGCGCAACTAAGGCACTAATACTGGTGGCATCTAAATATTTCTGGCAAATTATTACTGTCAGACCTACGGCTCAGCAAATGAGCATTTTGTGATGTGCAAAAAAGTAAAGAGAGTCCCAATACTGTGAACTTAATATATGAATTTGTCCACTCAACTTCATTGTTACATTAGATGTAGCATTACATGTTGCTATTACTCTGTACTTATACTTACCTCACCTTTCCAGTATCCAAAAGTATTTATAGCAATATAAATAAACATATATAAAAAAGTAGAAACAAATAGTCCCTGTATCAGAAGTATGTAAAATAGTTAAGGTAAACACAGAGGAAGTCATTTATATCCCTTTATTATATTTTCTTTATATATTATCTTTTATCTTCACACACTACAGGAATGTTTCCATCTGAAAAACATACAGAAATATCTACGTGGTAGAATGATACTTCCATCCAGTGTTTGACTTGTAGTCTTAAAAAAGGTGCAGCAAAGGTTATGTAGGATGTAGCATTATCTATAAACCTAAATGATAGAATTTCACTTTTCCACAGCCAAAACTGCAAAGACAGCCCAAGTTAAGACTGCATTCAACACCAGGTAGGTTTGTATGAGAACAACATTTTCAGCTGTAATTATTGTGACAGTGTCACAACTATTTTCTTTCCCCATGTAAGCATCTATTTCCGTGGCAGTGGCAGGCTGTTTGTATGTGGCCTGTGTAGGCCACATCTTCCTCTGTGGCTTGTTGTTCTGCGCATTTCTGAACCCACCCATTTATTTTGGTTTGTCATAAACTATATTTATCTTTTTTTCTCTGACAAGTGGGACTTGAAAAAGAACATAGCGTAAAGAGCAAAGCCCGAACAGCTCTCCCTTTCTGGCTCTCTTTCAGAGTCAAAAGAATTACTGTAAGCCTGCAGTATATACAGTGCCGCCATTCTGTAAGCCAACATTTTGATTATTCATGCAATGCCTGAACAGGCATGTAATTGTAACTCATAAAAAGGCTCGCTGGTCAACTTGTTGACAAAGACATGTGCTAAATACAATGTCTACAATGTCTAAAAGCACACATGCATGCATATGCTCTCTCTCT
This sequence comes from Scortum barcoo, assembly GCA_023238725.1. Taxonomy (NCBI): domain Eukaryota; kingdom Metazoa; phylum Chordata; class Actinopteri; order Centrarchiformes; family Terapontidae; genus Scortum; species Scortum barcoo. The sequence goes on from CM041531.1 coordinate 19,645,185, forward strand.
CTCTCTCTCTCTCTCTCTCTCACACACACACACACACACACACACACAAAACATGGGAAAATGATAAAAAGGATAAGCTATAGAGCACACTGTCTGTAAAACAAAGAAAGAGCTCTGTGAATTGATGATGTCAAGCCTCTTTGTTCAAATATAACTGAAACCATCACCATGTTTTGATCTGGACACCACATGTGATACTGTAAGCAGCCAGGTAATATTGGCTTCCATCACATAACTACAAACATTACACTTTGTTCTCACATTTTGTTCTACTCAATTTCATAACAACAGATCAGTCATAGGCTGAGTGTCAGCCAGTCAACCGCTCTGTCAGTGTGGGTTTTTAGGACTGATACTGATGTCAATGATGGCCTGTACGTTGTGTGCCAATGTTTTATATTTTGTCTTTAACGCCTGTCTTTCCACACCTTCACTGATACACTGATTAAATACAAATGGCCTTTCTCAGACATTAACAGATACATATGCTGGTTTGGCATTCAAACTATAAATGTAAGGTAGCCATTTCACCGATCTCAGCCTATTAATGTAATGGAAGGGGGCATGCGCCACTGTGTGCCACCCTGCTGGTTCAGAGCCTGGAACAGGTATGAGTTGACCTCAGAATGGGTTTGCTCTGACTCTTGTTGCTCTTTAAAGAAGCATGCTGACTAAAAGAAAACAGACTATCCTGTCCACCCACACAAACTTCCCTCTTATGCTAAAAATTTTGACAGCTCTACTCCAAAGAGCATTGCGCAGACTGAGCGAATAAGCCACAGCTAGAACTTGGAGGCTTAAATGATGCAAGAGGGTGGGCAGCTACTCAGGAGGATGAATCAGAATTTCTCAGTGCATGGGTATACACTCTAAATATGAATTATTAAGTGGCTATCATACCCCCATAGTATGAAAATAAATCCAGGGGTGGATGGAATGAGAAGGGGCTGAGGTAGTGGACCTGAATACTGATGTGGAAAGAGATCCCAGAGGAGGCACAGGTACTAAAAGGCCGCCAGGAAGTGTTCTTGGCTTCCCGCTGCAAAAGCCTGATTGTGCCTTTTAACCCTTGACATGGAGGATCACAACACAGACTGTGACCGTCAGTGTTCAGACATCTAACTGGACACAGAGTTTCCCTGCATGATCTGGTAAGCAAAGTACTTGATAGCAAACAGCAAGGGATAGCCTGACATATCTGAGAGAGGAGACTAAATCGAAATATAATGCAGGAGTACAATCAACCTGTGCTCAACCAAGCTCCTGAAAAAGGTCACAATAACTAAAAAGATACAACAGAAAATTCAGTTAAAAAATAAGTAAAAGTAAAACTGTTGTTCCTCCTGGCACTGCCTTTACAGCAGTGAAAATGGAAACAGTAAAAGCAAACCCAGGGGACATAAAGAATATTAGAATTAATCCTCTTTGGACCATGAATAACCACAAAAATTCTCACTGCAGTCATAATACGTATTAAGTTTAGGTGTCAAGTGTTGGTGAACAGAAATTTTGGTAACCATAGAAATTTGGAGTCACGGGAATCTTTAGAAATTCAGAGCAAAACTGCAATTGAGCAGTCGTTTTTACAAACAAATTAACTGATCCACTGATCAACAAATTAACTGACCCACTGATCAACAAATTAACTGACCCACTGATCAACACCACCTTCCTTATTGTGTTACAAGAGGGGCAAAAATGACTTCCACTTGCCCCAACCACAGCGCTACTTGCCATGGACATTTCAAGCAAAGTTTACGTCTGTGGGTCAAGCATATTTTTATTATTTGTAAAGACTATATTGAGCACACGAAATATAATTATAAGCCACTAATCCTGTGAATATCTTAATGTTTCTTCATTTTTTTAAAAATTAAAAGTAAGAATTTTAAAGTATAGGTATTAAAACGTGTTCATGTGTTGACAGTATAAAACTAATTGACAGTGGGCTGCAATTATACAGATTACTCGTCATCACTGACCACTATATGATGTGATACGAAAACTTTTTTTAAATTTGAGTTTGACATATTTATCTGTGTATGCTGACTATCACCAGACATTTCTGCTAGGTGTATGCACAATTAAATATCTCAGAAAGGAGGACAAAGGAAGTAAGAATTACATAAATTATATAAACAACGTGTTTATGCAGGCAACTGGTACAGTTTGTAAGAGATGGGAGGTTTCAGAGTGTTGAAGTAAATGTTACTGAGTCTTTCACCACAAGATGGGGTCTGTTTAAGAGGTCTTAATCCTCTGTGCACATGCTCCTGTGGCTCAGGGACACAGTGCCCTGGGAGTGTGACAAACCAGAATTACATAGCAACACAATTTGTACCTCTGATGTTCGCATCATACTCCTTAAATAAACCCAACCCTACACCAAGCTAAACTGGTCTAGTTACACATCCGCCACATTTTGGAACAATGGTTGTCAACTTCACAGGGTAACAACTGTTAAAAATAGATTACTCCATGTGTTTGGTTGTAACATGCTCTCCAAATCAGAAAATGTGCATTTAGCATGTTAAGCATGCACAAAGTGAGGAACTGCTACTGTAGTCAGTACATTTAACTTGACTCATTACATGAAGAAGCCCAGGGAGTATAAAAAGGTGATTTCATAAGAAAAAATATGAAAAAATAAAATAAGACGTATACAATACCTTTGTAGCTGGTATTATTATATATTCTACTTTAAACGCACTGGATTCTGACCTTTTGCATGAAGGACACAGTGATCCCACCTTTTCTAGCAATGCTACAAAGGCCAGTTGCAATGGGAAAACATCTGGAAAAATGTTGCCCAACAAAGGACTGTTCAAATCAACTAAGGTTTAAGAGGCAACAGTAAATTGTATGTACATCAAACTCTGTTTGTTGTAGTAAAGAGATGAGAAGATCACAGGAGAAAATATATTTCATGTAACATCTTAACACATCACACCTGATCAGGTGGCAGCGCTAACCCCTCCAAGGCTCACCCACTGAAAGATGTAGCAGAATGAACTTTTAGGGGTGAAGCCAACTAAACCTCAACCGTGTGTAGCATCATCCAGCCAGTTCAGTCCAGCATATGGTTTCAGCTGATGGAGAGGTATATGAAAATATAAAAACTGCAACCATTAAGACTAACCAACTGTAAGTATTGAGTCAAAGCTAAAATACCCAGTATATATAACTGTAAAACTACACAAAAGAAACGTTCATAGATAAGTTCTCAAAAAAAAAAAATTACAATGTAAAATCTCTGCAGTTCATTGTACTTTACCCACCTGTGGATCTCCAGTGAGGACACACATGTTCACATATTGTCTCAAGTGAAAGCAAAAAATTACAAATTCAGGCTTAATATAAAAAAGCATGTTGTTACTGTACACAAGTAGAGGAAATACTATCAGCTACACTGAGATCAGGAGTCTCAGCACCAGTTGAGTGATGTTAATGAGAGAAAGTCTGTGGCTAAAGTAATCCAGTGTGTTTACAATACAATGATGATGACACTGATTTATAGTTTTGCCACAGAATCAAAGGATCACTTTTCTCTTCACAGTTGCTCTGTTACATATTTATGTTACACATTATTTATGTCTAGTTATTCAAATTAAGGAAAAAACTATGACTGTTAAACCAATAATATACATATACTGTGGATACGATAAAGACTAAACAAGACCGAGAGAAAGCAGTTGTTGTTTTGTCTGACCGCTGATCGGCCCTATAATTCACTCTTTATGTTGTGATGTCTTAAAATGGGATTTTACAGTCACTGCTTTTATTTCCACATAAAACAGAGTCTTGTATAAGCCTGTTAAGAGAGTATCCAACTGTATCTTGCAAGCTCGGTCCCTAAGCGCCCAAACTACACAACAAAGCATAAAGCCTGTACTGCTGCCAGAGTCTGACCGTCTGCTTTCACTATCACAGCCGGCTGTTAGTTCTTCTTTCCTCTCTATCTCTCACTTCTTCCCCACCTCTTCCACGCTCCGAGCGCCGAGAGGAGTAGAAAGGAGGGAGCCGTTCCGAGAGGGAGAGAGAAAGGTTTTCTAGAATTCACCTTTTATCTCACATACAGTATGTGGCAAGCCGAATGTAGGAGGGGAAAGGAGCAATAAAGTGGTGGGGAAAATTAGAGATGAGAGCTGAGGGAGAGGTACAGAGAAAGAGAGGGAGCAACCGAGGAGAAGAAAAAGAGTGGGGTCATATTTCTCTTCTCCAGCATGCATTTCATGTTCTCTGATCTGAGGAGGAAATGTTAAAAAGTAATTCCGGAGAGATACAGAGAGCATGGATACAGCTTTCAATTTCTACGTTGCCGACTTCAAGCATCAAAAGTACTGCCAACTGTCAGAACTACCCACTAATACAGCCTTTGTAAATGAACCAAGCGTTGATTGCTTTTCTGGATCTTTAACAAACACGTGATCAAATTTGTAGGAATATCATTCTATAATACCTCTAAAACATGTCAACTCATTTTGGATAGCATGCTAATAATGCCTGTTTATCTTTCTCTCACCAGACAACCTAAATTAATTACTTAATGAAACTTCCAGATGTAAATCCTCCTTGTCCATCCACTATAGTACAGTAGCTCTTAACAGAAGACACTGCATGCATCCTAGGGTGGAGAGTGAAGTATGGTTTGTTTTCAGTAAAATGTTTTTAGCTGCTGTCAATCGCGAGCTAGCCCAGTCCTGCTGGCAAATCACAGCTGCTCGACTACTGGAGAACCTGGTGTAGCAGTTATCTGGCCGAGACACCGCAACAAACCGCTCAGGAGAGGCACGCAATCACATCAGACTGAGTGATAATACACTTTAGAGGGGAAGAGTTTTGAAGGCTGTCGATGCGAGTGCTGCTGGCTGGACTGTTGAGTGCTATAAGGAGATGCCGATTCCCCGCTGCCTATATATCACTTGACAGGCGACGACATGGGGAGGGGAGGAGGGGGAGAACGCGGTTTGGATCTCTCCAATGGTGCATCACTCTTGGCAACCAATGAGAGGTGATGGGGGCTTATTGACTCGTCTGGCTTGATGGGCACTCAGTGGCTGACACAGCTGCGAGCAACATCCTTCAACGCTAAACCAAATGGTCGAGCATGATCAAATCCTCTGCCCGCTAACCTCTTTACACCAAGATACTCCCGAGATTACTCTCCCTTCCCCTTCTGGCAGCGGGGAGCGATGCATTATGGAGATCGATGCCACATGCGCCATTTTCATCTCTCCTTGAAAAGTGTGTCACAGGAGGGATTCCAAAAACAGTAATTCAAAGGCTGTCTACCTGTCCTGGCACAACATTGACAAGGACCTCACTTTGAGAGCGTGTCTCTGTGAGCAGAAATGTGCTGCTCATTGTTGTTATACAAGCACTCAATCAAATACAAAAAGGTTTGTTTCTGACTTTTTTTCATAAGAGCTAACCTTTAACTTTGGCAATGTGCAATGCGGTGCACATACAGGAGGAGACAGTATAATCAATGTGCGCTCTTCACAGAGGAAATAAAGTGTTTGAGCAGTGTTTTGAATAAAGAAAGAAGAAAAAAACTTGGAGAGTTTTCTTTTCCTCCAAATTAATGTTGACAATGAGGAAATGATGCTGTCCAAAGAAATCAGAGGTCAGCTAGGGAAAGGACATGTTCACATGATCCATTTCATATCTTTCTATAGACAGTTTTTTTTCTGTGAGCACTTTTGAAGAAATCTACAAGGAAAGGGGTAGAAGTTGGTAAGCCATGCTATTATCTTATCACAGGTGTCTCTGCTCCAAGGTAAAGCAATCATGTTGAGGACAGAGCTAGAAAACAGGAAGCTACTCTCTTCAGACGGACTGTAAATTGAGATGAACCTACTTGAGATGAACTCCTAATCAGCCACCAGACACAGACAATCTCTCTGATGACTGGTGAAGGGTATTCATTGGAGAGGAGTTTAACATCATTGCGTCTGATTGACTGGGCTCTCAACCACTGTGGGTTAAGGGGGCTCCTGGGGTTAGCCTGGTCAGACAGAACAAGAGAGAGCAGGAGACAGAGACAGAAGGAGAGGTAGAGGAAGAGGGAGAGAGGGCCCCTCAGTAAATGGGCAATCTGTAGAGAGTTGTACAGCAGTCTAATGGAGCCTCATCGCAGCCAGTCTGTCAGTCAGTCAGGTGAAACAAGGTCTAACGGGTTCCTAATGAAGACAGCTTCACACCGAGTTGTCTTGAAACTGCCCAGCTAAAAAGCAGACACACTTATTATCCATCTTCCATACGGTGGAATATTGCCCACTCAAAGTCACTAACAAGAGCAAAGGAAGATCCAACTTTAAGACAGAGGTAGCCGACAACAAATTTTGTTCGTTCTCTTTGAGATGAACGTAGCTGAGAAACAGCACAGGAGAGGGAGCACTGTTGCACCGTACAGATGTAACTCAGTGGTAGACACAAGGCTGCAGGCTACATGCTGAAGGTAATTACAGCTGTGCTGATACAGACAGTGCACAGAGTAATACACAGACATAATATACAACTGTTCTAGTGTTTTAATACTGTACATCACCACTCTGAAATAATGTCTTGTTTAATAAAAAATACAGAGACTCTTACATGACACCACTAATATAAGTCATACATAGCTCTAATATAAAGCTTTTTTTTTTTTTTAAATATTGCTTTCATTTTGCATGGTAGGCTGCACCAAACTATAAGAGAGGGCATTAAATATATAAATTACTGCAGTTTGCAAATGTTTCCCCAATCTTATTAATAATACAAAACCATGACATTGCTCAACTGATTCATTAAATATGCATATGCACATTGGGATATACAGTTTCCACAGATTTATAAACCATTCCCTAGAAAAAAGAAAACAGTGCAGTGGGCCAAGAGGGGATTTGGAAGATAATTGAAAGACAAAACTGGAGGTGGATAAAACAATAAAAACAGAATTATACTACTTTTTTGCATTAAAAACATCATCTATCACACAACTGCCAACTGCAATAAAAACTCTTTTCAGACTATTTTTAATCCACACCTGGAAGATTTTGGACAAATATACAAGTTGAACTCTTTACTTCTTCACATTACCACTGTAACACTATCAAGTTTACCTCAAGACAATAAATAGAAAGAACAACAGGTCAGGGTTTAGAGTTGTAAAGACAGAACGAAAGAGGTTATTCATGGTGCTTATGAAGATTTCCCCTGATACTGTGAAGTCCATTTTACAAAAATTTTACAAAACACAAAAAATTAGAAATGCTTTTAGGTTAGTGTAGGGACAGTAAAGAAACTGGAGAGCCAGTCATCCCCACTGTCCATCCCAGCCCAGTAGCATTGCCTCAGGACACAGCCTCTGGGTGGCCTCTAACCAGGCCTCGGCCTGCCGTCTCTACAGTAAGTGCTCTGTCACGAGGCTGCCAGGGGCTACAGCATATGTCACCAAATCCCTGGCGTCTCCGCCATGGTAAACAGAGGCCCTGCTAATGGAGGCATGATTCTCTGTATGTATGTATGTATGCCTGTCTGTGCCTCAGACTGACCTTCAGCTGGGCCGCACCTCCTCACTGCCAAATGGCTTCATGGCTGGGTGACACTGCACTGCCTGACTCGCTACATGTGAGAAAAAGAGAGATGGGTGAGAGAGAAAGAGAGAGAGAGAGAGAGAGAAAGAGTGAGATAAGGACACCTCCTCATCTCTCCTTGACCTCAGAGATCAGAAAGAGAAATTGTGTCCAGATTCCAGACCACAACGACACAAGTGTGAACTGTTCATCACATGTGGAGTCAAATAGTGTTTGTGCACATGCAAACAGGTTTACATACCTTAATATACAGTAGACAGTCATGGATGAGCAGTACCATGTTTGTGAGAATGTTTTGTGTGAATGTCTGGTATATCAATTGTGTATTAAAAATTCAAAACCTTTGCCATGACAAAAGGTGCTATTGACAGTTTTATAAAATTGTTTTGTTATTTTGTAAAATGTAAAACTGGGGCAGGGATGCAGCTGTAGAAGAAGCTGAACAGGTTGAACAATATTTATTTTGCAGAGAAAAAAGTGTAAGGTTTGGCAGACTGTAAGGACACTGCGTGGACAGTTGTACTCTGGTTTAGCTGGTTTTAACTCTGCCCCTCAGTATTATGATCACTTGCTATAATCGCTGCTGGTGTATTTTCATTGTTCGACATATAAACTCAATCTTTACACATAATGACAGGCTTCTAAGCCGTCCACCTATGTGTAAACAGTCTGCAAAGACTGCTGAGTGGAAACTGCTGTGCTGAGGATCTGACCGTAGAGCCTTGGCAAACAAACCTTTCCATGTATTTATTTGTGTTGACTTTGTTTGTACTGAATGCATGCCTGCAGCCAGTCAAGCATGCCATTGCCCACGCGGTAACCTATGTACCAAAACACAATCATAGAGCGAAATACTTTTAATAGACGCTTGGCACTTCTTTCCCTCACAATGGCCAGTGCCCCAGTCTGTGCCTGCCATTCTGCGGGCATCTAACATAATTACAGGGCTTTGTAGGTTTGTATAGGAGTATAGGGGGCTAGATAAAGCCGTCATTACTGTACACATACACTGTCGACACACAACCCCAGAGCTGGGTACAAAGCAATCACTACAGCTGTATTATCTTTCCTGTACAAGTCTATAATTAGTTTCCCCCTTGTTACAAAGTAGGCATATGTTTCATGGAAGAATGAAAAGAAACAGATTACTTCAAACCTTAACCCTGTCCTATTTCTCTGAGATAGTTTTATGGCAGGCGAAGATAAGAGGAGAGCTACAGGGAGGGACTTTATAATGTGTCTCAGTATCAGGGAGTATGAGGGGAGTTCAGAAGCAGAGTGGAATGAGGAGCCCGGGGCTTATGTCTTCAAATCACAGCTTTCCCAAGCACTGTGTCTGCTTTATAACAGTGAAGACGTTAGAGGGACGGGAATTAGTTTTGACAGTGTACATTCATAGATGCTCTTACAGCATGTGTGTGTTCATTACACACACCCAATAATAATATCAATAACACCAGCTTATGATATCTCTTGTGGCTTCTGTCCAATATGGAGCAATTATTTTACAATACACTTCCCCCTTCATATCTACAAGGTATTTTAGGAGTGAAGGGGTTTATGCTGGTATCCATAAAACATAAAGGGGTCACATTTAATTGTGAGGGAGAGAGGAGATGAGACTAGACTAATTATCTTTATAGCCTGACGGCAATATTTTATTTAACTTTGCTATGGTGGCCAGTGGGCAGTGGACATGAGAAGATTTACTCCTTGGGGGTGCAACTGGTTTTCATGGCAGCTATGACTCCCAATCAAATGTCAAAATAACAACAGTAATATACAGATGTGATGTATTCATTCTTCATTAGGTTTGTTCTCATGGGCAAAATACAAAAGGCAACTATACTACTATAATTCCACACAGACATATTTGTCATTGCTCTAATTTTCTCTTTCTGCTTTCAGGCTGCAAAACTAGTGGCCTGGTTTATGGCTAATGCAGCTCTAACACTAAGAAAATGCCAAGAGACCAGGACAGGGAGGCATTCGGGGGAAGACGAGGCTGAAAGAGAGTGAGGATAGGAGAAGGGGAAAAAAAACACAGAAAAATAAATTGAGTGAAACACCCAAGAACAGAAAAGAGGGCGGGAGAGTGGTGTCATGGGAGCTGAGAGAGGCTAGTGCCATGCTATTGAGCGCCTGGAAGAGCACAGTCTCTGATTTCTTCCCTTTCTGCTTTTTTCCCTTTCAAAGAGCACTTGAAAGCTCTTCTGAGGTATCGAGCAGGTGGGAGTGGATGGTGAGGCGGACTGGGGGCCAAGAGTGGGCTGGTCTGGTTAAAGCAGCTCCCACTTTCTCCATCCGACGCACAGAAAGTGGAGGACTCAGAGGTCCAAAGGCCCAGTGGCCCAGAGCTCCAGCCAAGCGTCTCTGAGGAGCCTTCAGCCGGGCAGAGGTGGAAATTGGAGGCGTGAGGCTGGGCACCCAGGATGAAGGCCAACCACAAAAGCTGCCTAAAAAGTATCCACGCTTCGAAATAGGAGAACAACACTGATACATATGTCAAAAGATAGTACCTTGGCATTTGGATTCTTTTTGCAAACAGAAATAGCAAAACATTTGACACTATTTTCCCTGTAGTTTTGATAACAACAGTGTTTAATATGCCATTTTTTAACTTGCCAAGTCTAAGATTCCTTCTGTATTGTTCTTGTACTCAGTGTGAAGAACCCTAAACTTAGAGAATAAAATATTCTATTTAAACAATACTGATAACAAAATATTGATGTCAATATAGTCAACATCTGAATATGTAAATGTAGCATACAGTATATTAACCCATGTTAATTAGTGTCCTGCATAACAGTGCTTAATTAAAACAGGTTTGAAGGCAGTATTGACTCAATCCAGTTTTTTTTTTTTAAAGTTTGCACTTTAATATGATTGATCAAAACAGAAGCAAGCCTTTGAACGCTCTGTCATCTGGGAGTAACTTCAAACAGTATCAATTATAGAAATCGGCTCAGAGGAATGAAGTCAATTCCCTATCAATAAAGTATTCAGCGGGAATCACCAGGAGATTAAGAGAGAGATGAGCCAAGAGCAAACCCACATGAGTGCCTAAATCTACTGCATGGTGGATGCTCCAGTAAACTAAGTAGCTTCAGATGATCAAACAGGAAGTATTCTAATCAAACACTGCACAGAGTTAAGGTAGCAGGAGCTGTTAATACAGTGTTAACCTCCGGAGAACTACTTTCAAGCCTTGACTGAAATGTACTGAGATGTGCCACTATAGTTTCACAATTACTCTGCTAACACTGTATATACTGTATATTGTTGTGCGACTAATCCAACACACTAAATAAATCAATCAGTGCAACCTGGGAAGACTACACAGAGCTCAAAGAGAAACATGAATGGTAGAAATAGGCCTCCTGGGTGGCAAAATTATACAGTATATTTCAAATTATATTGGATATTTCAAACACTTTAAACGTCACAATAATTAGAGATGCACCAATATGAAATCTCAGGGCCAATAATAATAATAACCGATCATTATTTGTGTGCTCTGGCTGAAAGAAAAATGCACAAGTGAAAAAATGTAGAAAACGGTTATATATTTTTAAACTGACAAACTTGGTTTATTTTTGCATGTGTAGACAGCAGGTTTCTGCTGGTAAAGCAGAGAAGATGTCGCATTTCTGCACATTTACCTTATGTCTGCTCAACAAGTGTTTGAAAATTGGCCATTCTGTCTCCCACACTGTAGGATTTTTATATCACATACTGAAAACGAGCAAGCAGGAATCACCGTCAACTCAAGTCCATTTCATTCTCTCTGCTGTGGTCTTGTGCCAACAGGTACGACACAGAGCAGAGGAGAGAAAGGGGAAAGGCTGAGTTTTAGAGCTGCATCCCTAGTTTGCAGCACACTGCGTATTATATTTAAAAGAAAACTAGTGTACTGTACTGTACTTTTAACTGTTTACCAAAAACTCCTAAGTTTGACTGCTGAACCAAAAAAGAAAAAAAGTTGACTCCATCTGCCAGTCTATCAGGCTGTTTGCAAAAAAAAACCCTCAATCTAAATACAACATGTTCTATTTGAATTTAAATAGGTCTCTGACACAAAGAAATAAATGCATTTATCTTAAACTCAGGCTTGTTAAACAATTAAGGGTAGCTGTTATCTGATGGATACAAACCAACAAACAACAGACAAAAGTAAAATTACAGATATACATACACACCCTCACTCGTATGCATGCATTTAAGTGTGCACCCACTCCTCCACAGTATCAGTGTTTCACTGTATAGATCTATTGACAGAGCCATGCCATATCAATGACACCTTCAATCTTTACAGGCCCTTCTCCCTGAGCCTCTGTTGCGACACAATCATTACAAATTGATTGCAAAATAGCTAACAATCATGATTAAATCATTAAATTCTTGTCTACGCTTCAGAGAATAGGGAGAAAATTAACTTCCCACCAACCTCATTTTTTTCCGAACACGAAATAATGATTTTCTGCCAGTCTAATTACAAAGCCAACATCTGATCAAGCCCGCATCCAGAGGGGATTATCACATGCACCAGTATTAGACCTCATTACCAGCCTGAGTGCAGAATTATTACATCTTGTAATTGGATGGTGAGATTTATATACAGATCAGGCCGGTTTCTGTAAGATTGTAATTACAGGCTTCGTTGGTTAGCCACTTATCACTCAGCGGTGGAGTGCAGGAAATCAGCGCGTTGAAGAGCATTTCATTAATCCCTCACCCTGTCGGCGGGGGGAAACGCTGTACCTTCCATGTCTGTTTTAGGGACAACAGCATCATCCGCACATGAAACAATTCATCACCCCCTCTCCTTCGCCCCACACCTGGTCAGAGAAGCCCTCGGTTTGCTGAGCTTTTCAGTGAACAATCCTGGAAAATTTGTCTGAACAAACCATCCATTTTTATTGTTGACTGAGCCCCAGTAATTTTCTAATTACCCTAGATATGCATGTAGAATATGCCCTTAACAGAGGCATCAAGCAGCACCTTATTTCAGAATTAGCTTGCTAGGGTTAACAGGCTAAAGGCTCATTACACTGCAGCCATGTGTGTATGAATGGATGAAAATGTATGTCCCATTCATTTTCATCCATTCATTCAGCTTCACCAGTGCAAACAGCCCAAAGACCACGGTATCTTCCCCCTCTCTCTGTGGGCAAAGGCTGCTCTAGTTGCCTTTAGCTTGTGTAAATTATTGAACACACTTTCTCCCCCTTTTTTTTCTTAAGGAGGCCCTTAATTAATGGACCGGGACGCTTGTTAAACACCTCACTTTCCATGGCACAAATCTGCCAAGTGTGATTAGACAGGGGCAGCGTGCTCCAGCTCATCAGTCGAGCAAAAGAGTGAGATAGAGAGGCTTCTGCAGCCATCATCATCACTCCTCATCACAACTCGAGCAACGGCTGCTCTACTTACAAACAGGTCACTCACGATAAACCAAAGTAAATCTGCTCTGACAATGTCAAGCTCTGACACCTTTTACATATGGTAATAAATTGAAAATGGGACTGAGGCAAATCTTGAGGAAAATGAAATGAAAAATGACAGAGGGAGGAAAAAACGCGAAATGTGTGTTGTAACATGGAGCTGATGGAACACAACTCATTTGCTGTCCGCCATCCTGCAACTCAGCAAGAAACGCCTTGATCCACGTGTCAGGGTGACACTGGCGGGGGGAGAAAAAAAAAAAACGAAAGCATCAGCACCTCTTCACAGTTAACACCCATACAACTTACTTTCTCTCTGCATATCACCGAGCCCTCCCCTGTAACAATCAATACAGGCCTACATTTTATGAGACAAGGAGTTAACTTGTTCAATTATGCCACAGACAGCTCTATTCTTTTGTAACAAGTAATCTGAGTAGTGAAATCAATACTGACAGGCTCACGGCACGCTAGCTAATTTCATATTACCTCCAGCCAATGGCGAAGCAGCTCGTAATGGAGCTGTAGTTCCACTTCATTATAAGAAAGGAGGGGGGGATCAATACTAGCACAGACGCACACACGCCCACGTTAACACACACATACACGCGCAGGCAAAAAGGTCTGATTTTCCACACATTGACTAACACAAACACATACGGGCAGAGAGGGCAACTCTGCTACTTCACAGCCCCCAAGGGGCTACACAGAGCTGTCTGATGCAGGGCAGATGGGGTGGGGGAGCGGAAGGGGGTCCAGGGTCATAACCCTCCCCAAAATAAATTACACTTCCACTCATCAGCAAACATGCACACACAAACACAAGCGCTCACAAATACACGCCTCTCTTTTTTTCAAACTGTCAAGCAATCATCAGGGAAATATCCCCATTTTTATTCACAGATCTTGCTTTAAGAACACACACACATGCACACAATTAACACTTGACTTCCTCACAACAAGGTCATAATCTGATTCAGAGGTTGACTACTGAGAGGGAAATGGAAAAAGAAGAAGGCAGAGGGGAAAAAAAAAATAAAATATGGGAGGATAACCTTCAGATGATGGATCAAGTCTTTGACCTCTGCAGCTAATTACAAATTAAACTCCATATCTTCTTTTGTAAAAAAAAAAAAATCTCCATATCTTTTTACCCATTATTGTTATCACTCTGTAGGATTAGCTGGGGACTAAGGGGATGATGTTGTCTAAGCCGATGTCAACTGTACAATTACCCAACTCATCCATCCCTTTCCAAGAAAAATAAGACACTGTAGATTAAGACAAGCCGTCTTAAGAAAGAATGGGGATGTAAAGCCTTTGACAATTACTAAGTACACATGGCACAGGGTGACGATTGCTCTTGGTAAACAAACTAAATACTCATTAGACTTAACTCTGACATTCCTTTTTTCATAACTTCCTATTATGCAATTTGGATTTATTGCACTCATTAATAATCTTTACCAGGTTAGGCTACAAACACCATGACAGCAGCATCATTTAGCTTTAGTAAAGAGCACCCGCTGAACAGACGGCTACGAGAGAACACATCTCAACTGCGTTAGGCAGGAACCCAATTAAATGCATTTTAATCTAAATATCCCTCAATATGCTTTATTGTTCTCCTTTAATTTCCTTGCCACTATTCCATATGGAGCTCCAGTTATCAAGCAGACAGGCTTTATGAGCCCGACAGAGTTGTGCAACACTGGGGCTCATCAGTCCTCAGCCATTAACAGGCTGGCAATGTCTCAGCAACAGGGGGCACAGGCCTGTAACAAATGCCTGGCTTTTGGTGGAAGCGCATTAAGGACTCAGCTACTCACCAGAGATATCCAACAATTATTAACAATTAGGTGAACACAGCATCCATCACATGCAGAAATGAGAGTTTGGTTGTGTAAAGTTTTAATGTGCGGATCATTGTGAGGTTTGCCTTATTAGGACCAGAGAGAATCTGCTAGTTGTTCCCAGTCACTATACGAGTGTTGATTACAGATGTATAAAGCACATATTTTATGATGCACATGCTCCTCAACTGCACTGTTGCACAACCTCCTTGTTCAGATACAATAATAATAAAACAATAGATTTCGATTTTGTTCTCTTTATGATGATTTTATCAGTGCAAGGCAACTGTGCCTGAATTCAGCTATATGAACGCGGCTGTTGTTTGAGGAAAGGATCAAATCAGCAAATTTGGGGATGTAGGGTGTGTAAGCAAGAAAGCTGGCTGAGCAGACTCTTTTTTTTTCCTGACGGAGGAGGAAGCGGTTTTGCTTAAACTGATGTACATTTCAAACATCCAATACAGATACAAGTCATTTTTGACAGGTCAAAACACAAGATAGATATCTCTAATTGTATATTGACTAGAATAAATAAAATAAGATAAATGTCTAACTCGTCTCTTCATGATCTAAGAGTTCTTTTTTGGTTATTGGTGTAATATGAGAAAATTGGCAGTTTTCTACTAAATTAAAATAAGGTTTGCAAGTGGAAACAATTATGTAAGTATACAAGTAATAAATACAAACCAGCCAGTCACAGTACCTTTAAGATATATGCAATTACAATGTGACAGGTGAAGAAATCCGTGACCTGAAGAAATGTGTGATGAAAGAGAGTTTTGATGCTCAGAAATATCATGAAGATTGTTCATTTACTATATCCTGGAATAGACCAGATGCCAGGGGCACAAATCTACAGATCTGATACTGCACTGCAGTAGTAATGTGAAAATAACCTACATGATCGTGTATTCTCAAATGCATTTGAATAGTCTGAACCATAATTCATGAAGCCTATGAATGAAGAGAATTGTCTCTTTGCATATGCAGCTTATTTTCACAGGACAACATGAGAATCAACTAAACTGCATTCCAATATGCTTTGTCCACTCTGCTCCAACTTTTTCGCTCTGGTACTGGCAGTTCACAGCTGTGAAGAATAGACTGTATTTTTTGAAAATGCATTTATTGTTCTTGCTGTTTTATACATGTAGGCCCTGATTTAATCATATTTTAGTCTTTTTCCATGTTGCAGAAACAAAGAACAAAAATATTTTCATTCTGATCTTTCTTCATGCTTCAAAAGGAACGTTTAGCCACCTCAGCCAGCTATACCAGGAGGACATAACACATGTGAAGGTTCAAACTGCATCCTCCTCCCAGATCGTAACCTTTTTCCGCACAGGTGCCCCAACCAACCAGGTGGAGTCGCTGATGCAGCAACTTGGATGTGATCCCGCACCACCTTCCCACCTGCATATACTGTCAACTGGGTGCAGAGCCAAGCCACAAAGCACCACTGCCAGAAACTGAAAATGTACCCTCTGTGGTTCTGGGATTTTTCCTTTGGTACCCATGTGCCTCCATTTCTCATCATCTTATAACAAAATCTAATCCTAGAGCTAAAGGGAACAAAGAACAAGTCATGTTTACTTCTGAAAAATGTATATGCTTTCATAAACACGTATCATTAATGATCTAAATTAATAAATCTATAAGCAATCTAATTTAAAATTGACTCTTAGGTTATGATAAATCCTCAGGTTGCATTGTTGATTAGATAAATACAGAATAGAGTAAATCATGAATGCAGGTGAGTTTTCAAATACAGCTGAGACATATAGGAAACAGGATGAATCACCTTGTACGAGACTATGTGCATGCAAGTGAGACGGAGACAAAGAAACAGAGACAGGCAGAGCGGGAGTTCAGAGATTGAAGACTCCGACTCACTCTCACCCATTTTCACCTCCCATTATCTGATTAGCCTCCCATTTCTTCCCCATCAGTGCAGTGACCTGGATTCCGGTAGGATAGTGATGGTCAGCCAGGGCGGGGTCTGGTGAGAGGGGCCAAACCATTTGGGGGTGGCGGAACCATAAATCAGCAGCAGCGGGAGAGAAGAGTGAGGGGGATTTATAAAGATGTTGTGCTAGGCCAGCCCACTTGTGGACACTGTGATGAATTCACAAGCACATTGCCAAGGCAAACTACTTCATTATACCATGGCCCAGTGGTCATTAATCTCCCTAGGAGGCCAGCATCCTGGGGGATCGCCAGACCAGAGAATTTATTCAGGCCTGGAGGTACCCATTTCATTAGCCATTCAATCTGTTCAGTCCCCCCCTCTCTCTCTCTCTCTCTCTCTCTCCCATCCCTCTCTCTGTCTCTTCTTGCCATCACCAGAGTTTATATTATCTAATAAATAGTAGCTCAATTTCTCCTCGTGGGTTGTCTTTATTATAACAAATTACACACAAAACATTCTCCCAAATGTTGACTACTGACATGTTATACACATCTGACTTCAGTTGAGTTTGTATTACCAAAGAGTATTTTGGTTTGTATAACCATTCATGTTTACATGCACTAATGCATCATATCTGATGATGACAATACACCATGGTTTATGCGCTTGTATCAATATGACAGTTATTACAGTGAGCAGAGCCTTTGTCTGCATTTGTGTAGCTGCACTGCGGGTCCAAGTGCTGCAGCAAGTTCAGGTGCAACAGCCTCATGACGAGGAGGTGAGGCAGAGTGGCGACGGGGGAGAGATTCCCAGAGGTAAACTCTCAACTGGCTACTTCGGTCCCGTAATGGTGTCATTACTGGGGGCAAGTGCTGCCGGCCCAACATGTTATGGGAGGGCCAACATCCAGAGATTACTTATTAATGCTGGGGTTCCTTATTCCACACACACATCGAGAAAACAAATATGCTATCCCCTCTGTCTATTACCGCGATCAAACAGATGCACCTGGACACAGAAACACAGCTGCATGACAGTGTGGGTGCACACAGCAACACACACGCTTCAAGGTGAACCAGGGTTACCAGTGACATTGTGAATTCTAAAGGATATCAATATTTATCTTCAGTCCGGGCTTGCTAAACAATTCAGGTTAGCTGTAGTGGCATTATGTGAAAATGCCAATTGGTAACACTGTGTCAGACACAGGCGCAAACACAAACACTTATGCATATTATTCCTGTCTGACATGCGCAGACACACACCGTCTCGCTATCCCTAACACGCAGCCCAGGAAACATTCACATGAAATACATTGCAGTGAATCCCTTGCATGTTGTGAGGTCTGTAACACCACCGTGTCGACCAAGTGCACTAGCATCCTCAGCCTGTTATCATGTGATCAGACCTTGCATCTAAAATGTAGGGAAGGCTTCATCTTTCTATGTTCCCTCGCTCCTCTCCCTGAAGGGTTTAACCATATATATATGTGGAATAATTTCATCAACCACGCTGTATCCCGGTGGACCCCTTCCACTTTAAACACTTAACGGGTTAAATAAATAATGACGGCTTGCGCACTGTGTGTGTGTTAACGTTAACGGCACCAGCCACTAGCCCCGGGTCCTACAGCAGCAGGAGTCCTTAAAGCGAATAATTTGCTTCCGCTCAGGCCGCCACACTGTAGCCATTCGCCAAGCAGATTATGGGCCTTTAAGTAGCAGCCAGGCCTGAAATGTGACTCTAGGGCTCACGGGCTGTTCGGAGAGGAGGAAGGACTCCTCAGAGAGAAACAGTGGGATGGGGACAGAGGGGAATAGAGACTGAGAGTTTGGAGAAAAGCTAAATCTATGAATATGAAGGTAGGGAAGAGATGGAGGGAGAGGCGAGGCGAGACAGTGGGGCTGCTTACAGAGATAAACGCAGCAGCACAGAGCAAGCTCCTTATCTAGGTTAATGGAACAGGTGTAAGAAAGCTAGCAAAATGATTCAAAAACAGCCTCTCACCTGTTGCTAGGTAAGGAGAGAAAAAAAAGACAACAATATATCCACTGACAGTGCAAAAGGTTGGGATGACATCTGCTGTGCATCAGGTGTTTTAAGCAGCTGTCAAATTTCCATAAAGTCGAGATCAGAGTGCGCCGCGTATACAATCAACCACGTTCAGACCCTCTGGTGGGGGCCCAGCACGAATGACAGGAATGACACAGTAAGACATGTTGCTTACCTGGATGACAGGTGGAGGGTTTGAGTTCACCCAGACTGAAGTGAGCGCCTGTCGTCTCCTCAGCTAACCAGTTCACTGCGACTCCTTCCCTTTTCCTCCGTTGCCCTATGCTCCTTTACAAGGCAAAACAAACAAGTACTTTACTTTAGGAACTCATTCACTCGTTCATTGGGACAAAGCAGTTCATTAAAATTATGAAGATTCACATTCAACTGCTAGTTGCAATAAATATGAATGACTTCATATGAAACATTTGGTTTACACATAGATATATAGTCCTGTAAAAACAAAAATAAATCAATACAGGTATTCACATACATTTATACCTTTATATTTTAATGACTGACTCCTACCCATTGCAAGTCATTGCTGGTTTGTGCATAACCGCACCCCCCTCACAGCACCTCCAATCTGTGCACTGTGGTTTAAATTTTACTAACTCTTCAGTCCCATCAACGTTATTACCTCCCCTTTTCTCCCCCTCAGTGTATTTATGACCTCACCAATCTCTATCTCCATCCAGAACGAGTGTACTACCAAGCCCCTATTTCACCATCTGGATTTATTAAAGACACAAAACATCTTTACTGCAACAGTATAAAACTAAAACGAAAGTCTACCTACTACTAAGAGCAGAAAAAGCGCACTGTGACACGCAACAGAACAACAGATTTTATGCTGATCTAACGGCTGGATAAAATGCTAAATGTTTGTCTGTGTGTGTTATCATCTGTATGTAATGATGTCTGTTTCAGAGCCCTCGTCCCGGGTTTAGAGCTTACGATGATAACCCCATTAAGATATCCGGCTTTAATTCAAACAGCTTTCCAGACGAAAAATAATCAATAGCATCTTTCCCTAAACCTTTTCTTCTTGCATTTCTTTGTAAGCCCAGCACGTTTGGACTCAACTTTACATGTGCTGCTTCAGGCCGGGCTCCAGTAAAAACCCTGGAGAAAGCCGGCAGATGCCATCGGTCGATCTATCATGCCATCTCCTCCTCACTGAAGAGGGGACAGAAACATCAAATCCCCCTGAAATGACATCTGAACATCAATACATGGTCCCCGCCCCTCCAATGTGACAGTAAAAGCCATATTGATTTCCGCCCAGATTAAAGATACTACTGGGAGCAATTTAAACATACAAGCTGAAGTGTCCCGGCCCAATCGTGACTGATGTCTTTCACCGTACTATAATCACGCCGACGCAATGTATTTGAGAGCAGCAGATTTTTGGATCACGGAAATTTAAAGGATTGGAAAGACCTCAGACAGAAAGATACAGGGTGGGATACAAACAGAGATAGATATATAAATATGCAGATAGATAAATAGAGACATAGCCAGATATATAAATAAATAGATAGTTAGATAGATCACATAGATAGATTTTTTTTAGAACTGTTACTGCAAATTTATTATTTTTAGGTCTTTGGTGGTTTGTCAGTGAAGTGAATTTTAAAACAACATGTTGGCTGCCCTAAATTAACTTTTTTTTTAGACGTTTTTAATTTTTTTACATTGAATAGGCTGAATGGTAGACCCATTTTTCAAAAAAGAAATGACTGATGTATTCATTTTTAACAAAGCACTAGTTAGTTACATGTTCAATATTACAAGTCATAGCTAGCAGCAGTCTTTACTAGCGTCCAAGCTAGCTAAACGTAGCTATGCGTCGCTTCCTATATAAGTTAATAAAGTGAGGTGGCTAAGAAAAAAACGTAACCACTGAAAGCACCTGTTGAAAAGTTGATTTTCTGCGGTAAAAATGTCACCTTACTGGAGTTTGTCCCGCTCTTTAACTGTGTAGTTTCCCTCCATGAACAGCGTCAAACTCACGTACATCACGTAGACAACGGGCGACGTCTCTGATTGGTCCTTCGCGTTTGGTCCCCTTTAGACGTCACGCTGCGTTACCGCCCCCTGCTGGAGAGTGGACCAGTGTTAACCACCCCTTTTAGGACTGAAAACACCAGCTCAGGGAGGATGTCAAGTCACTGGACAAACAGGAAAGCAAAAAAGAACAAAGAAAGAAGAAAAAAAAGACACGTGATCAGGTGTTTTAGGTTGTATCCTACACATTGTCATACCTCTCTCTCTCACTGTGTAAGGGTAAACATGCATACTTTGATATTTTAATCTCACAAGTAATGAACTGTGTTTTGAACTCCATCAGTGAAAAAATATTAAATAAAGTTTCAGGTTTGGTTTGTAGAGAATCTAAAGAAAAATACATGGATTTGAGTGGAAGGCTATCCAGTATGGTCAGGATACTATCCCAGAAAAAAAGAAATATTATTCATCTACTAAGTATTTTATAGACTATAAATTACATTAATAGCACATGAGTTTGAGGTTACTGCAAGCAACATTTTAATCATCATTCATACCGTCATATTTACAGTACCAACTTTCACAGGTGCATGCAGGCACCTACAGATGTGCAAGCAAATACATGCACACATACACAACCATTGAGTTCATCCACTTTTTCCTTTCCCCAGCTGCGCAGCAGTTCTGAGGCCATGTATCCTGATGGCACTGATGATGCTCCATGCAGCCCTCAGGCCTCTGAAGGTTAACTCCCTGACCTCTGTGGTGTCCTGGCTGAGGGGCTGTGCTGATAGATAGGCCTGTTCACAGATGGAGAGGCTGTCCTGGATAACTCAACACAGAGAGCGTGCAGCACTGCAATCTAGCTGTTGTTTCACATTTCATAATCGATTGGGTTCAATATTTCTATTGTTTATTGGCAGCTACTGTTGAGCTCAGTGCTGATCATGTGACCCTCATTAGTCTCTCAAGACACTTATACAGGTTGTAACACCTGTACAATATAATCAATATTTATATCAGATTTATTGATTGCATTGGTTTTATTATTTGTGGTACATACACACACGTCTGTAACTAACACAGTATACTGTATGTGCATTTTGAATTGTGACATTGATATTTTTCTTCAATACATACAAGTTCCGTTTACAGCTCCATAGTTGTATACATTATGTATAAATGGTATATTTACCTTTCTGGAATATTTCTAAACATAGTAGTGTATTAAAATATTATTTTTCTTTGCCATTATACTGTACAGAAAAGGAGTACCCACAATTGAAATCCTACTCCACCTGGTCACGATACAATTACATAACAATCATCCAAGTGTATCACTAAAATAAGTGTATAATTTAAGTGCACTTGTAACCCGAGCACATTGTGTAGTTGTTGGTTGTGTTTGCTTGGCCTTGGATCAAAAGTGTTTCCTTCTGTTGAGGGTTCATCCACTCAGTAAAGTGCACACTGCGTGCTAAGCATCTCTACATAATATCCCACCTGGGGAAACCAACTAGGTGAAGGAGAACGGAGGGCAGAGGAAAAACAGAGAGGGGTAAGCAAGTGGGCACAGGCCACAGAGAGGAATGAAGCATAGGGTTAAGAGAAAGACTTCAAGGAATGGAGAGAGAAATTATGTTCTTGGCCAAAACTAAACATCACATTCAGCGTTGGAGAGCAATCAAAGCCTAGGTGAAACCTGAACATACGTGCACTTGAACTTGGCTAAATGTCACTCTTGAACGTGTGATAGGTGCTGCGAAAAACAAGCCATTAGAGCCGGTTCAGGTAAACAAAATAGGACTCCAGCAAGAACAAGCAACACTGAAGGGTTGGGGGGTGGGTGGGCGTCTTTGAAGTGGCTTGGAGTATTCCCCTGACATCTCGGAGATATTTATTTGAATAATGTGCAGATTCACACCCGAGTGAGCAGAGATCTGTACGGTGGGTGGGAAGATGACAGGGTTTAATTTCCAACTCTACTGAGAGAGGGTTGCGAGAGCGACGGAGAGAGAGAGAGAGAGAGAGAGAGAGACAGGGGATTATTAAAGAAGAAGAGAGAGACAGGGGGAGAGAAATAAAGAGCTAGATATGAGATGAGGAAGGCAGATGGAGGTATATCGGATTCCCTAAAAACATTTTGACATTTTAAACCTAAGGCAGTTTGCAGGCAGTAAATAAAGGGAAGGGAATCAATAGCAGTCAGTGATAAGGGGATAAAGCAGCTAAATATGAAATACAGCCTAACAAAATGGTATGGATTTCCAATGGGGCCACGTGACAGCTGCTTTGAAATGCAAATAGTAACTTATGCACATTGTCCTTCTCGGGCCTTGCCACCTATTGATCGGCTAAAACAAATTCTATTGATCATTGAATATTTAATGGTGATAATTAAATCTCTCATGGAGGTACTTACACCCCATTTCCAGTTTTCATCGTCTTACTCAGGAGACCTTGCCTTTGACTCGCTGCAGCTTCAGGACTGCTCGGTGAAGAATAGCACACAGCTAATTGTAATAAAACTAGATATTGAATTCATGTTGAGAATATTGTGCAGGCTGTTTCCTGTCAACCTGCGAGTTCCTCACAGGGGAAGAGATGTGTGTCTACTAAAAACGTTAAGTGAAAATCACCTCTTACCATTCTAATTGAGAAGGCCAATTATCAGTAAATGTTGTGAAATGCCTGCCTTGTGTAACATTTCGGAAAATGAATGTGCTGAGTGTGATACAGTTTGCATCTAAGATGGCAACTGACTCATGTTGGTTCTTAAAGTAGCTGGAAGTTTATTAGTTATTGTGACAAATATATAAATGTATTATATACTAAGATCACCCTCAAAACAACTTAAAATTCCACAAATATGCACAAAATAAATACATGTGTATGTATGTATGCATGCATGTATGTATGTCTATCTGAGGTGGACTTAAGTATGTTTACCAAATAGCAATTTCCATCTTTTCATATTGGTTAAGCTTTTTCACAATCTTTCAACGCATCCATAGTTTGGAATTATTGCGATATCTTATTTATTATTATTTATTTATTTAACATATAAAATACAATAAAATGAGATTCACAATTTTAAATTAGAGCTGAATTGCACCTTTTGAAACATACATAGAGCTTGTGACCTTTACTGTACTTCTATTTTCTAGTGTGTATTGTGGTTTTAGAAGCAGCAATATGAATGAGCTAATATTTCCTGAGCAACAAACTCTGGACTTAAAATTCCTGTCTTATTGGTGATGCTCCAGGTCATGGGAATCTATCAGACATTACACTAGACCCCGTTATTGACTCAGCATTGCATTTTTTTTACAGCACACTGTGTTTAATAAAACAATTCATTCTCATAACCAATGTCACAAACTAATTGGACATTTATTTAATAATGGAGAAGTATCTCCAAACTCTTCACTGTCTCTAAAACTGCAATATTAAATTCCTACATGTCTTTATCTGAGTTAAATAAACAACATGAAATGTGTCGTAAATCCAGCTTTGTTATGACTAATTTTGTCTTTGTACTGGATACATAAAGTTCACATCAGTCTGTTCATCTGACTGTGTGTTTGACAGCAAACAAGCCTAATACCCAAGATGAAGACGCTGGCTTGTTGCCCTTAGCTCTCAGGTGCCAGTTCTCCTCTCTCCTCAGGACACAGTCTTAAATGTCCTTACACTGATGGGGCACAAACGTGAGGGACGAAATATCTCCTTAATCGACTGACATAATTTATGACATTAAGAGACTGGCAAACAGGAAAAGGTTGCTGTCAGGATAGTATTAGAGGGCAGCTCTCACTGCATGGGCCAGTGTTAAACAAAGTGCCAATCAATAGCCCTTTTATTAGTGACCGCAATCAATGTACCAGTGACTGAGTGAGCCAATTAACGCTATCGACCGCCTGGGCAGAAGAAAGAGAAGAAGAGAAGGGGACGGGGGCGTAGGAAAGAGATAGCAAAGGAAATATGGGAAACGATAGCAGAGGACGAGCAGCAGTGTCTTCCTCAGGTCTTGTTTTCCTTCTCATCTGTAGGGAGGGGGGCATCTGTGGAGTGAGAAGACGAGATTCCCACCGAGCGAGAGGCCCCTGGGGTCTGTGGCTGAGGACACCCTGACAGAAAGCAGAGGCCGCCTATCTCCCAGAAGGAAGTGAGTGTGTGCGTGTATATGTGTAGCAGCGGTGAGGGGTGGGATTTCAGGGGAAGCTGCTGCCCAAACCCCCCCCCCCAATCATGCACATCGTCTACTACTGCCGGGGGTGAGCTGTACTGGGAACACAGCACCGCTCGTCTTCTCACCACTGGTTCTGAATAATAATGAGGTCACCGGGCTGTAAGGTCTCTGCGCACACTCAACCCACCTTTCTTCCCAAGAGGGGTGACCAGTGTGTGTGTTTGTGTGTGTGTGTGTGTGTGTGTGTTTGTGAAATAACCTAGGCTTGGAGACATACATTACATAATTTCCCGTGGTCTCTGTATAATACTAAAACTCCATGTGACATTAACAGGGCTGCTAGATTTTTCCATTTCAGACAATGTCCTCATGATTGTAACTACTAAGAGTGTTGTGCTGCAGTCCTGTGTAAACCATGTATCTCCAAAATATCATATTTTGTATTTTTGATATCTTAGGAAATAGGAGAACTTTCTCAACCCATAAAGAAATACTTAATCCTTCGTTTTATCTGATTTGGAGATATATGGCTGTCTTTGGTTCCATTGGTTTTCATTTCGGTGTTTATATGGTTGAAATAATGTTGCATGGTCACATTTTTTACTATTTGTTTTTTTAAAGCTATAAAATGAAACGTACTGGAAACCATCAGTGCTTCAATGAGGAAAGTTAGTTAAAGCTCTTTTATTATTAAAACTATTTTATGTGTTTGTTTGTCATGAACAATTTAATAATGGGGGGAAAAGAACTGTAAATGAGCCAGAGTTAGTATAAAAGAAAAATTTTCATCCAGTGTCCCTTGCCAGATATATATTTGCCAGAAATATATTTCCTAAAATAAATAAAAGCATTGCCTCTAAAGTTTATATGTACAAAGACTCAAGTTGATGCAAAGACAACACAGTACACACTCATGAATAAATAATACCACATTAAACATAATATAATCCACACTATTCAATAATCAACTTCTTTCTCCTCTATTTACTAAACTTCAATTTTTTTTCTTGTGTTACAGAATATAACACCAACAGTATGCTTAAGTAATACATATAGGCTGATTGCTGTGACACACCGAGGCTCAAATGTTATCATCACAATTTCTGCAGCTCATAAAGCCTGGAGCATCACGTCACACCCTTCCAGTAGCAAAAGGGGCTCTGCTGACATTCTAGCAGCTCCCAGTATACACATTTAGGTGTCCTGTTCCCAAAGAGGAAGGGGTCAGGAGGACATCTGCTTCATGTCAGCTGGCAGTTTAGCACTTGGTCTGGGGGTTATCAGGCTCCCTCTATCAGCCTGTGGTCGGAACATGGACCTCTCCTTCCTGAAGGAAACCCTCCGAACCAGCGTGCCGACAGCTTGAGGAGGTGTTATGGAGAGAGGGGAGAGGAAGGACTGGAGGGAGGTGGAAGGAAGAGGACAGGGAGAGGGATGAATGAAGGGAGAGACTGTAGGAAATGACTATGTGTGTGAGGCCCCTGGCAAGGACCCCCGCACCCTGGGGGAGGACCGGGGGCTACGCGACTTCAGCCTCAGTGCTCGGTCCTACCGCTCTCCCCGATGACCCAGCCATCTCATTGCCAAGTGTGTGGACAATTGCTTACAGTATCTGGCCAAAGGTTTTTGTTTTAAAAAAGGTAGTTCATTCGTTCATCATTAACAACAACAACAGAAAAAGACACTTTCAAGAAAAAAAAGGTTTCTCCGAAGAATCTTGTAATAAAATGTTCCAGGTCCAATCAAATCTAATTAAAGAGGCCAAAACATATGTAAAGGTGAAATTACTTGCTAACAATACTCAAATATAATAAGGAAAAGTGAACATAATCTTAATTACCTTATAAAATTAGTTGATGTCACATGTTATATTCACAAATGTGGAGTTTCTGAATATGAAGAGCTGCTGGAAAAGGAGTGTAATATTTTGTAATGCTTCTGTAATTAAAAGGAAGCATTGAGAGGAAATGTGTCCCTTTTTTACCCTTTCGAAACCCATTATACCTTTTTACCTCACTCACATTTCTTTTTTCTCTCTTTTTATCCCACTATCAACAAATAATGAAACTCCCACACCGCCGTGTGTGTACATTTCAATATTAACTCCGCTGAAACCACAGCACTGTATGACTTTTGAGGATCTTTGATGGCCCAGATGTCTTCTCCATCTGGATCACAGCAGTGCTGACACAGGCAGGTACACAAGACAACAAGTTAGCAAAGAGAGAGGGGGGGGTAATATCCTGTATTCTCTAAATGTCCTGTAAGGGAGTCAGGAAAAGTGTCTATCTCTGTATATACACTTCTCCTGGACTGCTGCAGTGCTTCTACGGACTGTAAGTATGCAAAGGTCAAGACAGGCTAAGCACAAAAAGCTGAAGGAGAGGTGGAAGAGAGAGAGCTGGATGTAAATACAGCCAGGCTCATCCCACAGATATGCACTTCATCTAGAGTGTAATCGTGGGATGCTACAGTGCTTACCAAGATTAAACTTACACAAGATGATTCGGGTGAAGCTGAAGGCCAAAAAGGGCAGAACATAAAAGAAGAGAGGCTAAATTAAAAGAGTGATCGAGAGAAAGAGGGAGAATGACAAGTGGTGGGACAGAGGCAGCGAAAGGCAGAGGAGTGTATGTGAATGCAGCCGGGCTCCAGCCTGTGAGAATACTGCCAGCACTTTGTGATGAGGGAGCTTCAGATGAAGCGGAGCGGAGTGAGCCCCAAAGCCAGGGCTAAGTGAGCAGATTAGAGGACTGCACAGTGGTATCACTCTTCCACTGCATTTGCTCTCCTGCTGGCAAAGGTCAAGCACATACTACATCTAGCCTGTCTGCAGTGGATACACACACACACACAGATACAAAAACCACAGTGACCAGACATACAGACTTACAAGACAGAGACAAAGTTAATGAAGCAACATCAATTTGAGCCTGACAAAAAAGCTCATGGTTTGATCTGATGGAACACAAGGTGACATGTGCAGACAGGATGTCCCTGTTGCTGTAGAGAAGTCTATTTCCTTTGCTCATGTTATCATTTCTTTTTTAACAGCAATGTTGTCAGGGTACGACAACCTGACCTCTTCCAGGGCTTGAGCCAGAGTGCACCACTGATCCCTCACTGATCTCACTACAGCCTCCCTGCAACCATCGGTCCTTTTCATTTTCAGGATGAAGGCTATTACCAGGTTTGGTGTTTTTTTAACTTGAAAACGCTGTATCAACATTCATTAGCTGAGTTAGCCAGGCTACTGCATGAAAGTTTTGTGAGTTAAATAACACTATGTATTGCTCTAATATCTAACACATAAACATCATGCTTTTGCTGTTCATAAAGATCAAGTGTTATCCCTGATATTTATATGTTATATGTTATCAGCTTTTTACCACAAGTAATAAGTATCTGTCATATTGTCCAGTTGAGGTTGAGGTCTACTAAAGGACAGCATTTTTTCATTCATATGATTTCATAATTTCTTAAGAATTATATTTAATTTATTGTAATTAAAAACAAAGTTAGTTACATACCTGCAATAATATATCTAATACCAATTCTTGTGTTATTCTGATATTATTTTGGAGCACTTAGTAGGTGTACAGCTTTTACTATTTTTCTTGGACAGAGCACTTGCCGCCCAAGGAAGTAAAAATAGTTCTGTGTGACCCACCCCCAATGCTTTCTGGGAAATAAAACTTTATATACACTCACCCTTACTGTATTGCATCTTTGCTTATGAAAATGTAAGGTTTTAGAATAATTTTCACTCTCTGCTGAAGTGCAACACTCAGGTTCTTCCAATTGTTACATATGTAATATGTACACTTTTTTTATCAGAAGCACTAGAAACAGTAAAAACAAATAGGAATTATTAGTGTTATTATTTGTTCTCATTTTTGCTGCTCCAAGGTAAATAGCTCACTCTGCCTTGTCGCTGATGTGCACTTCAATCTCTATGTGTTTTCTCCCCTATTTAGCCTAAAGGTAACACTGTATATTTACTCTCAACACCTTGGGGTGACACTGCTGCGCTTGCTGCTTGGAATTTAAGCCTTGCTCCGTACCAAAGAGCTGTTTTAGAGCCCCCTTAGACGCCGCCTGTGTCGATTTGTTTTCCCACAAGCAAAGTAAACACAACACTTGTTGAAGGACCCTCATTCACCATATATTTAAAAGGAATGCTGTTACGCCTCACCCTCCTCCTGTGCACCATTTTCTCCCCATATTTTACCCTTTATCATTCTGAGAATAAATATCCTTGAGATAAATAGAAGGCATGTCTACATTTGAGATATCTCAACCTCAAAATGGAAAACATCTTGAACTGAGGAGGGAAAGAGGATCCTAAAAGGAGCCAAGTTATATTTCAAGGATACTGCGCCCTTATTTAGAGGCGTCCGTGTTACCCCAGAGCAGGGGGCCTTGTGGAGATCTGATCCAGTCCTCTTGCTTTCTCCAAAGTAAGCTTGACAATCTGCAAATCAGAAATTAGCCTTAACAAGGCAAAGTTGAAACAAAAGTGAGTGTTTTTTTCTGTAATCTGATGATGTATTGGCCATGAGGCCAAGGTCAGGGTTCACTCAGCAACCATGTACTAAGCTCGTTTACATTAACCAGTGAAGAGGCTAATCAAAGGTATATGATTTCATTTCTCTACAGTTAACAGGACCTTTTGATGTTGGCAAGCATGTAACATCTGCTTTCAAGTTAGATGGATTGAGGGAGCCCCACAATTTTTCTTTTTTTTTACGGTAGATCCACTGAGCGACGGAAAATTACAAAAGAACTTAGCTCAAGCCTGCAGATAGAGCTTGAATTTGGGAAAAAAGGAGAATGAAAGGGAAATTAAATAACCATGTCCAAGGAGAAATCCAACTGATGAGGCAGAAATTTTAGGAAGCCAAAAACATAACATTGTGCTGGTTGACGCTGGATTTTATTATTGTGAGTCTGCTAAGAATGTGCAGGACGTCTTTTGGTACTTCACACAACCTTGAGATTGTATCACATGAGGAACATTTTTTCATGGTTTGCAGTGATAAAAGTCATGTAACTGAATATATGCAAAAAAAATTGTTTCTTATTGTTTAGATAACAGCCTTGAGGTACAGGAGGTAGATCTTGTCACATAGTGTCACTCTGGTTGCTGAGCTTGTCAAACCTCTGTGTGTTTGTTGAGGTCACAGCCATCACTTGTTAAGGAAAGAGCAGAAATGCCACGTTTTTGCCCATGGACAAGAAAATACACCATCATTAGCCTTGCAGTCTGACACAGTATGGCTGCAGAGGAGCTGAAGACAAAGACAAATGTTGCAGCAAAAAAACATTTTTTTTAGCCCCATCTGGATCTAGTTGGGAGTCGATCATGGAGGGACCTCCACTGGCTGAGCGGCAAATGAGGAACAGAGGGTTTGAATGGTTGAACTGTCATTGGTAGAACTGCGATTTCCATCCTATGGTGGGCTCCGGCTGAGACCCAGGGGCCTGGGTATCTATACAGCTAACACAGAAATCTGTCTGGTAGCAGTTAGCGCTGAGCTGGCACACTTACCTGGACATGAAATAAATCAGGTCAATTTTCTCAAACCTGTAGCAAAACCAGGCCTAAGTGATGATGACTACCAATTGGTCACCATGTCTTTTTTTTACCAGGATGTAAAATCAAAACAAAAAAATATGCCTACGGTAATTGAAGATACATTTCCACTTACTTTTTTTCGTTCGTGTAACACAAGCCTAATTCACCTCGCTACTTAACTTTGCTTTTTCCTTCCTTTGCCTTGACCTACGAGAGAAAAATCAAAGTGGATATGCGAGGGCTTTAGGAAGAGAGACATTTTCCCTGCATTGCATTGGGCCTCTGAACTTTCAAGTGAACTTTTAGCATGTGTTAAATGCTACGCTGATGTTATTGAAATTGACACTGCTATGCTACGGAGAACGGAGAGAGCGGCTCGGCATTCTCCATCGCCATACACCCCCCACTATATGCACACGCACACACACACAGCCCACTGAAAAGTTCACAGTCCAAGCTCACTGCCAGGAACTGAGAAGAAAAATCCAAAACAATCTTTCTCTTTTTTTTATTTTTAAAGAAGAGCAAATCTATCTGTCAGCTCAGTGAGGATTATTCCACCACGGTTGGCTCCCCAACTTCCCCACCGTAATCCACCCAAAAAACTCTTGGTGAAGCCTTTCAAAACAATTTATGCAAACAAACATCAAGCGCAGCTATTTGTATTGGCATCACTTTGCAGTAAACCAGACTGAAGCAAGACCAGATGGGGCTGGGCCTTCTCTGTCTCGGTGTGGCGCAACACTAGAGGCAGCTCAGCAGACACGCTCAACGCTGAGCACTTTCTTCTGTAATGGAGAGTGTTTCAATATTTGGACCACTTCTCATCACATCCCCCACTTCTTGGTATGAATGTGTATATGTGTGGATTGCCACAAGGACACAGAAAACCACAGCGGAAATATTGCAACCATTTCTGTATTATGTTGACATTTTTTCACAAGTTTTTCCAGTGTATATCCTTAAAGGGGGCTATTATCCATGTGTGTACACTGGGTTGTAGGTGTCCTTCATGTCTCATGGTGAGTGAGCTCTTTTGATCACTTCCTCCTCAGCTGAACTCTTGACCCCACGTAATTCACTAATTTGTTCATTTATATGATGAGATTTAATGAAATGTTTGTAACCAGTTGCTCATAGTTCAACGTTGTGCTGCCTAACAAATATACAAATTCCTGCGCCTTGAAAATATGGCTATACATGAAAGAAAAGATGCCGATACATACCATGACCTGCCTGGTGTTGACAGCAGTGGATGCACTGTGGCCGGTAATTGGACTGACAGTAATAGGAACTGTCTTTCTGCCTCCGCGGGCCCTAGAGATGGGCCACAATGCTGCCGTGGATTTAGCAGCTGCAGTCAGATGGAAACCATGTAACTGCAATTTTCCTCGTCTTCCCTTTTCTTCCTCTGTTTGAACGCTGACATGATCATTTATGAGCTGAGTGAATTTCATGACCCTCGGGCCCTTGAAATCTGGTCAACCGCCAACATGCGATTTTAGAAATACATGGTTGTCAATGAGAAAATGAGCCCTCCATTCGTCATTCCAGAGGAACTTGTTTTTTTGCAGATACATGTATTTACCCGACAGCGGCGTTTTGCTGCTGCTGGCCCTCCGCCTTGAGGGAAAGTTCGGTTTGAAGTCAGCATCCATCTTGGCGAAGACCACACGTACGCAAACACGGTTATAGTAGCAGGGAGGTTGCCTACACAGACTCCTTATTGCCTCTGACTGAAAATACATATTTGATCACATTCAGGTCCAAAGTGAAGATTAATTCACGGGGAGATGCCGATCCACGCAATGCCACCGCGGCGGCTTTTGACACGCCCAGAATAGACATGTACACACACCACTTGCCGACAAAAACACACACAGACAAAGAGCCTAAGGCCCCCAAGATGAAAGGTGACACATGGATCCACACATCATATGATCAGCCCACAACCTACCCGTCCACACACACACATCTCCAGACACCCGGGGGAGAAAATAGACACACATTCCTCCCACTCGTTTGCCATCTCTATCTCTCTTACACACACCTATACACACACAAGCTGAGCGAGCCAGGCTCTCTCTCCATAAGCAGTTATTTCCCAGAGTCACTGCCAGCACACACTCGCTCGCTCTCTCTCAGTGACAAGCTACAAATCCCTGACACCACCACTGATGATAGCTTTACAGTAGAGCCTCAAGGGGACTCTGCCAGCCAGCACACACAAACAACACACACGCCTCTTTCTGTCTCTGTCTCTCTCCACTCTGTCTCTCTCTCTCTCTCTCTCTCTCCCAGGAGCCCCACGGGCCTCTGGGATATGTGGCTCCCAACACAAAATGCCTAGGGTTTGTTTGAGTTAAACATCTGACTACAAGCATTCAAAGCGATGAGGTTACAAATGAAACAGCAATTACGTCTGTCCATTAATGTACAGATTCCTGTTTAAATTGCGGCAAACAAAACCCAATGGATACGTCCATAATTGTGTTCTTTCAAAATGCACACTGCCCTTTAAAGTCAAGATACCAATCAAAGTGCAGCACAGCGCAGTGGCACTACGTACACAGCAGTCAAACTTGTACTTGTCATCACATACAGTTATCGTGCTTTTTTTTCTTCCCTGCGCCAGATTGATTTATTGAGACAGTCGTCATGATGTCATACTCGCCCTACCCCTTCCTTCTCTGTTTGATGAAGCTTTAATGACTCCCTCTGTGCGCTGTAATTATTCACCAGCCCCGGAGATGTTTGTTTTGGTGTTAACCGGCCACTGCTGTGACCATATCCGCCATCGCTCTATTATTTCTCATTACAATATTTATTACTTTTCTTTCCATTTTGGATCATTTTACAGCACTAATAATGCTCTTCATGGTGGGGATGTTTGCGTGTATGACGTGCGTGTGTGTAATAATTCCAGATCACAAGTGCCTTGGATTTATTGGCATATACCAATTTGGCTTTAATGAGATCACACACCTTCAGGTAGGTGCAGCTTCATCCCCTGCTCGGCTCGGGCTTCTCCCTCCATCTCTCCGTCTGTCTGCCCTTATTACCATTTCATACACCACCTCCACCACCACCACCGCCCCCCATCTGATGAAAAACCAGAAAGGCTTTGTGTGGTTCATTAAGTCAGCATAGGAAATGTATTAAGTAGGAGAATAGGGCTGGGAGCTATTGAGTGTTGACTTAACCTTTCCAGATTTTTTTTTCTTTTTTCACCCAGTGATGCTTCTAATGGAGGATGCGTGCATTACTCCGTCTCATTAGTAACCGCATGGATCTGTTGGAACAAGACATAGTAGAGGCTTGGACTTGCTTATTCTTAAATAATGTGAGTGAATGCACTATAAGGGTGAATGCCTCTGCTAATAGTTAAATGTCTATTACATGACCAGTCGTGGGTCAAATGGCATGTCTACAAAGGCAGAGTTTGTTGCAGCCTGTTTCTGGGAGAGGCATGGTTACTTTTTAATATCATAATAATTCAGGTAAGCAGGATATTAAACCCTGCAAATCATATTCGGTCTACTTAAAATACTTTCTTGTGACTATCTAAATTTTTCAGGTGTACTTTGTGTAGTCACTTGTGAGTGTCTTTACAAATGTGGTACATCAAAAAAGATTATGTGAATTTTTCCACCTTCTTTCCCAGTTAAATTATACATGATGTAGACCCATGACACCCAAGAACATGGGCTTGAACTTGGAAAAGGCCCAGCAGCTTAAGGTGCTACAGTGCACCATCCTGCTGCTAAAGAAGCTGCTCTCTGTGATGGGATATTCTTCCTGTAGCACTAGTGCTGATGGCAGAGTGGTACTCTATACTTCTCTAATCCTCTACAATGGCAGAGTTTGCCAAAAGTGATTCTACTCAAAAAAGATCTAAGAAAGAGGAATCACTAATTGTCATTGTCAGCCTGCTAAAAAACAAGACCTTGTTACAATGTGATTACTAAGTAATCCAGACAAAACACTGTAAAAAAAGTCTCATTGTGGAGTTGTCACATATTTTAGAGGGAAGGGCACTGTGGTCAGTCTGCCATTACAATTAGTGTTCATTTTGGCCTGATTCAGTGAGATCTACACTGACTGCTGGACATGCATTATGCATGAGTCTGTCCATATGCACTTGGGCCATCATGCATGCCCTTGTAGAAATACATCGACCACCGGCATGCAATTACATTTAGCTGGTTTCAACCTTCTCTGTGTGCAGATTATCTTATGGCGTAAAGGTTTGGACATGAAAGTGTGTATTCTCCTTAGATAACATGTCCTGATATCCATTATTAGGATGAATTGAAAGTTAAAAACATTATGTTTTGGTTATTCTTGACATCTGTGTTATTACTATTGGAACTCTTGTCACTGTCCAGTTAAAACTGCATAGCTGCGAATTTTGTGTTTCTGAATTTCTTCGGATGAATTGAAGCTGTTTTGCTCATTCAGATAGTTGATGTGGACCACTGTAAACGAGCAACTCATACATGTATGTTGCCTTCACTTTTTTGCCCTCGGTTATCCTACTTTGTTTTCTTTCATCTTGAAAATGAAGTTATGTTATCATCAGCTTGGCTTGTCTGTTTCATTTGTAGA
Source organism: Scortum barcoo (assembly GCA_023238725.1). Lineage (NCBI taxonomy): Eukaryota > Metazoa > Chordata > Actinopteri > Centrarchiformes > Terapontidae > Scortum > Scortum barcoo. Next base: position 19,680,414 of record CM041531.1, read on the forward strand.
TATAATTGCACTGTGTCCACTTTTGTGTGAGCTTTGCCAGCTTTAAAATGCTATGTGCAGAATGAGCATGGTTCTGAGCTGAAATGTCAGTAAGCGAGGTGGCAGGAGAAATGACTGGATACTAAAAGAATCAACAAGTTGGGGAAAAAAATGGAAATTAAAGGCATATCCTATTCAGCGGACAGCTTTATCACATGAAAGCTCTGATGCTAACATGGGAGGTAGATAATGCTTACTGCTGAGGACCAGAGTGTGTTATCCAACAAGTTCCCTGCTGTAGCTTAGTTGCCTGTCAGAGGCAATGAGCACTTGTCAGAACCAAAGACGAGGCGTGTGTGTGTGTGTGTGTGTGTGAGCTGCTATCGCCTGTGGGTGTTTACTTCCCAGGCACTTCCCAGAGCCTGGACCATGACCGCTCTGTCCACTTTATCTCTGTGGAAAATCTCTTGACGGAAGATCTCCATCTCCTACACGCGGCTCTTTAGCGCCCCTCGGAGAGAAAGCGCATAATCGCAGATGTGTCTCCAAAGGGAGGAAACGCCGCACATCTGTTATGGCGAGGCAGGGCACCGGGAAATTTGGCACAAGGTATCAGTCGTGACAACGGAAACCTTACGCAGCCCGAGACAGTCAGAAACAGGCAGATCATATGACTCAGTAGGGCTGATCATCGCTGTCACTGCCAATACAAATAAAGTGTGTATAGAGTGAAATAATAAACCCCCCCACCCCAGTTCTCCCAGCTCAGCAACACACGGGGGAAGGCTCAGCTTGTTTATGTTTATAGGAGAGAGCGAGAGAACTGGTGATGGTTGAGCTGCTGATCTAATAAGGCTTAAAATTATTTCTCGTTTCATTCACTGTGAGGCAGCATCATTCCTTACCCATCTTTCAAGTGAGCATCATTCAATTAAAATGCAATTCTCGTCGCCCCCATCCACGGATATTTAATTAGACTGGGGAGCAGGGCTTCCACTGTCTTTTTTTTTCCAGCACAGCTCTTCGGATTTCACCTCTAAGGCATATTTTCACTCTGTTACTCGTTGGTTAAACAAGGGCATGTATCCATTTGTTAATTGATACAATTACGCATTACGCGTAATGGTCACGTAGGTCTCCAGGCGCGCATCAATCACTGGTCTATTGACCTGCCAAAAACCCCTCTAACCGCTCCTGCTGGGACTGCCCCTCTCTCTAATAGAGAAAGATAGAAACATCATCGTCATTAACTCCGGGATGGACCTCTGGCCAGAGAACCAGAGGCGAACAGAGGTCGAGATTAAAAAAGAAAAAAAGTCTTAGCCGTGCTTATCCAACCAGCTTTAATTGTGATTGATTGTAAATAAAAGAAGCCGTTTAAAATTACAATCTTTTATATATATATAACAGAAAATACAACAGAAGGACTTTCTAGTTTACATGTTTGATTTCTATTTGGAAAGGAAAAAAAAAGTAATCTCTTCATCTGAAAGGGTTACATGTTGGAGATAACTCACAACCCAAACAGCCGAAAATATCTTCAGTGTTTCTTTTTTTTTCTCCCCCGCCTCCCCCCTCACAATTAATTTAACTTCACAAAGGGTTTCCATACGTCGCCATGCTACAATTCAATAATGATGAACAATAATAGAATTTCCCGAGACTTGAACTCAGCAAATCGGCGAAGGATTCTGTTACAAAAAGCGGGACAGGGCTGTGTACAGTGCACCTTAAGAAAAAAACCCGGCGCTGGACGTGATTGGCAAAGACATTATTCTATCCTCGGTACCCTGCCGTTCCGGGATTACAGTGACGTCACGCTGATACCCTTGCATGGATGAATGCTAAAGAACTATAGAGCCACAAATAATAGCACAAGCAGAGTCCATATCTTGCAAGTCTTACGTTATCCTTTAAGCCTCCTTCAGCCAACACAACAACAATTTTTTTTGCACTTAATGACGCTTAATTTCATTTCTTATCGGGTCCTTGGGGGGGATTATTCATTCATATAAAACAATCTGCAGCTGGTGCCAGCCTAAAGTCTCCCTCCTATGAGTGAAGTCATCTATTATTGAGCGAAAGGCCGTGCGTGGAAATGTGTGTAAGACGGCGGATTTGAAGTAGAATTGGTTGCAATCGATCAAGGGTGAAGAATATTGCTGATGGTAACAAAAGAAGCAGCTATGTCTTTCTCGCAATTTGGATACCCTTACAATGCAACTTCACAGGTAAGCCACTTTGCCTTCTTTTTTTTATTTCTCCCTAAGTCATGTGTACATGTGTACACACGCACACACACGCACACACACACACAAACAGCTTTTTTTTCTTTTAATGCATGTTTTCTTTTTATTACTCTGCGGCCAGTGTACTTTTGTCTTTCAGAGGCATTCATGGAGGGGTGATTGCTTTGACAGTATTGACAGCTATTTTTCGTGAGGTGCTTTTGTTGTTGGAGCAAATATCGATATCCACGCGCCCGTGTCCAATTACACTGAATTATGAATGAACTCACGTGTTTTTTTTTCTGATGACAATAGAGATGAATGTCACCTATTGCTCTCCCGCGACGTGTAATTGGGCTGTAGCGCAGGCTGTGCACAGTCGCAAACTTTCTATTTGAATCCCTGGGACGAGTGTGATGTTGGGCAGATGTCATCACGCCGAAGGCTTTTAAAGCCCAATTAAAGTGCTTTATTTACATCCAGGGACATTATTGCGCCTAATGACGAGTTCGGGGAAGTTCAAGTTGATCAGGGGACAAAAGTTGCTCTCATGGAAAAAGTTGTCCCCCAACTTTCATCTCGATTCAGCATTGAGTAGATTAAATATAAAATTCAGGTCTTTTGAAATTGAAATAATGTGGCTATTTACTTGACACTTACATTACTTTACATTTTTCTTATGCCATGTAGAAATTTATTTATTTTTTTAAACCGACGACAATCTGGAGCAGGTCACTTTTACGCACGGATTGTGCACATCTCTTTCCATCTTAATATCCACAGGAAAAACTGCGATGTTATTTACTTCCATGTGCTATATTAAATTATATTTGTCGTGAAAACACGAAAAAGGCTCAGTGACGTGACATCGCTTATTACACGTATTCCCAATGTCTCTGAAAAGTGACTTACCTTGAATTAAGGCGGGTCACAAGTTAAGAAAATGACATCTGATTCGTGATAACTGAACTGCTGTGAGCCGGGAAAAAAAACACAAACGAAACCACCTCACAGTTTCTCTCGTTTTAAGCTCTCACGACTAGATCAGACTAAGCAACTTAACTTGGATTTTTTGTTGTTTTTTTTTTTTTTTTGCAGTACATCACACCACAGCCACTTCTAGAGTTTTCAGATCCAGATAAGAGCTGAAACAGCCAAAATGACCATGTCTATCCACGGTTCTCTTCATGCAGTTTTTCGTGTCGGCAAACCCCAGTACGACTTGCTGCGATTCGATTTCCAGGTCGGTCTCTGACGGGACGGGCGGCTCTCAGACCGCCGCGCCGCCGCCGCCTCCTTCTGCTGCCCGTCCTACGAGAACCGGCTCCTGGCGAGCAGCCGGACGGAGCTGAACGCCGCGCTGGGGATGTACAGCTCTCCATACGCCGCAGCGGCCGCCGCCAGCCAGAACTACGCCAACTACTTCCCCTACAGCACCGACCCATCCGCTATCTACTCCTCTCTGGTGGGCTCCCTTCAGCCTTCATCTGATGCGCAAAGCGGTGGGGAGAGGAAGGGAGGGGGGGGGGTGACTGGGGCTGATCGATCAACCGGGTTTTAGTTCATCAATTTATCTCCCACTGCAAACATATCCGTCCCGACGTCGCCGTTTAATCCAGCACCCAGTCTTATCTCCTTCCCCTTAAAAACAAACCATAACGCCCTGTCACTTGAGTGAGGGGAAGGGGTGCAGAGGCAGTGCAGAGGAACTTGTCTCGTTTGAAACAAATGTAAATTTCATCATTTTAAAGTAAGCATTCTCGTTCTGCCTTGTTTAAAATTGATAATTGCACCTGTGTCTGTTGCTGAATTTGAAAAGAAGTTTAATTATGTTGGTCTAGTGTCAGAATTGTTCACTCTGAGTAAGATGTGAGGGAGTAAGATTTTTGTGGAGGACTAAATGACTTTTTAAATTTTGCAGTGCAGCTGAAACTTTCCTCTTAGTTGTCTCTCTTTGTACCTCAAAACAGTAAAAAAAATGAAAAAGAAAGAAAAAGAAAAAATAAAGCTAAAAAAAAAGAATAAAATAATAGAAATTAATATTCTAGGATCATGTATAGGATATTATACTTGACACCAGTTTAAAATGCATTTAAAAAGATGTATGGGGATTATTTTCTAGCTCAAATCACTTAAAGTGATTCACTTTTGTTTTACCACAAAAAAATAGCACGTCTTTAAGCTTTCATTTGTATGTGAGATTGTTTTCACAAATAATCAAAATACTAAGAAAAAATGAATGTTGCATATGTCTAACAACTTTATTGTGTTTTTTCAGAATCCCCAGTATGACATTAAGGACAGCACAGGCACTTTACATTCTGGCATCACGCAAACCACTGCATACTATCCTTATGACCATTCACTGGGACAGTATCAGTATGACAGGTAAGTTCTATGTTATTTTTGTCCCCTGTCTGTGTAAAGTATTTTACCACTGATCATTAAAAGCAGCCACTCGCACTGGGAATATTCGGCATTCAGATCAAAGGTCAGAGTGTGTCTTCATACTGATGGCTGCATTGAGTGAAGGTGTATTACAGACTGCTTGGAACGAGGATATAGGACGTCTGAGTGAGTCGTCTATGACATCCTTCACTAACTCCACTAATGGCCACTGTCTTGCGTGCATGTGTGTGTTCCCTTTCCAGATACGGGACGGTCGACTTCAATGGCACAGCCAGAAGGAAGAATGCAACCCGCGAAACCACCAGCACTCTGAAAACGTGGCTGTATGAGCACCGCAAGAACCCCTACCCCACCAAGGGTGAGAAGATTATGCTGGCCATCATCACCAAAATGACGCTCACCCAGGTGTCCACCTGGTTCGCCAACGCCAGGAGGAGGCTAAAGAAGGAGAACAAGATGACCTGGTCACCAAAGAATAAGGCCAACGACGACAGGAAGGATGACCTTAGCAAGAGCGACCAAGACTGTGTCACTAAAGGTAATCAAGGTCTACTTTAAAGTTCAACTATTTATCTGTTCCCCATGAAACAAAAAAATATGGTTGCTTACACTAAAATTAAGGAAATACAGTTGGCAAAAAGGCAACAAAGCAGGATAAAATGTATATTTTAAAGTTATCTGAACAGACTATGTCTTTATATATATTTAGCAATTTTTCAAACAACCTAAAAATCTCTTTTCCTCCATGTAGATTCTAGTGATTGTAAGGAGGAGAAGGATCTGCATCTAAGTGATCTGGAGGACATGGACGAGGACGACTGTGACAAGCTGGACAGTGACTGTGAAAAGGTGGCTGCAGATGAGCAGGACCTCCAGAGGGTCATGGCGGTGTCCGGAGCCCCTCAAAAGAGAGACTGCAGCTCGGAGCTGCACCTGAGTTTTACAAACAGCTTCCACGCGTTCCCCTGTGCCATCAAAAGTGTCACCACCCTCCCTCCCCTCCCGTCTGACTTCCTGGATCCTGTAGTGTCCAAGGCGGCCGCTTCGACCGGCCCCGCGGGAACGCTGTCCCTGTCTCACTTTGAGGCATCAGATAAGCCTCGGATTTGGTCGCTGGCTCGCACAGCGGCTTCTGGGGTCATTCTGAGCCCTCAGCATCACGGCTCGGAGCTGAGGACAGGCAACTCAACCGGGGACTGCCAGCTTCAGAGCGCCAGGCTTCCCGGGGCTCCTACTGGACAGTGTGGGGGCATGAGGGGCCTCCATGAATCTAGCAGCGTCCCCAACACTGAGAGCCCCTTCCCCGAGGGCTCATCCTTGCACTCAAAAGTTTATGGCACAAGCAGCTACAGTCACAAGGACCTCCAACTGCACTGTTCATCCTATGCTGCACTGCCAGACACATGTCAGTACTCCACTATTGAAGGTAGGTCATCCTATACGTGCAATATTTAGCATATTTCAAGGGATAAAACTCATCTTAATCCCACGTGTCCCTCTGTTACAGACAGACACGTGCACAGTATTTTCCCGCACTGCCAAGTTTGTTTTAAAAAAATGTCCTTCTTTGTCGGATGTAGAAAAACTTTCCGCCAACTCGCACCCGAGGCAAGTTTCTTAGATTTGCTTTTATTTGGGTGTGCAGGATTCTCTGGTGGCAAAGCAGAGACACAGCCATCTGACCTCAGCGAGGCCTGTGGGACCGCGCAGGATGACAAGGTCACTGCGTTCAGACCGGTGATGAAGAGGTGAAGCAGGTGAGAGTACTGCACTGAACTGGAAGGAATCGGTGGAGTCACGACACACACTCACACACAAGGACACACAACAACACCATGAAACACTTACAGGTGAACAAGGATGCACACATAGACACTCTTCCTTAAAACTGCTATATGTATATATTTGCTCTAAATATAATAAGAGCTTGAATGAAAAGTGAAAGTTTGCAAATATGCATGATGTCCAAAGTCATTTATAATGACAGACAACATATTAACATTTACATTGCATTCTACTCACTCAGTTTAAGAACTTTTTAGAGATGAAATCCTTTTTTTTTTTTTATAAAGACTGTTCATTCCTTCTCGTTTTGGGGGGCTCCTTGTAACCCCTGCTGTTTAATTTCTCTCCTAGATTGCAAGAACCTGCACCACAACAAATAATGGGACATCTATTATGCACTAAAAGGACCCACTGGCGGAGTACAGCGGCCTCAGTATGACACATGGGAGCTACCTGCTACCTGCTGCAGTGGGAGCTGTCAAACTGTGGACGTGGCTATCATTTTGCACAACTTTGTTTTTACGGTGTTAAAGACTTTATGCAACAACAACAACAAGAACAAAAAAAAATCCTAGATGCAAAGCTGTGAGACTGGCCAGATTGAAGAAAAAAAGGGAAAAAAAAAACACGGCCAGAATTGTGTATGGCAATCGTGTAGTGTAGCAAAGCTATTTATTTCTCTGTGTATTTATGATTTGGTTATGTTGTCAGTTTGTTATTTAATGTGTCTCTTGGTTGGGTTCGTGCCTCCTTTAAGTATTTTTTGTTCCATGTTGCGTTTTGCCGTGGCTTCGTGTCATTTTGCCTGATGTAAAAGAGAAAAGCTTGTCGGACATTGACTATAGAAGGACTGGACCCCCCCTCCTCCCCCATCCCACCTCTGTGTTGCGCGTGTGGACCTCAAGATTTTTTCATTGTTTTTTTTTTTTTTGTCACTGTGTTCAAATGTGAGCTTCTTCTGTGTTTGCCTCTCATGTTATTATTTTTTCCCCCCCTTTTTCTAACAATACATTTTTTCCAAGAGCTTTCGTTTCCTGCGTCATGGTTATTTATAGAGCTCGGCCAATTAAAACATTCGCGGATGTGCATTTGATCAAAGTTTATCATCTTGACTCGACGCGCTGGAAGCCGCGGCGCTGATTGGGGAAGTCATAATTCAGTGTGTGTGTGTGTGTGTGGTGGAGGAGGGGGGGGTAAGTGCGTGAGTGAAATCCACAAGTCGCGGAAGACAGGGGGACATCATCTCCCCATTGTCGGCGTCTAATCGGAAGTGGCATCAAACACTTTGTTACTGCCCGGGCCGAGGGCAGAGGGATGAATGCAGCTTTGTCCCCCGTGTAGCGCGCCGCCGCACTAACTTAACATTGTGTTAATTAAAAGGTCATTTGTAGGATCAAACCCGGCAGAGAAATTCACATGGCCCATCAAAAGTCCCTTTGATTCGGCTATTTTTGCCCCGCAGTCCACCTCGTTACGGGCCGCCTCTCGTGACTCTCCTGCGGGCGGATGTATAAGAAGATGATCGGTGATGCTCCGAGAAACTTTTTCATCCCAGTCGCGTCAAACTTTCCTCAAATCAAAAGGTTTGGCAGCAAACGACGTTTTGACGCACCATCCTGCAGTCTTTACATTCATCTCTGCAAGTCTGTGAAACTCATTTCACTTTACAGAGCAAAGGGTGCCAAACAAGGGTCGTGTTTAAACAACCTGTCTGCTTAAAACAAAGAGGGAAATCTGCCCCCCCCCCAAATTCGTGATATAATTAAAATACTTCCAATAATGTCATTGAACCATTGATCTCGGTAATAAAGGCCCATTCTATTTTCCGTCTAATTCCCGACAGCAGTGAATTATTATTATTATTATTATTATTATTATTATTATTATTATTATTATTATTATTATTACCAGCAGGAAAAAAAGATTGATATTTTTATGACTAAATCTGATTCCAGACCACCGCTGAAACAATACCTGTCCTCAAAAATAAAAAAAGGAAAAAAAAAAGGAAAAAAGAAAAAACGTCATTTGAGGTCCTACTTGTGGGATTATGCTTGTAATAAAAAGTCTCTCCGGCATTTGGGTAATTCAGGCTCGGGTCTGAGGCGCTCTGGTCATCCATGTGTGTCCTTGGCCGGTGGTGGAGCTGTCAGTAATGCATGGAGCCTGGCAAATCCACCGAAAAGCTCCGTGATGAGGATGCAGAAGGTCAGGAATAATAATTTAGGCCTATTTGGATTTATTTATTTATTTTTTTTATTCCAGTCCAGTTTTTCCTTCTGTGCTAATCTGGGACCCAATAAATGATCCGCGTGCAGGCTGAAAGACAATAAAAAACATCATTTGAATGGAGCCTATAATAAAGCAAAGGTCAAAATCTCTCATTACTGGTGGCGTTTTTCCTGTCACAATAAAAAAAGGACACATAGAATTAACGACTGGCATCCTGAACAGCTGATGGTACAGTTTCAGATGAAGGTCACCTGTAGGAGCTGAGTGCATCTCCTGTACTAAAAAGTAACATTGTGGGGGAAAAAATAATTAAAACAACATGTTTAACAAAATGTGTGGAGGGGGAAACAAAAAGGCATCAGTTCACTTCACCTGATGTGGGTCAGGGACTATTTTACCCATCATGCTATGAAGTGTGGCTCTCTTGTAACAGTTCATGACAGCAGTAATCAGTCACGACGTCTCGCTCTTTACATTCAAATATAGGGAAGCAAGGTGTGCATCAAATATTTACAACCAAATTTAATTAAATCGGAGGCTGTAAAGAAAAGCTGCCTTGCGCCATTTAAGGTAATGATGCATGCGCAATGGGATTACCAGCATGGCGACGTACCTGGGGGGAAGGCACGGATAATGGCCATGATGGGCTCATATAGCAGCGTATGTTTGAGGCAGCTAACAGGTCAATTAGTCTGTCCTATACACTGCGTTTTAAAGACGTCTAAAGCAGCTGCACAGAGCGAAGACAATCAAGAGGCACACCAGGCGGATGTCAATGGATGCCATGGATCAGAAACTACATTAATGCTGTTCACACCTCTAAAAACCTATAGGGAGAAAAAAAACCTGCATTTAAACAAATGGGATAAAATGAGCAAGAGTGAAAGGAAGGATAAATAAATAAATAAATGATAAAAAAAAAGATGCTTAGCATAATTTTGGTGTTATTGGTGGTGGTGGACGCAGGAGGGGGGGGAGCAAACACAAGACATTTTGTTTGTCTGACATCTTTAATCTGAGGCCAGACACGAAATCTGTTTCAAACTGGAGTGTTGCAGAATAATAAGTTCCTTAGGTAGCCTATATACGCGCAACTAAATCTCCCTAATACACGCCTTCCCTCTTGGTAAATTACATTTTTCATTAGGGAGAGGGAGGTGGTGGCTGCCTATGAGAGCATGTTTGCATAATCCAAAACAGATTTTAGATAATCTGTGAATGAGGCACAAATATGCAAAGAAAAACAAGCCATGGTAAACACGGATACTTACATAGGTTTGACATTATTAATCTCTGACCATCCCTTTTAAATCATACGTGTGTGGTGTGTATACTCATATGTCTGTTATAATCAAACACCTCCATAAGTGTAGCGACCCGCCCTCGCCCCCCTCACCCCCCTCCTCTACTGTCATGGATCATTGATCTGCTCTGGGCCAAGTTGCTGCTAGCAGGCTATGTGCTCTTTTCAAGTCAATAGGCCAGCTGAGTGTCAGAAATGACAGGTGTTCTGTTAGAGTCAGTGTTTGATATATGTAACACTTAGGACAGGAATTATAATTCTGAACATGTTAATTTAATGTCAGCCTTCATCCTCACTTTCACACAAAGGGCACAGAGTATTTAACTGTGTACTGTAACAATTCAGAGCAGCACACGCTCTCATAAGGGAATAATTAGAGACAAGAAAGAAACTTTATATCACAGACAGCTGCTCAATTATTTTTTTCCATTGCTTTCAATTCTGTAGGTCACCTTCAAATTTGATTTTTTTGCCACATACGCTATAAATGTTTTAAAAATAATGGGAAAAATATGACAGATCAGTTTTTTCTCCCTGTTGGTCTGCAATTTTTTCAGTCTGTCACGCAAAGCAGAATGAGTCAATCCTCCGAATTACAGTGCTGAAAGTTTAAGAATTGAATATGAAAACAGACACCTTTTAAACCAATGTAAATGATGGCCGGTTCTCACATGCACTGTACAGGGCAGCTCATACATGCCTTCAGGCATTTTTAAAGTGCATTAATTTGCCAAGGCAGCAGCAAATGAGTTTATAATACTCAAACAACACTTTGAATTGTGTTTGCAAATTATATTGTTGAGAGTTTATGAATGTAATTTTTGCTTCGCTGGAATAGCAATTGTTTATGTTACAATAAAGTAAGCTTTTTCTCGACTTGTTTGGACTGCCGAAGATTACGTGTAAATTTTAGCAATGCTGAGTTCAAGGGCAACGCCCTCATTCATCCATAGGAATATAAGTTTTGACAGGTGAAAATGTCTGGGAGCAACGGGAGCAGTGAGCAGAGTTATTTAAGGACCAACTTTTTAAATTGTGTTCCTTTTGTTCTTCCGCTGCTCCACATCTTAATGCATAAATGTAACTTAACCTAACATTCCCTAATATGAGAAGCTTTAGAGTGAAACAGGGTCTTAAAGGGGCTGAGAACATTTCCACAATCAATGTAGAAAGTTGTATGATATAACACTATAATGAAGGGTTAACCTCTGACAAAGCACTGCCAGGAACATCACATTTAAACTTTATATTTAGGCCTCCACTTAATGAGCATGTGCTTGCCACGTAAAAGAATATGAATTATTCTGACATGATAGCAAAGGCCTCTTCGTATAAATAGGAGCCATAATAACAACAACAACAACATCTCAAACAATAATTTGCCCTCTAGTCTAACAAAGGAGCCAGCATGGAGGTGCCATTTGATGTGTCCCACGCTGGGCAGCTAAGGCTCATAAAACAAAGTCTTTGTACCAGTGGCTCGGAGTTCAGATGAGGGGGACAATACACACACTTCATTACATTTTGTCAAAAGGCGCAATGAAATGTGTGTGGGACATTGTTTCTGTTCATGTCTCCCTCCATGGAATTTCTGATTGCCGATGTTGGTACAAGGTCTTCGCTAATGAGTTTTGTCAAAGACAATTATGGGCTTGGTGGAATGGCCAGAGAGGGGATGAAAAGCTGGCTTTGTGCGGTTTTTGGGTAGATGTTGCATCGTGACCCCTGCTTCTTTTATAACCTGTGTTTGACCTGCGCTGTTTGTGTCCGGAAAATCCAGGCCTCCGTTTCCACCATCAGCGCTGCACTCAAGGTTGGCCGATTTGCTCCAGCACCTTTGGCCTTTTCATACGTGTCCCCAACCGGATCCCTCTGCACCAGGCTGCCGCTAAGTGATGTTAGCACTGCCATTTCCCAGGACCTTATTTCATTTTTTTTTAGACCTCATTGCCTTTAGAGTAAGTGGGGTCTTGGAGTCTTCTCTGACCTGTTGAGTTTGGGAATAAAAACTTGTAACCAAATTCGAAGTTTCTTTGTCATGTGACAGCTAGCCCCTAGCTCAAGTGATACTGCAGTACGAAGGTACAAGTCACCCTGTAACAAAGCTTTAAATCTTTGCTTTCACGGCTGCTGCTGCCTGCCCAGTGATTTTCCCCTGGTGTCAATTCCACTGCTAAACCAAAGGGCAAGGTCAATCTCACTCTGGGACCATCTGTAACTACTGGAAGGAGTGCATGGTACTCGGGGGATAATATGAGCAAAGATTGCCATGTTTATTTTGAACACATGCCGAAATAAGCAGGTCAACAAGCTCCAACCACATAGTAAAAGGCTAACCCACAAGGAGACACAATGAAATAAATTCTTGCTGAATGCCAGCACGAGAGGAGCTTTCACGGGCAGCCTGAATCCCTATATTGTACCCATGGAGGGCCAAACTGTGCACGCTCTTGTGCCTGCTATATTGTTTGTTCTTTTATGTTTTCCTGCTGGACTGGCAGTTTTCTGTTTGCTGACCTTAGGCTGGCGTCACCACCATCAGAATAATCTTCTGTGTCATTTTAATGCCCTTTAATAATCCCCCGCATCTCATTTTTAATCTCACTCGTTCCTTCTGTTTTTCTTCCCCTTTATGTTGGGCATCTGTTGGCCTTTTATGCCTGCTGTTGAGTCTTTTGACTTTTAAACAGGATGTATTATGTCATGGCCACGACCACAAAATATAAACCCACTGTACATAACCTGCCCAGGACCAGATGGCAAACAAAAGTTAGTGACTTGCTGGTGAACACAGCAAAGAAGTTAGCAGCTGAAGACCCAGATATTGTCTAATATGCTGGTGGAGACCAAAATGGAGCTAAAAGTAGAGACGATATTGTAATAATATAATAATACTGGAATTATTGTAGTATTACAGCTAATGTTGCTTGCCATCTTAATGCTGCTTTCAGATAGCTTTAAGCATATTGTTTTAGTTGCCATACCAACTAACTCTGAACTTTGTAACTTGAACTTTTATTTGAAATTGAGCTGTTGCCCATTATTTTACACAGACACGGAGAAAATAAATTGTTTAGTAAAATATAATCTAAACATTGTATAAAATTATAATGGCCATGGATAATGGAGCTGAGGCTGGAAAATATATATTCAGGAGTATATTTATATAACATTAAAAGTATTTGGATGGAATGGTTTTCCTTGTCCGTTTAGAGGGACATTCAGAAAGACAGAACATAATTGGAGTATAGTGCCCTCTGTTGAAATATAGTTATTTCACTTTCTATGGTGTTTCTGTGGTCTCAGGTGTTTGCAGAAGAGATGAAATTTTACAGGCATTCTGAAACTGTAAAGGGTTTTGTTTTATATTACATAGTTTTATTTTATATTGATGTATATTAACATTTTTCTGCTGTTTAGAAAAAGTCCCATTCATATTCAGCAGCATCTGCAGACACAATTTAGGAACTTCACATTACACGGACACAAAACACGCGCGGGTTGAACTTTTGGTTTAGGCTCATTAAGGATGATTTGGAGAAGAATCGTGTCACAATAGGTTTATTTTTGTGAGGTTGTGTAGGTGACAGCCTTCGGAGCAGTTCATTTGGGCTGCAGACAGCAACAATGTTCAGCAACAGTATTCTGCAAAGCAGCAGCAGCACTATCAATTCTCTTCAATTTATGTCTCCAATTTCCTGAGTTCAGCCTGTGCCGACACCACTGCAGATTTGACAGATGAAGTCCAGCATGTGAAGCCAGCAGCTTGTCTCTCTTGGAGACTCTACACCTGACTGTTTTTTTCCCCCTTCTTCACAGATATGCCGCACAATGAGTAGCTGTAGCAGTAGCACCTATAATGAACAGCCTCCTCCACCTGAACACAGAGTATTTCCACTACATTAGTTTCATTGGCATCATGCGGGCAAGAGAAAACTCACAGCAGGGCTGTGTAACAGCATGGTGTCGACAGCACTCTTCTCCACTGGGCTCTGCTTGGGGGCCTGCCTCTCTGTGTGAAGCTCCTGTGTTGGATTAGACACTGGTGTGCAAGTCAAATGGTTGCTAGCTCTAATGGAGTCTCCACACCTGCCTGATGTCTACATCAGTCTTGCTTTCTGTTACTCATGGCCCTCGTATATCAAGCAGACACGCCAAGGAATGTGGAGGCATTTCCAAGAACAGTATCTCCATGATTACAGGCCGTATCATTACTGTGACAATGCTGACCTCAAAAACCTATGCATGCAAAGTGACTAAAAATGACAGAAGTGCACTTTGAAGCAATTATGTCATGTTGATTACCTACAGAAGGCTCGTTGATCAAAAACAAAAGTAATTTAAGACGCTAAAGAGAGCCTCATGGCCTGTAAATCAAATGACATCCTTTAAATACATTGTACGGAGGTCATGAAATGTGAAAAATGGCTTTGTTTGTCACAAACAAACCGAACAGGCTCTCACCAAGCCGTAAAGCACCGCCCCCCCCCACAACAAGCTAGCAGGGATGGCTGACAACAAGGCGTTGTTGTTGTGGTGGCATGATAGTCGTGACGTGGTTTGATGCAGTGGGGCAATAAGAGGCATCAAAGAGGGGCAGTCGAAACACGCTACACATTCTACAGCAGCAAGGTAAACTGAGGGGACTGAGGGAGGAGGAGGAGGAGGAGGAGGAGGACAGAGGTGGTGGAAGGAGACGGGGGAGGAGGGAGCAGTGGAGGGAGGTGACACACAGACCACACATTTTCAAAGTTCACTCTTAAACACAGTGCGCTCATAAAAGTACAGGTCTCATTATTCACGGGTGGGATTTCTCCCTCTCTCTCCCTCTCTCTTATAGCACGCAGGCAAACAGCCCAAACCCCCAGGCTGTGTCAAATGATGGAGCATCATAATTACGCCCTTTTTATTGGCCATCTTATTCTAGCTATGACTGATGCAGCTCCCAACCCTAAGTGTTTCCATTTGCACTTTCATGTGGCAAACGAGCAGAGAAGCCATGGCTCGCCTGCCTTTCAAAGGTGGGCTGACAAATATTTATGGCCTGACGTGAAGTCACTTTTAATCAGGGCTGGTGACCTGTTCCTGAGGAATCTGGCCGCTGGAACATGCTTATCTCCTCCATAATAAATGAGCCTTCAAAGGGCCCACTGTGCTTGCATTATGCGGTTGTCTAAAAATAATAACTGACACATTTTTTTAGAATCACTCATAATCAAGAACCCAGAGGAGGCGAAAGCAGATCCCTGCTGTAACATGGCAGAAATAAATCAATGACCTCCCTCTACTGGTCAGAGGCCAAACTACAGTAGAGTGAATTACCAGCCCCCTGACTCTGTCTGAGCCATGACCAGGGGAAAAAAACGCAGGTAAGGTGAGCCAGGGTTTGTCAAGGAAATATTCTTTTAACACAAAATGTACTTCCTTATTTCTGTTTTTGGATAACCACACACTTAAAATATTGAATTTGTTTTATGTGTCCTTTGAAAGAAACTGAAGTCATGAAAAATTGCATTCATACACTGAAAGAAAAGGGACTGATATATTACATTCAAAGGACAAATTATCCACATCCTGTGACCCCAAATCCCTGTAAAACTCATGGATAATGTGTATTACCTAGCACCAGTCAAAAGTAAAGACAAGTCCTATCCGTTTTAAAAATGTGTTGTAAATCCCCTGTATATTACTGTGGGCAGCTGAGGATGTGATGGATGGCAAAAGAAGCCAAGAAGAGATCTGTTGATGAAGCACTATTAATAGAAATTACCTCAAACTTCCAGACTTCGTATCCAAGCCAGTTGAGATGTACTCTAATCCTTTGCTTTGGTTCAACTTCTTCACTATTGTCCCCGTCTGTAATCCTGCACTATGTTTTATGCTGTCTAGTTTGAAATCTAGATTTATGACACCAATATGTTCTTTTCCATGCTTTAACAGCCTATAAGGCATTATGGGAGGGCTCCCTTAGTGAAAACAGATAATTTCCTCCATATTAGGAGTTATGAGGAGAGTGATCCTTAAAAATGAAAGCCATAAATCAATTCCCTCCATGATTATGCCATTAACAGGAGCATGGTTTTGTCGTTTAGGTCATGCTAATAGTTTGGGCTTGAGGTTGTGGCCGTGGGGAAGGAGCATGGAGCTTGGGCTGAGTTTGTCTTGGTGGTCCTGTGTTAGTGCTTCAGCTTTCCTAGTCTGATCACTGCAGACGTTATCCGCATCTGCTCTGGATTTCGCCTTTCGTTTCCCCCAACCGTCTTCCAATTGGAGTTTCTATATTGGGCCTGGTTGTGGTCTTCCAGAGAGACCCCACGACAAACTATCGGAGCATTTTGCACTCTACAAAAGGCACCGGATGCCAGCAGAGTACATATTAAATTTGTTACTAATTTTAAACTTGGCATGGTGGACCACGTAGCTGCCACTAGCTCACTGGAAGCAGGCGGGTTCAGCCCCACTGCGACCACAACCACAATACAAACAAAGCATATGGAACAGCAGCTCCCAGTGTACTACTGACAGTAAATGTTTAGAAAAGGAACTTTTAAAAATAACCTTGTGTAATAGAATTAGTGGGAGAGAGGCGCCTGGCAGCATGTTTTCTCCGTTTTTGACTCCTGTACCAGATTAAAATAATAGTTTGAGAAGCATAACCAAAACTAAGGACAGGATGAGGCTGCTTTAGTGTTTTTAACATCATTCTCGAGAGCTGCCTGTGGCTGGGAAATCAATGGGCATCATGTTTTTGTGTGTTTCTAACCTTTCCAGCAGAGCACTTCAAATTATGAAAATCAAACTGTAATAATTTCTTTAGCTATGTGCATGCCATGGTGCTGAAGCAAATGCCATTTAATTGATGATAAATAATACCTGTGATGTGGAAAAAGCAGATCTCAGATCTTTAACTTAACTAAAAGTATTAATATCATAGTGTAAAGATACTTTGTTAAAATAAATTAAATAAAAATTCTACATGAATAAAATACAAAAATGTTATCATCAAAATGTACTTAAAGAAAACCAAGTAAAATGATTCATTGTGACCCATCTTGGAATAATATGTGTAATTATCACATGAAAATTATTATATATTAATATATGCCTCACTTTAATGTTGGGGCTGATAAAGGTGAGCTTCATTTTAAGTAGTTCAGACAGCTTACTCTGCCCTAACGCATTTTAAATTATTTGTTGATTATATTTTGCATTATTAATCTGTGTCTGCAAAATAACTAGTAATTCAAACTTTAAAGTCAAGGTGGTGCAAGTACAGTATTTGCCTCTCAAATGTAGTGGAGTATTATGTAGCATAAAATGGAAACAATCTAGTAAAGAACAAGTACCCAGAGGTACAGCAGTGAAAGCACACCAGAGCGATGATGACTTGTATATGTTTCATCTCCTACCTCGTCCAGCTTCAGACATGTGAGCTGCAGCCGTGGAGCGTTCAGTGTCAGTGTGAAATCACTGCTATTAGCACCCAACCCAGCTTCATGCGGATTTGGATCTGTGGCTCTTGGTGACAAGGTTGCAAGGTTTGTTTCATAGGTGCATGTCTGTCTGTGTGTGGCTATTTGACAGTGTGAAACTCACTGTGATACTCTCTGGTTTTCCCCTCTCAGCTTTTGCCTCTTCCTTCCAGTTCATGCCTATTGTCTAAGTGGCTGTGTTAAACAGGATGTTGCTGCTGGCCACGGCTGCATCTGTCACCCATGGAACTGCAGTGACCTCTAGAGACAGCTCTCTCCATACAGTGTGGAGGCACAGTGACCTGGAGGCAAGGTGTTCTGGCAGAGGTGTTCTGGCACACGTCAGGTGAGGTGATAGTGTGTGTTTATGTGTGTGTGGAGGCAACCAGAGGTGTGGCACACGTTTATGTGTGTGTGTGTGTGTGTCTATGTGTGTGTCTATGAACACTTGCAAGTTGAGACTGCGGACAGCTCTGGAGGCCAAGCCCGGATGCATTGCTGAATGCACAGATTGACGCAAACGTTACAGCAAAATCGCACACACATGCAAAACGACACACACTCTGACATGCGCACATCATTAAAAGCGCATACCGGCCCTCACACGCATTCACGCAGTTAAACAAACACAAACAGACGAGACCCCGGGCCACCCTGCAGATCACCCTGATCAGTGTGAGAGCTGTGTCTTCTGTGATCTAATATGTTTAGCAAACATTCATTTATTCTCCCCAATCAATAACACAGAGCAGCATGTGTTTATGACTCTGCCTCTACTCGCTCAGTTCATCTGCAGTTCACAGAGGCTGAAACACTGGTCTACCCTCTAGCCTACCTCTTTTCTTTCTTCCAGTCAATATGCTGCTGTAATTCTATTTATATCACCATCTATCTCTCTCTCTCACACATACACACACCTTTAGGTATTTTCATTGTTTTGAACTCACATTGAGACATTAAAACCAATACTAAGATGCCTGGAAGCATATAGATCAAGGAAAATATGGGAGAAACGCCATTTTATGTAATATTTTTCAGAACAAATATGTCTGTCTGAAGCTGTGAGTTAAAATCTTTGACACACAGCTGCAGTAGGAGAGGGACCAAACAGTATTTTATGGTTCCTCTTAGCAAATAGAAAATGTTTTGATAAGGAAACTGATGGAGATAGACACATTTCCAGCTCATTTTGATGTGCAAAAACCACCACAGAGAGAGAGAGAGAGAGAGAGAGAGAGAGAGAGAGAGAGAGAATTACCTTCAGTTGCACTATGAAGGTAGTGGGTCTCTAGCTTAAAAAAGCGATTATACGGCATCTTCAAACATGCTGAATGATTCGCCATGGAGCCTTTACACCCCAAAATTCCCAAGGTAGAAAATTATCCTGAATAAAACGTTCCAAAACGTAGCCATGAATCAATATCAGATGCAAACTGAGTTTCATTTGAGGGAAACCGGTGCTTGCTTTAAGTCTCCGCTGAGGAACATAGAGTATCTAGTAAAGAATAGGGCTCATTCATACTCCCAAGCGCAGTAAAGGTATTTTATATGGGTAGTTATTATTGTTATCATAATTATCATTCTATGTGTACCATAAAAGTGGATGATGGAGGATATATGGATGGCTGAGGGTATAAATAATGGCTGTGGTGGAGGGCTGTAAAGCTGTCCCCTCTTTTCTGTGGTAGAATAAATAACATGTGTGCACGTGCTCAGTGCACATCTACACTCATCTGAAATCTGCTTTGTTCTGTGAGGTCAGTAGGTGCTATGACAACTAAGTTATCCATGGGATGTTACTTCAGATTTATAGCTTAAAGTGATTAAAGTCATTCAGATTTTTGTAAGTTGAGTAAACCTTTGTTTTATGTGAAGAGACGAGGTAGGTGAATGCAGCTGAAGCAGGAAGCAGCAGGGATAGACAATACATATCCCAGGTGTAACTGTCTGTGGCGTACGTCTGTGCTTTTACAGTACAATATGTGCTTCCCATCAGCCATGTACAGTACAGGGGCCGATGCACAGATGCCCTGAGTGGTGCCATACGGCCGATGGCTCATTAGAGCTCAGATGGAGGACATGAATCAAAGGAGGAGAGGAGAGGAAACAATCAATCTGCCTAATGGGAATCCCCTGTGAGGAGCGTGGGCCAGCCGTCCCATTGCAGCTGCATCCGTTTTCATATGTGACCTCCCAGCTTAAACGACCCACCAAAACGTCCCCACTGCCGCCGTAGCCGCCGCCACTGGAGAGCACAGGGCCCACACCAAAAGACACCAAAGCCCCACAACAAGCTATTAGCACAGGGGACTCCCACAGTGTGCGTGGGCGCCGTGTGGTGGTGATGTGGTTTCTGGGAGACCTGACGTTCCCATGCGTCCCCCCCGCACCCGGCACATGTGTCGCCCATATCCTTCATACTGTACCAGGCACTGACACCCGGCTTAATGTGGGAGGCTATCAAAGAAGAGGTGGGGGCTGGATTTATAGCGTGGAGGGCGCCTGTGTGCTGGGAGGCATGCAGAAATTGTGTGTTTACTGTCAGCATGTGAGGTTGTGGCCAAGGTTAAGACATCATTGTTGTGGTATTGGGTAACTAGCACTTCCTAGGGTCAAGGTTGGGTTTTCCACCCATAGTTTACCTGAACTTTTTCCCCTCCCACTTGAGTCTTCAGCCAGCTTTCGTAAGCTTTGATCTGTTACACGGCATGATCTCTGCCTGCAGAGGACTACTTATCTATTCAGCGTGGGGTTGCCGGCAGCGCTTTAAGAATCGAGTTATGCTAAATAGAGGTTGATTTAAACCAGAGGTTGACCTCTGACCTGGGCTTAGAGGATAATGTCCCAGGCAAGGAGAGCAAAGTCCTGTTACCGTCCATGAATCAGGCCCCCACCGACATTATTTCAAAATTGCTTAGTTGCATGGAACTCCCTTTAGTGCTGAACGGACTTTCATAAAATTGATTTTCTGAGTACACCCTTTTAGCAGCTATAAGCTTGAAATATGAACCCTTCATTGCTGAAAGCATTTCATTTTTTTGCCCCTGTGACTAATGATCCAGGGAAGAAGTGTGTTTGAAATTCTCCTCGGCAGCCATTTCCATAATTAAACACTGCTAATTATAGAGCTTTGGCTGACTTTAAACAAACAGGCACAGTTGCCGAGCATGCTTTCACGCCTTCCATTTGGAAATTTATGCAAATTGTATCCATATCGTGTGTTTTCTTCGATGAAACTGACAATGTTAAAACACATCACACATGCTTGCAAAGATCCGGCAGTAATGTCAGGAGTGATGCTGAGGAGAAACTGAAAAGCCATTGGTGGTTTGGAAGAAATACCCTGAACAGGTACGATATTCCGCACAATGAGGAACAAAGATTGCACAAGTATCAAATGATTGAATGTGTTCACGTGCATGTGTGTATGTGTGTTTGTGCATACATGAATATGCATTCATTCATTACCAAGAGTGCCCTACAGTAGAGAAAAAAAGCCGCTGTCTTGGCCAACAAACATTTCCACATTGTTGATTCCAGTGCTATGATACTGCTTGTCAATTTATCAGCCTTTGACAGCAAGCCACTAGAAGCCATTATATCAGACAAATGAAAATTATATATGAAGATTAACATCAAGTCATTTGTTAGGGAGAAAATAACACTGCGAGGAAATAAACAGGGCACAGGACTGAGAGCTATGCTGCCAGTAATTCACATATCAACAGCATTTAAATTATTAAAAAGATTGGAAATCATAATTGGCCATATATTTTTCCCATTCTTCTCCACACAAATGGCTCGCCTGGGGTACTTGACATTCACCAGTGGTTTGTAATGTAAATTACAGAACGTATTTTCTCCATATCTTAACAGCGGATGAAGTGATTGACTACTGAATATAAGCAAGCTACAGGTGGGGGTCAATTATCATTTGAATAATCGAGCATCAGTGGCTGCCTAGCTTGGCTGTGAAGTGTGACACATTTTTATCTCTATGCATTTCAATGAAGTCAGACTGGTACATAAAAGGTTATCGCCTAGGAAACATATTTGCCTAGGCGCAAGTTAAACAGGCAAGTGAGATCAGCATAGATATTCAATTTAACCAGTCAACCCTGACCTATAAATATTTCAACAAAACCCAATGAGGACCCCTCCCTCCACCCCAACCCCCTTTTCTCCTTCTTTGATCCAATTCCATTTCAGCAGCGGGAGATACGAGGGAAAAGAGGGAGGAAGGACGTGGGGGAAAGAGGGGAGGGTATGGGAAAAGAAAGTCAAGTGTATTGTAGCTTATCTATTAAGTGAATTGTTTAATGCATCTGCCATCTTCTCACCCAAGAGACGGGTTGCCGAGTGAGAGGAGAGAGAGGGGACAGATTTACACTACAGGGCACTGGTGGCTCCAAAGTTGAGGAGGAGACGTAGACTAATCTATAGTTGTGAGCTGACAAATCTGGCCTGACACGGTGCTATGTAGCGGGTAGACTCAGGAGATAGGCATTAATCACAGCGTGTGCTCCGCACAGGCACAGGCACACTGGGGACACCTCAAAGTGAGCTGGAGGTTATACAGGCGAGGGGATTAATCAATACAGCCCCATAATAACAGCCAACCGCCAGCACTTAAAGCCCCACTGGTATTAAGGAACAACACACTCACCCTTGCCAACTCACACACAGACTTTCGCTCTCAGGTACATGGAGGCAGAGGCATTCACGCACACCTGTATGTTTGCCCATTCAAGACTGTGTGAAAGACTTTCTGTAGACAGAGCTCTCTGTCGAGCACAATGCTCATTCAGGAACATGTAGACACCTCGGGCAAAAAGGAGACAGAGATTTATTGCAAATGCCTTCATTTCCTATCTTTTGTCAGGAAAGGATCAGCACGTGTTGTGAAAACAAAAGTAACCCGAACTGACTGGTGATAATTACAAGTATTGCCTTAATACCATTTCTCTGTGGTTTCCATAACTGTGAGTGAACCACATCCGGATCAGGGTGGGGCAAGTTCAAGCACTGAAAATTTAAATTTACAGTGTGTCAATAACAGCAATAACAGTAAAAATGCATTGTATTGTTCCATCCCATGACCACACCTCATCTGAGAGCTGGGCGCACACTCTATAATGCCACACTGTGCTGTGATTACACCACTGCCTCGCCAACACCAAACTGACAAGCCCTCTCAGCTGGGAGTGTGCTGGGGACGGGGCTGTGGGGCAGGGTGTGAGATAACTGCAGTCACCAGCATGCGAAGAGCCCGAAAACTGGCTCAAACGCTCTGTCAATGGCCAGCGCCACCCCGCCCCTCCCTCTTTGCAGGAGTCTGCCACCCACAGAGACCTCGATCAGCAGCCCCCGGCCTGACAGCAGATCTGTCAGCCCCCCCCTCCCGCCCCCTCGCTTCATACAGTCGGCAAGGGCTGGTTTAGTAGGAAGCAGACAGTGTAGCAGGAGGTGAAAACTCCAGCTATTTGTCAACGTGGCGCCCGTGTCAAAATGTCAGGCCCAGGGACATTCCCCGTGCAGCTGGGCTGTTAGCTAAGGAGACAGGCCGTATGGTCGGAGCAGGAGCATGCTGTCACCGACCAGTCAAACTGCCTGAGACCGGCAATCAAGAAGCTCTTTCCCTCTCTCACTCTCCCTCTTTATCTATCTATCACAACTCTCCTCCATGCTCTCACTGACTCTTATCTATCTGCAGCGTTTTTTCCCCCCGCTGACTCTCTCAATCTCTCTTGGCCTATTCACTCCCACTCATCGTCCTCAGTTTCTCCATTTTTTTATCTAAATCTTTCAGACCTGCACAATTCCCCTCCTGTTCATAATTAATCATCTGATCAATCTATTCTTCTTTATCACTTTCCCTGCTACCAAAATGGAAATGGAAATGTTTTTTTAATTTATACAATCAAAATTATTGAACTGTGTCTCCCGCTTTTCCCTCAGCGTTGTATATTTTTCTCCACAATTTTGAAATACAACAGAAAATGGGAAAGAAAATTAGGTTGAGCAAAACAAGTGCAGTTGGACTTGCCAGATTCTGGATAAGCTAGAAGCACGTATTAAGATTCAGCCAATCACTGGCAGGGTGCTGTTTTTTTTTTTTCGTAATATTATCCTTACACTGTGACTTCTGTTGCTTGTGGCAGATTGATAGGTTGTCAAAAACAACCATCCCGGTTTCAAATCTCATACAGCGAAAGAGTAAACATCTTAGTGTTTGCTTGAAGTGCCAAGTCTGACGGTAATTTCATTGTCTATCAGCCTGGCTAAGATACACTCGCCCCGGAGAGTTCCAATCCCAGAAGATTAAGAGCCGAAATAACAATAACAGAAAATCAAATCAAGTAACATATGAAACGTGAAAAAACAACATTAACTGTATTCATGTGCGGCGAATTCATTGCTCTATCTTTTCTTAAGCTTCTTTGACTTGGCATTTACTAGGAGAGGGTGGAGGATTTACTGTGACAAAATGCAAACAGGGTATTTATGGGTCAAACACAGCCTAGCTGGCTTTATGGCAGATTATGCTCTTTTTTTTCCAGAGGAGAACACAAATTCAGTTTGATAGCGCTTTGATAACATTTTACAGCATTTAATTCTGATTCTTATTAGGTCATATGATCAGAATGCGACAGGACTGGCAGGGGGTGAGGGTGGGCGTAGGTTTTGGGTAGGCTGATCTTTCATGACAATTTTGACAATGCTGTAATTGTTTTGTGCGTGGCTGCGCATGTGTGTTTTGTCTCTTCTTCGGGCCTGTCTGTCTCTCCTTTTTCGCTGTCCATTTTGTTTTTCTTATCTTAACACCCCTCCCAGAGTCCATCTGGTACCTTTGCTCCCCCTCAGAACGTGGGCCGGTGGAATTCCCTGGCCTAATTAATGAGCAGACACACACACAGACGGCCAAAGCCTCACATGTCTGTCTCTGTGCACCGACTTGCCTCAGGAGGCCCTTTATTGAAAAGGGAAATAAATTAGATCAACTGGACAGAATGTACCAGCTAACAGCATGAAATGTCACACACACAGGGTTTGACCAATGTGGGCTTTTGAAGGGTGCTTAGATGCTTTGAGGCTGAAGTTGCGGATGGTCAGTATTTTGTGATGATAGTCAAAAACTAAATTTAATTTTTTTTTATTTTTTCAAAATGCAGTACATGGTTCTGTCATCAAACATACATTGATAAACGATGGTAAAACTACTGTAAAATAACCATCATGGTGGCCTTGCTGCATGGGGTCGCATGTACTCATGTTTGCTCGGGCTTCCCCCAATTTATCTGCCTTCCTTCTGCATGCCAGAAAATATCTACATACACCTATAGGTGACTGAGTATTAGCCCTGTGATGGACCACATTCTTCTCCATGCTGTTTTTCCTGCCACTCTTTTTCTGCAGGGTTAGAGAAGCTGCAGTCCACCAGCAGTCCTGAATAGAATAAGCGACTATAAAAGATTGATGGGTAGGTTAAGAAATGCTAAAAAAATAACAATTAATAAATTATGTTTCATATATTTGAATGATCATTCAACTAAAGAGAACTGATAGTGGCAGAAAGGCAGCATGAGCCAAGAGTTGCTGCCAGGCCACCCAGAGAGCCTCTCTGAGATCCAGAAACCTTATCAATGATTTCATCGCTCTTTCTCCCTCTCTGCCCAAGTGCCAAACAAGTCCTGGGGAGCTCACAAGACAAGAGAGGAAGGCCCCTGAAAAAGTGAGACAGGCAGAAAGCTCTCCTGCAGTCTGTCTCTGGCAGAGTGAAATGGTGTGTTTGAAAATATTTGCCTTTTTCCTGTCTCTTTTTGACTTGTGACATTATTAGTCATGTGGGACATCCATCATGCAGTGAGTTAATGACACATCCAGCCCATGAATCTTTCAGCTCCTTTCCCCGACCTCAACAAGGCATGCTGGGGCTGTTCCTGCTCAGCAGCTGCTGGAGCAAGGCTGTGCCGGAGCCCGGGTGGATTTGCCAGCACCGGCACTTTGATCTCAGCTTGTGGAACAGATAGCTGTGAGGCTGGGCCTGGATCTGGCTATGCTTGAGTCTGGATGCTGTGCTGCATGAGGCACAAGCACAGCAGCCTCACTCCCACAGGCACTCTTCTCTCTTTCCTAACACCTAGGACCAAAAACTTTTATTTCAGTATTTACTCTGCAATTATGATCAGTCAGATTTGATATGTGTGCAGAAAGCTTGCCTTGCCTCCTTTTTCATCCATAAAATGAAACATATCAGATACAACTCAGGTAAATTTCTGACATTCTACATCACAGAAATACCTTGTAGATAAAATTATTTATTATTAATATCCATGTTTTTGCAATTAACTGTTCAGCTCTACTTCCTATTTATTTCGTTCCAGAGGAGCTAGAATTCAGGAACAGCCTGCTCCATTCACACTCC
This sequence comes from Scortum barcoo, assembly GCA_023238725.1. Classification (NCBI taxonomy): domain Eukaryota; kingdom Metazoa; phylum Chordata; class Actinopteri; order Centrarchiformes; family Terapontidae; genus Scortum; species Scortum barcoo. The sequence continues at coordinate 19,706,247 of CM041531.1, forward strand.
CTGGGCAGCTCCACTGACATACTTTCCCTGCTAATGGGGCCACCTGCAGGTCTGTGCAGGGCCCCGTCCGGACAGTGTCAGAGGGGAATGCAGACAGAGCAGGCGGTGACGTGGGCGGGTGGTGGTGGTGCTGGGCATCTGTGACTGGCACCAGCATAAGAGCTCTTTCATTTCCCCCTGTTCTGCTGAGTGCCACGGGCACACACACAGAGCCGGGCACGGGTACAGGCCAGGGCACCAACACATGTCAGGAAATACTTTCTCTGTGATCTGAGTGCGCGAGGCCCGAGTTAATGCTCTACTGACATTTGGAGTGCCATGTGGGAGCTGCGGAGAATGCAAAAGAGAGAAGGATCATACAGAAATTCCAGAGGGAGGCCACTAATTTTACTCCTAAACACTTTCAAACATCAGAAAACTGACACACATTATAAATACAAAGATTCTATGTGATAAAAATATTTAATGCAACTGGCATATTTGAACTTTATCTTGATATCCATAAATCATGGTGGATGTCTTATTATGCTTAATTCTCCTTAACTCTAATGTATACAGCATAATATGATATAATATTATATGATGCAGCATGCAACATGATGCAACACAATATGATACAACACAATAAAAAACAATATGATTAAACATAATACAACTTGATACAACATAATACGGTGCAATAAAATACAACTAAAATGTAAGATGACACAACACAATATGAAAACAAAAGTGTTATAGATCACCATTTGAAAATTAATTTGTTGTCATGGTTACAATCATGGAAAACAAACGGCTGTCTCCTGTGTTAAAGTCCAATGTTTTGTTGATGAACGTGTCCAACGTTACCTCACTTCCTTCTCTGTTCCCCTCATAATTTCTATGGCTGCTAAAGGGCTCTGTCAGAGTTTTACTTTAGATGAATATGTAAATATGTGTCGCTTTGGGACACTTGCTTCTTGGAAGGACTATCTTGATACAATACAATACAACATACCACAACACAATAATGTACGAAAAATTAAATACAATATGTTATACCACAGTAGTCTATGATATGATAATAGATGATACAATACTATACAGTACAGTGTGACACTAGCTGCAGCAGAGCCATTTTGAACATCTTCTGTAACACTGAGTCATTTACCTGCCAAGGGTATGAATGAACTCTTTGAAACAACTGAACTCACACTGAAGCCTTAAACTGGAGGGTGAAAGCTATATTTCAAAGCAGAGGATAAGACTGAGGTCAGACGCAATTTTTTCAGCCTTTCTGATTACAGACAGCTCATACAATAATTGTGTTTTAATTTTGCGTATTTAAAGCAATAATTACAAAAACAAAGCTCACAGTAGGAACCCGTTGGACAACAGCGATGAAAAGGGCATTCAATTAACAAAGCCTGGGAGTGCCTGCTACCTGGGGTGTAATTTCCTTAAACACCATCCTCAGCAGTTAAAGAGGTGGTGTTAAAGAGAAAACACCATGCAGTCCTGACACACTGGGCCCTGCCTTGAGGCAGCCGTGCAAATTTATGGGTGTACTTTGCTCATTACACCAGAGAATAATCTGCCTTTTAAAACAAACCTATAATTTTTCCAGGGCCTCTGAAGTCCACAAGTCTATTCATATCATTTTGCCGCTCACCCTACTGTAAATTTCAGGCAAGCATGTCTCTCCATCTATAAGTACACATGCTTATAGACAATTTCTTATTTATTGCACCTACTTGTAAATTGCTTTGTGTATGTAGCTGCTCATCTGTAATAATAATAATGATTAAATCCTCTCACTGAGGCTCATTTGTTTTAGGGTTTTATTTTATAATCTTCATAATCTCACACAACTGGTCACACACTAGCATGCATGTGGAAAACTTCAAAGAGAATATACTTTATATCTATTTAGATTCATGTGGTCTCCAAAACCCTAAACTACAGTGTTGGCATTTCTATCGATTGTGTTAGCTAAATAATTAAGTGTTTCCTAATAGAAAACTTCATTTTAAACCTTCTTCCCAGCGATGGTTAAATGACCTGATTGTTGAAAATATAGGTTACTCCCATACGAACACACAGCCCCAACAAGGCACCTGTGAAATTGAAAGGAGATTTATAAAGTCATAGTCCAAGTGAATATCCAACCTGAAAAAATAAAATAATACTGATATCAAAATTCATGACCAAATGCACACAAGCGCATCAGCCATGTGATTTCGTTACAGCAATAACTTCATAATAATAATAATGATCATAATGATAATAATCTCATCGGTGAGCCATAATTGTTTTTAACAGACTACCAAACACATATACGTAGCTATACACAGTTCACCAAACACTCCATCACTGAGAGCGGAAACCTGACCCTCCATTCAGAACAAAGTGGAAAAACGCAGGCCGAGTTAAGAGGGAATCAGAGGGAGAACGATTTAGAAATTCAAGGGGATCAAATGGTAGCTTTATTAGGAGCTGAGGCTGCAGGGCTGGGTGGAATGAAAGCCTGGTCTGTGCTGGGCCTAACTGGCCAGGTCAGGCGAGACACCCAGTGAGAGAGAGAGCACTCAGGCCTGGAGGAGCCTTCACACCGTCAACCAAACCCTCAGGGGTCATCCCACCCTCATGCCTTAGCATACTGATGCACTAATGTCTTTCTTAACAGGTACAGTGAGCAGGGGGGCAGCCAGGTAACCCAACGCTGATGGGATCACTCAGCCTCTCCGCAGGCAGGGCGGTCATTTTTTGTGATCATCGTGTTAGCGCGACCGCTTATGAAATGGCAAGCTTTTAAGTGAATGGGCTAAATGAATGGGGAAAGCATTGCTCTGAGCAGTGAATGCAGGTGACGACAATTCAGGTCAAAGATTATCTTGCGTCTTGCAGGGGTGCGTGGAACAAATCCAATTTTTGCAGCAGGGACAGAAAGTAAAGCAGGCCAAAGAGGATATCATTCATAATTACAAGGCTTAGCCAAAGCAAATGCTCTCCCACAGAGAACTGCAACAATGGCCTTAATTACATTTTTTTTCCTCCAACCCCACCTCAAAGTAAAAACATGGATGACAAATTTGGCATTGGGATTCCAGCTCATGGCTACTCTCTGTGCCAATTTCACTTTTTTGCTCATTGCCAAGACAAATCATATTAACACGTTACTAAAGAATACTAAAACCTTTTGGCTACACACCAGCCTACCGGTGCCAGTAAACTTCATTAAAGCGAAAAATGCTTTTAGGAAACCTTTCCTCAGTTGCAATTATAAATAAGTTCCTTCATGGAGCCCCCCGTCATGGGTGGGCTAGCAGCCCAGGGGCCACTGGCGTGCAGACAACTGATCACTAGCCTGAATGGAAAGCAAGCCTAGGGAGCCCAGCTCAAGTAACTGCTTTGTTACTGAATAAATGTCGCCAGCAACAAAGTTTACAAAGGACCATTTGTCAACATGTTTATGCAATAAAGGTCTATAACTATGGTGACGACAGCCAAAAAAAAAAAGTGTCTGAGCCCATTAGGAAGAGGAAAATAGCCTGTTCTGACTTAACACAAAATATCCTTGGTGGGGACTGGCTAATAGTGCTTGGATTGAAAGAGCACAAAAGACTCAGTGCTTGATCCAGTGTGAACGTGTAAGGTGAGATGCCTGGAGCTTCTGGGTACAACAATGCAGGAGACTCTTACATATTCCCGCCAAAGGCCTCTGTCTCTGCCTGCCATCACTACTGGTAAAAACAAAACTCTCCCTGAGTGGCTCCCCCTAATTAAATCCAACTTAAACACAACTGAATATGCAATTCATGAGATTCATGTTTCACAAATCTGGCAACGCTCACAGTTTTTCAGCCTCCACAAAGGCCCCAGAGGTATGGGCAGGCACATAATAACATATTAATTTAGTCTTAAATTGCATTATTTATTACTTCATTTATTTGCTTAAGAAGCACTCCCAAATCTGGGAAACGTGCATGTTCTACCTGCCTGATCGCAAATGAGTGATCTATTGAGAGTGCTGTAGAGGAGAAAATGTTCCAAGCTCGTAGACAAATACATTTGTGCAGATGAAAGTTAAGTTTTGATTAAAGTGGACACAGTGTAGAAGTGCATTACAACACCCCTAAAGCACTCAAAAGTCAAACAAGAATCTCAAAAACGATAACTGAGCATTTTATGTTTGAACTGATCTAGTTAAAATCCCTTTATTATTTATCTTCACAACAGTCTTTGGTGCCATGAGCCTACATAATACCTGAGGTGTCACAGCAAAGACAGGGAAGACACTATGATCTACCCTAACATGGTATGGTGGTTAAAAGACAGTTAGACATAATTAACAGACATATGAAATCAACTCTTGGATTAAAGAATACAAATCTTTATTGAATATTGTGAAGACACGAGCACTGTCATGTCTCATGTGTCAACATGTTTCCGCTTTGCATGATTCAGCTTTTCAAAAAAGTGGCAGAACAAGGACCGAGGGGTTTGGTTCTATTCAAACTGTGCTATTCATATCCTCATTAGATTAAGAGAGCTGCTGAGGGTTGAGATCCACTGACAACCTATTAGAAACTTTTCATCTGCAGCTTGCCTCCTGAGACTTGCTAGAGACAGGGCTATGAATGAGAGAGTTGTTTGAAGAGGCCAACCGAAGGTAGTCCATCGTCTCCTCACCACTCCATCACTCAGTGACCCCTCCACAGGAGACCGCCAAACCAATCTGCAGAGAGGCCTTTAAAAAATCACCCTACCTTTCCCAGGCGATCCGCGGTCAGTTAGCGGACCCCCTCCCTGATAGGCACGGCCTGGGTAACTGGAGGAAGGCCCTCATTTCAGAGAGGACATTAATCTTTCTTCTCTTGTCTTTCTGACACCTGAACCGGACCCACCTCGCAAACTCCTCTCCACTGGACTCGATAAGATCTGATCAGAGCCACGCGGCAGGCCGCCTGCAGAGAACTGGCACCACTATGCTGTCTCTAAACACATGTACGAACACACACGCATAGCATGTAAAAGAAATAGTATATATACTGACACACAAACATACACTTTTTCTAAGCTCACTAACAGGGAACCATCTGAGACTGACACTGACAGCAGGCTGATCCCTTCCCCTTATCTCTCCTGCACTCCCACACACACAAACACATCTCTACCTGACAATTTCTCTCATTGTAGTCAGACACCAAATGGAAGGGAGTTGAGGGGCTTTAAAGATGACTTCCGACACTCACTGCAAAACAGGCACCTTAAAGATGCTCTTGAGGACGGGGGTTTGCCTAAATGCATGTTTGTTTGAACACACACAGGTGCACTCACGCCCAGATGTTATTCCTGTGTTACTGACACTAAAATGATGTTTCTCGCTGAAACCCGTGATACTGATGCTTCCTCATGAACTGGGTGGATGATGTGATGACAGTAAGTTCAGAGGATGGCGATGATGCGCAGTGATACGACAGCTTACAGCTGTGATACCTGTTTAGTGAAACCCTCTGACAACGAGATGTGTCACTAAGCAAGGCTTTAGCACAGCCGATTCCCTCATAACAAGATGCGGATTTGCTTGCCTTAGAAGTATGGAGACTAGTCTCGAAGCCTCTCTTATGACGGTTAGTGCTAAGCCACAATGTTTACACAGCCCCTTGGGGCTATTTCACTTTCCAGCACCAAAATAGCAGTCATCTCCCAAATCATCTTGTGAGGAGAGAACGTCTCATTGATGAGGATAAGAAGAGAAAGGGACAAGACAAGCTTGGGGATTAGTGGCCCTAAACTCCTGCACAGCACACTCCACCGTCTGGTGCTGTGCATTGAGCCGTCTTGACAGGAGGGGGCCGTATGGCATTTGAGGAGGTTAGATAGGGTCATGGAGCGTTGCTCAGCGGGGATTAGGAGGCGTGTGGCCCCCTTCGCTTTTAATCAAACCCTTCCAATCAGGTCAGATTACAATGGGATAAGCAGCTTCAGCACATTGTGTGGTTAATACTCCTCTCCTGACGGGTCCCCTGCAACCAGAGGTGGACTGCATTATGTCAAGAGCAAGCAAATTATTTTCATAATTGCCTTTCACAAGGTAGTTTAGCCAAAAGTGATGAAGTAACATCTATACATTTGTTATAGAGACACAGATTTCTGTGTACACCCTTCTTTTTAAAGGTTTACAGGAGCTTCCTCCAGTCCAAGTTTGCGTCCTTGCTCTTTTTGTGGCTGGTGTCCCTCAGGCCAAATGCGCTGTCCTTTAGGGTTAGCAAAGATTGCTGCCCTTTTGTTGCACATCTGAGATTAAATTTGAAGTAACTTTATATCCAGCAGATTTATTGGTAAAGAAAATTGGTTTGCGTCTTAAATGAACACAGCTGCTGGTTTGATTCACACACACACACACACACACACACACACCTCTTTAGATCCACGGCAGACAGATCACAGGGGGGTTTTGTCACAACTGACTGTTTTACTAGTTGTTTCAACTCTGCAGAGCTTTTCTGAAGAGTTAGGTAAACAGTGTTAACAAGGCAGAGGTTTTCATGGTCTGACTGAACAAAAGCCAGAGACGAGGCACTTTTGCCTGCGCTACCATCCAGCACGATCACCATCCTTAATCTGGGAGTCAGGCTGCATACCTTCTGATTTCTCTGTTAGAACATGGAGAAAAGAGCGATCTGTGGAACTTCAAAGGGGCAGGGAGACGCACATGGCTGCTAATTTTTCGGACTGGGCATATGTGGCGGAGAGCTTGGATTTGAGGCTCTCCTCTCACTTCAAAGCCGGGCGCCTTAAAAGGTCTGGCTGTGTTTTGACGTGGATCTGCAGAGGTGAATGAGAATCAAGCACCCGCTGCAGACCCTTCTGAAGTCAGGCTCACTCTGTTTAACCCCCCCTCCCGCATCCCCCCACCCTCCGCCTCGATTCTACCTCTGCACACACTCTCTCCTCCCTGCCTTGACAAAGAGAAGAAGAAAAACAAGAAAATTCAATAATGCCTTTGAGAGGCAGGATTACCTGAGGAGACGCCTGCGCTGCTATGCCGCAAGTGAAATCTCATGTGCCCTCCTCTCCGTCTGCTCTCACCACACCCCTCCCTCTTTTCACTCCTCTCTCCCGAACTTGGCTAAAGACAGCCCTCAAAAAGCACATCAAAACTCTCCTTTGATGCCATGGCAGGCAATTAACCCCTCGAGTCCAAAATTACAGATTGCTGGAGATGTGACACATTTTGGATGGGCTGGGTGGCAAGTGTGCATGTGCCTGCTCATGGGACTGGGGTGGGTGGGTGTTATTGTTTGTTTGTTTTAAAGCAGGCTACTTCTTTAATGAAGTGATGCCGTGGCAGATTTGAGACAACCCATTTCTGTCAGTTTGAAAAGTAAAGTAGGGTAAACCTCTAGAGAAAGGGCTAGCTTCACCGGAGGAAGTGTTTGCACTCGATTATTTGTACTCCTGCTCACTTCTGATGAACAATGCTGCAATACAGAGGGAACAAAGGAGCCAGGCTCCTTGCGAATTTTAATTAAGTCGTGGGCGCAGCCAAACAATGATGAGGTCTATCCCAATTTCAACTGTGTTTTTGTGTCACTCGCTCCTCTTGTGTTGCTTTGCATAAAAAATAATTAGGCTGGGTTGGAGCGGCGGTGGTGGATGGAGATGGCAGATAGAGCCCAGTGCTCCCTTGACTGATGTAGGTGATGAAGTACATTATACGTCACTGGGTATTAACACAGATTGAATGCCATGTGCAGTTTTGGCACAGCAAAACGATTTACAAAACGGCTCTATTCGGGACACTGTCACAGGGCAGGTGTGTATCAAGCCTTAGCCAAAGTAATGCAATGACACTGTACTGGAGGTGTGACAAGCGCGACACGATATGACAAGAATGGCCCAGTGTGAGCCCGGTCACCCCCGCTTACCGTGACTGGTGACCTGTGGCAACGGGGGCTGTCTGTCTGATAAAGTGCTGTGGCTGTCGCCGTCCACGTCGCTGACATTAAACACATCAGAAACACCTGAGACCTTCAGCGCGAGACATTGAGCCCCAGCAGTCTGTGCATGCCAGATAAAACACAGCACAGGCCCAATAACACTATTAAATAAAAAAAAAATGACTGCCAAAGATTCACACACACATTCCTTTCTGTTTTTGCTTCTCCATTTTATTATTCACGCGAGCGCAGACCTACCACTGCTGCCTCTCATGGCGAGACCCGTTTGTGACTTGCACCCATGGGTCTTTCACCTGCTAGCTTGAGAGTAAGAGATGCTGTCAGTCATGGCAGCAGGCGTCCTCTCACTCTGCTTCACGTGCAAGGCCTCAGAGTGTGTCTCTGTGCACTGCCAGGCACTGGCAAGCACAATTACCTAAGTTCAAGCAAACATGCAGCACTCTGATCTCGACAATTAGCACATATCACAGCAGTTGGGTACACAGCATAAATCTGCAGTTTTTCTCTGCTGACGACCAATGAGTCATTTTTCCTCCCTCGCTGCCGACTCCCTGCCTTTTTATCCTGCCAGATACAGGCTTCTGATCTCCTCAAGACATTGTTTTACGGATGGCTTTCGCGCCGCCCTCCCCTGGCAGACAGCGAGATTACACAGTGATTATAAGCAACTCAATATTGTATGACAGCCTCTTCCACGTGAGGGACTTACAATCATGTTTCATTAATTCAGCTTGAATGAAGCCTCATTTCAAGCATAGAGGAGCTTAAGATTTATGTGAAATTAATAACATAACAGATGTCTTCAGAATATCGTATCGCTGCTATAAATAAAGGAAATCAGATATTTCTCAAAAATGCATTTATAAATAAATAACAACTTCAGACCTGCACAGAAGCAGGCTTACAGGGGTGGCACCTAAGGGTTCAAGAGCTTTACACTTACATCATGGATTGTAAGGTACCAGAGGGGGTGTCAAGTGACAGATTTGTATCAAATGCCCTTATTTAACACTGCCTCTCAGCTTTAATACTGGCATGCACTGGCAAACATCTTGTTGGATATTTCAATGGGGTGTAATCACCCGGGGATCTTGCTGAAACATGGTATGCATCAGAGCTTTCCTTTTTTTTAATTTTCATGAGTTGCCATTACTTCTCATCTATTCTTTTCTTCTGTAACAAAATGCATCTGTGTTTCGAAAATGTCTCACGCACTTTGTTCAAGCTCGGGGAGCCCTACACAAGATAGCCTCAGGCCAGAGTCGCTGTACTCCCTCTGCCTTTAGTATGCACTGTCTCTCTGCATAGACTAAATATGGGGACAAGAGCTTCAGAGCCTACTGTCTTGCGTGGCGCTGCCCTCCCCAGGTACTCCACCAGCGCCGCTCAAACAGAGGCAGTGGGGAGACAGCATTTCTCCCTTCAAAGAGGGGGGAAAAGATAAATCATTCAGGTTGGGCTTTTGTTCCAATATGCCACGGAGCTGCGATCACAATCCCTTTTTCCACCCTCTTTGTTTTCAAACTAAAGCGTCTGGATGTGACAGCGAATTTGACTTCCTCTGCAGGTTGTTTATGCAGCTCAATCACTATAATTCTTCAAATTTGAAATGACAACTTTGACATGCTCGCTTTTAGGAAAGTGGAGCTGTGAGATCATCTTGTGCAAAGATTGCCCACTTGTCGTTTAAGAAACAAGTATATACAAACATACAGTGTATATTACCAAACGCTTCAATATAGAGATATACTGTATGCTGTAGATATATTAAAACTGTGTGCTATTTCAAACTGTATTATAAAGAAAATAGATTGACAGAACAATAGGTGCAAGATCTAAGGTGAACTGTGATTAAAATATGACTAATAGAAGTTAAACTGACAAGCTGACAATGATCATTGTTATTTTTGAAGCCATTTAAGCTGACACAGATATTGATTTACTCTGTAATTAATTTAATCACATTTATTCTGCTCCACTAAGTCATTTGAACCATGAATTCAACTTTTTGTCATCCCTACTGAAGAGGGCCTGTATTTGTTCATGCTCTCAGTCGCCGAAGTGAGCCCTGTGTACGTCTTTGTCGGGCGAAAGCTGCAGAACTCCTCTCTATGCCAGCCCGCCATCCAGCCCGGTTAAGTCGTTTAAAGGAATACAATGCAAACAGAAAAAACAATAAAGGAAATCGGAGTTATTAAATTGGATATTGCGGTAATGCATAATCTAACTTCATCTCAATGGATCTGATGGAAATTCTTTGTTTAGCCAGAGAGAGCTGAGGCACTCTAATAATTGAAAAACCAATTCAAATTTATATGAGAGCCGGGTCTATGCAAAAGTGGGCGGATGGAAGAATGAGGTGTAGGGGCGCATTAATCTTTATAACATTATTATTTTTTTTCTTCATTTCTAGAATAACAATTGTCTGCTGTATAATAGGATCAAAGTGAGTTTGCTAATAATGTCTGAAGAAGAAGGGGCTTACAGTATGTCACTCAAACACTTTTCTAATGGCGTCTAATGCAGCCTGAACTCGGCAACCCTTCGGGCCGCTCGCTCTGCTTTACACATCAATGGGCCCATTGGCCTTCCAGCTCCTGCCGAGAACACAGTGGGGCAGAATAAAACACAGCATTGTGCTAAACTGTCTTTAATCTATTCACTGTTAGGGCTCTGCTAATGTTCAGTGTATCTGTTTTATAATTACATCCAGACAACAACTGGTACAACTCTTAACATTCATCTTACATTAGTGCTACATCGCTCCATGGAAGTTGAGAGAGGCAAAGTCGCTTAAAGGAACCACAGGCTTCTTTTTTTTTTTTCCTTTTTTTTTTTTTTTGTTTTTGCATGCCTGCACAAATTCTAAATATTCTTTGATTGACGTCCAGTTACGTCAGGTCACGGAGGTGAGTTTGGAGACTTGAGGGCAGGTGGTGGGAGGTTGAAGGCGTATCAATGTGACATGGTGTTAATTTACTAATAAATAGGGTAAGGGAGGGTGACAGCGGGTGCAGATGAGGGAGAGTGCTCCTGCTCGTGGCCCCTGGGGTGATGTGAGAAGAGACACGGAGCCCAGAAGCTCTGGCCACTTGCCAGCGCTAACTGTACTTCTCCTGCTCCTCCCCGCTGAGAGAACATCCATCTCCTTCCCCAGCCTGACACTCTGTTTATTCCCACATTCATTTGTCATGTCCCCAATCAGCTGGATGAATAGAAATGGTGTGACCATGATGGATGGTGATTCTAATTAAGACCCCCTCCAAAAAAGAGAAAAGAATATCGACACTCAAATTGAGATGCTATTTTCCTTTTTTTCCCCCCTCACTCTTTCTGTTTATCTAATAAGATGGTACCCCTCCTCCCATCTTTTCTTTTCCTGCTGGTGGTGAGTGATGGCCTTTACAGTCACAGTCAGTCAGGTGTAGGTCATCTGACGGCAGAGAGAAAGAGAGAGAGAGAGTGAGAGGGAGAGGTGGGATGGGGAGCGGGGGGCAGCTGAAGTAACTCTGGACCCAGGACGCTTTTGTTTGTTTGTTTGCTGTGTTTAAAACAAAGAGCGCATGGCATTGAGAATTCCATCTGAAGGAACTCCCCTCAGAGATTAGTTATTCAAAGGCATGCAAATGACATTGCCATGTGCTGGTTTACAAGGGGGTTGTGTTCATTTTGGATCTGCTTAATTGCTTCATTTCTAAAATAACTTCTCTGTTGTTTACCAGCACAATACACATAAAGGCTGTGTACAAGCAGAGCTGTAGTGCATTTGATGCTGCCTTTTTTTTTTTTTTTTTTTTTGCATTGTGTGTGCATTATTTCACTCGTTGGTCTACAATGTGTTTATCAAAAATTCATGGGCTGCTTTTTAAAATGCAGTATGATGTGGGTGAGGTCCTTTTGACAGCAATATTGCAAGCAAAAAAAAGGAAGAGTATGTAAATAAATGAGCAGAAACACCTCTTGAACTTCTAAAGATGAGGAATAAATCACCTTAGCATTATAGCAGTGTAACAGATAGAAAGGTTTTTAATCTTTCATTTCAGGGTGATCACTGGATAATCTTTAAGAAATGGTAGAAAATGCTAGAAAAGGTAGAGGGCTATATAACAGCAAATTCTGTTCTTTCATCTCTTCTCTTCATTAGAACTAGAAAAAATTAAGAAAGATTAAATGTATTTAATACACTGCTCAAAAAAATAAAGGGAACACTAAAATAACACATCCTAGATCTGAATGAATGAAATATTCTTATTAAATACTTTGTTCTTTACATAGTTGAATGTGCTGACAACAAAATCACACAAAAATTATCAATGGAAATCAAATTTATTAACCCATGGAGGTCTGGATTTGGAGTCACACTCAAAATTAAAGTGGAAAAACACACTACAGGCTGATCCAACTTTGATGTAATGTCCTTAAAACAAGTCAAAATGAGGCTCAGTAGTGTGTGTGGCCTCCACGTGCCTGTATGACCTCCCTACAACGCCTGGGCATGCTCCTGATGAGGTGGCGGATGGTCTCCTGAGGGATCTCCTCCCAGACCTGGACTAAAGCATCCGGCCAACTCCTGGACAGTCTGTGGTGCAATGTGGCGTTGGTGGATGGAGCGAGACATGATGTCCCAGATGTGCTCAATTGGATTCAGGTCTGGGGAACGGGCGGGCCAGTCCATAGCATCAATGCCTTCGTCTTGCAGGAACTGCTGACACACTCCAGCCACATGAGGTCTAGCATTGTCTTGCATTAGGAGGAACCCAGGGCCAACCGCACCAGCATATGGTCTCACAAGGGGTCTGAGGATCTCATCTCGGTACCTAATGGCAGTCAGGCTACCTCTGGCGAGCACATGGAGGGCTGTGCAGCCCCCCAAAGAAATGCCACCCCACACCATTACTGACCCACTGCCAAACCGGTCATGCTGGAGGATGTTGCAGGCAGCAGAACGTTCTCCACGGCGTCTCCAGACTCTGTCACGTCTGTCACATGTGCTCAGTGTGAACCTGCTTTCATCTGTGAAGAGCACAGGGCGCCAGTGGCGAATTTGCCAATCTTGGTGTTCTCTGGCAAATGCCAAACGTCCTGCACGGTGTTGGGCTGTAAGCACAACCCCCACCTGTGGACGTCGGGCCCTCATACCACCCTCATGGAGTCTGTTTCTGACCGTTCTGAGCAGACACATGCACATTTGTGGCCGTGCTGGAGGTCATTTTGCAGGGCTCTGGCAGTGCTCCTCCTGTTCCTCCTTGCACAAAGGCGGAGGTAGCGGTCCTGCTGCTGGGTTGTTGCCCTCCTACGGCCTCCTCCACGTCTCCTGATGGCCTGGCCTGTCTCCTGGTAGCGCCTCCATGCTCTGGACACTACGCTGACAGACACAGCAAACCTTCTTGCCACAGCTCGCATTGATGTGCCATCCTGGATGAGCTGCACTACCTGAGCCACTTGTGTGGGTTGTAGACTCCGTCTCATGCTACCACTAGAGTGAAAGCACCGCCAGCATTCAAAAGTGACCAAAACATCAGCCAGAAAGCATAGGAACTGAGAAGTGGTCTGTGGTCACCACCTGCAGAACCACTCCTTTATTGGGGGTGTCTTGCTAATTGCCTATAATTTCCACCTGTTGTCTATTCCATTTGCACAACAGCATGTGAAATTGATTGTCAATCAGTGTTGCTTCCTAAGTGGACAGTTTAGATTTCACAGAAGTGTGATTGAATTGGATTTATATTGTGTTGTTTAAGTGTTCCCTTTATTTTTTTGAGCAGTGTAGTTTACAGGGATTAAATATTTAATAATATTTAATAATATTTAATACTTAACTAATTTACAGTTTAATGCAGTTTAAATATCTGACTTAAACCTAACCACACCAAATCACATGAATACCAATAATGTGACAAACTGTGACAGCACTCAGTGATGCTCTGCTAAGTTAGATACCTTTAGCGGGAGTTTAGCTGGTTTAATCAGCGTCACTGGACTAGCTTTCACTTTAGCTGTCTTGTTGGCTGCTTCTCTGTGGCAGTGTGAAATAAGTGGGTTATATATGAGATTTACAAACCAGTGTGTAGTTACAGAAGCCTGAGTCGTAATACAAAGCCAGAATGTAGTAACTACGCAGCCTGAGCTTCAGTTACTGCATTCACGCAAGTGTTTAAGCTGTTTAGTTTTTACTGCAAATTTCAAAAGCCGTTCTCACAGATGTTACATATATCTAAATGTCCTGGTTTTTAACAATCACCACCAAATTGTCCCATTTTTCACCACAATTAAAATAATAATAACAGCAATGTATTTGTTTTCAATGCAAACATATATGTTTATCGTGTGCTTTTGTCGTTACTTAATGCAATGTAAAAACATAAACACTGCACCACGCTTCTGAGTTCACTGCTGATTTATGTCAATCAATCAGTGTGCCATCGTCAAGGCTGTTGCTAGCCTACGAGTCAGAGGCAAGAGGTTAGCTGTCATGCTGAAGAGAAAGTTGGTCTTTTCTAAAGAACTCCAGGAGGCTTACAGCTTCCTTTGTAAATTATCCCAATCAGCAAAGTAGGTGCTGCGTTTTTGGAGTCAGTGGTGTTCCTACACTCAAAGGAACAGATGGAAACACCTATGGTGCGTGCATAAGCGTATACATATGTACGTACTGTATGTATGTACATATGTATATGTGTTTGGGGGATTTGAAAGGATGGTCAGCCTTTAATTGACAAAATATTTGCAATATAGCCTCTTAAAAATGTCAGAAAGTCATATCCAGGTCTTCATTCAGTTTTGATCAAATATGAAGTTACTGTGTCTTTGTACCTTTTTTTGTATAGCAGTACAATCGTCAGTTAAACATGAAAAAGAAAAAACATAAAAAGATTCACATTTTCAAAGCCACGTCAGATAAAGAATGACGGTATGTGGATGTGTGTCATTATGCATGAGATTACATGGAGAAAGTAATAATCAATGGGCATAATCCAGGGGAGGAAGTCCAGCAGCACCTTGTGTCCTGGGGAGTTAATCACCCCGGGTAGGTGCAGAAAGGCTGGATTGAATTACAAGAAAGCAGCGTATCTGTGGAAGTAAGCCATGCGTGACATGCCTGCACTCATTTTAAACATGCAATGCCGGCAGGGGCCCCAGCATTTTAAAATCATTGAAAAGAATCAATTACTGTAAATGCAACAGGGGCAGTCAAGCATGTAACACATGACATATCTTCGCATTTCAGTTTGGGGAGCCTAAAGCAGCATTTGGACGATGTATTGTGAGATTCTGCAGGGTAGCCAACATTATTCTAAACTAATACCTAAAATACATGGCACATACATTCCCTCAACGATGCTGGATACATTTCTAATGCATCCTTTGTGAGAGACTAATATCAGCCAACAAAGAGTGCCAGATTTCTCTATCAGATACAACATATCAGACGGCCGCATGGTGATGTATTCAGCTGTCATTCAGTCATTTCAGGTAAAATGGTTGCCAATTTAATAGGAAAAATATTCAGTTAATGGCATGCCGTAGAATGTCTGCAAACCACAGTCTCCAGTAAAAAACTTGTGTGAAAGTAATGCTTTTTGGATTTCTGTCCTCAACTAAGCCTTTCAAAATAACCCCAATATTGCTTAAATATTCTTATTATGTACATCACATAACCTGCTTTACTTCCAATCAGCCCAGAAGCTTTATATCACCAGTGACATGCCTAATCCCATGTTAAACGGAATGACACATAATAAAAGGAGAAAATAAACATCGTCCTGTGGTCAAGGCCTAAATCTCTTTTCCATGTCCACCCTGAGTGGACAAGCGATGTTATTTATTGTGAAACAAGGCGGGGACAAGGATAAGAGCTCCTCTTTGGGCACCATCTGAGGACTGAATCACTGTTTTCACATCATATCCTAGTGTATACAAGCTGTAAACCCACGCTGGTATGGCCTAGGCCCTTTGTTAACACTTGTATACTGGTCCTCCTCTTGATCGGACATACTCACAAATATTGATCGCTACAAATTTTTGACATTGTCCCCATTGCCAGAACAGCAACCTTGAAAAAAATAAGGGGTAAGGCAGAGGAGGATTGCATGTCTATCTCTGTCTGTGTTGTGGAATGACACCCCCACCCACCCCTTCTCCTTTTCCACAGTGCCTGTGTATGCTTATGCTGGCTGTTCTTGTTTGAGGGGCATTGCTTGATCATTCATTATTAGCTCACGTCTGTCAAACCAAACAATGAATGGACTGCTCAAAATTGATGACTATATAGAAGTGCATATGAGCAAAAAGGCTTTCATTTAGTGCCCTACTCTCCATGTAGGAGGTGACAGCCATGATGGATATGACACTATACACCAGATTTATCTTGGAAATGGAATAATTATGCACTTAATGCATGACTGGTGGTCTGCATTTATACTGATAGCTAACAGGGTAGGAAACTGGATAAGCAGAGGGGGTTGGACAGTAAAATCCCTGAGGCTTTAGAGCCTCGGGCCCCATTGGAAATCTTTAACCACTGAAAAATACATTTTCTTTGGTCAAGGTTAAGATACAAGTCTACATATGCCAAGTGATACTCTGACAGTGTCACCTCCACAGGGACAGTCGGCTCATTGCAAGGTGACCTTAGAACAGCTAATGGTGACTAATAAGCCTGTAGAGGGAAGCTAAGGGTCATAACACGCCACACCACTTACAGGAGAACGATACAGAGACACCAGCGAACACGATCAATACACTGCATTACAAATTCCTCCATCTTTCTTTGTTCCCCTCTACAAGATCAGACACGGAGACACATAATGTAGAAATAATGTAGATTTCCATCCAATCTCCTGTGAAGGCAGAACACAAACACCTGGCATGTAAATGCTCACTGTTTCAAGAGAATGACTTTCCATTACAAGTTCTCAGTTTGGCTGTTGCTCAGGGAACTGAACAAACAGCTTTACATGCAGCACTGCCTTTATAATTGAATGTGCATTTCCCAGACATCAAAATGATCTGAATGTTGCAGTGGAGGCCTCTCTCTTCATTTTACCTCAGCCTAACTTCAGACAGGGTTTCTCTTCTTTTACCGGGAGGGGGAGGATGGAATCCCTCAGTAGTGTCGAGTGTTTTGTGTAACACTAGACAAATAATCCTTCCTTCTCAGAGGCGTGAATGTATTTTACAGGTATCCGTCATCCAAGTGTCAATCCTGCCGGCAGATTTCACACGCCACTGGCACTACCGCACCCCTGCCTGCTCGCTTCCTGATTGCATAAATACTCCCAGTGACACAGTGGACTGCATCCAATTCCATACCAGCTCAGACATCTCACGCCGCACATGCACAAGTCATGAAGGAGTGAAAAAAAAAAGGCCAAAAGATTAACTAATAAACACAGACTGCCAGTTAAGGACAGGGTGAGGCTTTCATCTGCAAGACTGGCTTCTCAACTACTGAACTTGTAAGTTCTTCTTAAAAAATATATATGTATACTCAAGTGATGCTGTACATCATCAGCATACAAATGAACGAGCTGAGAAATTTGTCATTTGGAAAAAAGGGTCATCACAGTGCCTAATAGCTCATATTAGCTAAATACTCTCTGTCTCCATACCTCAAAGACAGCCACTCTGTCGCAGCCACTGTGATTTTCGTAATTGTGGTCATTAGCCTTGCATTTTTTTAATAATAAATTCCCAGAGGCTTAGTATGATTACACTGTTGTGCTGAGGCCCTTTGAAAAGCCGCAAATCCACCCCGGAGCTAAGCTATGTACAACAAATGTTACAATGCCAAATTCCAGGTACAGGATGATGAACAGCGGCTGAATGGGAAAAGGGTTCCAATCCATCTGGCGGGTTCCTATTCATTTCTGTTCCTGTGGTTTTAGAAGTGCACGGTGGCTGTCGTGCCTTTGATCAGCTGATGGAGACAATGCTGCTCTCCTCAGCCCTGTGGCACGGGGGTTTACCTGCTGCTAAGTCAGGTATCACAGCCGGGGACCGAGCACCTTAAAGAGGCTTTAACCCTCCTCTGGATCAGGCTGACATGATTCATGTGGGCTGGGTGTGGATTTGTGTCCCTGCTGTGGCACAGCGTCTTTCATGTCAGGCTGTTTATGAGAATATGGAGATGGGTTTGCGTGCTCGCGGGTGTTCCTTAAAGCAGCGATCGGCCTCAGGCTGGGCTTGATCCCTGACGAGTCAGAATCTACCTCTCGATGAATCTCTTGTAGCACACTTAATACCCATAAGAACATGGTGCACGAGGCCCCTCATCTTGGTAACAGAAAGGAATTTGAGAGCAGATTAATATTATGAACAGTAATATTCCCCCGGCGGCATCTGCATGCGCCAGGGATTACAGGGCTCTGGGGTGATTACCGGCAGGGGAAGAGGGGTTACAAGTCCAAAAAACTTTTCATCTTCACCCAGGGCACAAGAGCACACACATAGAAAGACATAAAAACACATAATAATGGAGCGTGTGTGCATGTCCGCTTAAATCTGTGCCATGTTATGTTCATCATAGCAATATATTTCTTTGGATAGGCACCATGTCATGATGCATGGATCACATTTTTTAATAAACAAACTCAACCTTTGTCCTGTATCTATCATATCCTTTACACTATGTACAATCTCATGATGAAAAGCAAAATTCTGCACTTCTGCAAGTAGACACATACATTAATAAATATATCAGATGGATGACATTAAATTGTGTCTAGCCTATGTTAAATTCCATCACGGGGCCTGTCATTTTTTTGTACACATTATTAATAATAAATTAGCCCACTATATATAATCTTAAAAGCAGCCACTTTCTGTGGCTTTTTTATATTCCTTGATCAGCAAGTACACTATTAGTTTAGTGAATTAAGAAAGGAAGCACACAAGGTGAAGGGCAGCAAAGCTAATATCCCATAGGACGGCATCAGAGATCCCTCAGGGCTCCATGTCCGGCCCATTGTACATATCTTTTTTCTGTGAGGCATGAGGTCCTGCCAGACTTAAGGCCCTGCTCACTCTAAGCCTCATTATTCCTCTTGCCACCGGGCTGACGCCATGCCACGCGTGCAAAGCAAGCCAAGGAAATCGCCTTCAGGACTTGTCTTATGACAGAAGACTCAGCAATTTCCTCAGCACCTTTTGCGTGAGGATAAACACAAAGTCCACTGTGGCCATGTGCAACCAATAAGTCGGCCTAATGAAGGCCAGGCCGTGCAGGCAAAGGGGGGCTAGAGAGGGCTGAAACGGGTCTCTCATGTCTGAAATTATCCAGAGGAAAATGGTCTGGACACGCTGTTCTGCAGCTAGGTGGTGGCGTGAAAGAAAAGAAACAACACTGTTTCCATTTAGAGGTAAGTCACATCACAGTGCACCAGAGATTGCACACATTTGCAAGGGAAAAACAGCAGGATATTTCCCTTCTTTGGAATCTAATGTTGTTTTTGTAGATTCCACAAGGTCTCATGGATTGAGTAGAGGAAGGAAGGCAAGGGGCACTGCAGTATGCTGCCATGCAGAGTCTGAGTTTGTCAGCAGCTCATAAGCCTGAAGTTCAAAGAGCAATCTGATAGAGAAGCTGTCTTGGCAGTGGTTTCCTCCCGTGTGTTTGCCAGCAGACTGCTTCCGTCGAACTGCACCCAGTAGTCATCAATTAGAAAACTGAAGGGTGCCATCCACACACAAGCACAGCCACTATTTGGGTGTGAGTAGACAGCATTGCTGAAAAGATTTCAGGCCTACAATCATATGGGACCAATAAACAGCAATGTTACATGATAGGTGCCCTCAGGCTGCAGCATTCTTTGCTGTTTCTGCTTGAACTCACTCAGCTAAACAGTTCTACTCTTAAAAATATCACTGATTTGCTGCAAACAAAACAAAATGTAGTTTTGATATGCAGTTTAACATTTGCAAATAGAGGACAGTAAATCTCCAGAGAGTATTCTGCATACATAAAAGATTTTTAAATGAATCACACATCCATGCAACAGAACATAGGACAAAGTAAAAACTTCCAAAAGAAAGTGTACATTAATAAAATAAATGCATGCCCCTGCCACCCCTAAATGTATTTATTTCTAATATACAGTAAACACGTATTTACAAAACTAAATGCTATGTCGTATCATAAGGGGGATATTATTCCACCAGGCATACTGTAAATGAACACATGGTATGGTTTCAAAATTATGCTTTTTTAGAGAACCAAATTTAAGATGCAATTAATTAATTATTGGGGAGTAATGCTTTATCAGTGTGATTACACATGTAAAAATTAGAATTTTAATCTATTTTTGCACTATACCTTTACTTACACAAGGACTTTGCCACATTAAAGAATTTGGGTTTTCTAACTCATTTCTAAGTCAAAATGTGCTGAAAGCAAGACTGAGTCTGCCAATCTATCAATTTGCTGTGAAATAATAACAAACACACAGAAAAGTATCACCCAACTCTGCACTTCCCTTTGACTCTACAGAGCATTAAATTCTACGATAACCTCTTTCAGCATGTTGTTTTGGTTACCCAGCTAACAGCTTAACTGTTTTGATTCACTGTTGAATCACTCTACTTGGTTTATCATGTGAAAGATGGTATCATGTCTTGTTTCTGCTGCGACCTAGTGGCCAAAAAAAAACAAAAAACAGTTATCACAGGTCCAAAGAGTCCAGGAGAGTCTCTATGTTACAAATTGCTTTTGGAGATTAAACACAATCACAAGTCTGCAACAGCAACTTGTAAGAATATTTTTAAAAAGGCAAATGATCTTTAGACCTTGTATATCATTTAAACACTTGTGTGAGGAAACAATTCATGATGCTTGAAATTTATCATTATTGGGATAATGCCTCAGATTAATTACTTTGCAAACACCAGGCGCCTGCAGGGTGACCTGTGACAATTCCATACAACACCTCCTCAGAGCTGAAGGAATTCATTTTCATCTCCCCCTAGCCATCTTAATCACCATGTTTCATTGTGACAGAGAGTTCACTGCGGCTGCTCACATTTTAAGAATGGGACATTAAATGGGTTTTCCTATTGTCCAGTAATTTTCTTCATGAGTAGCAACAAGGATTTTTTTTTACTAAATTTAGACAGCCTTCTTGATCAAAATAGTCAGTTACAGTTCATTCTCTATATTGTCCTGTTTTCTTTTTCGAGGTAGGATTTGTGAAGACACTACAGAGGTGACAATCTACATTACACAGGGTATAACTTTTACAATATGTCATAATACATCAGTCACAGCTGGCTATAAGAGAGGTTGACAGGATTACAGTTTAGGACACATCATAGCAAACCATCTGTTTCAACTCTATATCTTCCTTAATCCCCTGATCATCAATTGACAAGTTTCATATCTGCAATGAGATATACAGATTAACTTTTTTTTTTTTTGCAAAAACAGCGCATATTATAGATACTGTTAGCTGACTGTAGCTGCAGAATAAATAAGATGTGTATTTTGTTAAACATCATGCAAAAACAGCTTTCAACATCAACAAAAACACAGAAAAGACCGGCTTTATTGTTCCAGGTTGTTCAAATGACAACAGTTCAGGGGCTGGAGATGTGCATGGAAGCTGTGAGTAGCAGTAAAAAGAGTATAACAAGTGCAAGAGCTGGGATGCTGTAGAAATCAATACCCCATTGCATTTGCATTGCTTTGATCATGTACAGCAGAAGCGGGAGATTAAGTAATACAGATTCTGCCTGACAGGCCGATCATTAACGCTAGTTTGCAATCTGTCTGTGCATCCACTCGTCCTGTCCAACGCCTGGGGAAAGACAAGTATTCTACATAAGTGAATTTAGGAGGGCTAATGTAAGACAGTGCCTCTAACAGGCCGAACAGCGTTCTAGGTGAGTGTTGTCTCTGTAAATCATCGTCTGCCTCCAGTCACAGCGAACCCAGGGCCACTTAAGTAAAGAAAGAGGTGTAGGTGAGATCAAATGCTGCAATTTCCTGGAAAAATAATCATCACATCTTTGTAGCCGAGGATGGATGGAATTAGGGTCAACAGCGACCATACCGGAGGGCGACCTCTGCCCTTTGTCTTTACAGTCAAACAGGTCTCAGTATCCCCCTGGTTCACCCTCCTCCCTTTAATCCTGTCAAGGGTCATTCTACTTAAATGATTTAGCACACTGATCCAAGGACACAAAGTAATATTTCATATGTCACTGATATTCGCAATGCTCTACATATGACTTTTCTGGTTGTGGTCTGCCCCCTTTTGCTTAGACACAGACACACACACACACACACACACACAAATGATAATACACAATAAATCAGGTCTCCATATGGCCCAGTTGTGGAAATCACTGTCCCTGATACATTACAAAGATCTAAAATATAATGTGGTGGATTATGCTTTGATATCAGCTCTGACTTACTGTGGTGTGTTGGGGAAAAAAGAAACACCTGCCCTCTATCTCAATAGGATCAGCAGATTAATCTTGGTAAGACGTAACACACACAGATGGTCAGACAGGAAAAATTAGAAAAATATGCAATATGAATACATTTGTCTTGTGTAATATCAAATATGATTCATCTATCATGGAGATAATGCCTTGATGCATTGGTGTACTTAGTAAAGAGACAAAGTTAATTTCTTTTTAGGCCAAATATTCCAACCAAGATCCTGTGTAATAAAAATGATTCTGTGGGGAATATTATATAAATTAAATGTAAGCCATCTATCTGGTATGCATGGTAATAGCAACAGGGCTACCTTGTGCTTTGATTCATTTCTAGTCACATTTCAATGCTGCAAACACAATGCACTCAGGAAGATATGTTACCGCCTGCCATGTGTTATGTATTATTTTACGCAGCAATAAATAAGCTCTGGTGGAAAATCAAACAGCGACCAGAAGAATACTCGCCTTTTGCCACTCCTTTTAAAGGCAAAGCAAAAGAGCCCATTGCATGAGTGTCACCCATCAGACATCTGACTCTGTTGTTTGTTAGGATGAAGAGAGAAAGGTGATATGGTAATTTGGAGCAGCACGATCACCACTCCCCAATGGCCAGTGGGCCTCAGCTTCCTGACAAAGGTCTTTTTCAATATCCTGCGAACATGAACGGCGACAGAGCGCATGCTATCCGGTACTTAAAACACAGGGGGTCTATGGGCCGCAGACACGACCCGACAAGACTCAGATCACAAGTAGCAGCAATAAGAGGAGGCACGGCTTCCACGGACAGAACACTGGCTCATACATCGGCACACCTCTACCGCTACATCACGCGACAAAGCTGTTTTCATGCAACATAGTCGAGACACTGGACTCATGGTTGAATCAGTCAATCATATAAAATCCCATTTTAGTAGTCTGGATTTATTTGTCCGCGCAGAAAAGCAGTGGGGTTTCACAAAAGCATTAAGTATTCCAATTTTTTTTATTAATCTCTCCTAACCAAGCAACCAAAGACTATAAACAATGTCAGTAAGTGTCACAGTGACTAACTCAAAGGAAAATGATCGCGTCACCCATCAACCACTGAAGCATTATTATTATTATGGTATTTGTTTACTATGGGGAATTAGGATTTGAATTTAATGGTCCTGTTTTAAGTGCACAAATCTAGAAGGCATCTGTCAACAGTGGAAAAAGCTACACAATGGTTGAGCTCTGTTATCAGAGGTTTATACAAGATAGTGAGTCCGGTGTGTTTCTGGGAAACCAGTAGGGTACTCAGTGGAGAAAAAAAAAAAACTGTAATTCAACTCTCCCTTACCAACAGGGTGATGAGAGGTCAAACAGAAAAAACGGGAAAACTTTATTGAATCATGCTCCCTCACCTTCGAGCTTGTTATTGACAGGGAATAGGAAATTCACTTTTGTCTGGAATTTGTGACGGTAGGTCCAAACCATAATAGCAAATGACCTGTTGAGCTTTGAAGGCGTTACTGTTATCTTCCAGGAAGCAGGTTCGGTGAGGTGACTGGGGGGATTTGTTTTAGCCCCTTCAAATGTGACTGATGTTTGGATTTAGAGGGGGGCTCAAAGCAAAAGAAAAAATATTAAGTCCAGCTGTTGAGTTTTGCTGTTTTACATAGACTAGACATGCCTAAAGATACACATCAAAATAAATCAAATTCACCCTGTTAGTCCGTTTGAATGCTCTAATCAGATCAAAGCTGCTTACCTGGGTGTATTACACTTTCCCTGAAGGCCCGGCAACCCTGAGGGACCCTGGGTTTGAAACCGGTCTCGCTTGGCAAGTGAGGACACTGCATGACAATGAAATATGACAAAAGCAGGCTAGGCGGTTTTAAAGCTGAGGGAGCCAGGAAGGATGTTGCCAGGCCTGGCCGTCTTCTTCTTTTAATGAGTGAAAGGAAATGATAGCGAATCTGATTTCCCAAAGGATCTCTGTCGTTTTGGAAACACTATTCTCTTTTTCTTTTAATGGATGATTACTTATCTTCTGATTTCATTCATTCCTAATTACACTCCAAGGGAAAAAAAAAATCACCATTAGCATAAAAAATTGTGTTAATGTATGAATTACGTTTGAGGTGGGATGCTCAGATTATAAGCCAAGCTATTTTCAGATAAATTGTCCCAGTGAAGGGTGAACATCGTGGTAAAGTAGTAATTATTGTAGGCTTTACTAATTCATTATGCTAAAAGCGACTGGTAGGCAGGCCGACGTGTGCAAACAACATAATAGCAAATCTGCAGCACAGCTCTCAGAAGTGTCAAGAGCACCAGACAGACGGCGGCATTTCAGCGCTCCTTTCACTCACTTGCATCATGCAGTATTTCATTTTCATCCAACAATCCAGGTAGCAGTGTTCCTGACTTATCAAGGCTATCCATTTGCTGTGACGGCCAAATCAGATCACTGCTGAAAAATTCATCCCCAGGTGTCAACTAGCACGCAACACACAAGAGCCATGGCACTCCAAAAATACCACTGTGAATATTTCAGAGTTACTAAAAGCAATCTGAGGCAGACATTCATATTTCATCTGCGTGTCCTCATACCTCAAGATATCGCTGAGAGTAATTTGTTTTTGATGTGAGAAAGGCATCAATATTTGAATTTCTTAAAAGATCACACTAACAGGCCAATGATGTCTCCATCAGGAAACACATCAGTAACAAACAAGATGTTTAGTTAGATTTTAGATGGTGATAACTAACGCCTGGCTCACACTAAACATTGAGAATAATTAGGAAAGGTGTTTTATTGCAGAAGTCCTGAAACAATCTCTGATAATGTAGCATCACAGAGGCAAAAAAAATAAGAAAACAGAATTAAGAATTTATGGAGAAAAACAGACTTATACACGGCTTAAAATGAAGCAGGGACAGACTGTGAGAAAAAAAAGAAAGAAAACACTCTGGTGAAAGAGAGTACAAACTGTGAAGTGCTCTAGCGGGGTCAGCCCTCCCCTCTCTTGCTTCTTTCCATCTGCTGTTGCCAGCCTCTGCCACAGAGCGGTGCCGACACTGCTGTCTTGGAGTGAGGCAGGGCCAGCCCCGTGTCCTATAAACACACACAAATCATTTACATGCTGTACTCATCAAAGGCAACTCTTCCTCATCTCCGCCGAGATTTGCAGCTGATCTGAGCTTCCAATATTGCATCTCGGAGAGTTGCGGCTAACCTTTGCAACTGCCAAGAATGTGATTAATTTTTTAAATACAGCTGTTGACCTATTATTGAGATGGAGAGGAGCCACGAGAGACACTCATCTCCTCTCCTCTGTATAATGGAATGCGTTATTGCATCAGTGTTTACAAGGCGCGCTAAAAGAGAAACAGAATGTTGGAGAAAGCATTAAATAAAGCAATTCGGCTAATGTCGCTTTGGGCCTTGTGCACACACAAAATGTCAATCAAAACTCGCAATTCTTTGATTCATTGCAGTTTGCTCTGGCAGTTGCATCTGAGAGACGAGTGGTGACACAATGTGGAACAATAATTACCCTGCAGTGTTAAAGTCCTCCAGTGTCTTGATGCATTCATAAATAAAATATGTTCAAGATAATGGATTTATGTTCAATAATTCATCATCAGAATGTTTCAGACCGAGTGATATAATATGTGTCACAGTGTTCTGTAACACAGTGCTTAGCCAAATTAAGTTATCTTGAAACAGATTTATTGACAGGGCTGTTGCTGCATTCATTTACTCAGCAACCATTGCTTAATTACTCCTGCAAAGCACATAAAACAAACAATGCCAATAGACTGATTCTAAACCACTCAGTGTCAGTATTAACTAAGCAGCCGGGCTTAACTATGCATTCAAGCCTGGACAAAACAGCACTGAGCATTATGCACTCTATCCTCTCAGGCGCTGGGGCGGCTCGGAGCTGGAGCGAGAGGAGCAGATGAAGCAGCAGTGGGACTGCGATATTTGTCATTCATGACCTTGGTGCTAGCCAGCCACACAGGCAGTTTGGTTTGATGACCCATCAGAGAATCTGTCTGGGTCCTCGCAAGAGCCAGAGGAACCAGGGTGAGGGACGAGGGTGACATCCAGGGCTGCGGTCTGTTCAGCTGGACTGGGGTCAATCAGCGGGCCCGAAGATCCAGAGCCAGCTGGAGAGCCATGATACGACTGGCCTTCATGTCCAGAATGTCCCATTCCCAGTCGCAAGAGGAGGCCATGCTGGCGTGCTGGAGGAAGCCACTCATCCTCATAATTAATGACATGAGTTTGTGTGGTGTAGGACGAGAGAGAGCATATTGCCGCGTTGCACTAAGTTGCATGTGTATTACACAAAGAAATCCCTGAAAGTCATTCGAGCTAAAAAGAAATTGTCCGTAATGAAAGTGACATGTATGATTTATATGTTGCCGTGTAAACGTTGAAGTACAAATCAGCCCGGCTGGTGTAAAGCATTGCATGAAACCTTGATTGTGTTTAAATCATCTCAGCAACAAACAAATACAAATGGAGGAGATGCACTTGCAATCAAGAACAACAAGACACACATTTTTTTTCAAAGCCCACAGTATTTCATCAAAACACACACTCACATTGTGAGGTGCCCCCATCTGACGAGGCTTGAGCATTCAAAGGAGGCAACAAAGAAAAAAAAAAGAAAACAATTTACATGCAAATCAAACATTATCATCTCAATCTCTTTATGCCACTTTCGCCTGCAAAATTGCATTCATATGCACAAAGGCATTCAATTACTGTAGCTGTGGCTCAACTTTTCACATCTCAGCATTTTCTATTTGGAGAGGCAGGCCCATGTACATTTAATAGGTAGCCCATTCTGTTCCCCGGCTCTGCGAGAGATCACTGGGAGTGTGTCAGTTGGAGGAGATGGCAGCATGTATCAGTGCATGAAATAAAGCTCCTGCTCCGAAGTGACAGGCCCTGGATATTGTTGGCAAATGGATGTTAAATTCACTCTGCAACCACCAACAGCAGCCCCGGCTATGAAAAATTAACTGTACTCTGGCTAAAGGGAAGGGAAATTGCTTTGCTAGATATACCACAAAATCCTGTTTGTGAGCTATCCATCTGTCAGATGTCTTTGCAAAAAAAGTCCTTCAGCGTTCTCTATTAAAGAGTCCGCTCTCGTGCGCTGGTCAGAGTAATCCAGTATGAGGGCGGAAACAAAGAGATGTCAAAGGGAGTTAAAGTAAATCCTATATCTATGCCATAGACTGCAAGTCAGTGAAGAAGACTGGCTCCTGGGGCCCGAGCACTGGCAGAGATTCTATGCGTATGTCAGCCACCAGAGGGCAGTGATACTCATTGTTCTGTGCTGCATCCAGTCTGTAGGTGTGAGTCACTGCACACTGATCTAGATCTCTGGCAATGATCAGGAACTTGTTTCATGGAACATTAAGACTGAGATGAGTGAACTGCAACACTGTTTCATGCAGCACATGGTGATGACAACTTCACTGCACCCCCCCCCAGAGCTGCGCAACATACAGCGGAGAAAGCAATAAAACATTTAAAAAAATCACCATCAAAAATGAATATAAGTGGCTGCAGCTTGTACATTTTAGTCTTTTTAACACGGGTAGCACGGCATGGCAAGCATACTAATATAATACGGTTGATAAGTAATACACTTATAATAAATATAAAATTTTAAAAATAGATCATTTTTAGTTTGACTAATGAACAAATATGAATACTGTATTTATAGCTCATTCCAGAAATGTTCCTGGAAGCTTCCCTGCTGTGGTTTTTGTAACATCTGGAAGTATTTTACCCAACACTCAACACACCTTTTTTTCTTATCTTATCTACAGTCTGACTCCCCATTTTCCAAGCTTTGATGAGATTTACTGTCAGAAATCTCAGTTTGGTAAAAGGCCCCATGAGGCTGGAAATTACTCCAAAAACTCGTGCGCCAAAATATTGTCGGTGTAAGTAAATAATAAATCATTAGATAGCCAAATCTTATCTATATATTTTAAGATTAGATATAAATGATGGTGCACACACTAAGAATAATAAAAGGATGAGCTGATGTTGTTGTAGTTATATACAGTAGGCTTCACTGGAGCTCTTTCAGCCTGATACTGAGGTGAGCTTTCACATCCCGCCACCAGATGTCAATATACCACCTTAAATAACTTTTGGCCTGTCTGCAGCTGGGTGTCTCTGTGGCCTCCCCTGGAAAAGTAGAACACACTTGGTGATGTTGCGTTTACACCAAGAAATAACAGCTTTGTGCCTGTTGAATTAACCGAGATACTCATAACGACAGAGAGACTTATTCTTTACATTGATAATAAAGAAGATGTTAATCAGAGAGGGGAGATGGGTCCAGTTTGATTTTCTGTTAATCAGTTTCCTCACCTGCAAGTCATTCAGCAACATGATGTAAATGTTATCATGATTTTAGGACAGTGCATCAAGTAAATGCTGGCGTAAAAAAAAAAGAAGTAGTAAACCATCTGTAGCACTAACTGATGAAGCAGAGACATGGAAATACTCAGATGTGCAGGAAACGCTGGCTTCATGTGCAAACTGCTGTAAGGGACTGAAAAAGGAGGTAGAGAGTGAAATTAAATAAATTATAACCAGAATGCATTTTATTTTCTAAAGCACACAGGAATCACACACCAATCCAGCGGTACATAATCCCACTTTGTAATCCACTTGGAAATTGGCATTAAAGGTTTTTGACAGGACAGTGAGTGTGACACAACATTAGTGCAGCATCAATACTATATGATTGGGCCATAATTAATCAGATGTATTCTCACTGTATGTTAATAATGACACATGTATTGGATGTTGAACTGATCAGTCTTCAGCATGATGGAGGAAAAAAACTATTAACGACCATCTATTACTTATTTTGCCACATTTAGCGAGAAGATGTAGAGCTCTAATAAGCAAATAAGTATTTGATCTGACATTCGCGGACTTGGCCCCTGAGCTACCCTCCTCTGAGTGAAAAACATATGAGTAATCACCAAATGATTCCTGTGTTTCTCCGGCTCCTATTTCCCAACCTGGAGATTGCGCACAGGGATGGGAGGAGGAGGAGGAGGAAAAAAAAAGTGCATGTGCAAGCAGAACTGGGAGAAGTTCACAGAGTCGAGGTGCAGGATGTCCCGTTAAGGAGAGAGGGAAAAAAAAAATCCTGCAGAGGAGCTGAGGCAGCCCGAGCTGACGGGGTGAAAAAGACTGCGACCCAGAGCGAGAGGCACTCACACAGCGTAGGCTCTGATAAAGCGGGAAAAATGGGCTTTCCGACGATATTCAGCTGTCGTCGGATGGTTCTCAAAGTGTTTTTGGTCCAGTTCATCGCCTTCAAGGCAACGTACGCTGCCCCTTCGCCTATTATCAGGTTCCCCGGAGACGACACTACCCCCAAAACAGACAAAGAAGTTGCTCTGGTAAGTTCACTGTTTTTCCATAAAAAACTCTGTGCAAGTGGGTGAGCCAGCTGTGAAGCTGCAGTTTGTACTCCTGAAGTAAAAGAACTGAACTGCTGGGGGATGGTTTTTTCTGCTTTTTGCCCATTTATTTATTTATTTACTTATTACAAGAGGTGTTTTTCATTGTCCTTTCTTCTCCTCCAGCACTACCTGAATAAGTTTTACGGATGCCCGCAAGACAGATGTAACCTCATGGTGCTCAAGGACACCCTGAAGAAAATGCAAAAGTTCTTCTCCCTGCAAGAAACTGGGGAGATTGATGCCAAGACTGTGGATATCATGAAAAAGCCCCGCTGTGGCGTCCCAGATGTGGCCAATTACAACTTCTTCCACAGGAAACCCATGTGGCAGAAGAACGACATCACCTACAGGTCAGGGAATTCACTTTTACCTGCACTTTCTTTCTGAAGAAGCATCAGGCTGTGCTGCTAAATATTTTACAGCAGGAGTGGGTCCCATTTCAGTCTGACTCTGCGTTACTTAAACTCGAGTAATGACATCATGGAAGTTTTGAGCAAGATCAGGCCCGTTACAACTGGGCCTGATCCTGATCCTGAATTTCCTTAAGATGCGTTGCGTGGAGCACACCAAAGCATCACGTATGATGTGTGCCAATCACAGGGAGGTCAAATAACTTGACCCCACACATAAAGCCCATAAATTGAACCATAAGTCTTGAGAAATCTTGCTGGGAATACGTCTGAGTCATTTAATAACACTACACCAAACAAGTTCCCAGAGAAGCGTTTGATGAGTGCACAACAGTATAAATACAAAACCAGAGTCTGTTTGCTTTGAGAAATGGACCACAGCTTGGCCATTCCTGCCTGACCCCCTCCCACTCCACCCCGCCCCTCCTTACCCACCTCCTTCCAAGTCCACCCCACCCCCATCGGCACAGTCACTGCACGCTTGCATCTTGTGTCTCGCTAACACCAGCATTCCTACACAGTATGTGTCAGGTCTTTTGTTTTTGTTCTGTTTGAGGTCTACAACAATGTGGAATCAGTTTATTTATATCAGCGGCTTTGTGCCCCCCGATCATTCCACCCCGTCTGCCTGCCTGTTTTGTAAGGAGGACTGCGAGCCAAAGACAATAACAACTGAGAGATCTTAGACTGTTTTTAGGGAAAGGCCTGCGCAGACAGGCATATAATTTGTGGATGAACACGGTTTCAGCAGAATTTTTATCAGATGATTCATAGACTGCCTTTGGATTCTTTTCCATGATCTCAACTAGAGAAAAGAGATCTTATGATATACCCCTCTCCAAACATGACGCTCAAAGAGCCATCGTTTGCCTTCCCTTTCCTTGTTTGCCTCGTTGAGGAATGAAACTGACTCTCTGTTAACTCTGCAGAATCCTCGGATACACTCACGATCTGGACGAGGAAGTCATAAACGATGCTTTCTTCAGAGCGTTTAAAGTATGGAGTGACGTCACCCCACTCACCTTCAGCCGCCTCATGGACGGAGAGGCTGACATCATGATAAATTTTGGACGCAATGGTATGCCATGTGTATAGAAAACATGCTGCATTTTAAAAATGCTGTACTTGATCTCTGTGTTGTTGCATAGAGCAGTCAGTATCTAATGAGCAGGCCAAACCCAGACAACACATGTATGTCTGCAACTCAGGTTTCATAAACAGATTAGATTTATTTATAGTAAAATGTTCCCAAGAGCCCTAAAAAATACTGTAACTAACACATTTGTCATTTTTGTCTCCATTTTCATATCTTGGCTAGAGATATGGGAAACAGTAGCACATGATTACATACTTATTTGCCTTAATAGGGCACAGGAATGGTACCGCAGGCACTCTAACAACTAAGTTAAGATTACATCAAGTTGCCTTGCACTTTTTAGAGGATAAATACAACTCAAATTAGGAAAGTTAACTGCCTTGTTGGCTAATGGTAAAGGAGAAATAACACAGATGTTATCACAGTGATTGTGCGCCCCCCCCCCCCATCCATATACACGCACACACAGCTACGTTTTATAAAATAGTAGGAAGTGAGTGTGGTCTTTACACAGGTAATTCCTGTCATTCCAACTAAAACAGCTATTTGATGTTTACTCACAGTGTCATAACATCATTCTGTCTAGCCATAGCGGACCCTGTCAAGATAGGATCTGATAATTATAGTATACACAAACAAAAACCAGCCACCTCAGAGGATGTGACACTGTTATTTCAGAAACAAAAATAGTAAGGAGTATTTTAGTTTTAACGTGCACACAAACTCCACATCATGTGAGAAATATTTTAGCGGCTGTTATTTTTAGTTTAAGCTGTTGAAGCGAATTTCTCTTGTCACTCACTGTCTAGCTACCACCCGCACAGCTGTACCGGTTATGTCTTTAAAAAAAAGGAAAGCAAGCTCTGATATTTGTGTCAATGTTGAATTATGTCATCAACAGAGCACGGCGATGGTTACCCCTTCGACGGGAAAGATGGCCTCTTGGCTCATGCCTTTGCTCCAGGGCCGGGAATTGGTGGAGACTCCCACTTTGATGATGATGAGCAGTGGACGCTGGGAGAAGGCCATGGTAAAGCAGAAACACGATTTGCCTAAAACAAAAGCAGTTTGTGTTTTTTTCAGCAGTAGCGCTTTATAATTTTTATCAGTTTGCCTAAAGATGCATTGGGCGCCAAATAGGTGAATTTTACACATGCACGCCATGTTTTATCCAGTACAGATTTCAAGTTCCACCACAGGTAATGTGTCTTTTATTAACAGTACTGATGACTGAGCAGACCTATACACATTTTAACATTGATGATACTTTTGACTTTCAAATACTTTTTGATTTTCCTAACTTTATCAGAACTTTCTGGCACTTGATATAACAAACCTCAGCCATCTGGAAGCTGAATAGAAAAAAAACCTACAGATTTGTATTTGCTCACATTGACCCAGATAGTTTTATGTGTTTCCCACTGTTCAGATCCAAGTAGAAGTAATCCACCAACCTATTTTTCTTATCTCATGACACAAAGAAATCTCACAACACTTCGAATGTACTGTTTTCTTACGTTCTTTTGCGTTTTATCCCATTAACTACTATTATTATGTACCGCTTTAGAGGATCTTCTGTGCCACCTTAACATTGGTTTGGAAAACACGATGACAGTTGTACAATATTTAAAAGGTTTGTAGATGAAAAAAATCAATTTGATGCTTAATCTTTTCCACAGTGGTGAAGGTGAAGTTTGGCAATGCTGATGGAGAGTTCTGTAAATTCCCATTCCTGTTCATGGGCACCGAGTACAACAGCTGTACGTCTCAGGGCCGTGACGACGGCTTCCTGTGGTGCTCAACCACATACAACTTTGACGAAGATGGCAAATATGGCTTCTGCCCCCATGAATGTAAGTTTATCATGTAGTTTTCTTTTCTTTTTTGACATGGAACTATATACCACTGTCGAGTCTCCCAACACGCTTCCATCTAGTAGCTGAATAGATTTTAATTTTGTGGCCCCACCTGACCTCAGCAGCATCGATGTCATGCCCTACTTGCATATTGCTGAACTGAAACTGAAGTGGTGTTTTCTATACTGGCAAAAGGAATACTTGATATCAGATTATTGCTATATTCAAAGCCGCTCTGCTGGTTTTGGACAGAAAGAAAGTAGGTTGAACAGTATGCCAGGAAAGTGTTGTTTTTTTGTTTGGAGTGGATTACGGAATATTTCTTTTCCAAGTCACTGCCCCACTTTAGATTTCTTTTCCAAGTCACTGCCCCACTTTAGAACACTGGGCTTTGTTAAACATTTTGTTTATCTGTGTTGTGCTGCTGTCCATGGTACTAACATGATCACATGCCTATTACAACGAAGTGCCAAAGTACACATGTACTAAGTTGTTTTATATGATGAGTACACGAGTGAGGCCTGTTTGTACCGGCGCCGTCTGTTCTGCTTAGCTTCTGTATTGATGTGAGAAAGTTTCATTTTCCAGATTTCTCTTCTCCTCCGAGCACCTTTGTCTTATGTCATCTCTCAGGGGTCAAAGGGTCTTAGTTGCTTGCAGTAATAATGTAAAATGTGTGTGAAAATGTGTCTAATGTTATTAGCTTCTCTATAATATTTTGTTGTATTGTTTTACAGTGCTGTTCACCCTGGGTGGAAACGGAGATGGTGCTCCCTGTAAATTCCCCTTCACCTTTCAGGGAGAGAAGTATGACAGTTGCACAACTCAAGGCAGGGATGATGGTTACCGCTGGTGTGCCACCACTGAGGACTACGACCGTGACACATCCTACGGGTTCTGCCCTGAGACTGGTAGGTGCCCTCATGCTGATGCTAATAACATAATAGGATACTACCCGGTGCTTGAAGTAAAAAACTATTTTCCCCATTGTCATCTGTTGTGCAGCCATTTTCTGTTTATGAGTCCTGTTTAAGGGTGATGTGCTTGCTTAGATGCTTACAGTGCCTTCTAATGGCAGTGTTTATGTTGCTGTGCAGTGTATGGTGCCCTGCCGTGTGCTGGTCTACAGGAATGCTCCAGCTGGGATTTTTCAGTCTTGCTTGTGGTCTGCTGAATGGCTGTGAAAGTATTTTAATGTGCAGTGGCGGGGCTTATTTTCCATTTTGTCAGTAGGACTGGTTTTAGGGTTGAGGTAGTATAGCAGGGAGGGAGAGAAACAGTGAGATAGACAAGGGGAGATACAACCGCTGGAGCTTTCATCTGGTTTTAATTGATTGGGAATGTTGCTTTGTTGCAAAGCCTTGTGCGATAGCTTGTGCTGAATTATATTTTTTTCTTTGAGGAAAAACAGCACAAAACCAGCCTTGCCAGATTGAAAATGATCTCTCTTTGAAAGAAAATCAATTTGGGCGGGTGCTTTTTGGTTTTGTACCCAGTGGATTAGTTATTCATGTCATGTGTGTTGTGCCAGTGCTTTCATGATGCTGTTTATCTGCACTCACTTTGCACTATAATACAAACCAAACTGTTGTGAAGAAACATTTTGGCAGATGAATGAGTTCATTCGACAGTGAGGTGGAACTAAGTTTACCGCACATTTCAGGTTCCCAGCTTTAACTTTTGTTTCTCCCTCCAGCAATGTCAACAGTGGGAGGAAACGCAGAGGGAAGCCCCTGTGTCTTCCCCTTCACCTTCTTGGGAGACACCTATGAGTCCTGCACCTCATCTGGACGCAGCGATGGAAAGATGTGGTGCGCTACCACCAAGAGCTATGATGATGACCGTAAATGGGGTTTCTGTCCTGACCAAGGTATGACTGGTATTTGTGGTCATTGCTGTAGCTCTGGGAAGTGGATTTGCCACAGTAGACACATGTGCCAGATGGACAATAGTTTAGAAAACTACGTATTTCTCATTTAGTAACTATGACTTCAGGCACGTTCATGATGAACAGGAAAATACAGCTATAGGTCATGTTAAGGTTGTTAGTCTGAATTTTCCTGACTCTGGATTCTCTGGAAAATTGTAGATAATACCTAAAAAGCACATTCAGATTATCCATTTCCCCTTTTCTACTGTACAGTTTTCTCTTTTTACAGTGAAGTTTCTTCACTGTGTTGCGTTTGCGTGTGTTTCCAGGCTACAGTTTGTTCCTGGTGGCAGCCCATGAGTTTGGTCATGCCCTTGGCTTGGAGCACTCTCAGGATCCTGGAGCACTTATGGCTCCTATTTACACTTTCACTAAAGACTTCAGACTCTCTCAAGATGACATCAAAGGAATCCAGGAACTGTACGGTGAGATGACACGTCGTGTAGCGTTAGTTTCCTGGACACAGATTAAACCCAATACTTGAACCAAGAAAGAGTGTTTTTAGAAGCAAGGGAAGATTAATGTACTGTAATTACTCCCTCAAATAAAAGAAAAAATCTTGTAAATCCCTTTTAAACAGGTGTGCCAACAGGCAAGCCTTTGCCTCCAACCCAGGGTCCAGTCACTCCCATGGACATCTGTAAAGAGCCAGTTGTCTTTGATGCTGTAGCACAGATCAGAGGAGAGACCTTCTTCTTCAAAGACAGGTAATCAAATCAGATCAAACAGGAAGTCCTAATATTGTTTTGACCTGAGATGAACTTTAGGAAGTGTGTGTATGCCATTTTATGACCAAATGAGGTTGGAGCACTGACGATGAATCTGTCCAAAATCAACATTCGTGACCATGTTGTTTGAATAATGTTTTCACTAGCTCTGTGAGTCATAAATGCAATGTGAAGTCCATGCTTGATTCTCAAGCAATGCCAAAGTCTGGTTGAATTTCCTGTCTGTGATCTACGGGGCAGAATGACAAACAAAATCCAATAGCCCCCTTCTGGTTTTAAGACTTAGTAAAATGAGGCCGCCTACACAAGTTGGATTTCATAATCATTTTACCACAAATAATGAGCAGTTTGACATGAGGTTTCTTGATAATTATTGTTTCTTATTTGGCAGTCTTGTACCACTCAAAGTTTAGATGCTTGTTTCATGATGTGACAGTTAGTAAGAGGGAAAAACAAACCGTTCCTATACTCATGCAGTGACAGCCAAAATAGTCATCAGTCCTAAACACAGGTCTGCAGTCCTCCCCTCCACTGGCGCCAGTGAATCCAAAGTCTTGTAAGCTTACTGTGTCTACTGGCTGACCCTGTGAAGGAGATGAGTTTCTTCAAGTGCTGTGGTTTCGTCAACAGTCTTTGTGAGCCACTGTATTTTCCCGTAGGAAGATGAACAATTCCATCACAGCAGCTGAAGTTTGTTACAGTAAAATCCACTTGAGAGTCACTTTGAACAAGGACATTAATATGCTAGAAAAAGATCACAAATAGCGTCCTTGTTAGCTACAATGTGTTAACGCTTCTGGCCTGTCAAACATCAACAGCTTGCAATTTTAAAGTTAACGGAGCTGTATATCTGTCTTGGCCATTTTGGAAATGTGTCCAAAGCAAACAGGCCAGCATACCTCTGTACCAAAAAGTGTAGTCTTTGAGTCAGCCTGCTTTTCCTCTCTGAGAACTCCTGAGTTAGAAACTGGAAGAAAAAAGCCACAGTCTTGCTACCAAATGCTGCTTTAATATAGAATTACTTTCCCCCTTGCATTGGCACTTTAAATAATGCTCTTGTACTGTAAAGATTCAGACTGATGAAAAGTAAAACCAGCAGATAACTATCCCTGATGATCATCTAAACTGTTGTCATGACTGCATAATCTCATAAGATGCCACGGCATTTCTCTCCTACAATAATTAATTGTAACACACAGATTGCAAAATACCATGTAGGTGCTTGTGGTATATTGGTAACTGGTAATTGGTATGATATTCATTATGTCCTATTTTAGAGTCAAGGCATTACGCCACTCTTTAGTTATTTGCAGCTCGGCCAGTTTCAGCAGATGTATAAACTATCATAGTCCAGAGCAATAATTTGCAGCCAGTGAGGAAAGTAGCTGAAATATGTCTAGAATTACAAAGTTGTCAACAAATATATTACATTAACTGAACTGAAAATTTGTTGATTTATTTAAGACTTTCTCAACCTCAAAAGACCATTTCGCTTCATGTTCATCAGCTCACTGTGTTTGTTGGCTCTCTTCTGTAACCATGCATGGCTTTGTGTGTTATTTTCAAACGATTTTCGACTAGATATTTCTTGAATTTCAGTGGCTACGTGCAAATCTTCCCACGCACCAAAAGAGCTGATGCAAAGGCGGGGAGGAGAAATTAAGGACAGATTAATGTCAAGGCACTGAAGTGAACCTACAGTACAGCATATCTCTCCCAAGTCTGAGATTAGTAAAGTTTTAGTACGGGTATGTTGTTCTGACCTTCACAGGGACTTAATGAGTTGCTTGAAGGCCTTGTCAGGTTTGTGAGCTGTAGAGCTCTGGTACAAGCCAAGTTTTATAGCTTCAGAGGAAAAGCGTTGCCCTCTGGGTTCCAGGTCTATTTCTCATTTGGCTCTCCCATTGTAAAAGTGGGATCCCTGTTTTCTCCTGGCTCAGCGTATTTACGATGTAGGACAGATCTTGACATGATGCAGTGAGTAATACTCGTAGCGCTCCCTGAGCTCAGCATAAAACTGTGTCTGTCTGTCTGGAGGCTTGAGTAGAAGGCAACTCTAAAGTATGTCTCACAGAAACAGTTTGGCCAACCTACCAACTGGCCTGCTGCAAGTAACCCTTGCTCATGTGCTTGTATCATAGCATTAAGTCAAACAGAGGCTATTTGAAATATACAGTATTTACTTAAAGTTTTAATCCTTAAGATTTCCATCCTGGATAATTTGTTGACACCAGCGTTTACTGTGGTAACAGCACGTGTGGTTTAATACAACAGTAAATCTGAAGCGGTAGGAAAAGTTCCAGTTGCATTGCAGCAGCTACTGATTATAGCTCTGACCGTGTAAAGACAATGAGCAGTGAGGCTGTTATCAATGAGAAAAAATTGCACTGGATTACAGGGATGCCTTTTCTTGTGAATCCTTCATGCGAGGTAGGCTCATCAAACATAGAAATGGGTTGACAATATAGAAATGTAATTACTGAATGTAAACATATTTGATAAGTGCTGCAGAAAAAATGCTGACCACAAATAGTTTAAAAAATGGGTTTTGCTTTCCGGAAATCTCAAGGAGCCTAAACTTAAAGCAGGCGGGTTCATGGAGTCCTGAGAACACACTGAGATTAATGGGGACATCATGGCTGCTGATATTTCTGTCAGGGTTACATTATTGTTGCATCGTAATGCATTAGAGACCATAAACATCAACCACAGGGTTATAACATTACTTAGATAAGAATAAATGGATTACCCACTCGAAGGATTGAAGTCTGAGCAGTGGTTTGGAAAAATGCCTATATCCTGTTAGTCTGTCCTTTTAACCAGCCTTTAAGGCAGATAATGTATTTATTTGTTTGTTTTTTATTAAATACACACAGGAAGAAAAGGCAGAAAAGCCCTCTGGATATTGTTGGTACACAGCATAAACTTGACAAAGAGCTCCATGAGAACACTGCTAAAATAATGCAATTTATGGATAGTTAGTTCAGACTGAAATATGTCTCCTCTTTCAACCTGATAAATGTATACAGTATGTATGTATGTCTCATTCTCATCTTCACTTTATCATTAGTGCAACTCATTTTTGCAATTGGCAGATCTTTTTCTTTTAGAAAATAGGTCAGTGGAAAAGAGTTTGGGAAGCTGCCGTTGTTGTGCAGCTGTGTATTGGAAATCCGGGCAAGATAGGTCTTGTTCCGCTGGCGTCGGCAGCCTTAGTCCTAACAAGAACCAGATGCTCATGAATCAGGCCATTGTGGCTGGCTCGGCCAGTGAAGCACTTGCACTAAAACCTTCTTACACACACACACACACACACACACACACACCCTTTCCCCACCTCCTCATCATCCCCCTCGGCCCCCCTTTCACTCTTGCTCTCATTTCATCCCCAGCTCATCAACCTTACGATCGCTCACCCACTCATTCTCTTTCTTCCAGGTTCCTGTTCAGGTCAGTCAACTTCAGAAGCAGGCCCAGTGGCCCTATGCTAGTGGCCACCTACTGGCCAGACCTTCCTGCCAAGATAGATGCCGCCTATGAAAACCCAGTGGAGGAAAAAACTGTGTTCTTCTCAGGTATGCTGCTGAAGAAAACAAGAAACTGTGAATCAGATGCTCCGACTTCGACCTTGCTGAATATTGATGTCATATCACATGAACTGTGCACTCTGTTCGTACCCTTGCTGTACTTATATGGTGATCTGAGAAATGGACAGGTCCACTTCCATGAGTAATGAAGAAGTATCTTCACTCTTTCGCCATTTGGATGCTTTTCCCTTAACAGTCAGGCTTTTCTACGAACTGAAACATTAGGAGAAACAGGAATGTTGGCTGAGCACTCTTGTGTGTGGTGTGCACTCTTGGGACACTTGAGATATTCCACCATAGTTATTAGTGGTTCATGATACGTTCTTTGCATTTTACTAATATGACAGCCTTCCTGAATACTGATTAAATTTACATAATATATTCGGCAGCTTTGAAGACATTAACGGCATAGCTGGTTTGCCTATGGGGAAAATAACCCTGAATAGTTTACGATGATCTCACACTGATGACATAATATATTTGGTTGATAGATATGTAGGAGTATGGGATAATATCTCGATCGGCTAGGTCTGTGCTAGAATAATTACCTTGAATCAATAAAACACATGTCTTCAGTGTTATTTGACCTGTGGTTCTACTTTTTTGACTTATTCTTTCCTCCCAGGCAACGAGATGTGGGTCTACAAAGCAGATGAGCTGGAGAAAGGCTATCCCAAGAGGCTCTCCAGCCTTGAACTCCCCACTGACCTGCAGCAAATCGATGCTGCCTTCAACTTTAGGAAGAACAGGAAGACTTACCTGTTTTCTGGGGACAAATTCTGGAGGTGAGGAAGAGAAAAGCTTTTGTGAGCCTGAAGTCTTTGTCTGACACACCCTAGCTCTTGTTGCTGATGTTGTCACCTCCTGATGCAGCACTGGGTTGCATCTGGATCCAGTTAGTGCCTGTTTTGACCTAAGCTGCACTGTAAACCACAACAGCTCTGTTAGCCCTTGCACAACATGGGAATTCATGGTGTGGTTGACTAACAGTTTTATCTCCACGGAAAAGTGTTGCAGAAAGTGTTGCATGTATGTTTGTGCAAGTGTGTTACGGGAACTGTGAAGCATTCAAGGAAGGATTATACAAATACACTTTTATTATGTGTACAGATACGATGAAGAGAGGAAGAGAATGGACACCGGCTTCCCCAAACTTATTGCTGACTCCTGGAATGGCATCCCAGATGGCATAGACGCTGCCTTCAGTCTTAATAACATTGGTAAAAAATCTTTCTTTTTACATCGTTGTGAAGATTATTGTGTTAAAGGCTCACAAGGACAATACTAACATGCTATATAACAGAGTAGGTATAATGTAAACAAAACTTACTTTTGCAAGTGCAGAAGTGTTCATCCTGAGGAGGACATGAATGTCTGCAACAGATTCCACGGCAGTCCATCCCATAGTTGTCGAGACATCTTACTTAAAACCACAAATATTAACCTAGTGGTGTCACTATATTAAAAGTCCACAGATAACCAAAGTCATTACAATGAATCCTCTGGGCATCATGAATGTCTGTATGAAGTCTCATGACAATCAATCCAAGCTGTTGAGGCATTAAACAAAAAAATAAGAAATGTCAACCTCATGTTGTTGCTGGAGGAATAGTCAGGAGATGATCAGCTGATTAAAGTCATTACTGTAGTCTTAATCCTCTGGGGACCATGCATGTTTTTTTTTTTTAATGGAAATTCATCCAATAGAAGCCGTACCAAATGGTGGATTGACTGATAAACCGACATTGACATCCCTTGATGTCACTAGTGTGGCTAAAAATTAACCAGTGACCACATTATTTTGTGGCAATATGAACACTAGAAACATAAACTAATCTTTTACAACATGAAATAAAAGCTGCACTACTGTACCAAATGCTCACAGAAGGGCTATAAATATGTGAATAAATAAAGCATCCATGATCACTGTATTGGTTGTAAATGAAAGACCAGAGACAAAATATTGACCAGAGACAAAATATTGTACCAGAGGCATCCTCGGCCTACAATATTGTTTGAGCCTTTAAGAGGGCCAAAGGAAAATTAAGGATTTTGTGGTGGTTACGGTGCTTCGATTATAGATGGATTAGAGCTGGTACTTTGTGTGCTAGTTCACTCTCTTCAGACTGGCATTGGTTAGATTGCAGGCAAATCCAGTCAGCTCTATCATCAAGTCTGGCACTGTGCCTCTGTCAATAAAACTCCTCATATCCCACATTCCAGCAAGCAGTGACGCCATTTAGCCAGAGCTGAACAGTTTAGCAGAACTGACTGCTCAAAGAAAACGAGGAAGTAGAACAGGCCAAAGGGAGTGATGTCTCATCTGCGGTCTGGTGTTGATAAAGGACAGTCAGAGGGAGAAAAGTTGCTTCATATTTTTACTTAGAGCGCAAGATGTGTACAGCGGTGGATTTCAGTCATGACGCCACCAGTAAACGTTCCCTAAGACTTTCACTGTCAGCCATGTATCCTTGAGGTTAGAGGTGGTATGCAAATTTTTGTCGATGGCAAGCAACCAGGGATTTTTCCATTACTGCTCCACTAACATACACACATTACTGTAAGCATCACATAGCCCCTTCCCCACACAGTGAACAAACATATTTCTATAAAGCAAGTCTGTGCTCTCTACAGAGGTGCCTC
Organism: Scortum barcoo; assembly: GCA_023238725.1. NCBI lineage: Eukaryota > Metazoa > Chordata > Actinopteri > Centrarchiformes > Terapontidae > Scortum > Scortum barcoo. Next base: position 19,748,370 of record CM041531.1, read on the forward strand.
TGTATGGTCCCTGATTACCATGATGCTGAGAGAGAGGCTTTAGCAGAGCCTGATTGGAGGATTTAATCCATGACTTTAATTAAGGCTGATCACACTTTTGGTTTATATGCCCATATAGAAGCTTGACTATTTTACTGTCATTGCGCGAAAGTTTTTTCATTGGTTTTACCCGAGCATTTTAAAATGGGAAGCGCAAGTTGAGCAAATATTTCAAACACTGCGTGCATTGTGCTTGTCTTTCGCAGATTACAGCTACTTCTTCAAAGGTAACCACTATTTCAAACTGGAAGACAACAGCTTGAAGATAATCAAGTTGGGTGAAATCACAAAGGACTGGCTCGGTTGTTGAGCGCCTCCAAAGTGTCTCACAACTGGCTTATTTCTGTAATGATATCCGGCCTCATGAGGACATTGCCGTAGTATCGCACACAACTTGCGGTCACCGCAGTGCACACTGTTGTAAGTTTTTTTATCCTGGCAACTCGCTGCACGCTTCTGTGGGAGATGTGTCCCATCCAGCCTGTATAACCAGCCTCCAGCTTTGTAGAAAGGCACCTCGGAACCTTATACACAGGCTGAACATAGGCAACTGGATATTTGCTATATTACTGTGTGATATTGACATTTTATTTGTTATGCTGATGCAGATTCATTACAATATGTATCCCCCTTTTTATTGTTTTATATTTTTTTAAAAACTCAGACATCAGGTATGTCCACACTGCATTGAACGCAGTGCTTTACTGTGCTGTGAGATATTGCCGTTTTATGCAAATTTAATTCTGAAAGGCTGTTTTACACCATATGAGGAATTCATGGTGGCTTAGAATTACTTCCATGTCCAGTGTACTGAGTGCAGTTTTATAAATGTATCATTTTTTAATTAAGTAATTTTCTCATTGTTGTGCAATACATTTGACACATACAATGTGTTTGACCGAAAATGGTGCTTTAGAGATTGCTTTTTGCATATAGTCCTATATATATATATATATATATATATATATATATATATATATATATATATATATATATATACACACACACATTTTATATTCATATCCTCTGGATGTCAGAAAGTAGTATTCGCAGGCACACATTATTCTTCATTTGGTTAGCACTTTGCATAGGACTATACATGGGAACTGCTCAATATGGAGACCAAATTATCTTCATGGCAACTCCATGTTGCACTTCCCTTCACTAATAGTACAGAAAGATTAAAGGCACAGGTTGCCTCTAGAGGCTGTATTGGTTTGCTGCATGATGGAATCATGACAAGAGTACCGCAGTAGTATTGTTTAATAATCTGTTTTTTTATATTATCTTTTCTCTCTTGGGTTTTAACAATACAGTCATTGAGTTTTGTTGTTTTTAATGCTTGTGCACTTTGTTACTGTTGTCAATAAAGATGATCAATACAATGTGGATCATTGATAAATACTTGCAAAAAAAGTGAATGACTGGCACAGTTTTGGGCCTTTACCATCAAGCTTGTGAATTCAGCAACGAAATACCAAATAACCACGGCAGAAGAGGTTTTCAGGATATTTAGTAGCAATATCACAGTGTAAAAATACTCTTACTGTAAAAGCAAAAGTCCAGCATTCAGAATGTTTTATGAGTAAAAGCACATGAGGGTTTTTGAGGAAGATTTTTAATACAGGTAAAATTCCCCTTGTGTTATATTTTTAGATAATATTTGATTAAGTCTGATTTTTTAAATCAGATTTTAAAATTATTTAATATGGTAGCAATAATGGTGGAGCAAATCTGAATTACTTTACTTTATATTGCTGGGTACTTCTATAACAATGCATTATGTTATGAGCTCATCATATGTTTTTTTTATGGAAAATCTGATTATAAAGTAACTATTTTATGGATGTAAAGTATGATGGAGTACAATATTTCCCTTTAAATATAGCGAATGTATACGATAAAGCAGCATCAAATGAAAGTGCTTACTAAACTAAAACACAAGCACCTGAAACTTGAGTCAGTACTTACTTTTTCCACCACTGCTGCTCTTTGGAGAGGAGACAGGTTTTTCTTTTCAGGGCTGGACCACATTTTGTTTTTTTTTTTTTTAATGAAACTGCACCATCTTGTGGTCATTTATGGGAGCTCGTAAACAAACATGTTACCAGGCTTACGCCACGAAATCGCTGCTCACTTGTGATGAGTGCATCACCTCCTGTATCTTTGATGCCGTGCACGGATTGATGATAAAAACACATATTTACATGTTTCCTATTCAAATAGGTGGATTTTTAATAAACAGAGCTCATGGCATGGTCACTGACAGCACCTGGATTGTAATATTTATTTTAATAACATACATGCAATAATAATAATAATAATAATGATGATGATAATAATAGCTTCATAGGGGGCATTCCTAACGAGGCTTGCATAAGGCCGATGGAAATCCCCTCTAAAACAGACAGATCGGACTCGACCACGTTGGAGGTGGAGCCTGCAGAGCCCGTCCGGTCTCTGCCGTCTGCGGCTCGCCCGTGGGATCGCCTGAAAGTCGGCTGCGGTGCGGGGTGGGCCGAAAGAGAGAGAAATGAGAGAGAGCGGGCCGGCCGTCTTGAGGAAGTGAGATGGTAACACTGGCGGCGCCTCCACCGACAAAACCTGCGCCCGTCTCCTCGATCTGCCATGCCGCCACAGCGCGTCTTCGCCCTGCCGAGGCAACAGTCCCTGCTGCTGCCCGCGGTCATCAACCCGTTCGTCCAAGACACCAAGCTGCCCACAGCTGCCATCATCAAAGTGAGTATACGTGGAGTCGCAGGAGGGAAGGGGGGCGCTTTGGAGAACGCGGCCATCGCAGTGTTTCATGTGATGTGTGAGATTACGCGCCGCTGCTGTTAGTGTGTGTGTGTTGTGTGTGTGTGTGTGAGCAGGGCCCTGTAATCTTCTCCAAACGCGGCTTTGGCAATCGGCTTGCACAAAGCCTCGTTATGCACAGCGCAAACAATGCGGCCCGTTGTGTGGCTTTCTAGAAAAGCTTTTTCCATCGGTGCGGATTTTCCAGAGTCGTGCATATTTGTGCGCAGAGGAATGTCAACAGCCAGGCTGCAGTCCGCTATATGAAAGGAGCCTTCCCCCTTTATATAGTACAGGCCTGTGAGGTATGATGTGTGTGTGTGTGTGTGTGTGTGTGTCTCCATGCAGTGCGTCCTCCTGGGAATCTTCCTGGTCCCCGTCCGCGCCATCCTCATGTCCCTGGTCCTCATGGTGACATGGCCAGTGGCTGTCATAATAACCTTCAAGCACCCCCTGAAGGGAGCCGTGGAGCCCATGACAGGATGGAGACGGTAATTAGGATACAAGCACCATCACACTGCAACTGCAACCCCCCCTCTCCCCGATCAAGCACCAGACTGGCATCAGAGGCCACGGACCTTTTGGATGTCACACTCACTGAATCCTTTATAAGCTTACATCACTGAGAAACATGGTGACAGTACAGTGCAGCAGCATCAACAGTTCTGTTTGCATGTACATTTGCATTTGACTCTTTTTTGTTTGTTTGTTTTAGCTGGGCCTGGAACAATTCATGTACATTTACTCAGGCTGTCTTGTCAGAACCCCACCTGAAAACAACCCACTTGGTTTCTTTTACTCCTTTCTACCAGAGTCCTGCTTTGCAAACATTCTGTGTTGCAGCTGTATTGAGGGATGTCATTTTGTCTCTATATTAACCCTCAGGCTACAAAGAGGGAGTTGTTTAACACTGCTGCTTTCAGTGCACGTAATATGGCGTGTTTTACCGTAGTGCTTCTCACTATGGTAAAGCACGCCATATTACGTGGCAGTGTGGGGTCGCAGACTGAACGCTGCAATGCAACGAAGGCGGCATATTCTCAAAATAACAGTTCCTGACATGATTTGAAGAATGTGCAGCTGCACACAGTACTGCCGAATCATGCTTCTCTAGATTTTATCTGCACCACAAGCATTACTTAAGCTCAGTTCTCTGAAAGGAAAGAGTCAGTGGTTTACGGGGGGCCCAGTAAGAGGAACTGAAAAAGTGATTCAGCTCTTTCTAAATAGAATTTTTAATCATCTGATGGATATCATCAAATAAGGAAAGTGGTCAAATGGGTCAGAGCAGCATTTCAAATTGTTCACTTGTGAGATTAGCAGCTGCTGCATTTATTACAGTTATTCAGCAAACAGGAACATTTCTTGTGACCTTAGACCACAGTTTTTTATATGGTTATGGTACAGACGACGAAAACAAGAGAGAGGCTTATCTTGACAAATTTACCTCATAGTTGCTTTATTGCTTTGCCTGCATAAGCAGGCTCTGGTTTTCTCAGGGTGGTTATAGCACTGGAGTTTAGGGTTTACTATGCAGTTACAAGATTAGTGAGTAGTCAGATTTCACAGTTTTGAATTAGCATTTATTCATTAAAAAAATTAACAACTCACAGCACAGCTCGATGCGTTTGATGTGTAAAATTCAATCATCTCATTCTTAATGAAGTGAAGGGGCATGCACGACAGATCCCACTGAGAATCAACATCAAACAACAGTAAATGAGATTTGGTGGACAAAACCAGTAAATTCTGGACTAGTGATTGGCAAGTGGTGATAAACAACTCCAAATGGAGGTCCAAAAGGAGATGCTCTTTGTTGCCTTCAGCGTATCTAAGCAAGCAATATCTTAGCCATAATGACTTGATCGGGTCATGATATATTAAGGTGTTGTTGACGCTTAGTGGAAGGAAGCTTTCAACTCTCAAAACTGCATTAAGTTGCATTAAGCCTCCTGTGCTATATAGCAAAAAGATCAATGTAGCTTTAGATGTCCATGTGTTTGTAACTGTATACTGTTTGCAAAATTTCACATCGACATTATTCATTCTGTTGCAGTGAAGACAGGGTGTGAAGTCACACTATAGATTGAGACAGATTATAAGGAAGTAACTGGTAAAGGTAAAATACTTTGCAATTTTATGGTGACGGAAAAGTACAAAATGACGCAACTCTTCCTGTCAGTACATAAGTCGAAAAAACACTTATTGTTATTGTTATTATTATTATTATTATTATTATTATTAACAAAGAAAATCTTAACAAAACATGTTTGATGCATTCATACCTGGCACTGCTGTAAGAAAACATATTTTTAACATGGCTGACATTAACTTTTTCATTTAATAACATTTCCAGTAATCTATTCAGTCCTCTAAGACGTTCTGGTCATCTCCAGGTTCATGTGTCGGAAAGTGATGGCTGCCCTGGGGAGGGCTTACTACTTCTGCATGGGCTTCAGAGTGGTGGTCAAGGGCAAGCAGGTCAGCAGCAGTGAGGCCCCCATCCTTGCCGTGGCCCCTCACTCCACCTTTTTCGATGGGATTGTGTGCATCGTTGCAGGCCTGCCCTCCACCGTCTCCCGTGTCGAGAACCTGGCTACACCCATCTTTGGCAGTGAGACTCTTTTCATTTGCGTGCTTGTTTAACTACAGGGGAAGTGCTGTAGGGGCTTTCTTGTTCTCTCAACATCCAGTATCAAAATGTGTGAAATGTTCATAATTACAGAAGGCCTTTAAAATATGCAGTGCGAAGTTATTATTTCCTACTTCCTATATCGATATCATTAAGTTCAACACCTTGGAAATCCAATTGACACAGACCCTTATCAGTCAGGCATCAAAACTAACATTTATAAATGTGTTTTGTGCAGTAAGCCTATGCTGCTTGATAAATATGAGTTATTCCATCCATCTTTTCCATCTTTTCGAGAGTAGTGACACCACAGGTAGTGTTTCATTTAATAACTGTCACATATTAGTGATATCATCGTTAAATGACCATATAATGAAATGGCCCTGCCCTCTTTAATGATAATAAAGCCATGCAATTAACCAAGGCCAGGAGATGAGCTAATCAGTGGAAAATATGACAGAAAACAATTACTATTTTCCTCTTCTCTGTCTGTATGTGTGTGTGTCGTCTGTGTTTTGCCCTCTCTGCAGGGTTTGTGCGCTGCCTTCAGCCAGTGTTGGTGTCCAGAAAGGACCCAGACTCCAGGAAAAATACAATCCAAGAGATTGACAGCAGAGCCAAGTCAGGGGGCCACTGGCCACAGGTTTGTTACAACACATCCCTGAAAAAAAAGGCCCGAATATTAACCTGGTATTGCATAAATTATAGCTGCCAATGAAATTTGTCAGCATAGAAACCCCAAGTGGTGTGAGTCAGGATGATGGTTTGGTTTCTCAGTTTCCTCTGTCACTTTCGTGGCACCACAACATATAGTTATTCTCTTCCCTTTTTAACACTCAGAGAATATGTGCACCAGAATGTGTGTGACTCAAATGCAGCCACCATTACTTACAAAGCATACTTTGCCTGCTGTAATTGGCAGCATCATAACTTTGCATGCTAAAACTTGCACAGCATTTAAAAAAATATTTGCTAATGATACTTTGTTCCTCAGGTTCTGATATTTCCAGAGGGAACATGTACAAATCGTTCATGTCTTATCACTTTCAAACAAGGTAAGGGGCCAAATGAAATCTAATGTAGATGTAAACGTTTTTTTTTTTTTATTTTACAACAAAACATGTTAAATACAAGTAAAATGACAACAGCAAAAGAAAAAACTACATTTACTTACTTATCTGTTGCTAACAGCACTTGGAGTATTGTCACTTCAACTTCAGTCTAACCCACTGAATGGAAAAAGAAACACTTGATACTACACAGCTCCATTCATTCATTGTGTGACTTGATCTGTGCATTGACTTGTGAGCTGATGGGTGAGGTGCGATGTCACTTTAGTTTAGTCAGAGAAATAACAGTGGCCATGTCTTTTTTTCATACCACGTGTTGCCAACCTCTAGGTGCCTTTATCCCTGGGGTCCCTGTGCAGCCTGTGCTTATGAGATATCCCAACAAACTGGTGAGTAGTTGTGATTGTTATACAGAAATGAAACATTTCACCTCATGCCTTAAGAGCAATCTTCACAAAGGCCAGGTTGCTGCACACTACTGGATTGTACTATGCTAAATATATGGAGATAGAGCCAAAGATGAAATACATTGTTGGTGAACAGTACACCCAGTTACAATATTAATCATTTATCTGTTTCCATCCAAGTAAAATGATGTGGTTTTATCTGTAGGCTGAATGTGCATATCTTTTACATATTGTTGACATCCTTTCATGTTGTGTACCATTTCAGTTTTTATTAATTCACCTGGCTGAACCATCAGACTCCACGGCAGTCAGTCACATAGACTGTTACTGTTACTACAGGCTTAGCTGTAACATACAGCAGCGCGTATACCATTCCATCCAAGTGTTAATGTTTAATGAGGCTTTATGTGTTTCCCTCCATTTTTCCTCTCCAGGATACAGTGTCTTGGACTTGGCAAGGTTTCAACTTCGTAAGTATGCTTCGTACAGTTGTTGAACTTGACAGGTTTCTCAAGTTTCACCTATAGTGTGTACGTTTGGTGAACGGGGTGTGCGCTACAGTAAACACAAGTATAACACAATAACAGCAACAGTATTGTCTTGTATTGTAATATCCGTTGGTATCATGGAATCACTGTATATAACTGACTGTCCTGCTTGTGCTGTGTGCAGGAAGACGCTGCTGCTCCTGACTCTGAGCCAGCTGTACACCACAGTCGAGATAGAGGTAACAGGCATTGTCCACCCTCATATAATTGCAACCTGCTGTAAAGTGTTTTTGCTCTTTTTTACACAGCATTAACAAAACATGATGTGAAAAAAATGGAAAAACAGTTCTTTGTTTTATATATTTGTTGTTATTTGTGATTTGTCCTCTAATGTGCAGCTTTATATGAATTCCATAAAGCTGCATCTGATTTGATGATGTTTTAAAATGATTTCAGCCTTATTGCTAGTATATCTGCTGCTGAGTTGCACTAAAAAAAGCTAAATACGAAACCTTAATTTGCTGAAATAAAGCTTTAATATAGATTTTAATATAGATTTAATGCTGTACGTCACCAACCTAAGCATGCGATGTGTTTGGTGTCCAAAAGTTTTGGTGTTTGCTTTCTGCGTGAGCTTACTTGTGATGTCTTGTAATGTTTTGCAACTGCTTGCTCCGTTCTTTCAGTTCCTGCCACCACATATTCCCTCAGAGGAGGAGAAGAAAACCCCGTCACTGTTTGCTAACAGAGTACGAGACATTATGGCCCAGTAAGTGTTCGCTGGTATTAAATGCACATTATAGTGCGTTTGCTCAAGCACACGTTACCACACAGTGCAATAGAAAAGCAAGAGTATACATTCTTATGCACGTAATGAATATGTTAAATACATTTGATGTAAGTTTAAGTTGATGATAAAACTGAATAAGTGAACTACATTAGTGTACAGTTGTTTTGGTTATTGCATTCCTCTTATCTGTCTGATCTTTGCATATCTTCACGGAGTGCTGTGTCTAGCTCTATCATGCGTCAAAAGCTTTGGAGCCAACCAGTGTGTATGCAAAACTTGTGCTCTCAGGGCTTTGGGAGTTCCAGTGACGGACCACACGTACGAGGACTGCCGCCTGATGATCTCAGCCGGAGAGCTCACGCTGCCCATGGAGGCCGGCCTGGTTGAGTTCACCAAAATTAGCCGTAAACTCAAGTAAGCGCACCTCACTTACGCACACTGTTGGCATCACCAGGCAGGGATGTTAACAATGACAAATGTGGCTCCTTGTGCCCTGCTCCCTCAGTCTGAAGTGGGACAATATGAGGAAGGAGCTGGAGTGCTTCGCAGCCATGGCCAGCTCTTGTAACGGAGGACGGATCACCATCGAGGAGTTTGCTGGGTTCCTGAAGCTACCTGTAAACCCAGCCCTCGAGGAGCTGTTTGCACTGTTTGACAGAGTGAGAGACATGTATATGAAATATTTAGTTTCCATATTACCAGAGCAACGCAGCGCACTGAGTTGTACCATTATCAATGACACACTGATATTCTCACACACACAGCCAGCGTGTGGGAACTGATTTTAGTGCATGAAAAATTGGTCCTGACACACCCTGCAGAAAACACACCATAATGACTGACAGCAGCTGGATTAACCACATACATATTGCATCACTGCAGAAAATGTGTACCTGTGGGGTTAGGGTTAGGGTGAAAGTAGAATTGGGAGAACATCATGGACACACCACTCAGGAATTTAAGCATCCTGGAACTATGGTGACAGTAGTTTGGCCTCCTACCAGAGGATTGGGTGGGACGAGATGATTAAAAGCATCAAAAACATCAAGTTCAGTCAGGATCCTTTTTTTCTAAGTAATAGAGAACTGTCATTTATAGGAACCACTTTCATCTCTTATGATTTACAACCCTAAATGACATTAACATTAAAAACTGTTGATGCCAGACAAAGTTCTGTATTTCCATAAAGTGTTAAGCACTATCCATAAAAATGACCTGTGCATTGAAAGGTTCAAGTGGTTTTATGGCTATCTTTCTGGCCCCGCCTAGAACGGAGATGGCACCATTGACTTCAGAGAGTATGTTATCGGCGTGACCATCTTGTGTCGACCAGCTAACACAGATGATGTTCTTCGAATGGCGTTCAAGGTAAGATAGGAATATTCTGACTGACATAAAGTATATGCAGTACTGTACTTTAATGGACACCAAATACACAGAAATCTGTGCGGTAGTATCCATTTCATTCTGTCACCCAAGCTTTTATTTCTTTAGCATGTAGTCAACAGAAATGTTCCACATCGGTCATGCTCATTCAGTTGCTTTACACATTTCCTGCTGACATTTGATAGTGCTGAATCTTGGATGGATTTTATCACTCTAACTTTAGTTGTAGTACCACATAAAGCAGGCTTTTTCTGAGATGCTGCAAGTAATACGATTTGTGATAATTCATGTGTGTATGTATGTTAATTATATATATATATATATATATATATATATATATATATATATATATATATATATATATAATGTTTCCTTTTATTCTACATATATAAAAGAACATCTTAAAATGAAATTACAAGTAAGCAGAACACAAAAAAAAGTATATTAAAGCTAAATCAACCAGTCCTGCATTTTAGTTGATCTTAGAGCAGAGCGGCACTGTAGGAAGAACAGAGGCAGCATTCAGAGAGGCTTGGATAATGTCAAGTTAACAATGTGTGTCTGTTGTGGAGAGCATGGAGTCATTTTGACGGCCATAAGGTCAAATGTGGTTCTGGACAAATGGTGGTTATGTTGTGTAACTGAAGAGTTATTTTTATCCAACTAATTTAGCAAAAAAAAAAAAAAGAACTTCCCCTATTTTCTGCAAGCTTTTTTTCACACTAAAATCACCTTTGTTTCTGCAAATACTACAGAGTGCAAAACATTTTTCTCTGTCTCCGTCTTCTCTCGTGCAGCTGTTTGATACCGATGAGGATGAGCGAATCACCCGAGAGGAGTTCACTGCTCTGCTGCGCTCAGCTCTGGGTGTGTCAGATCTGAACATGGCCAAGCTGTTCAAGGAGATTGATGCTGACTGCTCTGGTTTCATCACCTTCAGTGAGTAGGCCCTGCCTTAATGTAAGGGTCTGATGCCAAGCTACATTTTGGTCTTTTAACCTCCTTTTTGTATCTCCACTAGGATATTACAGAATGCGGATATGTGTGGTAAATAATCGTGCACAGTATTTTATCATTACACTAATGCTCCTCTCTATACCTGTGATTTTAGATGAATTTCAAGCCTTTGCCACGAGCCACCCAGAGTATGCCAAGCTCTTCACCACCTACCTGGAGCTTCAGAGATACCAGGCGATCCAGGAGGCGAGGCCGGGTGACCTGGAATTGGCCGGCCAGACCGGTTTTGGGGAAGCACAGGAAGACAGCACCTCTGACAAGAAAGATGACTGAGGCCGAGGATGAGCGCAAACTCTCCTTTACTGCACTGAGAGATAGAGCACTGTATCCACTGCACTGAGAGGGAAAATGCAGAAGTGTCACATGCCCTTTTTGCAACTTCAACTCATTTGCCCCAGCGGAGCCATATTATAGGTCATGTGCTTGCCTTTTTATAGATGGTTTTTAGAGTGCTTACTTTCAATTTTAGTGCCTTATAGAGATTTTAAAGAACGACTTCCCCAAGCCACTCCACAAGAGATGTCTTACTGCAGACTTTTGTCATCCCTAAAGTTTTGTGTGTGTGCGTGTTTTGCTAATGTGTCCACCCAAAAAAAAAAAAAAACAACAAAAAAACAAAAACAAATGAGAAGTTATTCATAGGATGAAAATAAGCCAGACAACTCATGTAGGCTGTCATCAGAGTTTTAACTGTCTAAACCATGCAATCTTTAGAGTTCTAATGTTAGTGACAGTGTTTTATGATATACTTGAATATTTTTTTCCAGATCATTGTACACTGCCTCACCACTTTTGTCTTGCTGAAATCATTCTCTGTAGCCTGAGCTTACCCTCGGTTTGACTTAGATGAAAGTAGTTTTGTGTACCTTCTCCTTTTGTCTTTGTGGTCCTCTGTAAATGACTGGAAAAAAAAGCCAAACAAACACCTTTTTATAATAATGATAATAAGCAAAGAGCAAATAATATAAGCAAAGAGTCCTCGTGTTTCTGTGTTACAGTATAATTAGTGTACAGTAAGCTTTATTAAGATCTTTCCAATCTGGTAACCCACAGATGTTCTGTATTAAAGCTATGTCTACGAAGAGCATACATGCTGTGTATTACACTTTTTTCCAGCGCTCAGGGACACAGACCTTGTAAGACGGCTGTATAATTAGCCAGAGGTTTGCTTTGCATGTGTATCCATTTGCATTTCTACTGAAGATTGTTGTTGCTGAGACAGCAGCACGTCTACACAGCTTTAGGTTTACTAAAGCAAATCAACTACTGAAAATAGGGCAATTTGTGAGCAAAAAGGCAACAGTGCTTCTTCACAGCAGTATATCCTAGCAGGGTATGCTTTCAGATTAACTAGCGGCACTGCTATTTATTTAGCAAGGTGCATTGCAGTTATGTGATTCTTTTTTTTTCTTTTTTGGTCACACTGCAGAGTTTGCTTTTCAAAATAAAATTAGAATACAATTTAACTTTTGCCTGTGTTTTTATATTCACCACAGAAGCAAATTTGTAATGGCTTTTGCAGACTTTGTTTGTAATGAGGCACACACCACAGAGGCTGCACTGCTGGCTCTCTAAACCACCAGCAGGTGGCAGCAGTCACCTATAACAGTTCCATTTTGTGTTTGTTTTTCTTCTGCTTGTACCAGTTTGAGTTTTAAACCTTCTCCATCTTAACCATTTTGGCCTGTCCTTTGAATGTTAGGGCTGGACAACAATGAGGTTTAGGAGAGCACAGCTGTGCATGCATGTCTGAAACACCTGATCCTCAAAAGCTTTGCTGTTTTTAAAAACAACAAATAAACTGGGCAATGACTCCAAGCCTGAAATCTTCTGACCTGGATTATGATTTGTGCAAAGCGAATATTTCTGTTGCTTCAAATGTTACATTTAATCATGAGTGACCTCTGGCACCAAAACAGAAGGCAAGGCGTGCCATGAATGATTTCTGTTATCATCTTAATATTTTCATACCAGCAGAATATAAAGTGAGTCTTTTATCTGGAATGTAAACATTTCAATAAATCTTTCTTTTTTATCATTCAAGGCGCAGCTAACTATAACTATCTTAAAATAAATAATTACATCATTATGACTTAGTATGTGTTGTAATTGCTGGATTTATCTGCATGGCAGAATTGTTTGTGTCCCATTTCTTTTAGCCTTTCTTCGAGCAATCCTGTTTTCACTGAGGTGTGGGAAGAAGACTGGATTTTGAAGAGACGGGGTAGTTGTTTGAGTGCGAACTCTCCTTTACTGCACTGAGAGATAGAGCACTGTATCCACTGCACTGAGAGGGAAAATGCAGAAGTGTCACCTGCCCTTTTTGCAACTTCAACTCATTTGCCCCAGCGGAGCCATATTGTAGGTCATGTGCTTGCCTTTTTATAGATGGTTTTTTAGAGAGAGTGCTTACTTTCAATTTTAGTGCCTTATAGAGATTTTAAAGAAGGACTTCCCCAAGCTAGGGCACAGCTGTACATGCATGTCTGCAACACTTGACCCTCGAAAGCTTTGCTGTTTTTAAAAACAACAGATCAACTGGGCAATGACTCCAAGCCTGAAATCTTCTGACCTGGATCGTGATTTGTGCAAAGCGAATATTTATGTTGCTGCAAATGTTACATTTAATCATGAGTGACTTCTGGCACCAAAACAGAAGGCAAGACGTGCCATGAATGGTAGCTGTTTGTAAATGAAACATTTTATCACATTTTTATTATTAAAGAGACAATGTAGAACGGTCCATCTGAGACTGGAAGAAAAATTTACTGTGTTGGTAAAGATGTGTTTTTGTTGGTCTATACCATATGTGCTCAGATATTCTGTTAAGATAACATAGATTTTGTGTGAATCAAATGTAATCAGAGTGCAAAAAAATAAACCTTTTCCCATACATTGTCCCTTTTTTTGTAAGTTATCTATCTGCTTATTGGCCAAGGAATTACTGTTAAGTGCTGAGACCATGAATCCATTTTGGCACAACTGCTTATTCCAGCTCAACTGCTGTCGGGTGAGAGGTTCACCTGTAAGGAGGCCAGTATGCTAACACAAACCCAACACATGCTGTTCTCGATACAACTTGCGTGAATGTTCTCGCACGCACACAAATGCCCAGAAAAATGCAGCCGTGCTCCATATGCACAGTGGAGGCTGAAATGAGTGATGGAGAGCGGGTCGCTTCATTAAAAGCCCGCTGTTAGACAAACTGTGATTACCAGCTGTGATTTCCACCTTCAATTTGTTTTAACCTTTTCAAACGTACAGAGGCTCATTTCATTTTAATCAAAATTGATGAGATGGCATGGAATCAATTAAGTCACATTGTTGCCGCACTCGCAACAGTGTGATTCCTCCCCTACCCACGGCTCCCGCTCTCCTCTTTGGTCCCACACCGCTCCATCCTCCCTCTTTCCTCCGCATGGCTGTTGTATATTGCTGTATCCATTTCAGTCCTGCCTGGGGGGTGATCCTGTCGCAGTAGATTTCAGGAGATATGTGTTGGTAATCCAATTTGGTCTCCTCAGGACCTGAGTGAGTGAGCGGCTTCTGTTTATGGACCCAAGCTGGACACAGGCCTCATACGGATGGGGGACTCTCTGTGCCAGGCAGGAAGGAAAGGTCAGAACCGACAGGCTTCGCAGTTAAATTGATGTGACACTACTGTGTGCTTCAATTTAACCAGGTACCCAGCTTTCTCAGGCAAAATGGGGGTGAGTCTTTAGTTCCACTCCACAAGTTTAGACCCAGTCAGCCATTTATTTCAAAACCTTTTGGGGGTATTTCACCTATTCTATAGCGTTCATGGGTTTGACTTAAGAACATTATACAGCACTTACCCTCTTTAATATATTCTAACTCTCCTGTCCACTGAAAGACACACGTTGTACATGCACGACTACAAAAACACAATACAACACACTGATTCATTGTCGATTTCATCGTTCACCAATGCGTTCAACAGTGCAATTTCTGGGAACAGCGACTGGACTTCATTAGTGAGGGACATTTCAGGAATGTTACATGTGAATGTTACATAAGAGGAAGAAATCCAAGTTATTTTGGCATTACATTCCTATAGAATAGACCTTCCTGCTTATAACAACAGGATACCTGGGTGTGTATGTACACTCCTGTGACCGCTCCTTTGTCCTGCATGACGAACATGGATGTACTGCCTCAAACATTTAGCACAGTTTGCATAAACTAACGCAAGTGAGCAAAAATACTGGAGGATAAGGTGAAGACATGAAGCACATGACTGAAACAGTGACTGACAGGCAATATATGAGCATCTGATGCTAACATTTAGCGAAATATTCAAAGCCTGGGTACTTTGTTTTTCATGGCTTTAACAGTCGTCCAGTGGAAATATTCAAGACATCCCATACATCATTTTGTACACATTTCCCTTTTGTTCAGTAAGACATACTGGGTATTGACAAGCAATGGGGTGGTATAAAAGTCTCTATATCTGAACAATGCTTGGTAGTGTGGCACACTGTAGGTTTGAAAAGATGAACCCACTGCTTTGTCCGCTCACAGAGGGGATATGGATTTGATCCAGCTGCTCAGTGCAAAGAGTTCATTTAACTCAGATGGGTGTTTACTTCTATAGACGCTGGCATGGTGTGGATCTTCACACATTTGTGATGCGAGTAACGCACCCTCAATCTCACACCCACACATCTTGCACCACCCTTGACTCCTGTCGGCTTGAGCATGACAAGCTGTCTCCTTCGGCTTTTCGGGGAGTTCCGCCAAAGCTCATTGTTACGTTTCCTTATCGCGCCAGATGACACCTTGTTGATTTTCTCTGTCCTATTATTCTCTCAGGGAAGTGATTGTTCCTCATTTCCTGTGTGATGGTTTGTACGAACAGCATAGGTCCTGTTGAGGGCAAGGTTTGTGGAACCATATGAAACATCAGTGGTCCAGTACCGGTATCTGCAGCCCAGGTTTGTTTTCTTGCTCAATGTTTTGGGTGTTCCACATCTCCGCGTTTGAGTCTGTTCCAGATGGTTTCTTGGATGGGGGCAACAACCCTTCTTGTGTAATAATCGAGGATGGGTCAGTGTAAGGTTATTGAAAAGCCATTTGTCTTTTACTTATCAAACTGGCCAAATGTGGTGTTGAAGTGTTTATATGTTCCAAATAAACTTAAACTCATCCCTTTACACTTTTTGAGACGAGGAATACAACATGTTCAATCACTGTAACCCAATGTTTATCTTTTTTTGAGGAAACAAGTGACAGAAAGTGTGATGTTGAGTGTTTATGACCGCCCATTATGTCTTGTGCAACAACTACATGCAGGGAAATTAGGAATGTCAGTATGTCCCTTATGGGGCATGTAAATTCAGCCGGAATCTTACTGTGAGACTTGTCGATCAATCAGGCTTTTTTTTTTTTCCCATTTTCACAAACTGTTCCAACAGCAATCACTGCCTCCTGCTGTCAAGCCTCCCTGTCTGTGCCCCCTAATTACTACCCACCATTCAAACTCAACTTGTGCGTACCCCCTATTGTGTTCTTCACTCACCAGTCGCTTGGGGATTGCAGGGGTGTGACCCGCTGAAAGATAAAACTCTTTGATATATAGATGAAGGGGACTGCCAAAAACCTGGTTATTATTTTAAGCATCTTGAGGACAATGGCACCACATTCTCGCAGATTTATTTTGGCGCGTAGGTGTTGCCTGAAGCACGAGATGAGGTGCTGATAAAGAGCTCACTGTACTGGTCTGCACCTTTTGGTGGTATACATCCCAGATGTAGTGTGTGTGCTGCTGAGAAATGTTGCTCTCTGTGACTGGACCTGTGACTCACACTGCTATTTCTTCTCTCTGAATGTATACAGCAAATAGGGAAGGACTTAACATAGCTGAGGTGCTTAAATCTCTACAGATACTAGTAAAGCCCGGAGAGAACCACTTTACACTCCTCTTTTCATGAGGCCTGGAGATATTTAAGCCAGAGTTTTAATAGGGTGCTAAGCAAAACCAACACACAGTGCTAATACTTTAAGTCTGTGGAATGACAACGAAAGAAAAGCAAATGCTTTTATTTGTGAGTTGAAGGGTCGTCAGTGTCAGAGTGTCACTTTCAACGTATCAAAGTATCAACGTGCACTTTCCAAATCTTTGATTCCTTGTTCGCGCATAAAATCTGGAAAATAGAAGTTAAGTTGTGTCATAAATTATGTTGTAAATGATGAGTCATTCTTATTTGTGGATTAGAGTTAAGGTGCTTTTTACGATGAGGGCTTGACACTAATGGCAGTAAATAGGCATTATAGGGAGCGAAACTGTGAGGTCATCTAAATACTAAGGGAAGGTGGGTGAAAGGTTGTGAAGGTGTGTGTGTGTGTGAGGGGGGGATGGTGCTGCATTTGGATGGCTATAGTTTATTAGGTAATGTAAAGAAGAAGCAGTGCACTGTTTGCACATCTAAGTACGGAAGAAAAAGGACAGAAAGGAACAGAAGCAGAGATCTTTGTGGTGACCCCAACCAAACACGCAGGTTAAATCCACAGGGTCATACTGTGAGAGGCTGCGTCTTGTTTCATTAGTTTCTCGTGCTCGGGTCAACCTTGGAGAGCTTGAACCTTAAGAAAGGGAAGGTAGGTCTCAAGAATTGTACAAAGCCAGAAGCAGGGATCCTGGATGATGGAGGTAAAAGGTGATGGATGAAATAAATTTGCCTCAGGCTAACTTGTACACCTCTACAGGTACAGCATCGAGGTCAAGGTTACAGGTTCAATTTCTACTTTTTATTATATTCTCAATATGTCACCAATTATATGCACCTGCTCTACGTCTGCAGGTCACTCCTGAGGGCAGTTTTCATCAAGCTGTGCACATGTAAATTACGTGTGCCTTGAAATTTTAAGAAACCCATTTGGTGGATGTACAACATCACACAAATTTAGAAATAAGCTCCCTGTCGTACAACATCATAATGTCAACACAAAACATTTGGTCATTTTTGGATACCTGACAATACAAAACAAAGTGCAAAAGAATAGAACTAATTCACGAGAAAACAACAGTAATAACACATTATCCGTCCTTGTTACCTGTTCCTTTGCTTTACCATCGCTGCAGTTATTCAATCTTCACAAACAAAATGCCCAAAACCAGCCCTATTAGGGTTTTATAAAACAAGCACTGGAGAGCAAAGAGGACATTCATTGACTTTAATGGGATGAACTGATCAACCATATCTAATAGAAATCATTGCCACTGGCAAAAGCTGCTGTAGAATTGAATTACACATGGAACACAATGCTTTTATGGCTTCTTAGAAAACTGTAATTCAATCTGGTTAGTACAGAGAAGAAACAGATAAAGTCCAAACATTAAAAGTTTTGTTGTATGTGAAATTCAAGTACTAATATAAAGCTAAAGGTAACGTAATCTCATGTCTCTTGTAAAATGTTAAAACCAAACCCCAGTCTGAAAAGTAAAGACACAATCTGTTTTTTTCACCTGCCTGCTCTCAGACATTGAAATCAAATAAATACACGCCCATAACTTATAAAGTTCACATCAAGCTTTTCTGATCAGAATATCTGATTTATAGAAAAGTCAATGTGTCATATTGTGCTCCACTCATCATGGATTTATCTGAAAAGCACTCTGCTCCCGACTGATTGCTGCAGTGAAAAGTCAGAAGATGCGCAATAAGTTTATGGGAACTTGGGCTCAGACGAAAAGCGATCATGCCAAGTCGACATCAAACTGGAGAGAAAGTGTTCAATTATATAATATCACGTGGAAGGGAGAGAGGAAACCGATTTAAAAGCTCGCATTTTATATCGTCGCTGCTGGAGAAGGCGAGTCTTATAGTTCCTTCAGAATGGGCAGTCTTCCCTCAGACGCATCTGGACAACAGCAGCATCGGGTCATGGAGAGGTGTCCCTAGCTCCACCAAGTACGGAGGACAAGCCTTTCAGTTTGCAGACCTTTAAATTGCTTTAGCAACGGTGACATTTTTAAATAACGATCTATCTTTCTCGTTGTCCTTATGAGTGATGTTTTGGGTAATTGTTTGATTGAGTAGACCGTTTAGCGCGCACAGTGCGCTCGGTGTGCGCGGTGACGTAGAGAGGATTTCGCTGTGAAGTATCTTTCACTTGATGCCTGCCGCTGCCGTGCATCAGCCGACAGATACGATGTTTTATTCAAATTCTGTGCTGCCAGCGCACACAGGCACCCAGGCTGCCTGCTAAAGGAGGAATAATGTCACCCGTTCCTCCCTGGCAGTCGGCACCTGTGTTTCTCGCAGCGCGCAACTGTGCTGAAACTTTACGCACAGACACCGAACCTCTCCAAACTCTCTGTTTCTCTTCCCTCCCCTCCAGCCCATGTACGCGGAGGTGTCAGCTGTAGTTTCGGTGGAGAGCACTCGCTCATCGGGTTTTCGTCAGCGGGACCGCCGTCCTCATCCGAGCGCACCGACTCCGACCATCTGCTCCGCCAGAACCCGCAGGGGGCCGTGAGAGCACCGGGCCAGCGCGGGCCGAGTACGCACCGCAGACAAGATGAACATCCAGGTTCTGCCAGAGCACAAGCTGTCTTCGGTGGCCCCGCTCAAACAGTGCAATGTGGAGAAAAAGGAGGTAGAACTGATACTGGTGAAGGACCAGAATGGCGTCCAGTACACCAGCTCCTCCATCATTCCCACCCCCGGTCGCCACGCAGGGCCCCCCGGATCCGAGGACGACCGAGAAACTTGGGGCAAGAAAATAGACTTTCTCCTGTCGGTCATTGGCTTCGCGGTGGACTTGGCCAATGTCTGGAGATTTCCTTACCTGTGCTACAAAAACGGAGGAGGTGAGTAAAGCGTGCATTTCTGGACGATTAACGCGCGCACACAGACGCTGAAACACTGAGAAGAAATCACACAACTTAGAGTGGCGCGCTGCCAAGATCGGCTACTAAATCCTTGTAGTGCCAAGAGAATTAAAAATACAAAAAGTGTGACTGCTGCACTGCACTGTTGCACTGCAAGTTAAAGTAAGTCTCCACAGAAGAATTATAGTAGTTTTCTCTTCACTGAGGTACTGTGTCTTTTATATTCAGAGGTCAGGTGCTACAGTGTTGCTATTTTCTTTTACTGTCAACATATTTCAAAGAATTTGCTGAAACCATCTAACAAAGCAAATATTATACAGTGCTGTAACTTTAGATCAGATTTGGGTTATTCTGCTTTGTTGTTGTTTCAATTTTAGTCCCAGGTGCATTAATGGGGAAGTGCATTTAGCTTTCATGATGAAGGAAATACCTCATTTCATCAAGGCATGCACATGGAAAAGGACACTGTGTGAAACATCTACAACTTCACTGTGTCTTGTGTGAGTGTCACCGTCGATAGTTCGTGGGAAGTGACAAGATCTCATCTCATTTCACACATTTCACATTTCATTCATTTTATTTGAACCTGTTGAATCCACAGTTTAAACATCCTGCAAGATCTATCTGAGAAAACAAACTGTGGAAATATAAGTGGCCCGGCTCGGGTTATTCAGCAAGTAAGGATGCAAAAGAACAAAACAACAACAACAAAAAAAAAAACACAAGAAACTGAAGGTGCACTGCAGTGAGGGGGTTCAAAAAGCAGATTGTTTTTACAGTTTACCCTTAATATATATATATATATTCCTTTCAAATGTTTCCAAAGACTGGGCGGAAAACTAATTATGTTGTTACTTTAAAATTTCTTTCATTTTGTGTCACTTTCAGTATTCGCTTACATGATTAAAGAAATGTCTCCTCTCAGAAAAGGCATGTACACGTGGAAAGCCACTGCTCTAAAACGGATCTGTAACACTTCATATTATCAGGTGAATAATGAAATGTTTTAGCATCTGCTGTATCCAGCTTAAAGTTTAGTATAACGTTTGTTCGCCTGGTCAGACAAAAAATTTGGAAACAAGTGGGTGAGCTAAGGCTTACTTGCCAAATTGAACACCGAAGCTGCACCGTAGTGAAAGAAAAAAAAACCCTACAGTGTGTGTTGAATCAACAAAGAGTTGTTTTAAACACAATGTTGTTTTACCGTCAACAAACATGACAACAGAGTGCTCGCTGGAAGGTGTGCCCCATCCTCTGTTTGCCTCCGTGTCCATTCATGTGGTGAAAAATTAACATGTTGTACTTGGTGCCCCAAAGGGTCAACTCCAGCACTGGCCTGTCAATCATATTGGCTCTCAGCAAAATGTATTCATTACAAGAGATAATGTGTCATTTGTGATGGACAACGTCAAGAACAATTCAATTATAAGAGGTCATTTCCTTGTTGGTGGATGTGCTACCGAGGCACAGCATGAAAATAGCTGCGAGCCTTCCTGCTTGTGTGCTGTGGTCTGATGGTGTGTTGTTTTTCCAACAATGTCAAGACCCCCAACCGCCGTTTTTTTGTTTTTTCTTTCCCCTTCTTTTTTTGTTTTGTTCAAGCATTTATTTCCGCAATGAGCACCCATCTAACGATATCTTTTTACTACAAGCAAAATAAAAGTCATGCCAGCAGTATTGCTAAAAAAATACTTGAAAAGGCACAGTATGAAATGTGATTATTTCTCTTTCCAGGTGCTTTTTTGATCCCATACATTCTTTTCTTGGTCATTGCGGGGATGCCATTGTTCTACATGGAACTTGCCTTGGGCCAGTACAACAGGGAAGGGGCAGCTACAGTTTGGAAAATATGCCCCATCTTTAAAGGTGAGCTTTAATGCAAACACACACATTATGTACACAAGTACGCTCAAATGTGAACCTTCATGTCTGTTTATTTCAGCCTTTCTCTAACCTCCTGTACCACACTCAGCTCAGTCATACTCTTTTTTATTTTTTTGCTTCTCTTTAGTGTCTTGCCCTTTCATTTCATCCCTTTGTTCTTGTCCTTTCCCCTCTCATAGGTTCATAAGTGTCACTTGTAACTAATCTCTCTGTCACATTGCCTCTTCTCTGTTTCACCTCCTTGTAATTTTTGGTCTTTCCATTTGCACTTGCGGTCTTTTACCCCGTCTGTGTTTGTACAAATGGCAATTTCAAAAGAGTGAAGCAAAATCAAAGCAGTCTTGTGTCCATGGCAAGCTGAGAAACACAGTTCTGGTCAATTTAAATTCAAGGCAATAAGTGAAATTAATCAGGAACTCAACCAAATACCTCAAATGAAACACGATTTGTTATGTACTATTATTATAAAGTTTGATCATTTTCTAAATAAACTGTCTTACATGCTGTAGATTTATGTTGTATAAACTCTAAAGTCCATAATATGATATTGTTAATGTCCAGTTGATAGAATGCAAATTTCCATTATAGCTAGTTCTATAAACTGGGCTGCATACTGATGACGATTTGATGATGAACTTAACTATAAAGTCAAATCTCAAAATGCTGTCCTGATTAGCATTAGCTTGTATAGATCAGTGGGAAAAGGAGAGCTAAAAACATGCACTGGTAACCCTCTAGAGTATGACCTGCAGTGTACTGTGTAATTCTTCTCAATTTACAGTGTAATCTGTACCAGTGCAGTACGTACTGATAGATGAATGTAGGTACAAGGGAACAAGATGTGAAGTGAGAATTTATACTGTAGATATTTTTTAACTAAAGAGTACCTCTCATATTAGTACTATTAGTACTATTAGTATTGACCGACTGAGCAAAAACCTACAAGTCTGGGGGGCATGGATTAATGAGCATGTACTATGTAGCATTTTATAAATCAGAATGACCATATATTATGTATCTACACTGGAGGAGTACGAATGATAACAAAAGGAGATAGGCTAGTTACATACTTCCTAGATAACTGGGACACATTTGTGTTTTTGCTTCGGAAGAAACAACAGAGGTTCAGGGAAAAGAGTTAAGAACATAATGTTACATACAGGGAACTTTAGGAAACCTGATGTAGTTCAATAACAATATAAAACATCTGTATTGTATTGCGTCCCTTAAATAATGAGTATAACGAGTAGGATTTTTCTAAAGCAACAATGTAAAGACTCATAAAAAATAAATCCTCTCAATCATCACTTATGGCCCACTGAAAGTGTGGCGGTGTCTGTATCTGCAGAGACCCTGTCCTGTGCCTGGGTTTTATTTATTATTATTGAAACTCATGAAGCTTATTTTTTTTTAATAACGTTTCTGGGCATCAGCTTTTGGGCGGTGGTGTGTAACCCCCAGCCAACAACAGCTTTCAGGGTGTGAGCGGCGGAAATCTGTAACAACTCGGCGAACACTTGCCAGATTGTAAGCACGTGACACCACAGGGAGCATGTATGGTTTGAGCTGGGGAGGAGGGGTCAGCTTTGAATGCTGCCTTTACAAACAGCACCCGACAAATCCTGCGTTTTATACCTTTAACGGCAGCTTCATAGCAGACAGTCTTCGCTGTCACTCACTTGTGACCTGTGCATGGTTATCAACGACGGTCAGGCTTATATTAGGGTAGTCCTCTGGTAGTTAGAAATACTTAATATGTAAGTTTAAATCTCTACCAAATTCCAGACTGTTTTTCAGTATCTCACACTACCTCCATCACATTACAATTGGTATCCGGTGGTTAAACAATACCTATAGTATAAATACTTTCAATGTTACTCCCTTCCACAACTTTAGATCATGTTCCCTTGAAACTACATGTATCCATCACAACATACTGTAATGGTGCCTCTCACTAGCACTAAATATTACACTGTACATTGGAAAGTATTTCACTGTATTTTGTGGGCTGAAATCTAAAGCAATACCCATGCATCTGATAAACTAGCTACACATAAGACCTGACTTGATCTTACTTTGAAGTCTCTTATTCAACAGATTATTATTATTTCATACAGCATGTTTCAAATATTGTCAGATAAGTACCTCTGTCCACACAATGGAACCAGCACCGGTCTTTGCTTTTGTTGGCTTCGGCAATGAGTAGGGTTTGTTTTTTTTTTCCTGCCTAAAATGAGTGGGTGACAGGTTTACAGCTTCTCCATTTTCATGTAAGGAAATCACATTCCAGTGGAGACAAAAGAACCTATCCAAGAATTTACTAAAACAAAGTGCGAGTGCCAAAAGTCCTCACTAATAACCCTGTTTTTCTCAGGTGTGGGCTACACAGTGATCCTCATAGCCCTGTATGTTGGCTTCTACTACAATGTCATCATTGCCTGGTCCCTCTACTACTTGTTCTCCTCCATGACCAATGAGCTGCCATGGCTTAAATGTGGCAACAGCTGGAACAGTGTGAACTGCACTGATCCCAAATACATCAACGGATCCGTCCTCGGCAATGGGACATCTTACTCCAAGTACAAGATCACCCCGGCAGCAGAGTACTATGAGTGAGTGATATTCAGATTAATTCACTTATTAGAGAGTGACCCATGTAAATCATTGCATGATTCAAGCATTGGTATCTGCCGATACCGAGTTCTGATCCGATACTTTTACTTTTTACTTTTTACTATTTTTTGTACTTTTTGTGTACTCACTTCAAGTACACAATCCACACTTCAAGTACACTGTGGTTATTCTAATATTGTGGACAGCTGAATAGCTCTGCAATACAATAAGAAAAAAATGCCTAGCTGCTCCTTATTTTTTTTTACAAAATAACATAACATGGAGCCCTAGAGTGAGACAAAAATGAAAATTTTTAAGGCCACGTTTTACTACATTGACATCTCTAAATGCTATTGTGTTTTGATTAAGTTGTACACACGAGTACATACAGAGAGCCAGCCCTATGCTCCAGCTTTTCCCTGGAGAATGGACCACTCCGCATCTGATCACGTATTGGTTTTACTTATAATAATGCCATCCAAAGCAGGTTTTGTCACTATGTCTTGATAACTAATCCCTAAAATAAATTAAAGATTTAAGAGTCCTTATCCACTCTGAAGACAGGGGCCTTAAGCAAGGGCTGGCTGGGATGAATGACTTGGCCTTGTGCACTGCCAAAAATATTTAATTTTTTTGTATAAATAATCAAAAACATGCAAACAAGTTGTATCATGTGCACATGTAATAGCATTTGTGGCACTCTATGTAGTAAAATGTGGCCTTGAAATATATATTTTTTCTCTCTATGGCCACTCCTTGGCTCCATAGTATAAAATCACAGACCCACAGGCAGGCCTTAGGCCCTGCTCGATACACACACACACACACAGCTCAGTGGAAGAGAGATGGAGGGTTAGAGAGTTGACGATGGCTTCACCCGTTGTGTTGCTGTGCTTTAAAGACTCGTGAGTAAAAACAACTGATGTAAATCAGAAGATCAGATATAGTTGATACCGATGAGTAAAAAACGCCTTGATCAGCCCCAATACTGATATTTGAGATAGGATCAGGACATCCCTACTTACAACACATTTTGCCAAATCAATAGAAAAAAATAACAAAAAATCCCACATCAGATCAAATAATCCACAGTCACATTATTGCGTGACTGCTCTCAGACTCTCCCTGGCAGCACTGTTTAGTGCAGAGTAACAACAATACAACAGTAAGACATGAAGGCTGACTCTGTCACAACTCCGGAAAAGCAGGACTGAACCCACACAATGCAGGCACAGTGATAGACATTAGGGCTGCAACTAACAGGTTCTTACACTCAGGTTCAGGTGCTGGTTCTGGTTAGATAGCACAGGCAGAGAGTAGCAAAGGGCTGGTCAAAAGACTGCAGAGATTTTTAACAAAGTGGGACCAGGTGAGCAGGTGGGCGTGAAGGGTCAGCTGACCAGGACGGTAGTGCGAGGTGTTGTTGCAGGGAAAGCGGGAATGGCTGGATGAGGGAGTGAGGTAACTGGGACAGGCGACAGAAGACCTAGTTTGAGGACATCTGGTGGACAGGACGAGAACTCATGGGAATGTGGCTGGAGGAAGGAACAGGTCGACCATGACAAAATAAGTTTAAAAAAAAAACAAAAACAGGATATTTGGTAAATGTCAAAATGCAGTGATCTCAATCACTGCTACCTGGATAAATGCTACTATTTAAATATTAATTACAGTATTTTCAAAATTGCAAAAACATCAGAAGCTTTGGTCTGCATGGAAATGTAGCTACTTTCTTTGTATTTATGTTTGCATGTTTTGTTCATTGTCTCTTTGTGGATGTTTATTTCATTTGGGCACTTTCAACTTTTAACTGGTTCAATTTGCCTGAGTCACAGCATTTACAACAGTGCACCAAAATCAACAAACAAGATCACGTGGAAGGGAATGGCTGAATAGTAATAGTACAGTATGTACATCCCCATGTAACAGATGAACCACTATCCCAGTGAAGAGGGTGGCTGGTCACTGAAACGTGAGTAGAGGACTCCAAAATGACCCGGGCATAAATGTTTGCACTATAAAAAGGTGTATACATAAAAAGTTCAAATGCACTCTTTGAAGTACACGAAAAAAGCTCCATCTGTTTATACTTCAAAGACAGCCAGTTCTTCCCCAGCTTCTGTGAAGACTCACTGTGCAGCCCAGAGGAAGTCTGTGAAGTGACTTGGACAGTACAAGGGACACATGCTAAGTGTGACGCACAGAATACATTGAGCATCCATCCCAGCAAATAATTGGGCTTGTAAAAGTTCCACTCCCATTCAGCTGGGCTGCACTGCCTCATACATGTTTATTTAATCAGTATTTCTGGATATCTTTTCCAGGAACCCTCAAACTTGATATATTATAAGTGAATAAATGCTTTTCCTTAACATGAGGCGGTTAGCATTCACATGAAAACCACTTTTAAAAAAGTGATGCAATATTGCTCAATGAGTAGACATGGTCCATTAAATCAGAAGGCAAACCATATATTCCAGCTGGACTGTAACACAGTCACAAGAAGAAAAAAAATAAGTTGATGTGCATCGACAGACTGACAACAATAGGTGTACTTCAACACAGATCTTTCATGGGGTTAGGCTCTGAAGGGGACAATAAATCCTCGTGCTTGCAGCTAGCTTTGAGTACAGGAGCAATGCCAAGGCACAGCATGAAAGAGGGAGGCCAACTGAGTCAACTGTTCTGTTGCTTTACCTGCACTGTGCAGATTTGTGTCCATCAAGCAGACATCTTGATAGCATTAATGTGCAGTCACGTCTCTGGCCATTTGATAAATACAAGTCTAATATTTCCTATTTTCCTTTTTTCATCATAGGTTAAACTCACAAGTAACTCATCGGTAGTTCATCAAATAAAATGTGAGCTATCAGCTCAACAGTATTACAGCTGTATGATCAAACTTTATAAACACGGTTCACTCATTACATATTTAAAATGATGCTACTTCATTAGTGAATATCATATGATGAACAGCTGACTACAGCAATTTACAATTATTGATCTCATACAAATTAAACCTCATACTATGCCGCTATATGTAGCAAAAAATGACTTAAGTTGATTGTAGCTGAGAAGAGAGCAAGCTAGTGTGAATTTAACATCATGCATAAGAATTTACCGATAATATAGAGATTACACCTGACTTGGCGATATGAAAAGGAATTTTAGATCATGTGAAAGGGCCTGTTTGGAAGATGAGGAGTTGAAGGGGCCATGTGAGGACAGTCAAAAACAGGGCCTCTGCCAAAAGACTGACCTGGACACAAGAGATCTGGCCATTTCTCTGTTAATAATTTGATAACTTGTGCAGCCTCGGGAGATCAAAGGAACCTCCCAGATGTTAAACTCCCAAATCACAGCATCATGTCTATTATCTCTACAGGATAAAGCTGTCCCATTGCTGTCTCATTGCTTAAAGGCATGTGAGTCACGCAGCAGTCAGGATGGGCTTTCAGAGCTCTTGAGCTGCCAGTATGCTTCATCAGAAGTGCTTGTGAAATGGTCCAACAGCTTTGGAAACCCCTTCCCTACCTTTATGACTTTGGAATTGGGAAGGTTGCGTAGTTTTCTTAAACCGACAACATGACATTTACGTCGACTGGCCAGATGTGTGGAGGTGAGAAAATATGCAATTTCAACTTTCAAACTTTCTTTTATCATTCTCTACAGAGTAATTTCTGTCACTTGTGATGTGTACAACCGAGTGAAACGCTACGCATGTCTTCCAGAGATTGTCTGTGCACTGTTAAACCATATTTGAACAATCTCACCCATCTCTGATTTTTTTTAGCTTATCCTGGCTAAAAAAAAAGATCAAGGGCAAAAGGAAAAAAAAAAAAAAAAAAAATCAGGCCATCTAGTCCCAATTTCCATGGAAACAAAGTAATACAATTAAGTGGCCATGCATATTTCATCTCCCTGATTTGTGGTTATGGATGCTCTTGTCCAAAATGCTATGTAAATGTAAAATGGTACATTTGAAGAAAAACACTGGGTTTTCAATGAAGGCTCTGTGCTTGCAGGTGTAATCAATGAAAATGTTAACTTTTCAGAAAAAAGAAAAAAAAGCTGGCAGTATTTTAGCCTGGTGTCTAGAGTATTTAGTTGTACATCCTAAGAAGTTGTACATGTTATGGGACAAAGCTTAAATACTGTACACACCTCTAAAACTGCACATGAGCATATCAACTAAACCTCAGACTTAAATATACAGTTAAAATGATGATGACAACACCAATCCACACACATCCATATCCTTTCCCTTCAGATCTAGCCTGAGGCGACCACAACTGATTTCATGTCAAGGATAACTAGACTTGATAAATAGCCCTCATTTAACCAAAAAGATCTAATTACATAGACAGTTGAGAAGATTGCTTTCACTTCAGTCTCACACACAATTGAACATATTTGTTGAAAGAATGACTTTTAAAATAACAACGACACAATCATTTGGAATTAATTAAATAAATAAGGTTGAAATTAGATAGAACCCATCAGCTGTGTTTTTATATTCAGGTCTGCGGTCCTTTTTATTTATGCATTTTCCTCATGCCCTGTTTCTCGTTCTGTAACCAACATTAAGACCAGGCTGCATGCAATAGTGTGCCAGCCTCAAGTATACAGAGACCAGCTAATGGCAACACTGAGTGTTAGGATCACGGCATAACCAGCTTGCTGAGTGACGATAAGAAATAAATGTGTTTAGAGTAACTGGGCCAAAGGGAGCTGGATTGATGTTATAGTGAGCATTTACTGGCAGAGCACTATCAATGCTATCAGATGAGCAAGGAGGCCTTGGGGCATTACAACACAACACCAACACAAGGCCTCCAGGACAGAGCATAGACAATTTCCCTCCCCAAACAAACGGATGTCTTCAAGCCACTATCTCCTTCCCCAAAGACCGTATAGCTTTGAATTTATTATCAGTAAAAGATAAGTAAATGCTGAAGAGGAGTTTCACAGATCCTTCAGTCCCTTCGGATTGTATGTCGGAACATACTTCAGTTTGCGTGTTCTTGAGGTTTCTTGTGTCAGGCTGTTGTGTAAGCAACCTGAGTATCAGATCCAAATCCAGTTCCTCTGTTTATCAACCCATAACATCACATGCCAACTTAATTGGATTTTTTTTTTTTTTTAGAAAAGTTTTAGGACAGATGCGAAGGAGGAAAATGGGCTTTTAAATGTTTTACTGCAGGACACTGATATCCAACTAAAATACAACCTGTTCCCTGTTGTAAGCAACACTGTGTACGCTATCACTGATGTGATAGCAGCTAGATGTTCCTGTCCGCTGTTAGAAGGTGCAGATGGCCAACTGTCTGGGTCCAGTTTCAGCAGAACTTGTGCCATAAACATGTGTTATGATATCTGAAAATACACAAGGAACATAATAGATTAATATTATGCTGGGTGCTGCTTTATCTGCATTAACATACTGTACATTAACTGGCTTTTGCCGCCCTCTATTGGATCAACATTGGTGCCGGATAACCAAGGAAAAATGGTAAAATATGGATGCAATAATGACAATCTGGTGCAAGGGAAACATTGAACAAATAATATAGATATGAATGTCAAATTCTGAATATTTACAACAGTAATTGGTCTACTACTCAAGAGTGTATTAGCAAAATAACACTACAACACACAGGCTGAGAGATGCAGTGTGCCTTGTGCTGCCTTGTAGTCTCCAGTGCTAGCTTAGAAAATTGCAAACTGTTAGCTAGATTGACCTTTGTATACATTTTAGTAATAATTGCAATGTTTGGGATACAACCACATGACCATTTTTATCACACTGACAAGAGTGATGAATGGCAACTTACAGTTTCATGCAGAAAAAAATCAGACAAAAGAACCACTAATCAATCAGTCAGTTTAACACCGTAGAGCTGGTGGACTATGGCCTTCCAGACTAGGTGCAAGACGGTTCACTCCTTTACTGCCACTGCTACGGCTCCTTTACTGCCACTGCCACTTCCCTCTACCCTGAGCACAGATTCAAAGAATGAGCTCGCAGCTGGAAACAATATTTAGACAGGGATGGAAGAGTGTCCATTTGTCTCCCTTTGTTTCATTATGTCATAATAAAACACCTGAACCTTTGAATGCTCACCTTGATCTGACAACAAGTGTTTGTCTTGATGAGAATGGCTGATAGAGAAACAATACCAGATGGTAAATGATATTTCATCTAACTTAATGTTAAAAAAATGGAATTAATTTGTTGGAAGACATTCAACTGAATTATTTGGCCAATGATAAACTAGGATGATGTGAAAGTATATATTCACAATGCTCATTCAAGGTGGAGTGCTCTAATGCATGTGTTAAGAGAGCCTCTGACCTGTACTTCATCTCCCATCCTCACCTCAGTCTGGGCTGTTTTATCTAGACTCCCCCAGCTGTAAAAGAATCTGGGTGGCCGCTTCTGCAAAAACATATCTGTTACCACATAGCCAGAAAACCTCAGCAACATGCGTCATAGCACCGACATGTGTAGGGTAGTGCTCAAAGCTGTTTTCCTTGGAAATACTTAAATTGCATCACTGTCACTGGGTTATGTTCATCATCAGTGCTTATCATGAGGAATCATGATACACAGTTTTGTTATGTATTAACAACACAAAACGATGACTGATTTCACATAGACATTATTCTGAAATACCACAACAACTGGAAATGACAGTATATTAGAATAAATACAATATCCTCTGGATATCATGATACAGTACATATTGTTTTGTTTTGTGTGTGTGTTTTACTCCAGACGAGGTGTCCTGCATCTCCATGAGAGTAAGGGGATCCAGGACCTGGGCCTGCCTCGTTGGGAGCTGTCCTTGTGTCTGATCATAGTGGTCTTCATCCTCTACTTCAGCCTGTGGAAAGGAGTCAAGTCCTCAGGGAAGGTACAGACCTGGACCAGCAAACAACAGTGATTGTTGCTGCTCAATTGTTACTTCTTTTAATTTAAAAAAATTAAATCAGTATAAACAGTTGGTACTTGATCAAAAAAATTTCAGTCAAGAGGCAGTAAAACATTTTCCCATTTACTCTTTACATTCAATGCCATATAATACAGTAGTACTTTGTGCCTGGTAGAATGGTTCAATAATGTTATAATGTATTTCTACCTTTTCCCTGTTTGTTCTATGGGTGAATTTATTCAGGTGGTGTACATCACAGCTACCATGCCCTATGTGGTACTTTTCGTTCTGCTGATACGAGGCATAACTCTACCTGGGTCCATAGAAGGCATCAAGGCTTACCTCCACATCGACTTCAAGCGGCTCAACAATCTAGAGGTTAGAGATGCATGTCGGTCACAACCTACCCATGGGTATTTGCAGAGATTTTGTGGGTCACCGCGGGAACACTAGTGAAAGACTAGGAATGCTTTTTCTTTGAGTGTGAAATCCTAGGACAGAACATCACTTTTGATTTATTTGTCGACCTGTGGTCATGTTAGCCCATGGGACTTAGAGATCTATGAATTTGTCTTAGAATTTACAAGTAACATTAACATCAGAGCCCTCTCTGTTAATGTAATCCACTGGGTGGAGTAACTCACACTAAAGGGTTAAAGGCTGGATTCCCACTGGTGCCCCCCACACTGAATGTATGTATATAAATGAAAGTACTGAAAGCATGCATACTTCAGATATAATCTTACACGAGCTGAGCTGATGTATACGTGTCAGGGTTGAGAAAAAGTTCAATTGTTCTACAGAACATTTGTGGCACTAATGTATACAGAATACTTAATTCACATGTTTCACAAACCAGAGCCCAGTGTTCCTGGCTGATAAAGTCTAAGGTAATACATGAGTTTTCAAAAGCCATGCCACTTGGCCAAAATACAGTACAGTGTGCTGATGGAAATAATGGATGTCTTAAATAATGCTGATATTAAACAATATCAGCATTTGCTTTTAACTTAGTCCCTGTGTGTGTAAGAGTTCAGTAGGAATATAGGAATTCAAAAGCTTTCTTGTTTCTCTTTCATTTTACCGCAGGTGTGGATTGATGCTGCCACCCAGATATTCTACTCACTAGGAGCAGGATTTGGGGTGCTCATTGCATTTGCCAGTTATAACAAATTTGACAACAACTGCTACAGGTAGGAGCTTACACTGTATTTGTGATTTTGATAGTCCATGACAAGCCTGCAGCAACATAACATCTTGCTGTTTTTAAGCGGCCTGCCTTTTCCAGCATGTAACTGGATCACGAAGCAGCAGAGATGATGCTAATCTGTTCAGCCGACCCCAATAGCCAGGTGTTAGCAGGACAGATAAAGCACAGGCCAGGAAGGGTTGCCAAATAATAGCCAAAGGCTGTATCCTGACTGGTTTGTCATAGTGCTGCTCCTCTTCTTCTTCTTCTTCAAAAAAAGAAAACAGGCAATGAGGTTGTGAGCTTGTCTTATCTTTTTCCACATAGGAGGTAGCTGCTGTTGGCCAAACGTCAGTTTAACCTCTCCTGGTTATAAATGTACTACGCCCAGTGGATGAAATATATATTTGCTGGAACTAGACAAAATCTCTACAACAGTTAATGCTGCAATGATTTTGCTACTGAATACCACTAAAAAAAATTGAAATAAACTCTCCACCAACAGGTGACATATAATGCAGTATGTCATTACAGAGGCTTCCAAGCTTAACCAGTGCTGTACTGTAAAAGAATTATGGACCTCCCCTCCCCTGTTCTCTCTCACTTCCTCCGCCTTCTTCAACCCCAAGCTGGGCCTCATGCTTTCCTCTTCTTTCATGTCCCAGAGATGTGTGTAGACTGCTGGCAGGTGGAATTTGCATTATGTCCTCCGGTGAAAATTAACACATCTGAACTAGGTGAAAGGCAGGAGCCCAGAAGAGCTGATGTTATGTTACGAAAAACAACCACCAAACACAGACTTTTATTTCAATACTAACACAGATGGAGGAAATCTCCATCACTTATAGTAGAGTAAATGATAACATACATAAAATATAACCCCAGGAACTAAGGAAATAACATTCGTGAGGTTTTAATGTTTTTTCCATGACTGGAGAAAACCACCAAAGCAGCATGTTGCAGGCAGGCAACATGAGAAAGCAGCACTGCTCTTTGTTCTTTTGTAATGACTAATAAATAATGTTAAATGTTTTCAAAAGTTCCTGTTGTCCGCTTGACTCATCATCTGGTTTATCGTTACAATATTTTTCCAAATTGATTTAAGTATTTACTCAAAATAAAAACCCATTTATGTAAGTCACGAAAAAAAAATCTACGGATTCTTTATTAAAATAATAATAATAATAGCTTGTACTTGAACTGGGCAAATCCAGTTATAAGATTAACACAAATTCCTTCTTCTCTACAGATTTAACAGCTGTAAAATCAAGTTTGCATACACAATATATTGTTAATATACTTGGTTACAGAGATGTGTGTGTAATGACTTGATAGATCAGAATGAAGAGCTGAACTAAATAAATATGGAAAAGATCCTTTCACAGCTTGCACGCGATACAAAAAGAAAAATATCAGAGAGGAAGTCAGTGGGAAGAAAATGCTTCATTGAGAGATTTCTGCTTCATCAACCCAGGAGGGGGCCAAGGTCAAGTTGAACAATTTGTCAGAAAACTGCAGAGTAGTGGCCTCAGAACAGCGCACTAATTACCGATCAAACCACCAACCAGGAGCAGAGAACAAAAGCCTCTCATTAAGCTGAATATCCCCTGGCTGGTTGGCTGGAGATCAATCCATGACAAACTTGAAAGATATCAAGTAACACGTGTCCCTATTTAGATTTTACACGATGATTTTGACACAATGTCTTTTTTCCAAGAGACACTCTGTGTTAAAAAGTAAGTAGAAACCAATGATGTGGGCCTTCAAGTTTGGAAAGTTGAGGAGTTTAGAAATGTAAAAATGACAGGATAAATAAGAAACCCTGCTTTCTTTTTAACTTGTGTCTGTTGTGTGTTTTTTGTCTCCAGGGATGCTCTCCTGACCAGCACTGTGAACTGCGTCACCAGTTTCTTCTCAGGCTTTGCCATCTTCTCTGTCCTTGGTTACATGGCTAAAAAACACGGGGTGAGAATAGAAGATGTGGCAACAGAGGGTAAGTGCTGGTGTTCCAGATAAAAAGACTGTACTGAAAAAAACAGTAACACCTATCCATCACCGACTGCCTTAATACTGTTTATTGCTGAAATTCTGTGTTTCACATGTGCGTAATCTGTATCTTGTTTTTCTCACTACGAAATTATTTAGCGATACAGTATTTGTTCATGCATACATATTTGCACATTTTGAATGTTGTTTATTAAAGTCACAACTGTTGTATGTACATGTTTCTATGTGTAATATGTACAGGGGCAGGACTGGTGTTTATTATCTACCCTGAGGCAATTTCTACCCTACCTGGCTCTACATTTTGGGCTATTGTGTTCTTTATCATGTTGCTGACCCTTGGCATTGACAGCTCGGTAAGTCCCAATGACCACTACGACCACTGTCTAACAGAATCATAGCTTCATGACCAGAAGTATAAATATGGCTAAATAAGATTAATATTGTCCAGCACCTCTAACATCAGTAATTAACTCAGTCTTTTAATTAATAAGACTATGACAGTATTATATACTGTAATGTACTAGGTATGAGTACTTTATCGTTTTGTGTTCTTCTGTCATGCATGCACTACACTGACTTATGACCAAAAACACAATTTCATTCTTGGTTGGATAAAAAAAAAATTCTATTCAATACTGTCAAAACCAAAGCAATGACTTTTATTAACGGAAAATTGATTAGATAGATTGATTGATTAGAATGACTCACTCGATCCTAAAAATGGTTGGATATAGCTTCTTGTTCAGTTTAATATCCAACATGTTTCAGCATTGTACTACCTGTACAAAAGAGGAGGAGGCAAATAGATAAGGTGCAAGGAGTCTTGAGGCAAGTAGAC
The DNA here is from genome assembly GCA_023238725.1 of Scortum barcoo. Taxonomy (NCBI): domain Eukaryota; kingdom Metazoa; phylum Chordata; class Actinopteri; order Centrarchiformes; family Terapontidae; genus Scortum; species Scortum barcoo. Next base: position 19,783,315 of record CM041531.1, read on the forward strand.
CAGCCTCAGCAGGTGATGGCGCAGATGATGATTAAGCATATTTTAAAAGTGCAGAAGTACAAATGAACATAAATATCTTTACCATGTTGAAGGTCGAAAGAGATCATCCCTGGGTAAACCACTGTCAGCATACAAATCTGGCTGAAATCCTCTAACCAAAGTCTGGGAAGATGCATCCTGTCTGAACCCTGAAGTGGGTAGGGATTTCTGAGTCTCATGTCTCTCTCCGTTTGTGTCCACCAGATGGGTGGCATGGAGGCAGTCATCACAGGCCTGACCGATGACTTTAAGATCCTCAAGAGAAACAGGAAGCTCTTCACCTTCGCCACAGCCTTTGGAACATTCTTGGTCGCCCTGCTCTGCATTACTAATGTCAGTATCAGGTCTCAGTGCCATAACTTTACATTCAATACTTGAAAGCCGTACTTGTCAAAGTCCTACTTGAAACTTTATTATATAATATTTCACTTTTTGTTTAAGATAGGATCATCCTTTATTGATACCTGGAGAAAAAAATGCAGGATTTCAGTTTCAATCCTGGGAGGTGATTATTAGAAAAATATAGCTTTGCGTTCTTTTCAGTCATGCCCAAATCATGTGTTATAACTAGAACAACCCATACTACAAAATTGTCTGTCTCACAGCAAGAAATATTGGTATAAAGTATTTTAATTTGGTGGTATACATAAGTACGCGTGACCTGTAGTGTCAAAACAAGATAAATAGGAAATTGAAACGACATGTCAACAATTCCTAAAAGTATTCAAGTCTCATGATGTTATATAAAATATCTTAAAAATCTCAGAGCTCCTTCAAAGAAATGATCAATCAAATGAGCTCTTGCATCACTGATGACAGAACAGAATTTAATTAAAGCTATACCCAGGAAGCAAATGCTACATTTTCTGTGTACTCCCTATTCATTCACACGCTATCGGTACCAAGCAGAAAAGCTAGCCAATTACAGAAACACAGACTATGGAGATAGAAAAGTATTATGTTAGAGATTCACATGGTTTCTTCACTTAATCAAATCAATAAAATGATTGAGGAGGTGAATGATGCCTTTCCGATGCTAGTTCCCAGGACAAGACACAGATTGTATCGCTCAGGGCACAAATCAAAGATTTCTTGTACAAAAGCTCTAATACACACAGAATCCCCTCTTCGTCCATGAGGCTCGTCTATGTCCAGACATTGACTTTTCAAAGTGCAACACAAGCATATATAGCAGAGAGACCATTGTTTGTTGACTGCACACAAATATTCTCTGTCTCTCTCTCTCTGCAGGGTGGGATATACGTGCTGACCCTGTTAGATAAGTATGCAGCGGGGACTTCTATACTATTTGGTGTGTTGATCGAGGCCATTGGAGTGTCATGGTTTTATGGTATGAAATTCTACCGTTTAGTAATTATAACTTACATGGTATACTCAGTGTCACTTTTTTGAAGCAATCAACAGAACTCACAAATCACGCTGTGATCAGTGTTAAAGAATGTCGACTCTATCTCCATGCAGTGCAAAGATGAGCAAGATCAACTACGAGACAAAAAGATGCAAAAAATAAAAAAATACGGCATGCTGGAAGACATTATGTAGCCTAGTCTCCTCCAAATGTAGACCCTCAGGAAAAGGAATGTAAAATTACACAAAATGTTGGAAAGAAATGGAAGGACACGTATCCCATTGCAGACAAATTGTGTAACCAGAGCAAAAAAAAAAACAGAAAAAAATGGATATCAAGATGGCCATCTTGATGAGATAATGAGACAAATCAGTCAAAAGCACATGATGAGTTATGTCAGCTCAAGGTCAGCCAAGGTCAGACCAGGACTCCAAGGGTGTAGGCCATCATGTGCTGCGCTCCCTCCTGCCGTCCAGTGAGACTGTATACTTGGCACAAAGATCCTGCTGGAGCCTACAGTGACTGAATGTTGTAACTTTACTCTCCACAGTAACCTTTTCTGTCTAACTTGTCATACTCACTCCAGGTGTGGACCGCTTCAGTGAAGATATCGAGCGAATGATGGGCTTTAAGCCAGGACTCTACTGGAGGCTATGCTGGAAATTTGTCAGCCCAGCTTTTCTGTTGGTGAGAGGAATTTAAAAAAAACCTTAAAGTAGTCACACTGGGATTGCTTATACCCAGAGCGAAAGCAGGATCAGGGAACGTGGTTTGAACCTCAGTGCGCCTCCTGGCAAGTTCCTTACTGGCAGGTAATAAATAAGTAGCTTGCGACTCCACGCGCATTAGAGGAAGCACATGGCCATTTCCACTGTTGTCCAGGGGAGGGTGTAGACAGTCATGTGCTTCCTCTAATACAAATGGCTGTCTACACCCTCCCCTGGACAACAGTGTAACAGTAACATGTGCTTCGATGCAGGAGAACTGGTCACTCCATATTGTGAGAAAAAAATCAGGGCTTGGAGCCAAAGGGCCGTGAAAACATTACATCAGATTTTACAGGACAGCCAAAACAAATTCTGATCAAACTTGAATAAGCAGTTGTTGCCATGTACTGAAGACAATGTTTGTCTTATCAGATTGAGAATTACTATAAAATAAATATTGCCACAGTTAATGTTCAAATTATTTATTAAACATTGTTAAAATATTCCTTTTTGTCTCATTTTCCCAAACAGACTAATGCAGAATATGGGTATTTGTAAGTAAACAACTGTAAACTACTTTCTCTTGAATTAAAATGTTTGATTTACACTTCAATCAACCAAGGCTTTTAAAGTTCTTAAAGTAAAGTAAGTTAAAGTAAGTTTTAAAGTAAAATCAACTGATACTCATTTCTAGTGGTGGCCTCTGCCTCTCTTCAAATGATTGGTCGGAGAGCTCTTATTTAAAGTTATAACCACAAAGATTTTCATTACATTTTCTTTCACAGCACCTGTGGCAAAAATCAGTAATTTCTCACAAGCTGCTTGTTTGAGCCATAGTAACTGTTTACTTACGACGCTAACAGTGCTAACAAACAATGCTAATTCTAACTCAGTTTATTTACAGAAACAAGAATTGCTTCCTTATTCATTACAGAAAAATAATAGTCAACCTCTACATTGAAATCACTGGTCGCCATCCGCCACTCAGCCCTAAGGTTTGTAGCTGGTGGCCCGAGGACTAGCATTGGTTCATCTACAAAGTTTTATTCATCTACAAAGATTTGGTACAGATAATTCCTCCCTATAGTTTACCCTATAGAAATGAAAAAGCAAAAATATCACTCACTGCACCTCATACATGGAAAAACCCACAGCAGGTTTATTATCCTGTATTTTGACTTTTAGCTGTCCTATTGTGTTTTTATTCCTAGCTGGTTTGTTTGCAGGTCCCTCCTCAATTTATGTTCTGTGGTAAAATAAAGACTGTACAATGGGAATATAGAGCTATTTTCATTAATCAAATGTTGACATAGAATATTAATCACCATAGGTTTGCTAGGCTACTTAAAATGATATGATCATGTTGTTAACATGCTCAAGCGGTTAATGGTGAGTGAGAAAAGTATGAAATAATTTTCTTCTGGCACTAAGTGGATATCAAGATCATCTCTTTCATCTGGCTCATCTTCCATCAAGCTCATTAAAACCTCCTCTGCAGTAAAATCTTTCATTTTAATGTTTGACCATGCTTTCCTTTCAACCATTTTGATTTAAGTGTTGTAGATTTAACCACTGTGCTTTGCTTAGCGTCAAAACCACGCGTTTGTTACCGTTGGGACCTTTCATTTGATATGTAATACTCATATTCACCCAACAACACATACACACTTTTGGCTCACAGCCTTAGAATTTATAAAAATAAATGACCATTGTTTACTGATATATTTTGGTGTATTGCATACTACCTCAGTGTCAAGCTATTGTACATATCCTTGTCAAAAATGGCAGACTTAATGGAGTACAACAATGACATGTGTCCTCTCTGTGAGTGTTTTCATCATGCACCATTGTGCTAGGAACATGAGAGATGAGTAATGCGTTGGAAATAATGATACAAAACCACACCCTACCAATTATATACCACTTCATCCAGCCCTTTTTTGAATGTGCACTGCAATTATATTATTGATGAAACTTTGAACATCACATGCAGCACCAATACAAATAGATGTAACACTCCTTTTGTGTCTGTTTCTCTTTTCTTCCTTCCTCTTTCTTCTCTCACAGTTCGTGGTCATAGCCAGTGCTTTGACAGCGTCAGGCCTGAAGTATGACGAATACGTCTTCCCTACCTGGTCTAACGTAGTTGGCTGGGGTGTGGCCATGTCCTCCATGCTGTTTGTCCCCTGCTATGCCGTGTATAAATTCTTGAGCGTACCAGGAACATTTAAAGAGGTCAGTATAAAAATTTGTTGTTACACAGGGTGAAAAAGCTATTGTAAGCTGCAATATAAAGCTTTTTAGTAGATATGAAATGGCTTGAATTACTGCTCGGTGATCGCTGAAGGTGAGAGAACATGGTAAAAACAATGCTGAATAACAGATGCATTGAGAACAGTTTGCACTGACATATATAGTAAAAAATAAAATAGGAACTTGCACATATTGCAAATTGGCATTGTATAACTGTAGCCAAACATAATCACTGGTAAATGCTATAATTGTGACTAAAGGGCATACAGTATGTTCCTCTGATTTAGGAGTGAATTTTCCTCTCGACTTGATGACACTGGCACTGTGAGAACATTTTCAGATGAAATGATCGCTTCAAAACATTGGGAGTTTATGATCGTAATCATCAAAGCACCGGAGAGCTATTTTCATCCCTCAGCAGTCAACCAGTGTCAGCTTCACTCTACTGTAATAATTCCCACATCCCATCAGCATTTCCCATTGCTACTTGGGGATAAAGACTCCTCTCAGGCTCCCAGGACACAAATTCTTCCCCAAAACTCCTGTCACCACCTTTCAAGTTTAGGCTGTCTCCTCCTTATAATAACCAGAATAAACATCTCTGAAGTTCTTGATAAGGATTTCTCACAGGTTCCAAAAAGCATTGGCATATTTATCGGAGATAAAGACATAATGACTGTTTTACAAATGTCTAATGATGTCTGTTAGATGTGATTGCACTCCCTCTTTGACCTCAGTCATATGTGGACTCTCTGGCTCCTTCAACAATGCACAGATGTGAAAAGTGATTTACAAAGGCAAACATTAAAGATGATACACTTGATGCATGATGAATGATGCATTGTAATGGTTTGTTTTGTAGAGGATAGCCTATTGCATCACTCCAGAACATGAACATCATATGGTGGCTGAGGGAAATGTACGACAGTTCAAGGTAAGCGGGAATTTATGTGCTTTTGTAAGTGTGTTAATTTGAGCTGGCTAAATTACTATAATTAGGCTGGATTTAAACACATTCAGTTTTATTTCTAAACTGACTTTAACACTGATTATTGCTTATGTATCACAAATAACTATTTGAGTACTATGGGCAAAAAATACAAAAAAAGATCATTTTGGGTAAGGGTTTTTTAAAGAGTGGCTCACAAAAACATTAGATGTGGATAAACCAACTCCTGTAAATGACATTCAAGGAGAAAAACAAGCAAGCAAGAAAAGAACCAAGGCTGTTAAAATGGCATAAAGTATGTTTGACATTAAGTCATAAAACAGATTCTCTTTTGTTTTCCAGCTCAGGCACTGGTTGGCCATCTGATGACATGTACCCAGAATTTCCTCATCTGTCCTCACGTCTGGTGTTTGGAGTTCCTGTGTGCCACCAGTGGTCGGAAAGGCAAGGAGAGCAACAGGCTCCAAACTCTCTCAGCAGCCTCCCTCTTCTCCTTGTGCACTCACTACCCAAGGCCTTTGTTGTCAACAGTAGCTCCAAGCACATTGAGTTATGCCTGTTAACATTTTGAAACCATTCTACAGCTTCAGCTCACAACGGAGGGGCACCCCAGAGGGAAAGTGTACCGTTATTTTCCTATGGACATCTTTTTTTACTGTATACTGTTTTACTTAATCATAACATTTTTTAAGATTTTTATCATTTGTGATGTTACTATTATCTCCTGGAAGGGACAGAAACTAAAATTTAAACCGAAACAATCCAATTTCCTTGTGCACTACTACACAGAGGCCCCAAATACTTCAATTGTTTTACTTTTTTTAGGCCTGTGATTATTTATTATTACGTTCATATTGGAAGAAAGTCTCTGTTCTTGCCATTCTGTCTGAGTGGCTTATCTGTGTCAGTGCCTTATCGAGCGAGACACTCCATGTTTCTCACAGTCCGTACATGAAGAAATGACATAAACTGTGTTGACTCAGGAACCCACAAAATCAAACCACAGTTTGTGGATGTCAATCTTTCAATTTGACCTAGTCCTTTGATACTAAAGTCAAACAGCTGAAGGCCAACACTGCATCAAGTCCAAGCTCCTCAACAAAGAGAAAACAGGCCTGCTATAATGCTTTTCTTTAATATTCTGTTACAGATAAGGGAATAACGCATGCATCACTTCAAAGCTTTAAAAGAATAGAGGCAGGCTTCATTCACCTCTTATGCTTTAAAAGGCCAGACTCACAACAAGGCCTCTACTCAAAGAAAGGCTGCTTACTGAAGGTGGAAAATTCAGCAAAACAAATGGCATAACTGTTACAAACAGTTTTGTATTATTAATGTGTGACTTTTATTTGACAATTTTATGTCTGTTCAGTGCTTCTAAGGAAACTGTGGCTTTTCCTCCAAAGAGACAGCGAGAGAAAGGAAAGAGAGTGGGAGAGAGAGAGTGTGTGTGTATGTGTGTGAATTGGGATTTTGTTGCCAACCATACAGTATGCTGTTAATGTACAGTACATGGGGGAGGGACAACTGTCAAATGCCTCTTTCACCTCACTGTATATTAACTACTACGTTTAATGCATGACAACACTTATATTTTCATTTGAAACATATCTAGTGATGTTCCACTTTTTCAACACCATAGAAGTGCCAATAGGTTGCTTTAGGAATGTTTTTGATTATCTTATTCTGTTTCTTTTTTATTTATTGGAATGAAGTTTAATTTTAGCCGTGAATCGTAACAGACCCTTACTAAAAGGAATAAAGCCACAAAGAAAAAAAATCAGATATATGTGGAATATATAAGAAGATATGAAATATATAAATATATTCTTTTGTTATATCTAATCTTGTATTTATCAAATTGTTTATAACAAACCGTGAATGTAAAGTATTTTAAACGTAACTGTCCACAGTCATAACATGGTGTTTGATGTATAGCTAAGATGAACTATTTAGAAAAATATTCTTCAGTGTAACCCTGGGATACTTTGTCACATATGAATGTGATCAAACACACCCTGGTTTTCCTGGACTATGTTTACAAAAATACTGTGTACAATACCAGTGTCTTGTTGAACGTGAGTGACAACTATCTAAGAAGTCTGAAGTATTCACACTATGATAATAAAGAATTTCTTCTACACACACTTGAAGACCATGTGCTCTGATTTAATTTTAGTTTTAAGAGACTTTATGGTGTGAGACCCTCTGTTAGGTTTCTGTTTGAGAGAAAAGAGGACCCAGGAGCAGACCAGAGGCAGATTGCAGTTTAAGGTGATTTAATTTAGAACAAACAAAAGGTGAGACCAAAATACTGTCCAGTAGGTAGAAGAGTGAAGGGAGAGCGGCGTGGCTGGCGGGTTGCTGGCTGGAGGGGCAAACTGGAACACGGGTGAGTATCAGAAGCTGAAAGACACAGAACACAAGAGTCACACTGAAAGTGGAACAATCCCATGTTGAAGTGGGGAACTGCTCCGGCTTAAAAGGAGTGATGATACGAAATGAGGAGCAGGTGTGTGAACCTCCAGCCAGCAGGAGACCACGCCTCTCCACTCAGGAAGGAACCTCCTACCTGAGGCAGAAGGAAACAAACCACAGGCACACAAAACTGACCAAAACACTGCATACATAACACCCTCTTGCTCTTGAGAACTGCTTATTTTTTCTGCTGACTGAGACCTTCTCATAATGGCTGACTTTGCCTTCCCACTGTCTCTCCCTTTGTCAGCCTGCTGTACCGCTGACATACAGGCCATCAGTGTTAATTCTATGCACTTTTGCCAGCTAAGCTACTATTGTTCATGATCCTCTGATGCATGCATGTTCATAAATTACACTTGAAGAAATAATTTCATAGAAACCCATACTGCATATACATAATAACGATCATACACAATAATGATTATCATACACATAAGAATCATTGCATGTTTTGACATAATAGAGTGTTTTAAACACTGCCTCTGGTGAGATGTTTCTCATCCCAATGACTTATCTTTGTGCAAAATGTTTACTGTATACCAAAATATACAAGTATAAAGTGAATACATAATTTAAAATCACTCTGTTTTGGTGCCTTTTCCATTTTCATTAGATGATAAAAGATGTGCACCTTTGAATAGTGACTTTGGGTCTTAATGAAAAAGCTAAAGGTTTTACCAAAGACTCAATATTAACTTGCTGTATCAGCACTGACCATTTTTGTTTTTTAATATCTGTCCAGCTTTGAGAAGCTGCTTCATTTCTGATGTGCACTGCATTGCAGTATAGTATATGGGATAGTTCTTAGAGCAGAAACAAAATGGACAAACAACAATTTATAAAACTAGTACCTTTCTATATTCAAAAATGAGTTTTGATGACGCATTTCAATTTCACCACCCAACAAGCACTCCATCACCTCCACAACCTAAACATCCCATCTCAGTCAACAAGTTTAATTCTGTCGACCTTTAACCAAAAGATGAGACTGGCACAGTGACGCGGTGTCGCCTCACTGCAAGAAAGTCCTGTGCTCAAACCATGGCCTCTCACAGGGAAGAATGGTTTTGTGACTATTATGGGTTGACTGACTGTTTTTCAGGACTGATACTAATAACAATTATTACTAATAAAGGTATTTGTGCTAGTTAGTAAATGGAGACTGAGGTTAACATCCCTGCTGTTTTTATGAATTCTAGCACAAAAACTGCCATCTATCCTTAACAGGCACCCTGATAGGCCTCGAGCCTTGAGCTTGAAGGAAGAAGCCTACAGCTTCTTGAAGTGAGAGGAATTTGGAGAGGCTATGGAGTCAAATAGTCAACATTTTGGCAAAACTTCAACTTAAGAAAGGCTTGGCTAGCCAGGCCTGCCAACTTTCCACTAGCCTTTACTGAGAGTATTGTGGGCTGGTGCAAGGACCCTTTTGAGGAACTCTATCCATGGAGAAAGTTGGACAACGTTTACTGTAAAAAGGCCACTAAGGCAGTTAAAAAATTAAAATCTCAGTCAATGTGAGATTTTGTAGGCTCTAGATATTGTTGGGCTTTGTTGGGAAACACACTCTCCCTTTTAAATATTGTGTGGCGGTTGGGGACAGTGTCTGTGGACCTGTGGTGTGGTGGTTTGTCCTTGAATAAGGAGGATGGATTACATATCCCATCTGTCCTGGGAATATTTTGGTCTACCAATGGGAGCTGGAGGTTATAAAGCTAGAGAGAAGAAAGAATGAGCTACTCTGCTTAGCTTGCTGCCACTTATATCCTGAAAAGCCACTGGTGGATAAATGAATGAATTTGACATTGACAAAGTCACTCTAGTAAAGTTAATCAATAATCAGTAATGACATTTAAAAAAATACATATTAAAATAATTTCAGACTTCTAAAAATATTATTAGTGATCTTGAAATATTCTTATAGTCTTATATTAAGACTAATTGCAACTGTGCAAATTGTGGATAATCACAATGTAATTAGAATTTGTCAGAATATATGTAAAATATAGATAATTAGGGGAAACATTTTGTATGTAAAGCTGCTTGCTATATGATGTTAGCTAATCTTGCCTTTAGGGCAAGCTCACAGAAGCAGAGGCCAGGCAGGAATAAAAAACACAAACACAAAAAACATTGGTCTCAGCCAAGTCCTAAGGTGACGTAAGAATACAATTGGCAATACAAATATCCAACAAAACGTGCAACATCGAACTTGTAACAGCTAAAGAAAATGGCCAAGAACATTTTTTTGGATACCCAGAATGGGCACTACAACACACTAGAAAAGCAAGCACTAAAGGGGTAAAATACTAATGACTACAAGACAGCTGTTGATTTCAGAAAAATACATTTAGAAAAAAATAGTTGATGAGACAGTGACAGACTCAAATATGTAACTTAACACCAGGCTGAAAAGCAGTGTCTCACTCTGGCTCAATGTTTTAAATCTGTTTTACCTCTCACCACACTGAGCATTGTTGATGGATGTGCTGGGATCAGGAGCGTGCTCTGTTGCACCAGTAATGGCAACAAACAGTAAAGTTTGCTTGGTTGCTCTCTGAAACACATTAATGATTTGACCAAAACTAGCATTGTTATATGAAGACACTTCTGGAACAATGTTACACCAACCCCTGTGTTGTTGTTAAGACCTCTTGTTAGAAATACCCAGATAATGTTCACACTGGCTGAGATGCATCATTTGTGGCAATGGATATAAAGTGACCAGGAAAGTTTATTGGGATATTTGCAGACTGGACTTCACTGGGTAAGAAGTGTTTTTTTCCTTTAGAACTACCTAATTTGATAACGAACACTTCCATAGCTGATAATAACTCTGACACGTTCTACCTTTCATCTGTTGTTTTGATGTAGGGCTTGAATTGTTTGCATTTTCTATCTCATCTCATCTCTGTCCTTCTTCTCAATGCCTCCAGTTCTATCTTAATGCAGGAAAAGGTCAAAACCACAAACTTTCATCAAATTTGTTTAGCCAATAAAAGTCAAGCTGGCCCTCCATAGACTGCTTTTTAATTGGCAACTCTGCGTAGCACTAATGTGATTGGAGCAAAGGAGAGCCATTTTCTAATGTGCCTCTTTAGACTGAGGACTTGTTCTATACTCATAATCCAATTGCCAGCTAATAATCCATGTGACTGGGCAGTCAAACCTTTTGGTAGTTGGCAGGGACACTTCATGGAAAGAATCCTGACACAAGGAGAGCAATGAAGGTGCCGTTGTGGAAAGGTTAGTTATAAGAAAGATCTATAAGATGCATGTGGAAAATGTTGAGGAGGATTATACTTGAAGTGTTGCCTCCTGAAATAAACTGTTTTATCATATGCTTACGAAGTTCTTATGAAATCCAATTGTTAAGAGTAGTAGAGATGCGGCAGTGTGTCCGGTTTTACATCTACTCTAAGTTATAAGGATCAGTTGTTAGTGTCAATTGTGCCCCATGAGATCTGTCTGCTGTATATACGGTTGTGTAATTTGAGTCCTCTTCTTTGTTCGCACATCTGTTATGTATAGAGGCTGACGTAAACAGCTCACAGACATGTGCATCATTGCTGATGAACTGATGGGTGATAGTGATGGGCTAGGGTAAGGGTTACTGTGGGTTTAAATCCAAAGCTGGGAGGGTTTCACAGAGCATTTCAGGCATCACTGCCTCTGGCACTGAAAATATCCCCTTGTTTTTTTTCGTGGAAATATGAAGAAAACTCAGTGAGCTCTGAGTTTTTCCACCGTGATGTCCAACTGTGACAACAACAATCTTTCAGTGCTTGAGGTTGAACAAAAATATTTGCTGGTACTTTAGCATGTGACTGTTTCTGTTTTGATGGATGTTATGCCACATTAGGTATTTTCCATTTCTGAATTTATTGTTAAATTCATTTGTTTCTGCCTCTGTTTTGCTTTATACAGCACTGCTAATATCTCAAAAGGTATGGGATTTATTAAGAGGTCACATTCCACTCCCTCCCAAAGGCATGGCATTCTGAAACCACATGGCTGACTTGAATCTTCAGCAAGAGTAACTGTGGGCATGGCATGATGGCCGGCATTATTCACAGACAGGAAACTCCTCTCCCCCCATGGGCACACTCTGGGGATGATGTATTTCCTGTTTATTTCTTGGGCCACCCCTACAACTGTGAATGCCACAAAGAACATCTGGACCGGGTCCAAACAGTCTTCACAAGACCAGAGAACTGTAAAGACTTTCTGACCCTTTCCTCCACATTTGTGATTTCAGTCCATATTTATTTATTTATTTATAATAACATAAAAAGTAGTGTCTGTTTCCTGTCTCCCAAGTGAAAACAGACATGAATCTAATAAACGCCTAATTCTGATTCCCAAATAAGATATGGTTACATATGGCCACAGCTTCTCAGAACTCCTACTAAGTATTTCTGAACTCAGGTCATGAATTCAACCCGGAGTTCATGTCTAGGGAACACAAAACAAGTGTACATATATTTACTGTAGAGAAAAATATGCTGTGCTGTGCTCCCCTCAACTGATTGATGAATAACATGTCAAGTTTGTCAAGTCAAAGTCAAAATGTTCTCTATTATGATTTATTATGCACTGTGGAAAATAAGTTTTGGTATTTCACATTTTTTGTGTTGCTTTCACATCACTGTTGTTTAAGCTGAGCCTTTAAGTTCATCAGCATCTGCAGTACTCTTAATGCTGCCCATTTTATGAGTCAAAGGCTTGTGGTGTGTACTGTAAGTGTGTGGAAGCACACACATTCTTACATGCATGTGGGCTTGTGTGTACTTTTAAAACACACGTTCACACATACAGACTACCAGACCACAAAAATCTGATATAAATCCCTCTGTGTCGGTTACTGTGAGGTTCACATTTAAAAATAGACACAGCATTGCTCTTCAAATCATCCATTAACAAAAATGTGTTTCAAACATGAGCTGGAAAATCACTTGAACTGAGGAACATGTTGAAATACCAGTCTGCACAAAGTAAACAATTCTAGTCATTATCACATTCTAAATATGTTTTTATATTTCTGTAACACTGCATCTGATGACATTTACAGTTATATGGTCGATTTAAACATAACCTGACCTCGATGTGATTATTTGAATATTTTTACCTTTTGTGCTTGCTTTGCTCTCATGTTTCCTCGTATATAGGCCTGGCACAGTAATGAAATTTAAATGATGATTAATTGTCAAACAATTGCGATTAATGACTGAATTTTCTTTGTCTGTTCGTTCTCTGTTGTTGTTTGTAACTAGGCCAAAATCCATGTTGTTAATTTGGAGCTGCTGCTCATTGAACACTGTGGTTGTTGGTAAAGGGGTGTCAGTCATCTTCAAATAGTTTCCCTCATGCAAAAATAAACTTGAGCAACAAATAAACAAAGAAAAAAAATGGACTAAAAAGGCAGCCATATATCTATGAATATTCCAAGAGGCCATAACACGATGAGAAAACTGTGCAGCTCCTTTCTACACCTGCAGGAACTCACTGCCCTGAAGTGTCATTAATTGTTGGCAGTCAGTGCTCATAGGATGTGTGTGTGATTCTTTATTTTGAATTACAGGTAATCTGATAAAAGTAGAACTGTAATTACTCAGACTAGACTTGAATTAAACATACTATATTAAACTGCAAAACTTCCCTTCATTACAGAATCTACGGGCCACAAAGAATTATTGTCATCAGCTTAAATAATCACGATCAGGCAATTATGTAATGTTGGTAAAAGGCCTACCTCTATGGTGAAGTGACAACTGTCATGTCATTACAAAAAAAAAACTTTCACGTGACAAGAAACTAGTGATGGCCTGTAAATGTTTGTGGCCCTCACAATTTGAACAAGTTCATTTGGCACTTTTCCGAACAGTGGGTCCTTCCATATCTTCAGTGATGATAAGACCTCTGAGGTTTATGTGCAGTCTGTGCTTGTAAGCATGATGTATATCTCTGTCTGCACAAAATGTTTACTATTGACACTGAGGACATTTGTGTTTATTCAATCATTAAAAAATGAAATAAAACAAGAACAGATCAGTGAGATTGAGTTATGCTGACCCCAAATCTGAGTTCACATCCAGGCTTAACTCGAAAATATCAGTATCAACAGGAACAGTTTGTAGTTATCTGCCTTGCCTTGACATAGAAATGAAAATTAATCAAATCAGAACCAGATCCAACTGGACTTGGAAAAGAAAATGCAAGCAGGAAGGTTATTTAAATATCAAATGCAGTGACTTTTTGCGAGTAAATATTAATGTGATAATGAAATGCTTCAGTTAAAGTGGGAATTTTGTATTTCTGTGTGGTGTAATGGCTCATCCTTCCGCTACATTACTTCCTGTGTACAGGGACTGTTTGTTTATGTGTGTGAATTTACATTTAATGCACTAGGAAAGTACACACATGCATTAATTTAAACAGGTGAGTGTGTATGTGTGTGTATGCATGTATTTGAGCATGTATATGTATATGAGCCCAACAACAATACCCTCTTTAGAGTTAGGATAATATGGTTTACATTTGGTAGGTCTTTGTAAGCGTTTTTACACCAGTGATAATCAGTGGCGGTTCTGGCCCATTTAAACCACAAGGGCCAGACTGGGCCTAGCTGTTCTTTTAAAGAGGCCAGTTAAATTAACCCTGAAACTAAGGGATGAAGTGACTGTTCATTATAGCAGCAGCTTGGGATGACAAAAAATAGAAAGTAAGCCAAGTGAGATGGGTAAGAGGTAAAAATAAGCGACAAAGTGTAACACACACACATATAAGGATGCTATCATTTTAAGATGCAAAAAAGAAAAAAGAAAAAAAGTCTAATTCTATAGAAGTCTTTGAGAAAATGATCCTGATTCTCACTTGAGTTATTACCTCAGCGAACATCAGTTTATGTTTTCACCAGCTCTCACTAGTTTTAGGTCTACAATACAGCATGATGTTCATTCAGTAAATCATGATCCCATTAAGGATAAAATAGATAATAAAGCAAGGTTGCTTTAGGCGTGGCTACCCTACATTGTAAGTGGCTACCACCTAGACCTGTCAATCAGCACCGTCCATTGTTCACCTGTACTAAAGATACCCAAAGGAGTCAGCTGTTCATTTTTTCCTGGTAAGTACATTTTGCTTAAAGGCTGTTTTTTGCCAGCCAAAATTACATCCCAATTAATATCACAGTTGTAATCACATGTGATCTATGGATGCACATTGCTAACCAATCTAGCTAGCAGTAGCAGTAGCTGATAACACCTCCCCAGCTCCACAATATTGTCTCTTATGAGGCAACTGTGCTACAACAGGCTGGACATTATCATCAAAAGAGAGGTGCTGCAATAACAAGCTGCAAATTTCCATTGTTGTATTTGTTTTGAATTTGTGTTTTTGAATTGGCACTGTGTCTGCAGCAAGTTCCCTTGATGGAAATTTGTTGGGCAATCATATTTTTGGCTATTTTTGGCTCCATATAATGAGAAAATGCCAATCAAGGATACAAAATGGTAGTCCATAAACCAATAAATGACAACAGGTGGTTATGTCCATCCCCTTTATACAGTGTGTGGCGTTACTACAGTGTGAATTGGACTCGCATCGCCAAAATATGGCAGACATACACAGTAGTACTGTGCTTGTGCTGTCAGTTTTGTTTGTCTTGTGCATGTTCACAAGGATGTACAAGTGTTCACATGCATGCTGGTGACACTATATGTATTCCTGCCATTGATTTAAAGCTCTATTCTACTGATCTACAGGTGGCAGTAATGCACCAAGAAATGCTGCAAGAACACTGCTTGCTAGCAAACATGAATAAGGCTTCTTGATAGTAAAGGTGTAAACATGTGAACAATGGAGGGTTCTTTTACGAGAAATCAGCTTTGCAAGTGTTTTGAGAACATACACAAAACTCTGCAGGACACCTTTAACTTCTTGAGATTTAAGATGCAGTTTTCCACACTTAGTGTATATATCTCTCAACCCTAATCAACTGTCCAATATTATATTCTCGACCATTTTCAGCTCAGACAATCTGAATCTAATACCTGCTCAGCACCAAGCAGCAGAAAGCAAGGTAAAATAGTAGTTAGCATCACGTGTGGACGAATGAATTTAATTGTTATATTTGTCAGGTGGCCAAAAACACCTCCACTGGGATGTTCATGTTATTCTATGTCAGCTGGATGTGTACTGTAAGTATGAGAAATAGCCTGAACTTATTGATAAGCTGAGGGTATACCTTGCTTGCATTTGTTTATGTCTCTCAGTGATCAAAAATTGTTAAAGACATTTATGGAAAACAAAGTGTTGAGGAGACCTCTGGCTACTTCTACTGAGTGGAAAATCGTTGAACTCTATGAATCATAGCTATCGACTACGAGCAATACAGCAACATTTCCTTATCTTCATTTGCAATACAGCTTGTTCCTCTATGGAAAGGGGGGTGTGGTGAGTGAAATAGATTAGCAGATGCTGTAAAAATCCCACAGTCACACGCTGGCACTTTATATCCGTCCTCATCTTCCAACAGTGCAGCTTATCAACATCACTTCTCACTTTACAGGCAAACCAAGAAACAGTCCAAGGTGGGTTAGTTGCTGTAATTTCAAATAAAAAAAATGTGGAACCCACCCACAACTAAAGAAGCTTCGCATTTATAATTACACGTAGTTGGCCAATGTTTTTGTTTACCATTATGTAATGGTGATAAGGTACAGAGATTGCATGGCATGCAACGGCTATCTACAAAGACAAAGCGGAGCAGGATAGGGAAAACGCAAACATGTCCTGTGGTGAGTGAGGAGAGAGTGTTTGTTTTCACCTAACCCTGGGTTAATGTCTCTACTTTTTTGGAAGTCTGGTTCTTGGTTCCCTCTGAGTTTTCTTCCTCTTTCACACACACTCTCAATTTCTCTGGTTTTACCTTCCGCCTCTCCCTGTATCTCCTTTACTCTGTCATTTGTAATCAATTTTGACCTGATTCCTAGCCTGCAATCTGTCACAGAAGGAGTATGGCCCTGATGTTATCATGTCCATCAGCAGTATATTTCCTGGGAGGCTGGTGCATGTGTGTGTGTGTGTTTGGGAAAAACTCTATGTGGAGCTTTTGTGAGATGCACAAAAGAAGAAAGTTGCAGCAGCAGATTTTCAGTGGCAGTACTTTGATAAAGCATGTGGTGCGTCACATAGAATACAAAAATACATAGTTTGCTGTAGAAATAGTGTATAAAATTGTGAAATAATAAACTTTCTTTCTTTCCCTACAACAAAATAAAAAATGGCTAACGAAAATAAGGTAATAAGCAAATTTTCTACCAATACAACTGTACTTTTAGAACACATTTGATTTAACATTGGCCCGTCTTTGATGCTTTTTATTCCACTTCACAGTGAGTTATCCAGCTTTGCCACCATATCTCTGATAAGATACAGCGTGTGCATCAAATGTGTGTGAGAAGAGACACAGAGCTAAGTTATGTCAGCTATTTTCTTATCAGACAAATTTATAGCTTCAGCCATGGCATCTGGTTTGCGAGCTGATGTTCACAACTGAGTGGCATACAGAGGGAGGGAATTAGAGATAACCTGGAGGATATAAAGCAGGTTTCTGATGAGTTGGTTCAAGATAAAGTAGAAATACGATATGGGAGGTTAATGCTAGTTGATGCTTTGGCCTTCTGCACTGGCTGCTTTGGTGCTTTGGGAGAAGCACTATGCAGCTTCGGTGTGTAATGAGACTGCGTTCAAGTTTGTCAAATTTTGTCAACTCTTGCTCACATCAGATCAGTGTTGTACAGAAATTTACTAGCTGAAGACTACCTATCTTATATAACTAGAAAATTCATATTCTGGAGGAAATACCTTTTTAAAAGTTCTTTCAAATATTTTACTCTAGTCATATGAATATGTGACACAAATTATATAGATAAAAATTTGGCTTTAAGTCCCTTTTTTATGCCACATGTCTGGCATTTATTTGTAGGACTGTATACAGTAGTGTAGACAGTCAGACCTATGCCCAGTGCAGAGACAAAGCCTTACAAATTGCCAATGAAGGAATACATGGAGTTGAAAAATACATACGGGTTAGTAAAACTGGTTGTAATTGCACTGTTTTCTCAAGACCTACAACAGGGCCAACACTGAAATTCCAACCCAAATCCAAAATTATCTTTAACTGCTATGACCTACAGGTTGGCACATATTTAACTACAGCAACAACTGTCACTTGGTATTACTGGTATTCTTTTAAGGATGACTATTAAGGTGATAATGTGACTCCTTCCCTGATCAAAACTGCACAGACTCTGGCTCTAAATTACATCACCAGCACAAGATGGCAGCACCCATATCCAGGATATTTTGGCCTCATTTTAGTACAGTGGAAGGAAGTGGAGACCCATGGTCCATCTTAATAGAAGTCTATGGTTTGGAAAGGCTATAAAGTATGCTTTGTTGTGGTAAAGATCCCAAACCTTGGTTATTGTTTTATTGTTGTCTGTTTGCCAGGTTGAATAAGCATTACAAAACCCCAAAATATTTTAGCCTAAAGCCTAGCAGTAACTTATAGTCAGCCCTCACACCTGGTCTTACATTAAGTTCCCAGTCATCGGGTTTCTGAATGAAAGCATTTAGTCTGCGGTCTTACAGTCTGGTTTTGAATGATATGGAAAGTTGTTGTAGAAACCTTTGTTTACAAGAGTGGACATTGAATCCTTCATAGAGAATTGTTCCACCAGTCAGCAGGAAATAGGTACTCCATCATTGAGCCTTTGCTGTGATGGTGAAGCGGCCTCGTGGTGGGGGTACCTGTAATCAGTCACAGGTAATCACACATAATCAATGCAAACCAAAAAAAAACTCTTTCAAAATAAATCTTTACCACGTTCTCTCTTTGTCCTGATGCAAGGATGGACTGTTTGACTTTTTCCCAGAACTGTCATACATAAACAAAACATTTAACCAAAACAGATCAATCATCAAAATTAAAAAAGACAAAGATCCTTCAAATAGCCCATCTACTTAAATTGATTAGTGGTGAGATATAAGATCGCACAGACCTTTTGAGATAAATGTGTTTCTTTGGGATATGTAATTAATATTGACTTGAGTTGACATTGAACCATATGAATGCATCAAGAGTATAAATTTAGTTGGAGACACTTACACCTTCAAAAACTGATTAGATTCTGGTAGATAAATATGACAAAAGAGTGCTCTGCTTAACACACCTTTCTTATCTGTTGGAGCTGTATAACATGACTGTATGAGACACTGATGCCACAACTGACCCCCCACCAACAAATTAATGCAGTTATCTGTATCCATTGTTTTGAATGAATGAATTTTAAAGGTGATTTAAAAAAAAAAGTACATAACCTGAAAAATTAATTGCTATGAAAAATACTCTCTCTAACCTAATCAATCATTAAATGGCCATGTTCATCCAATTTAAAAGAGAGTATGTATGGCAGATAATGGGATAGGTGACCATACCAGGAGACAAACAAAAAAAGGGCAACTCACTATTAAAAAGCGGTGTGTAATACTTTATCACGTCAACCACACTCTGTTAAGATATCATTTGAGAGGTGCATTGTGCCCACATTGGCATTATCTATGATATGAGACCGAGGTCACAGTTACCCCTTTATGTAATGGGAACAAGACCCATGGAGCAACAAGCAACAAGGACTGAAACCACCCAAAGTCACTCTCAGCCCAACCTGGTAAAGCTGCTTTGGAGACAGTATAATACCAAAGCCTGCCTTTCAGTCACCAGAGCAGGCAGGTTGCATGGCATTCATTGTCTACAGATGCAGATCTTCAGTGCTAGAGACAAAGTGAAAGGACCCCTAGGGCCACGTCAAGCTAATGATGGCAGCCAAAGGTAATTGGATCGACTTAAGTCCCCTCAGGCACCCTATTAGAAAATCCTAATCAGTGTCACTGGTAGAAAGACAAGGGGTGCTTAGCTTTCACAACCAATTGGATTTAGCCATGCAGCAAAGTACCATTCATTCAAAATGCAGAAAAAATCCCCTCTTTCAGACAATAGTCTTTTAAGTTGTTCTTTATCTCACACATTTCTTTCAGACAGTAGACAGGATGACTGTGGGAAAACATTGTGCACTGTCACATTGTTATTTTATATCACAGTTTCCCACAGTCTTTGACAATGACATACCTGATTACAACATCCAATTAAAGAGCTGTGGTTCAACTATTAAAAATGTAGGTATACACATATTCCCCTTCAAACTGAAAATCACTTGACAACTGTAAATAGACAGCACTCACCACGTTTCATGTTTTGACTTAAAACCAACTACTTTTCAGATGAAAGTGAAACAATAACCCCAACACCACAATTCAAAACACCAGCACCAGAAAATGATTTTTATTGAATCTTAGACACTGATATTTCTGATACTGATATTGGGTTGTGTACAACACTGAAGTGAGGCTGGCTTGTATTTTCATAACATAAAATGTTTATTTTCCACTTCATTTCTGTTTGTGGATATACTTTAATTCATAAGGTGCCTTTAAGATAAAAGGTGTTTCTGCCCTCTGTTGTGAAACAGACTATTATTAAATACCAAATGAAATATTGGGAGCTTATCTTTGAATACAACGTATGCAACTCCATTACATATATATTAAAAGTCTGAAACCTGGGGGGAGATCACTTCCATTTTTATCTTGAGGCTAAGGAGACCGACCGTGTTTGAATGTTTAAGGTATATTGAGGCTGCCATCTAGTGGGGGATAGCCTTAATCACAAGTCAAAGAGGTATACATAGCAAATGAAGAGACAACACGTTAAAGAAAGAAGCATGGTCAAAAGATGGAGCTAGAGACATGATCATAGCCTGAGGGTGAAAGCATCCTCTCATCTTGTGCCATTACAGGTGCTGACACTTGAGACTAAACTGAATGGGGTCAGCAATTTGTTATATTCCACACATGCACCAAAATGGACAATAACTGCATTATAATGTACATCAGTGTGCAATATGAACAATCTCACTCAACAATATATTTATTATATTTCCATCCATCCATCCATTTTCCTAACCCGCTTTATCCTGAATTATCTATTTATTTAGTACGACTTCACTAACGTGCAATACTTTTTTATACTTTTCCTTATATATTGTTTTATACTACCAGTATACTTCCTCTTGTTTAAATTGGACATTTTCTTATATCTCTTATATCTTCTTATACCATTGTTTGCTAGTTTATTATTTATTGTTTTTCTGAGTGTTTTCTACTTTTGCTACCACTTGCTGCTGTAACACTGTGCATTTCCCTGCTGTGGGATTAATAAAGGAATGTCTTATCTTATCTTATCTTATCTTCACAACTAACCAGCTAAAACAGGCAACCATGAAGACCAAAGCAGACTATTACACAGTCTTTTTAAGCATTTTTAAGTCAAATAGGAAACAAGTTGCCTACATACCTGCCTGTCGTGTTTAACCTCAAATAATCAGATGCTGCTAGGCTTTTTCGCTTGCTGAAAGAAATGTACAGGGTCTCTTCTACAACAAGCCCACTTTTTGACATGGAGTGAGAGGCATGTCTTGATCTCAGATGGAACCTGAAAGTGACGTGGGGCCAGCCCAGAACAAACCTCAGGCTGACCCTTGTGGGCCTCATGTTTCCTGGGACCTGTTTTTCCCGCATACATACTTTCCACAAGAGCGAGTAATTGCGATGGAAGAAAAGACTGTCAGGCCATGCCTCCCTGCCTCCTGCTCACTGACTCTCACTCGTACACAGCACCGCATGGGTTAGTCAATCTAGGAAATAACCTTATATGGTTGATGGCATCTCATGTGTACTACTTTGCCAAGCCAGCAAGTCCGTCAGGAAAAGAAATCACTTCTATTACGTCAAAGCCTCAGTCTGTCTGGAGGTAGGAGAGAAGAAAATGGCAATCAGTTTTATTGTGGGACAGGGCTGTGAAACTACAAAGGTGCCAATTAGTGAAGAATTTGTCCCCCTCAAAAGTACAAAGGGCCACATTTGGGAGAAAACCCTGGAACAATGCTCTTAATCTAAAAATTGCTTTTTTCTTCATTTTTTCCAGAGAGGAAATTCTCCTGCCCAACTCGACCGCAATGGCTATTTCTAGATTTAGATCTAAACACTGAGCAGTTGACTAAACATTCATAGGAACAAATCACATTTTAAGGTATCTAGATTTTTTTTTACTCTGTTCATTATTTAACTTTCTAAAGGATCTTTAGGTCACAGCCATTTCCTCTGAGATCATAGTATCTGTTATTATGATTGTTATAAAGTAGCGCAAAACAGTAAATGTGTCCACTTAACAAAGATCATGTGAAACAGAGTTCAACATGTGATGCCATTGTCTCAAAAGGCATGCCATCCTCTACCAATCAGACCTGACATAAAACATGTTCAAGCTAGCCCATATTTTAGTAGATTATTGTTACTTATGATGTTGTAATTGTCTATTTGTCCATTTTTATAGTCCATACATCTTATAAGCCTATGTTACCATCAGCTGTAAGGTGTGGAGTCAATCGTAATTCTGGCCTACAGACCAGAAGCTTGTATGTAATTAAATAAAATTACTGTGCAGACTCTAGTGTGCAGAAGCTCTTTTTTTTTTTTTTTTGCCTATATACATGCGTCGGTCCTTCAAGTACCTCAGCCAAGTCAGTGAATTACACCTGCTCTTTATGGGATTGCTTTGCAAAATCTTTTTCTTTGAATGGAAGATAGCTGTTTCTAAACCAAAAGCAAGAAAGAAAAAAAAAGACACACTTAAAGTTTACAAAACCAATGCAAACAGAGCAGTAGCGAGATCTGAAACTGCTTTAAACAGAACTTCTAATAACAGCCTTCCAAGAGAGTCTTTGATCTGCTCCTTTTATGGTTTAAGAGCAGCTACATTTCCTGGACAGAGGAGCGTAAACTTTACCCTCTGTAAGTGATGTCACTGCGCCTCACTGCTGAGCCTTTCCTCATAGCCTTAACTGCTGCTTTCCATCTGAGTTCATAATAATATTGCTCTCTTTTATTGCCATATAATGACTGGCTTAGCAAATGTTGGTAAAAAGGCTACATTTCAGATGTGACCATGGGGTCAAAGGTTGAAATGACATAATATTCTTCAGCTGTTTGAGCAGTTGGATAGGCGACTGGGATCAATCAGTTTCGTCTCATTCTGGCAAACAGTTTTTTTTTTCTTTCCTTCTCTCTCTTTTCCACTCTGTGCTTCACCGTCACCAGTGTAGTTTGATTATTTTCCAAACTGCCACGTCGCCGTCTGTGTGTTCTGGGAAAAGCCCGCATACACACAGGGCCGTCTGTTTGAACCTTAACCAGACAAGGTCCAGTCTGTTAGCTGTCATTATGACACAGACAGCAGAGAGGGGTCACCCTACACTCTCTCACCCTCTCGCTCTGTATGACTCAGGGATGACTACGCTTACTCTTCAATCAGAGCAGTGGCCCGCAGGTCACTCCTTTCCCTCTGGGGTGGTGTGAGTGTCTTTCCAAATGCATCCCCGAGACCTCTATATCCTTTCTGTTCACACAAAAAGCCCAGGAGGGGCTGGCCTGTGGGCGGGGAGTATGATAATACCCTCAAGAGGAAGTGAGCGCAGTGTAGTGGAATGTAGTTGCCATTAGTGGGAGTTAAGCTGAGGCTGGCTAACAGCTAGCCTGCTATGTTGAGTCTGAGCTGGAGACGCAGAGCATAGTGATGAAAACATGCCTCACTTCACTGTGGTACCGGTGAAGGATCAAGCTCAGTCCAGCTACGACAGCCTAGAAGGGATTAACTGGGTGGATTACAGGGACACGGGACAGGACCACCCTGATCATCAAGATACTGTCAGCTCTGATGGTAAGTCTCACAACTTTTACTAAGCTCTTTATCTGTGCATCTTGGACAAACTGTGGCCAATTTGAAAGTTTTGAAGTTGAGAAATGTGTCCCAAAAGTGGTACTTAATGAGTTGGACACAGGACAGCATGGGAAATCTTTGCTTTGTCCTGAGAGCCTTCTGAACAGCTGGCTGTATGGTTACCATGGAAATTCTCCAGGGCCAGAAAGCAGTTTTCCTATAGCCAGCAGGTCTGGTCTGTTTTTGACAGCTCACTTTGGGTAAAATTGTAAAAGCACTTCTTTTTTTTTTTTTTTTTATCATGTTTGAATATTTTTTTTCCTGGCTGCACAAGCCTTTTAAAATAAATTCAGGGACAGCTGTAACAAAGGGAAAACAATGAAAGGGGTGAGAACCATGGGGAAAGACACAAGGGTAGGGGTGGGTGGGATTGGTGTGGTGGGTGGGGTAAGTGGGTGGTGGGGGTTGGCTGGTGCACGCCACAACAAGAAAAGGCCTCAAGTGGCACAAAAGATGGAGCTCTCTTTGTGCCAGGGGAGGATTTCCTTTCACAGAGACTGGCTGCTGAACAACACAGGAGCAGATTTCTCCCTCCTAGTTTCTCTGCCTCAGCTTGTCTTTTACTGTCACTCACTTGTTTCTCCAATGTATCAGCATGGAGGGGGTGGGGGGTGAGGGGCAGTTCCTAACAGAACAGAGAGGGAGGACAAGGAGAGGAGTGAGGAGTTTGTGGGATTATGTTTAGAGCAGGGCTGATTTGTGTTGGCTGAGGGAGTGAACCTACTGGGGGAAAAGAGTTTTTTAATAAAAGAAGCACATGGGTGTGGCCTTCAAATCAAGCGCCCACACTTTACCAAGTAACCACACGTCGACTGTCTCACAGTGAATGTCACACTGAATGTGAGCTCCTTAGAGCTGAATAACATCAGAGGATCAGCGTTCAAGGCTGAAAACTAGAGGGACGGGATGCATGTGCATTTCTGTGTTTGTACATAAAGTATGTGAGTGGACAAGTTTAAATCTCCAAGACAACAGTGCTGTGGGGATGAAATGAGACGATCTTCAGTTAGTCACAGAGGCCAAGTGGACTGATATTTAAAGCATAACGAATCTCAGCACATGTTGATCTAGCTGTCTGCATGCATATTTCTGGAATGCATGGAAGTCACCCTTTAAAGCCAGATGGCATTCTCGAAGAGCAGAGTTGCAAGCTAATTCACTGCAGATAGTGTGCAACATTGCTTTAGAAATATTAAAAATATATTTCAAATTCTGTCCAAGTAGAACTTTGTACAAAAGATTATGATGACACAAGGGAAAAGCAGATGTCCTGATATAACCCACAAAGTTTTGCACCAGCTTGTTGCTCTCTGTCATGTCTTCCTGCTGTCATAATTCTCTCTAACTCTCCCGGGGAGAGCTTCCTGAAGCCTGAAAACAGCAACAATCTTTGCACTTAGTGCATAGCTGCAAAGATGACTATATGCCAGACAGGGTGAGAAAGAGGAGAATGAGGAAGCGAGACTGTGATGAATGATGAGACACAGAAAAGGGCACACAGCGTGTTACCATTAAGGTTTAAACACGTGGGAACTTAACGGTAACAGCTATTCAAGTTAATGCAGTTGAGGTTTTTATAACACCTCTGCTGTGCATTTAAAGTATGTAAAGAGTTATTATTTTTACATTCAAAAAGAAAATATGGAAGGAAGAAATCTGGAACATATATGACATACTAAATCATTTTTTTGTCATATGCTGGACATATTCAATATTTCGCCAACTTTTTAGTTTTAGTGTTCCAACATATTTATGCAGTAAAAAATTGGGTGGGAAAGTACTGACTGTGGTACAAAAAATAAGTGTTGTGTGGATGATTTCATGGGAGTGGTGGGTTTGGGTATGGCACAGCTGTATGTCTCAGCTACAGTGTGACGTATGCAGCATGGAGGAAGTGACACAGTGCAGAGTCTGTTTCAGCCTGTAAACTCAGCTCTGTTCAGCACAGCACAGGACAGGACCAACACTGTGGTCATTGTAACAGTGATCAGTACTCCTGAGCAAGAGCAACAACCCTGAACTTGCCTATGCATTTGAGAGAAGAAAGTTTGCTTGTCATATCTTCTACCTGAAAACATAAAAACAGAGAGTTTAGAACATTTATGGAAAGCTAATAATGTTTTCTTGTTCATTATCTGTGTGTGCCCTGTTTTAATCAGATGCAGGACAGATGCAGGACATAAAGTCTAAATTGATGTTAAACACGTTACTCATAAATATATGATCCATTGAAAATATTTTGATTAATGAAAGCATTGTTTTTTAAAAAAAAAACATGCAGATGTGTCTGGGTACAAAAATATAACCTTTGTTATCAATTGGTTATCAAATTGTACCAATGTGATTTTATTGCGATTTTTTTTTCTGTACACTTGATATCTATTGTATGTTTGTCTGTCTGAGAGGGATCCCTCCTCATTTGCTCTTTTTTCTTTTTATTTCCGCTGTAAGTGTTTTTTTTTTTTTTAAGGGTCTAAGAACAGAGGGGGGTCGTATGCATGTACAGATAGATTGAAAAGCCCCTTGAGGCAAACTGTGGTTTGTGATATTGGGCTATATAAATATAAATATCTTGACTTGACCTTGTAGAGCAAATATGTCTTTCGTTTGTATGGACTTCGAGCTACACAGGTCCTGAGAAACTTTTGTATGTGTGGATGATTTGGAGAATGCTGCCGTTTGTTCCCTCTCTAACTTGTAGGGTTTACCATTCCTGTCATGCTATCTGGCATGCCACCCAGATAGCCCTTGAGAGATAAACAATCTACCGTGGTGGATCAGAAATGTGGAGCTGACGACTGAGTTAGAACAAGTTCAGACACCCTCTACACACACACACGTACACACAACCCTGACTAATTTTAAGTTTACATCCTTGTCATACTGTTTAAAGATGTCATGGGTGATACACAAGATCCTGCTTTAATTAGATTATTTGTCACAAATAATTTCCTATGATGTAACTGTAAGCCATCCAATCATCTGCCGTCATTGTTTGTTCTGCCCATTCACATCAGAGTGACAACAGGCCATACAGAGGTGTTGTTTTTTTTCCTTTTAGCTCTTCCTGAGGATGAGCAGCAATTAAATGCATTTAGAGTTTCCTTTGTTTACCAGGGCCTTCTTCACTGCTTCATTTTACATATTAAACAGATCAGTACAAAAAAAAAATAAAGTACTACCCATGAAAGCATAAATAGTTTAGCATCCAAGCATAAATTATTTTCACCATGGTTTTCTGTGGTGTGATGAATTGTTTACACATTGTGATACACAAGAAATATCTGGACAAAACTGATAAGCATGAAACAAGGAGTGAATGAATACAGGCCCATTTTATTGTTTCTCTCCATACTCTTCAGCCAGAAACAGGTTTGTTAGAAGCACTGATCAGGGACTCATTACAGGAGAAGTGACTGCAAGCAAAGAAGCAACAGGGTGCTACTTTATTGCTCTTTTGCTATTTTATCCTTGAGTTACAACTGTTTTTATGTTTTTATGAGCTACAATGGAACCGATAGATCTTAAACCTTGATAATTGAATAACTAAAAGTGCCATAACAGAACTGATACTTGATTAGGGAGGGTGATTTCTGAACCTGAATAACACCTATGTATAGTTTCCTATTACTTAAGTAGATTGTTGTTGTCGGGGATCTTCATATTCACTTCCTCTTCATCCAGGCTGTGGTACTTCAGTGTAGGGGGGGGTAAATTCGTTACTTTTCCAACCCCCTCTTTGGGCAAGATGGGATACAACTGGCATTTTAATGTAGCTGTTGGTGAAGAGATAAACAATTATCATCTTGTTGTTTACCTCCAGGGTAGAGTTCTGTTTATGGTAACGTGGCTGTTCATCTGTACTACAGTCTGTATGGTCGGTGTTCCGCACATGCAGCATTTACACAAAGCAAACATTATGAGTACGGGTTGTGTGCACAGCAAATGTAGAGCTTAAAATCCAAGGAACCTTTTAGCGAAGAAACATCAGATAAACAGTTCTCCTGTACAAGTCACAACAGTTTTTAGTTCTATACCCACTGACGTACACGTTCATTTGTATCTTCCTGAAAGTCTGTTGTACCATGCACCACTTTCTGCCCACTGTCACCCCCTGAGGTCATCAGGCTGAGCTGACGTCCTTTTTCTCATCATTAACACACATCAAAGCTAACATGTTTTGCTGTTTCGACTCAGCGGGTTAGCATTCCTCAGCCCTGTTCAGATGCAGCATGAAACACAGCCATTACATCTAATATTGGCCTGTTGCTGGCATTGTTCCTCCCCACAAACGAGGGTGGAGAAAAAAAGTATGGTGAAAACAACTTTATATAAAGTTTAAATAATATTTAATGTTTTTTTTTTTTTTATTTTGTATTTATTCTTATTAGCTTATAGAATTTATGCCTACCATGTTGATTCTCCATGACCAAGATGGCAGCATATGCTACTATATATTTATAAGTGCATTACAAATGTATGTAAATAAGTACACGTGTGTGACTTAGGTTGCTTAATGCATTTTACAGTGCACTGTGGGGAGTGGGAGCTGTCAGTCAGTGCGCTGGAATGATTTTAGGTTTGCTGCAGTGAAGAAAATAGAAAACGTGTATTAAGAGGACTTGAGACATTTCCGGAAAACCGGTCAACATTCATTGCAGTATTTTTTATTCGCTTGCCCTCAGCCTTCACCAAACTGGGAGGAGTATAGTAGTATTCTGCCTCCACAGTGGTGCACCATACTGTCGCTAACACAGTGTAAACTGGGTTGCACTGGGCTTTGATTTTATTTGGACAACTCCTGCTTGTGAGTAATGGAAATGAGATTTGACATCATGCTGGTTGAGCTGGACACGATTCCACATAGCAACTCTCTAAATATGTCATGTCAAAAGTTTTTCAGTCTCAGGATTGGTTGCTCATTTCACTATTTTTGCCCCACACAGCTGGTTGGAAAAAAAGCAAACCAATAGAGTTCAGGCAGCTGTGAGCAACAAGAGCGACTCTGAGAGTAGGGACGAGGACGTTTTACAGGCCCAGAAAGATAAGAGCTGACTACAGTGAATAACAGAGACCAAGTTTACCCTTCAACCATCACATGACTGTTCATGTATCATGTTTGCCCAACCCAGTGGCATTGGCTTTGAAGGCATACAGTGTATAAAAGCAAAGGGAGCAAATTATACCCACTCATTTACTGTCCCTCTCTCTCATTTACTTGCACATACACACACACACACACACACACACACACACCACCTCCAAACACATAATCAGTTGAACATTCTTGCCAACTTACTGCGCAAAGTAGAGTGGACTAAGCTGTATGACTTCTCTGCCGCTTGGTGTTAAGTCTTAAATGTTTATTAAAGAGGAAGTTTAGCAAAGAGGCTTTTTGAAACCCTAAGAAGCTAATGGACAGCAATATTGTTTTCCGTGTCTAATCGGCTTTAAAAGTGCAGACACATAACTGCAAAGTTTCTTTCTCTCTTGAACATTAGTGTTTTTTGAAAATGTCCATTTGAAAGATTACTGTAAAAACTCCAAATATCCCATCTAAGTGCATTATGCAGTCTAGATAAAGTGAAATGATTTAATTTTTAATGAAAAGTCCTGATGAAGTTTTGCAAGAGGTGCTTTCTGGAAGCTGTTTGTTGTACCTACAAAATATTATAAATCATATTGATTTTTCTTTTTTGTCATTGTAGATTTGCCCTCAGAAGTGTGCTGTTGTCATGTACTTTGCACTTTGAAAGACTTGATGATGTAGTAGCGATTGATCTAGTTGTGAACACACAGCAAATTATACCCATACACCCCTGACACATGGACAGTCTGTCAAGTTTTGCTTTGGACTTCCAAATAAGTGCTGCATCAGTGACTGTCCTGTGGCTCATATAAATGCTGTAGTTCAAACAGTACTTCTAATCTGCCTAAAACGATAATGTTCGCATTGTGTGCTTTTTTTAAAATATTTGTCATTCATTCATTCTGACATAGCTGTAAATACAATATACAGTCTTTCCAAACTTTTTTTTTGCTGATAAACAAAAAAAACAAATCATTGTCAAATAAAACCAAGAGCAAAAAGTTGGAGTATTTTGAATGCTTATTTTCATGTAGTTAGTCACTAGAAAGTAAAAGTCATGTTTGCCCCTGCTTAAGTTCATTACCTTGCTACACCCTTCTCTAAAGGTATCTGTCCTGCAGCACAGACAAGTCTTTGATCTCCTGGCAGTGGTTGTGGGCTGTTCTGGTGGGGGCACAAGTGACATGTCGGTACACGTAGCCGTAAACCCTCTACGCTGTTCTGTGCAACGCAGCGTGATTCTGGTGTGCCTTCATAACAGGCCAGTTAATCTTTAATCTTTTTAATTAGACATTCAATGTCAGGTTATTACCAAGAGACCCCCACTGTCTCCTCAGCCCCCATTGTTCAAGTGACTTTTATTTTGCTGGGCAGCGGCACTGATTGAGTAACAGTCCCTGCCAGGAAACAAATGAACATATCTCACTTTATAGCTAATTGTGGAACAACATCTATCTGCATTGCTCCATCTGCAGTTGTCTTCTTTTAATGTTGCTTCAAACATATTTTGTGGGTGCTTTTTCTCTCCATGCCACTGACAGCAAGATGACACTAGAGGACAGTGTTGGCATTGTTTTTACTCTTATCACTCCTATCACTACAATCCAGCTGTGTAGTTGTCAGGGTTTGGAAAGCCAGACCAATAGGAATTTGGCTTTCATGCTTCAGTGATCACCACATTCTTTTTTTTTTTTTTCACCCGTTAGACAACAAACATAATTCCTTTGATGGAAAAATTAAATAGCATGACATGTCTCCCAATATCATTTGTCAATGACAAATTGTTGTTATTATTTTGCTGGATTCTTGGAAGATAATTGGTGACTTGAGATACATCCAGATTTATGCAGACTGAACATCAATACAACTTAAAAATACAAAATACAGATAAGAACCCAAGGCTCTTATATCTGTATGTATGTATGTGTGTGTGTGTCTGAAAGTCAGTGAGTTACCACTGTATCCTCCACTCCCCACCTCTCACCCCCCTCACTGTGCACCATGTGTTAAATCAGGCCCCTGAATGAGTGTTCACCCTGGGTGACCGGGTGTCCTGGATAGTAATCGACAATTCCCCAAGCCAGAGCACAGAGTCCTCTGTTGCAGTCCACACACAGCACATAACTATGCTCACCCATAGTGATACTAGCAGCAGTGGGAGACAGGACACAGGTAAGTGCAGACCAGCGTTGAAGCTCAACAAGCTCACTTTCACAAAGCCAGTTTTAAACATTGTCAAGACTTTTTTTTTTCTATTTCATGCCCACTTGGTAAGTTGGCAGACTTTTTGTTGCAGGATTAATTTGGGTTTTGAAATGGCACTGTTGAAGTTTACATGCTCTAATAACCCAAGGTTAGGTAATTTCTAGGTAATGAGGTGTGTGCATGCCTGTGAGTGTGAATAGTGTGTGTGATAAAGTTTGCAGTGCTACATTGCGTGCCATAATTGCCCCAGGCGCTGTGCTCATCCCTGCTTAATTCTTTTCTTCAAAAGCAGAAGTTAATGAGAGTAAAATCTAATTATATGCCTGTTTATCACCTGGACTTGGCTTTGTTGGTCTGTGCTGCTTTTGGCCTTTTACTGCGGCGTCACTGCGTGAAATGTGTTTCTGAAGTTTACTGCTGCACAGGGGTTATTAAGATTTTTGATTTACAATTAATAGAGTTTAAAGCTGACAGAATATTAAAAAGGATTACCATGGGAAAAAAAAATGGAATTGGTATTTGTCATGTCTACTTTTGGTTGGCTGCTTGTTTTACTGAGTACTGTACAGGGCATGAAGCTGTAATTTATTTCCCTAATGGTGATTTTATCTCAATAATGCCACATGATTTGTAATCTTATATTATAATTTTTATATTTATATAAATATATATTTATATATATTTTTTATTTTTCTGAAGAAATTGTTTTCTTTGTATTCCAAATCTAGGAATCACTTCAAATGATAAAATTCTATCTTCAAAGCAAGTTGGTGGCCTTGGTTAAAATGACTTTTCTTTTACTGTATACCCATCAGTGGCTGTACTACTGACACATCACACATGAAACTTATGTAACTCAGTGCCATCTGTGACACTAATCAACACGCATCAAATATGTAATTGGTGACTTTTGTAGATCTATGGTGAAAGCAAACATTTTTCATTCCATAAATGATTTCAAAGTATTTTTAATAGTATCATTGACAGATTTAAGTCTGTATTGCTCTCACTGGACACAGCTGGATACTTTATACTGTCCATGAAAGTGACAGTAAATAAGCATCTTCTTAAGGCAGGGCAGTGATGATATTTCAGACTTTACACACTCACATATCAATGATATAATGTTTGCCTGATTTACTGGCTTTTGGCCCTATAGCTCAAAATTTTGGTCAGCCAAAAGGCAACTTTGTTTTTATTGTTACCCTGAAGTCTTTTTCCCTCTCTTTAAAAGGACACGGGAACCATAAAGAAGACAGCCCATTCCTCAACAGTGCCGATGCTGGCGGCAAGAAGAATGACTTCTATGACAGGAACCTGGCTTTGTTTGAGGTCTGTCGTCTTTGTTTTCCAATAATCAGGTGATAGATGCAAGGCTCAAACCACCATTAATTTAACCTCCTTCCCTGTTCTTTCCTCCAGGAAGAGCTGGACATCCGGCCGAAGGTTTCCTCTCTGCTCAGCCGGTTGGTCAGCTACACCAACATCACCCAGGGAGCCAAGGAGCATGAGGAGGCGGAGAGTGCTCAGGGCTCACGTAGGAAGACCCCCAAGGTCAGGAGCAGGGGCACAGCAGAGGAAAACTATGCCTTGCTGTTTTTATTACATGTATACTCGGTCTTTTGAGGTTTAGAAACATTATCCTTCACCTCTGGCTCTCTCCCTGCCTTGCTATCCAAGTCCTAGCTTTGTATTAAGACTTGCTGACTGATTGCTTATGCCTTTGCACGCTCTGCAGTCACACTGCGGATGTGGGAGACCTGGAAACATGGAAAGAGCTGATAACGTGATTGAATGACCTTTAAAAAGTACATCAATCAATACTAATGATCAATACACTTGTTTTCTGAAATGTCATGTTCAATATCCTCCCTTGTCTCTCTCCTTTACCCCCTCCCCTCTCTCTATCAGTCTCCCAACATGGGCACTCTGATGGGAGTCTACTTGCCGTGCCTCCAGAACATCTTTGGTGTTATCCTTTTTCTCCGACTGACATGGATCGTTGGGACGGCTGGCATCATGCACTCCCTCCTGATTGTCCTCATGTGCTGCTCATGTGTTAGTATGCACACACACACATTCTGTACCGTACAGGCGCACACATCAGACACACACATTGCACTGCACACTCAGCACACTCAGACACACACACACACACACACACACATCATTACACTAGGTTGATGTGGGCCAGCTTTCATGTCTAAACCAGTCAATAGACTCCACATGTTTGCATAAGCAGCAGCAATCGAATGTTACTTTGACTTGTGTGTATTTTTACTCAGTATGCTTCCATGGCATTTTTTACATAACACATACTGTGGTCTTATTAGCTTCAAGGCTACACATGCTGAATGTTCTCAAATGGGCTCTCTTAGGTGGAGGCTCTCAGTTTCATCAGAGGATATTATGGCAACACTCACAAGTGGAATTTGGAAATTAGCTTAAGTTATAAATGCTGTTGTGTGTGGTACATGTTTATTCTACATACTTTTCCCTATCCAAATACCCATGTGTGTAAGTGTGGTCCTTTCCCATTTGAATCTTTTCTATATTGAATTTTTTTCTCTTTCCTCTGCAGACAATGCTCACAGCCATATCAATGAGTGCCATTGCGACTAATGGAGTTGTTCCAGGTAATACTTTGAACCTTTTCACTCCAGAGCATTCCCCCAGCATTTTTAACAAGATTTTGTGAAATTATTCAGACCTATACTGGCATTATCGTTACGAAACTGCTTTTCATAATAATTCATCAATTAATTCATTAATAAGCTGCTGGACCATGATATCTCCATTCTGCTTTGACTTGATGCTGAAGTGAAAATTCCCATTACTTTATTCTTCCACTTGGCGGCAGCAGAAATGTACTGATGTGTTCTTCTGCATGTGGTACAAATTGTGGTTCTCTCCAATGGATTTCTGTTTCAAACTGTTTTATTGTTGTAGCTGGAGGGGCATACTTCATGATCTCACGCTCCCTTGGCCCTGAGTTTGGAGGAGCTGTGGGGCTGTGCTTTTACTTGGGCACCACCTTTGCTTCTGCCATGTACATACTGGGGGCCATCGAAATCTTCTTGGTCAGTTTGCTAAAATATGACTCCATGGATCAGTTCTAGCTCACATAAGTAGCTATGCTAAGATATTATTCCTGAACACGCTTCTGTCTCAAAATATATCAGATATTAAATGTGTTTGATATGTTCTGTATATGCAGTAACTTTTACAGTAACGTTTTTTTTTTCTCCTCAGAAATATCTGATTCCCCAGGCGGCCATCTTTCATACCACAAACCCCGGTGAAAGTGACAGTGCCATGCTGAACAATATGAGAGTCTATGGCTCTATTTGCCTCAGCCTAATGGCTGTGGTGGTTTTTGTAGGAGTTAAATATGTCAACAAGTTAGCTTCTCTTTTCCTGGCCTGCGTCATTATCTCAATTGTCTCCATCTATGCTGGGGCATTAAAATCCATGACTCATCCACCAGAATTCCCGTAAGTCTGCAGAAAGGTTTTCCTGGGTAAACATGTGTCTTAATGGGGATTTAGTGTGAGAAACAGGGATCTTGTTCTTTTATGGAAGAGAGAGTTTGTGTTCACTCCAAGTGGAGAAATAATACATGCTTCTTTTTAATAATAATTACATCGTCTTTTTACGTTTTGATGATTTTGTCTTCCATCTGCCACATCTGCCAAATTGTTATGTCATTGTTTTGAAACTAAGGTCAATTCTAGGACCTTCAACATGTAAAAAGAAACAATGAACGAACATTTAGTTATGATTTTAAAGAGGAGATACATGATGAGAACAATGATGGTGTTGGTGGTGGAAATAATGATGACTAACTCTGCAATAATAGAATCTTTGTCCATGTTATTGCTGTAGGATCTGCATGCTGGGAAACCGGACTTTGGTGAGAGATCGCTTTGATGTGTGTGCTAAGACTGTGATAAAGGGCAATGCCACAGTGCCCAGTCAGTTGTGGGACATGTTCTGTGTGCCGGGGAACATGAGCAGCTCACAGTGCGATGACTACTTCATCCAGAACAATGTGACAGAGATACAAGGCATCCCCGGACTGGGCAGTGGGATTATCAGAGGTAAATTTATCATAAGTTGACTGTACAACATAGGATAGGATAAACTATTAGACACATACTGATTAAGGGGTACTGTGTTAGTATACTCATGCAAGGTCTATTTGCATTTATTATTTAGTCTATTTGCAGAATATTATGCCATAATTTTAAACAGTTTTAAGAATAAATTATCATTATAAAGCAACCATAAGAATTTGTTCATCAGAAAATTATACCATATATATATATATATATATATATATATATATATATATATATATATATATATATATATATACAATATTTTTTTACAATGTTGAGTTGTTGCTTATGATTTAAATATCTGTTCTCTGCCATTAGAAAACATGTGGGGCGACTACCTGAAGAAAGGGGAGAAATTAGAGAAAGAGGGGCTACAGTCAGTGGATGTCCATGGTGCTATGGAGAACATTGGCATATATGTGTCAGCAGACATCACTACGTCATTCACACTTCTGGTGGGGATCTTCTTCCCATCTGCTACAGGTATAACAACTTCATATACCAGAGGAAGTGCTGTTATGGTACAACCCTTAGTCTATAGTCTGTATAATTATACAATCATTTTTATTTCCAAATTTGTTAAAATTTGCTAAAATCTTAAATCATTTAGTAAATTATATGATTCTGACATCAACATAAGTATAAGGACTTGGTATTTGACCTGTTAAAATGTGAATCTATAAAGCAGGCATTATTTTTGGTGCAATAGCAACACAATTTGTAACTATAGCTACCTGCTATGGTGCCACTTTTTACAGAAGTAGCTTGCAAACTGAGTTTTCTCTGCAGGTGCAAAGGGAAGCTTTAAACATCTCTTTATTCCAGCCAGCAGAGGGCATAATTGCTTTTAAATGCCCTTTGTTTTGTCCTTTGAATATTTTTTCTTTAAGGTATCATGGCAGGTTCCAACAGATCAGGTGATCTCCGTGATGCTCAAAAGTCCATTCCTGTGGGAACTATCTTGGCTATTACCACGACTTCCCTTGTTTGTATCCTTATTCTGGTAACTTCATACAGTAAAACTAACACACTTGCTCCTTTGAACATGACACGAAAGCAAGTTTGAGATACATCTTTGTTTCACCTTGAGTTCCTTGACCTCCTGTATTCAGATTTAAGTTCTGTGGTCCTGTTCGGGGCTTGTATCGAAGGGGTGGTCCTTAGAGACAAGTAAGTTCATTAGTTTCTTACTGTAAGTCAGGACTATCATGTTATATTCTTAGTCATATTCATCAGTGTGTTCTTGCAGGTATGGGGACGCTGTTAGAAAAAACTTGGTGGTGGGAACGCTCTCCTGGCCATCTCCATGGGTCATTGTTATCGGCTCCTTCTTCTCTACGGTTGGGGCAGGCCTGCAGTCCCTCACAGGGGCTCCCCGACTTCTACAGGCCATTGCCAAGGACAACATCATTCCTTTCCTCAGGGTGGGACAGGACACAATGTTGATGATTCACTTAATATTCTCTCACACTTCCACATAGTCTGTTTCTTATTATCTCCAAAATGTACGAGAACATTTCAGCATTTTGTTCTGGAAGCATTTGCATTTGGTAATATTTGACTTGCAAGCAAATTTGTGTGTGATACAGTAGCAAACAAGAAGGGATTTGCATTGCTGTATGTTAAGGTTTTGAATTTGTTTTTCAGGTGTTTGGTCATGGAAAGACCAATGGAGAGCCTACATGGGCACTATTACTAACTGGTTTCATAGCTGAGCTGGGCATCCTTATTGCCTCACTGGATATGGTGGCTCCAATCCTTTCCATGTAAGCTCACAGAAATATACACATATGACATGTATGTACTAACAGTATGTAATGCACACACCCCACACATTCATTTTTCTTAGACTTGTTGCAAGCATGAATTTCCCTGTTTGCTTAAGGCCATTGATGATGTATTATCTACTTTAAATGTGTTGAAAATCCTCTTTATCTTTATTCAACAGGTTCTTCCTGATGTGCTATCTCTTTGTGAACTTAGCCTGTGCAGTTCAGACTCTTTTACGCACACCCAATTGGAGGCCAAGGTTTAAATATTACCACTGGTGAGTGTAGCTATGTCTCGGTCTCAGACCACCTATGTAAGATTTATGGTACACTTGCCTTAATGAAAGAATAATGCATTATGCATACTTATAAATAATGTTACTGTTCTTGGTACGCAGAAACACAAATTCAGCCTTTATGTGTCACACCCACAGGGCTCTGTCCTTCTTTGGCATGAGTATGTGTCTGGCTCTAATGTTCATCTCCTCCTGGTACTACGCTATTGTGGCCATGGGCATTGCTGGCATGATCTACAAGTACATTGAGTACCAGGGGTATGTCTGGAGTCTAATTAGCATTTGCACTTTTCTTTTGCTGTCCCGTCATAAAACATTCTTGTATGGTATGAGGTGAGGATGCTTGTCTCTGTGTTTCTGTCTGACCTCTGCACATCTGGATCATCTAGTCACTCACGTTATCTTTCGTCCCTACTGTTTGTGTTTTGTCTCTTCCACTCACAAACAACAACAGAGCAGAGAAGGAGTGGGGAGACGGAATAAGAGGACTTTCCCTTAGCGCTGCACGATACGCCCTGTTAAGACTAGAGGCTGGCCCCCCGCACACCAAGAACTGGAGGTACAGCCTCGCCTACAGGAGACACTCTGAATGTCTCCACACAAACTCCTTTGGATTGCATCCCAAAGGAGCCTCAGAGCATGTTTGGAGCAAAAAGTTGTTTTCACATCTGTGCCCAATCATGAGATGAATGCATATACTATAAAATTAAGTGGCATCAAACATCCCACAGTGTCACCCTCTGACCACAAACAAGCAGTTCACATTGTTTTGATTGTTTCCCATGTCATGTGCAGTCAGTCATTTTAAAAATGCTGGAATGGATTAATAGAAGGTGCTAGAAGTTTTATTAAAATCCTGTCAGTGGCATTTCAGAAATATTGTGTGGCACCCAGATGGACCAACATAACAAATTAGAAGGTTCTCCACCTTCTATAAAACAGCCTTCCAGAATAATAATAACAGCAACACAACGGAAGAAATATATGAGAGACAAACTATTAGCTGTTATCCATGCTGACTCACAGGGTCTACATGTCATCTGGCAAGGGCGTGTGTTTCGGGAAGTGGTGACCTGAAAGAAGATCATTTTTAGGTTTTTATCAGAAGCATTCTTGCTGCAGTTCCAGTAAATAAGCTTGCTCTCTTGCTGTAATATCCAACCACGCTGAGTGACACTTCCTCTTTTTCCATTCACTCATAATGTGGTGACAGTGACACAATAGCTTGTGATGATAGTTTTGACTGTGGAATGAAGACAGGGATGGAGGCAACATATCAGTAAAATGTAAACAAGGCAGCCCAGTAAGCTTTAACTTGGTGATACAGAGGACCGTGCAAGTAAGTTGAAATATATTTGTTAGACAAATGAGGGCTATTTTAGATGCTTATGTAAAATATAAAAAGCCTCAGCAGCATTTCTGATTGTATTTTAGCATATAGTTAGGACCTAATTCACAGTGAAACACTGTCATTTAAATGCCACAGGAGCAAAAGTTATATTATAAATTTCAACCAAATGTATCCTTCACAGATCACAGAGTAAGTGCTTGACATGGGTCAATTTGATCAAACTCCAGCGATAGCTACCATTTTTTCAACCAGTAACAATGACCATTTAGTTAAATTTGTTTTCATAGATCAACACTAGCATCAGATTATGTTATGTGCTAATAGTGTTGCTCAATACTTTGATGGCAGTGTCGACCTGGGCCTTTTTATTAAGTGTCTGTGATCCTGTGCACTCCAGGCCCCAGCTGCTGGTGCTTCTGAAGCTGGATGAGGACCTCCATGTAAAATATCCTCGACTGCTCACCTTTGCCTCACAGCTGAAGGCAGGAAAGGGTCTGACAATCGTGGGCTCTGTCATCCAAGGCAACTTCCTGGACAGCTATGGGGAAATGCAGGCAGCTGAACAGGTAAGTACTGGAAAGGGATGTGTGCTGTGCCTGCTCTATCAAAGTCTATTGTACTGTGTTGCTGACTGCGTTACAGCTAATTGTTGCAAATTTGAAAGTGACACTGAGGCATAAACATGCTTCAATGTGATTTTTTTTGTGACAATTTTACATCGGCAGTGTCTTTTTTATTTTTGTACTTTACATATATTTGTCACATTAATCAAAGGTCATGGCTGGAAACAGTTTGCTGCCGTCATTACATATGGTGAAAATGAGCCATTTTAGACCAAATGAGGGACTGGTGCAGGGACATGTTTCATAATGTTTCTTCTTGGTGAAGAACCAAATTTGTGAGGCAAGGTTTGTTACAATAACTGGAGAAATGAATAACTCATCCTCAATTCACTTTGCCAATATTCATGCATTACGTACAGTATCAGAGTTCTAATTAGATCTTACATGGAGGTAGTGGAGGTAAAACCTGTATTACTTTATATTCAAATGTTTAACAGTTATGTCACCATTTAAATATTTATAATGTAATGCATGGGCTATGACATGAACCTTTAGATAATTATAAAAATATATGTATATATATGGTTTACATCTTCAAAGATGGTTTATCTGCTTATTGTGATTATGGACTTGAGTTCTGTCTGTTTTCTACCAGGCCATCAAAAATATGATGGAAATCGAGCGAGTCAAGGGTTTCTGCCAAATTGTGGTGGCATCTAAAGTGAGGGAGGGTGTTGTCCATCTGATCCAGTCCTGTGGTCTGGGTGGCATGAAGCACAACACTGTGGTGATGGGCTGGCCGTATGGCTGGAGACAGAGCGAGGACCCTCGTGCCTGGAAGACTTTTATCAGTAAGAGTCTCACTGAAACACTGTTTACACATGACACTTAAAAAGCCTGATCAGCATTTGCACTTCTATTAGACTACTGCCTCCCCAAATCACCTGTTCACAGTTGCAATAGTGTTCGCACTTAAATGCTCAAATACTAAATTATAATAATAATAATACTAAATATTACTTGGATTCTGTGTAATATTGAAATTCTGTGTGACCTTTGTGAGCATTGTATTTATGCAGTACAGTTAATATTGTGTTTTGGTGTCCACTCAGACACAGTCCGATGTACCACGGCCGCCCACCTGGCCCTGATGGTGCCCAAAAATGTGTCCTTCTACCCGAGCAACCACGAACGCTTCACAGATGGCAACATTGACGTGTGGTGGATTGTCCATGATGGGGGGATGCTAATGCTACTGCCTTTCCTGCTCAAACAACATAAAGTGAGATGAACAAGCTCTTCGAGTTTTATTCTAATAAGCTGCTTAAGAACTTGTAATTAATGTAGTTTTACCGTCTCTAGAATGGATGAACTGTGTTGAGAATGCTTGAATGCTTAAAAAGTTGTAACATTTTCTGCATTTAAAAAAAAAACACAGACAAAATGAGGTGTGTATTCAAAGTTATGAATATACAGATGACTTCATTTTAACTATAATGAATTCAGAGCAAACTTTAAAATTTATTTATTCCAAACAGACATGTCCTCCTTGAGTAGGCTTTCCTTTAGAATAATGTTGTTTTATAACGTTTAAGTATGTTATCTGTAAATGGTTATATTCACATCCATTTAATATTGCACATTGCATTACACTGGTGGTTATACCACATTGATTAATTTGTATTTTTCAGGTCTGGAGAAAATGCAAGATGCGTATCTTCACTGTAGCCCAGATGGATGACAACAGCATCCAGATGAAGAAAGATCTGGCCACCTTCCTTTACCAGCTGAGAATAGAGGCAGAGGTGGAGGTGGTAGAGATGGTGAGAAGCCCTCTGGGGCCAGCTCAGTTTTAAATGAACTCTAATAAAACTGTAATGAAAATTGCGACTGAAAACAGATGTCCATTATAGGATGCTGAAGCAAAACAAGGTTGTTTTAAAGGAGTGTTGAAAACCTTTTTCCAATATTTCTCAAATGGCACTTTAGCATGACAGCGACATCTCAGCATACACCTATGAGCGAACGTTAATGATGGAGCAGAGGTCCCAGATGTTGAGGCAAATGAGGCTGTCCAGTGCAGAAAAACAAAGAGAGGTGTGTTTTTTCTGTTAGTTACTTCTGTATTTGTGTTTACATATTTAAAAACATATCATATTTAACTATATTTTACATATAAGATATGATGCATAATATTCCC
This sequence comes from Scortum barcoo, assembly GCA_023238725.1. Classification (NCBI taxonomy): domain Eukaryota; kingdom Metazoa; phylum Chordata; class Actinopteri; order Centrarchiformes; family Terapontidae; genus Scortum; species Scortum barcoo. The sequence continues at coordinate 19,824,662 of CM041531.1, forward strand.
ATGACACTTGCAGGCCCAGCTGGTAAAGGACAGACATTCTTTGGTGCGTATGGGAAGTCTATATTCAGACGAGGAGGAGGAGGTGGTGGAGGCTCCGCCGGAGAAGGTTCAGATGACGTGGACAAGAGAGAAGTGCGAGGCTGAGAGAAGGAACAGGAACAATGCCCCCGAGAACTTTAGAGAACTTATGAGCCTCAAACCGTGAGTCACATTTATTTGTCATCTCAATCTTCTTCAGGGTCTTCAGAGCTTTCCTTGAAATAGTAAAAAAAAAAAGTTATCTGACAGCACAAATCCAATGCACTCTGTCTCTCCCCCTTGCTGCACCACAGGGATCAGTCCAATGTGCGGCGAATGCATACGGCTGTGAAGCTGAACGAGGTTATAGTCAACAGGTCCCATGATGCTCGATTAGTGCTGCTCAACATGCCAGGGCCACCTCGCAACACAGATGGAGATGAGAACTGTATCCTTTGTCAATATGACCAAACAAACAGGGTCTTGCATAACTTTGGAGACGATTTGGAGTGTTTTTTTCTTCTTTAACCTTCACCTCAGATATGGAGTTTCTGGAAGTGTTGACTGAAGGCTTGGAAAGAGTGCTGCTGGTCCGAGGCGGAGGTCGGGAGGTTATCACTATCTACTCATGACCAATTATTAGCTGCTACACAGAGGAATACAACAGAATATATTCCACCTCTGGACACAAGGAAGCACCTGCTCTGCTGCCAGACAGTTCTGGGTAGATGCATGCATTTTACACTTTATTGTAAAGTATGGACATTCAAGTGCAAAAGGGGTTTATTCTATTCTTGTAAAACATTGCGACGTGTTAGTGTACATATCCACCTGTATGTTCACGGCTCTGCCACTCTTATTTTTCTCCCTCAGAAATCAATGCCCATGTATCAAACACACACTTTAGATTTAAAGGTAACAAATATGTCTTCATGTTTCATAATAAACCTATCTTTCACAGTTTGGCAGACAGTACTATCCTGAGTTGTACACATCTTTTAGTAGTATGCCAGATTTTTTTTCTAAATCAGCTTTTATTATTTTGGACGCACATCTATATTTATTTATTTATTTTTTCGACATGTCCCCACTGAGGTAAAGAAAATGCTATTGTAGATATTATTCACATTGGTTGTGAAGCCAGAGATCACAAATCAAGTTTTTAAAAAGAGTTCTAATTTATGGTTTTTTGGAAAGATATTTGTATTGCTGACTAAAAGTATATGAATGACTTTTGAAGTGTTACATTTGTACTTTTCCAACAGACCTGAAATGTTTTTTCTGCACACAAAAAAGATGATTTTCATGAAATCAAACCCCGCTATTTATGGTCGGTATTTGTACTGCAATAGCTACAGTAGTTATTGTAAATACTTTTCTATATGGTTTCGTTGTGTAGACATGGACAGAGTAGCTGTTACCACAGTAACCACAGGGGTTGCAAAATCAACCAAGTCTGAAATGTAAAGGATTACAACTTTAAGCAGTTCTGATCTCAGCTACATGAGACTGTCAGGACCTTTTTTGTGTCTTTCCAGATATTTTTCTAAAAAGCTGTATATGATCAGTATTGCAGGTCAGGGTACAGTGTAGAAAACAATTGTTTACTTCCATTTAGACTAAACCATCTGTACAAGCCTATTTTATATGTAAGGTATAAACCATGACAAGGTGTGTTGTTATTAAAAGCTAATCACACCATACAAAGAACTCTGTTGGTCTTCCCTTCACTTTCATTTTGATAAAACCTTTTTTTTCCATTGTTCTCAGAACAGCTTAGGTTGGTAGATTATTCCACTTAAACTGCTGACACTTGCCCGCAATGCAAAAATACATATTACATTGCGTAACATTTTTTCAGATTCAACTCACAGTACTGAATCTGAATCTTAACAAAGCAGATTTTCACACTGATGCTTTGAGTAACTGCTATTCTGACTTGGAGAGAATTTGAAGAATAGTACACTTTAAAACATACCATGTTTTGTAAACTTCATAATATCCCATTATTTAAGATAAAATAAAAAAAATACATATGTTACTATTTTGTTGTTGTCTTTATAAAATACCTCAAAGTAATATTATAGTAATAAATAGTTAGTATGACATCAATACAATAATGCAACACTGTACATTTGATTGCACCTTAACTGAGCTGTTTATCTTAGCTATCCCTAGAGAGCTCACCTCCTGTTCACTGCTCTACAATAGACAGAAACACTTCACAAAATAAAAACTTAAAAATACAGATTTGAAACAACTTAAAGTTCCATCGCTCCAGTTTTATTTATCAGCATCATTATTCTGCTTCATATCAGAGCTTTTCATAGAGATGATGTTATTGCAGGTGCAACAAATTCAGCTACAAATGAAATATCTAACAAATCCATTCCAAAATGAATGGTAAAATGCCTTTCTGTATATTTTAATTTATATGTAGGGCAAAACTGTATATAAAGAGGTTGGAATTTAAACTACCTCTCAAATGGGGCTGCATATTGAATGCTTTTCCTATTTGTGGAAGGAAAGTGATTAATCTCTCCTTATCTTTGCTGACCTGTGGAGGGCCAGGATGACCCACAAATGGCTACAGCAATTCACTCGAACATAAGTAAGCTGGAAAGCAGCAGAACTACGGCCAGAATTATCAGGCCTTTTGGTCCATGTTGGGCTCTGGAGGAGGGACTCTTGTCTGACGGCATCCCTCTGCGGTCAGGAGGCCTGAGGATCATCCTGCAGGGGTTCTGCACCTTCTCTGTCGGGATCTGGACCTCACTGGGCCGGTTCATACTCAACTCATCACGGACCTGGGGTATAGACAATGAGACAGGAGAGCGAGGAGACTATATGATCACCTTCTGAACTCATCTATGCTGTTGTTTGTTAAAAAAGTTGAGAATATTTTCAAACTTGCAGTGCAAAGCGAACATTTATTCTTGTGATGTCTCGTCATGTCTGTTAAAGTTGTCCATGTCTGTCATGTTTCTGTTTCCTGTTCTGGCTTATGTGTTTTATTTTGAAATCCCTACTCTCCTCTCGTTTCAGGTAACTTAACTTCCTGCCCTTGTGTGTTTCCTGCCTGTGAGATTGTCTGCCCCGCCCTGATTGTTTCCACCTGTTTCCCCAATTACCTCATGTGTATATATAGTCCGCATTTCCCCTGTCTTGTTGCCAGATTGTTGACCTTACTCATGTGTTCATGTCCTGTGTGTCATTGTCTCATGTCAAGTTCTCATTGGTCCAGCCATCTAGCCATGGATAACTAGCCAAGCTTGCTCTGTAAGATCTTGATTAAAACTTATTTTGAAAACCTTCTACCTGCCTTGTCCTGCATTTGGGTCTACCTGTTTTGTGCTGTCGTAACAATTCTATAACATAAATTAAGTATTAAGTAAGTAAATAAGTTTAATCTAGCAACATAATTAAAGCTATTGCAGAATCTGAATAAGCCATTCTGGATATATTTAGTTTAAGAATAGCAAAAATAAGGTGGTTAGTGTCCATCTGTTAAGATATAATATGCATGTGTATATAAATAATAATATAAACATACAACATATGGCCAAATGTTTGATTCATACTAAGGAAATAATACATACTGAGGACATTTTCTACCAAACGTATAGCCCTTTATTCTTCATTATACCTAAATCGCTCTTTTGGCAAAGACATGTAGTGCATGTCAGTGCAAAAGTCTTTGAATTACATACCTACCCTTAATTACTCAGAAAAAGCTGTTGAACTGAAATATATTAATCTTTTAGCTCACCCTCTCCACCTCCTCGAACACTCGCAGGAAATTCCTTCTGAGGACATCAGCCAGTTCATTCTCAGTCCAGTTCCTTCTCAGGAGTTCCTGAATTAGGGCGGGATATTTTGATACATCCTCTAACCCCTTGGGAAAGCTGATAAGGAAAAACATGTTTAAATTCACTGATGTTCATTTTGCAAAAGTAAGAACTTATTCTGACAGTTTTGATCACCATCAATAGGCAATAATAATGAACACTTGTAAATCTAGTCTTTCATTTTTATTTGTTTTGTGACATTCCTGTTTGGACTAGATTGTGTCTGTCAAACAGATTCAATGCCCATCATTCTACAGTAACTCCACTGCAGCAACCCTCTTTTTATGCCATTTAGAAGTACAAAGGTATTGATTTTTACAATTTTTCCAGCCTCTTGACAGCTGAGACAGCCAAATTGCTGACATCACGACAGGCTAACAAAAACACAGAATTGATCTGGTTCAGCAACAAGCTCTATTTTGTCAGGAAAGAGCCAGAGAAAAGTGTTTATACCCTACTGGGACGAGCTTCATTTTATTTTGGTTTCCATGTGTGTTTATGTAAGTCGTGTGTCTAAGGATGACCGATTATCCTGATCATAGCACACCTCAAGCACTAAAAAGTACTTCAGATTTACTGCCTGTAAGCACATTTGCCTTTGACTTATCGCCTCTAGCTCTCTGTATGGTGTGTTTGCAAGTGAATATTTCTCACCTCACAGCACCTTCGAAGTCCCCTCCAATTCCTATCGACTCGGCTCCAATCACCTTCTTAATGTGATCAAAATGGTCTGTAAAACCCAGGTGAAATAATAAATCAACTGAGAGATAAGAAATACAAACTACAAATTTGCTTCATTTGCTGCTGCTGCTGCAAAATAAAGCTTAACATGTATGCCTCACCAGCCACACGAGAGATGTTGGCCTCGCCCGTGCAGGAGATGAATTTGCTGTGGAGATTCACCATGATCAGTCCTTGCTTCTTTTTCTGAAACACAAAACATGTGTCAGTGCCAAGTCCAGTACATAAGCATACATATATAGAGAAGCATTAGCAACTAAAATAAACTATGTATAAATATTTTCTTCAGGCATAAACATAGTAGTCTTAATTCCTGTCTAGTTTACATTCATTAGATACATATGGTAGGCATCAGGTTTATACTTGTCTTACCTAAGGCATCAGGTTTATACTTGTCTTACACCCTGAGCTGCAGTAAACTCAAAGTCTGTTTTGCACCACACACATACTGTTAAAACACTGGAATGATGAGAAACACGCCCATTCATGACAGATGTGAGGAGGCCACAGTTGGGCTGAAGTTCATTAAAAATATATATATATATCCATGTTACCACAGTTTATTGATATTCACTTTTTGTCTTCTGCAACAACATGTTTATATACTGTAAAGGCCAAATTTACGCCAAGGAGCGAATCAGAAAAATAGATTTCATGATGTTTTTTATGACGGTTAATGCCAGCCAACATGCTGCTCTTACGCCAACCAGAGAAATAACTGGCTAGGAGGGTTTTAAAATGCTGTGCTTTGGCTCCTTGTGTTTGCCCAATGGATGTTTCTAATTTTATACTGAAATAAACATTGAGAATGGTGAGCAATACAGCTTGAATGTTTCCATTTCATCTCGTAATCACATATGGTGGTGATGTTTACAAAGTAAGACAAGGTGTAATAATATTTTTTAACAGTTACTTCTGCAGTTGTTTTCAGCAGGAACAGAGTGAAACTGATTGAACCTGGGATTAGACTGAGTTTCTCATAATGTTGGATAAATCATAAATCAATCCTCACTATTAGTGCTAACAGTGAAGGAGAAGAAAGACCTTCTATTGTAAGCAGAGTGTTGCCTATATAAACAGACGTTCCAGACTCATGCTGGAAAAATGTAGAAGTTAGAAGTGAATGAACACTAAAAAGTGAAGGTGAATAAGGACATGGGCGGATGGCAGGTACAAAAGGTTTTCAGGGAAGGTTGGGGGAAGGAGAGGAGGAGACGACACATGTGCAGTGAGCAAAAATGATATCAAATAGCCCATTCATGTTTGCTTCTTTTATCATCAAACCCTATTAAAGCTATAGAAGTTTACTGTAAGTCTCTCCCACAGCTGAGAGATAAAAGTACATTAAAAATCGATTAAAGGATAATGCAACATACACTTTAGCTTTAGCTCGTCAAATACTTTTTGTTTCTTATTCTTAAGGATTACATTATGATAGAGGAAAAACACTCTTAGTGCTTCTGCCAACTGGCATGATTTTTCAGACTGTGAGTCATCCCTTTATGTTATTGACTGACCGCCAATTACATCAGTGTAAAATATACAAAGTGATGTTGAGCCATTGATCTTCAAATTTTATCCAATAGCCATTATCAGCCACTTGTTTGTGCATACATGTGTATGTTTATTATGGGAGAGGAGAGGGAACTGGTAGGAAGCAAACATCTTGCATCTTACAAATAATGGAGGATATGGAACAATAGAATAATTGTTTAATGGTGGTTCATTATTTCTTGACACACAAAAAGCTGACGATGAAAACAAATAACATGTTCTTAGACAGAGATAGAAATAAAACCCATAAATAAATTCATCAGTTACTTGACTGATAAAATAGTAATTTAACGAAGCAGTTAGGCAAGCAATGAATGACTCAGCTAATTGGTTTTCTCACCAGCTTCTGCAGCAGCCAGTCAGGTACGTTGCGGTCGTGGCCACAGATGGTGTAGGAGGATGAATGGCTAAAAATAACAGGAGCCTTGGAATGCTTCAGTACAGCCTTGGCTGTGTCCAGAGAAGTGTGGGAGAGGTCCACAATCATTCCCAGTCTGTTCATCTCCTCCACCACGGCCTCGGAAACACATTAAAAAACTATTTAAGTGGCCATTTCAAGTATCACAGGAAGGAAGGAAGCAAACTGGGTGAAAACAGATGATGGTTATACACGCATATAAACATAATTGTGCAGATAGCAATCAAGGAAGTCCTACGTGCTGCTGTTGAGAGGGCCAACTGAATAGGAAAAGCATTATAAAAATGTTTATAATTTCAAAATGAGTTGTTTACACTGTCCAGCGGCATTGCTGTAATAATTACACATTAAAGAACTTGCAAGTCCAATTAGGGATACAACAGCTTCTCTGTACACAGCCTCTTTTCTAGAGATCACTCAGTGTGCAAAGCATAAGCTTTCTTTGGCGCAGTCCAATGCTGAAATGTCCTGAGGCTTAAAATGTCATATCATATCTTCAGTACCTCGAATTTTTTTTAAAAGAAATACTACAATTTTAACACAACAACAACAGTCAAACCTACATCCACTACTTTTACTACTACTGCCACTGCTAGCACTAATATCGAAAAAGAATAGTTATTACTCACAGTTGGCAACTTCGACTTGAAAACTGTCATATGATGTCAATGTCAATGATGGCTGTCTCATTTTAAAATAAAAATTCTTCATCCTAAATATACAGCCAAGTGTTATGTATCAATACCTTCCCAAGTAATATCAGGAGACATGCTGTCTTTGTGGGACATGACAAAATGAAACAATTCTGTACAATTCATGATATTACTGAAAATTAAGCTTACCTTTCCAAACTCTGTCAGGCTGTTGTTCTGTCTCTGATAGAAATCATAAAGTTTTGAGGATGATTCAGCCCTGTGTTGAAAAAGAGTATTGTTACACAAACCACAAATCATGAAAGTGTTGTAAGTCATGTGCACCAGAAAATATAAAAAGCTGTATATCCAAATCCTGCTTCATTTGTGGCATCTGAATGGGGCTGCTGTATTTTTCATCCGGTTGTGGCACATTTAGTTACATGCAATGTCAATTTTCAGAGATACGGGTTAACTTACATGGAGAGAAAAAATGTAAATAAAGACCTTTCTACACAGGCAACCATGTAAATAACTATCTGAACTTTAGCAACAAAAGCTTATGGTAAAGGCAGATTTCTATCATCACATCATTACAAATCAATTAAAAAACATTGCATTTTATACATTAGTATAGCTATATAAGTTTTACAGGAAATTTCTTAGTCAAATATTTGTTAGACTTAAGTGTCGATACTCTGTTGTGTCACATGTTCATCAGTGACGGCAGCCTCTCCAAAAATTCAGAGCGCATGTTTGTGTTCAGATACATTTTATCTATGTTGACTTTCTGCAATGTATAAATCATATGTAACTTTATAAATATAATAATGCATTCAGAATAAATTTTTTAATCACCAGGGTGTATTGCAGGTGTGTGTGAGGGCCATGGAGCGAACTCCGAGCTGGTAAAACATCCGCAGGGCTGGCAGGCTGCTGTCAATAGAGTGGCCCCCCTCAATACTTATTAGACAGGCTATCTTTTGCCTCATCTTAGAGTTCTTCAGTTCTGTAATGACAGACACACATATATCAGTATATGCAGAACACACATTATCAAAGATGAACACCTCCAGCGAAGCCAAAACACTGTTCAACATTATTAAATAAACTTTTAATTGTCATTGCTCTTTTTCCAACTGGGCTGTAACTAAGACATACTTTAGAATTATGAATTCATAAATCACATAAGAATGGATGTGTCTTTATATACATTTATACTACAAACAAAAGAAGGTACTGAATCATAATTGTAGAGCATCAATTAGAATTTAAAAAGCAAAATAATCCATTTTGCTAGGTAAACTGCCTGCCATCCTGCCTGAGTTGAAGTATACCGTGGGCAGATGTGACCAGCTCAAAGTCCTGGTACTCAGTGCACATGCGTCGAACAACGTCTATTTGTTCCAGAGTCAGCCTCACAGCGTCCTTCTCCTGGGCCCCACACATCACATAGACTGCAAACATCTGACAAAGGGACAGAGATTTGACACGAGAGGATGGGAGATACATTCAAGTTACTCTGGGTTTGATCTGTCCACAACAGAAAAAAAGTCAGTGGGTAATTTTACTGTGTTCCTCTCTGGAGCAAACCACATTTTAGAGCATCAGTGAGAGTCTGACTGAATTACAATACCTGTGCCTGTACATGGCCTGCCTGGAGACGGCTGATGTCAGTTGCCACTTTGCTGACATTATGAAGGTCAATTTGGCTCAGCCGATTGCTGTGAAGAATCCTCAGTTGGAGAGCCAGGTCGTTATGACTGCAAAGACAGAAGGGGGGGTTTAAGGAAAATGGGATGAATGGTGAGGCGTTTTGATTTGATTCCATTAGTCTATTTCCATTAATGTAATGCCTGTGTGGGCAAGATCGTAACCACCCTTTTACCCATCAATGAGCGGATATCTGGACATCAGATCATGTACTCTATCTCTCTCTGAGTATCCGGATACCAAAGCACACAGAGAGAAGAGTACTACGAGGTGCCTCAGGGACTTCATCCAGAAGCTGCTTGAGGCGCTTGTTGAAGTTCTTCTCAAAGGCATCCTCTAAAGAGAGAAAAAACACCAGTGCATTACAGTAATTGTGGCTGAATGGTCAACACACACACACACACACACACACACACACATTTGAAAATACATGTCATAACATAGACCCTTAGACCCACAACACAGATTAACCCTTGTATTGTTTTCACTTTTGGGACCGTCTGGTATCCCTCGGGTCAAATTGACCCTGGGGCACATTTGGGAGTTTTAAAAAAACTATTCTGAAATAAAATTTTACTTCATAAACCATTAACATATATTGTCTTTATCTCAATTTCAAACAATAGAGATAACATATATGTTTAATGATTGAAATCAGTTTCTACTAGAAGACAATTAACAATGGAAGTATGATTTGTTTTTGTGTCTTCCCTCACTGTGGCTAGAGAAGCTGGAGTCCTGGGCACATGTTGTCTCCATTAGATGTGCAGTGTCACTAGTGCCTTGCCTAGCTCCTCAAGGAAAAAATGTGTCTTCTTTGGAGCTTCCTTTGGTTCTAGTCTGGATTGACTGCTGTCCAGATTGTAAATACATTACAGGCTGAGCCATCCAGCTTGTTGTAAAAGATCACGAGTGGCGACTGTAGTGTTCTTCTTTCACAGCTGTGGCAGACCAGCAGCTTGTCTAAGTTGTCTTTGGTGTTGCTGAAGTCAAGTATGACCTCTGACTACTTATTGTTCCATCCCTGTGTAGAGTGCTCATGAGCACTTTCCCCTTTTTTTTGGTATGTAAGATACCAGGGCAATATTGGCCATGAACATAAAGTTGGAGGAATGGAACTGGCCTGACAGAGGGTAAAGACTTCAGGGAAAGTGAGAGCAAACAGCTTCTCTGTGCTTAAATTATAATAATGTAACGTTATCTGTGTGTGTTTGTGTCTGTGTATGTGTATGTGGGCATGTTTCTGTGTGTCTCTGTGTATGCGGGTCAAACTGACCTGAAGACCATATGAAGGATGTAAATGTGTGGGGTATAGTAGCATGTGTGCTCAAATGATGATTTTTGATTTTTTTTGTTTGTACATGTTTGTCACAGAAAATATGCTAAGGCCATTGAGTTTCAGGTTGAAAAAGTTATAATTCTACAATTTTTCTTTTTGTAAAAATTTGAAACGGGTCAATTTGACAAGAATACCATACAAGGGTTAAGAGTCCCTTTCTCAGTATTACAGAAACATGGCAGCAACATTACAGTGACAGCTGGAAATAAAATGTGACAGCAGCATTATAAACTCACTGCTTCATGTCTCATGCATATTTTAAGTCCTATTTGGAATACACTCTAACTCTGATGAGGTTAAAATCCCCCGGGGTATGATGCGATCGCGTATTCTCACTGTTTATTAGAACAGAAACGAACCACACATAAACTGCCTATTAAAATAATTCTGACTAGCTCATTTGGAGGTTAAATTATGAAAATGTCCACTGGACAGTAGAGGAATGATGCATCCTCATTTTCAGTTTATCACTACATAATAGCTATTTAACTTAACGTCAGACTTACCTGTAACTGATCGGTAAAAAGCAACTTGTTGACCACCTTGTTGACCAGCTGCATGCAGACAGTGGGAACTTTCCAGCTCTCCGCCTGAGACAAATGTACAACAAACCTATACAAAACTGTTGTGCAGCGTGACGCGTTCCGGGCCCGTCGGGAAAAAATGGATTCAGATTCATGATTTCACCGTGTTTAGCCGAAAGATTAAGTCATTTGCATGGCAGTGGCAAGTATTTCATCACGAAAGGACATAGCTAAAGATGGACTTTAACTTATGCGCTGCCTTTTCATCATCCTCTTTTTACTTTAAAATACTGCAAACTTGCAAACGTGTCGCGTTGAATGGGTTACACGTCGGAATTAAACACATGGATAAAGTGATAATTACAATGACGCTGTGGAAATAATAAAGCTAGAGTTTTGATACTTGCCAGCTGCGGTTTTATTTTATCTTACTTATAGATAAAGTGTATAATTTACGAGGAGCGTTTGAATGCACCGACCTATGGGTGTAATGTTGCCACCCGCTGGTCAAACAAAGTAACTGCAACACAAAAGGCTTCTTCGGCTACAGGTGAGTGAGTTACCAACCTTTCACCCATTCATTCAGCGTTTTTCTGAATGTAAAAAATTAAATTTAAGTTTGCACTGATGGTTATATTCAAGTCACTAAACATATGTATTTCTGTGTGTAACGTTTTGTATTTATTACACATCATGCAGGTCGACTGACAACACTCTTATCCTTTAAACACAGCCTGCAGAGAGACTCGAGTTCTTAAAAAGGCTTTAATTGCACAAAAATGACAGAAGGAAGTAAAGTGACACCTAATGAAGCATGGAAAGTGACAAAAGTAAGTGGGAAGAAAATAAATACGCATGCAAAATATAAACATCTTTACTTGCATAGTAAGTACACTTTTAATTTAGCTGATTCTCACTAGCTAATTGTTGGGTCACTTCCGGCCACCATCTTTGTTTGATCAAGCTAGCAAGTTTGGAAACAATTCTTCAACCCATCTTTTTACTTCTCCTACAGCTGAACTGAGGAAGCTTGTGAAATAAAAGTCATCAAAACAGTGGTAAGTGTTGTTTGAAAAACTTTTTGTTTGGCTGATATTAATATGCTTATTATTAGCAGGAGCATGCTGAGCAGAGTGACCTGCTGCAAGCTGACTTAGATTGTGGACGTACCTGCTTCATTTGGTGTAAGCTATTTTACATATGACAGCCTACTTTTATGTCACGCGTAATCTTACTTTGATGCTGTCTTCTCGTGGTCTGCATGTTGAGATTTATGTGGTGGCGTCATTATCTTGTGTTCAATTAATCTAATGTTGCATTTCAGTAAGTGTGCAAATTTTATGCTGATGTTCTGCCTGTGTGTTTTAAATGGTGCCTGTTGGTTGGTGGGTCCCAAAAGAAAAGCAGTTCCTGTGTTGTGCAAAGTGGTCTCCCATGATAGGTCTACGCATCTAGCTAAGCAGTAGGGAAACACTCTCCTCCTGCGGTGATGGGCCCAGCTGCAGGTGAGGTTGCAGTGATGTTGAATATGAATGTTTAGTTGTCATATGCCCAACTGTAGATCTTTTTATTATTTTATTATATCAGGATTAAATGTCTTCTTGATGCTGGGTCAAATATTTCAACTATTACAGAGACATTTTTTGTGAAGCAAAGGGATAGTAAAACACGGGAATTTTCGTTATGTGGGACACTACAGCATAAAAAAGCTGTCCCTTGCATACTGAGCCAGTTTTATGAGATGGAGCAGCCAGCTTTAGGTTCTGTACAGGATTTTGGCCCTCCATCTGTCTTTGATGAACCTTGGAATATGGTATTCACAATTTGCCAGCACGAGCAGTCTGTTTCAACTCCCAGTTCTGCTTGTTCAACTGCCAATGGTATGTCTTAGTCAATGTGCTTTGTACCATGACAGTTTCACCTGGTCAGACTCGATCATACTCATTTGTGTATGTTGAGTCATTGGGTATAGAGGTGGGGATACCTCCAGGTAAGTTATTAATTTCCAGCACATTAGTTACAGTTGGGAATGAGCATGTTGCCCAGTTTGGGTATGTCCTATCAGCCACTGGTATGGCCACGGGTCCAGAGAAGATCCCGGTGGTGGCAGAGTGGCGCAGACAACAGAGTTTGGCATTTGGAGTCCTTTTTGGGCTGGTTATTTAAAGCAGAGGCAGTCAGACTAATGGCTGTGGTACAAACTTTTGAGCACACATGCAACGTTCTGCCAAATCTACTCAGATGATTTCATGCCAAGGGACCAGTGCCTCACCCTAGCACGCTTCCACATATATGCCATGTTTCTGAACATACTGGCTGAGGGTTGGAAAGCCTTGTAGGGAAGAGAGGTTGTGAACAGCTAAACTTTTGAGGCAGTGGGGAAGGATTGTTGAGTTAGAGGAACAGAGGTGCTAACTCATAAGCATACGATTTATGGACATCAACAGAGTTGCTGCCACTGACTGGGAATGGTTGGTTAAGAACACTGAGGGTTTTAGTGAGGTTTGTGAACGTTGTATTGTCTCTAATGCACCACAACCAAGGAAGTTGGCAGCATTGGGGAATTTGTTTTTTCTTTGGCTGCCTGACCTTTTTTCATTGTTTCAAGTCAGAAACAAGATATTGAGATAAGGGTGCATTCATCTTTGACAGTAAGCTTTTGATTATTTTCAGAGCCCTGGATTATCTATGGTGAGACGTGTTAAAGAATAATCCAATTAGCCTCTGATGACTGCTACAAATCTAAAAATACCAACCAAAATTTGACACAGAGTATGGCCCAGTAATTGCACGAGTGTAGTTTTTCAGTGTTAGAGGAGGTCTTAATCGTTTCTAAGAACAGTGGTGGGAATGGTGAATGCGTTAGCTGTTAATGTGTTTGTGATATTTTTTTTTGCTTGAGTAGTACTTTGGTTTTCTTTGGAGAGAGGAAAGGTATTGCCTGTGGTGTAAAGTGTGCATTCGGTGAGTCCATTATAACAAACTGTTTGTGGCTTTTTAGTACTACATTTGGTGCAAAACAAGGATGGCAGTCATCTATCATGTGCTGTTTCAGTTCATCATGTATGGATAAAGGCAAGCTTGTCATCACATCTGTTGCTGTAGTATTTGTAGCATGTAATGTTAGTAGTTTGCAGACATTAACATACTATTATTTCATATTCATCTTATCAACTATCACAGTTACAAATCTTGGTCCATTGAGGATTTGTTATCATCACTTTGGCCACATAGTGCATCCGTACTGAGGTAAATGTAGAAGGAGAAGGTGCTTTTGGTGTCTGTAACATCTTAATTGGATTTGTTTCACTACTTTCTGATATCTGTTGGCTTATACAAAACCACCTGTCCCCATAATGAGTTTTAGATTTGTGTTAGGTTACTTATGGATGCCCAAGGCCCTAAGTCCTCTGATTTCTGTGCAACAGTGAATACATTCAGGCACCACTCCACTGGAGCATTACTTTGCTTTCCTTTTAACAAGAATAATTCCCGGAAAGATGCATCCGATACAGTGGAGTGCAGCTTAAATCCGGCCTGAATGTAGAGGCCAGACTCCACAAGACAACCTCTGCTTTTACATGCTTTCAGACTTGAAATGTGCTTCTGCTTAATGAATCCTGGGTGGATTGTGCAAATGTGAATGAGTCTGGCGTTGATGGGGAGCATCAGGGTGCCACAAATGAATTTCAATTAATTTCGGTGGGAGGATGCAAAGCGTGATTCGTTGGTCCACCCACTGAGATTTGGCCTTGTAGTCTGTAATGAGGAGAGTGATTCGGCTCTGATTGGAGCACCCTACTGCTTCAATGGAGTAATCACAACTGTGTTGATATTACTCTACCAATCCTCCCACTGCGCGGAGTGGACCCCCAGCTGACACTGTTTGAATTCAAATTAACCAAATCATTTAGTCATATTGTCGACCTTGGTGTGGAATGTGACTGGCAATACAAGCTTTACAAGTCCCTCATGTTAAACTGAGTCTTCACAGTTTCATGAGAAGACCTTGAGCAACGTTCTTGTCATCAGTGTTGCTGGCTGCTGTTTTTGTTTTAAATGGTGTAAAAAGTATGGGAGCAATGGTTAGGTCACTATCAGTGAAACCACTTTGATTGTCCAAATAATTATATTCTTTTAAACACACCTAATAGAACAGTGCAGAGATATTATCACAGAGCACTTTGAATGATGATGAAGAAAAAAAGACTTCTCAATTATACAATGGCAACAGCCTCAGGTGTTTTTTTTAACCATGAGTAAGATAACTTGTGGAACTTTGAAACTTAATAATAGTTTCTACAAAGCACATTTTGGATGACTGCAGAATGTCAAAAACAATGAAATGAAATTCATAACATCATGTAAAAAGTTATTCATTGTCTTTATTGAAATGCTGAGATGATTTAAATGTATGTAGCGTTGTATGAAACATAATTGTGCTGTGGAGAATGCAATATTGCAGCATCTATTCTCTGTGGTTAGGCTCATGTATTTGTGATTAACACTGGGCACACTTCACCTTAATTAAAATTTCACCACTATTAAGGAATAAATGCCAAATATTGTCTCCCCCACTGTTTGTCTTGGTACCTACAGCAAAGGTACTTTATCAATGCAAAAGGAAATTACTGTGTTACAGCAGTGGTGAGAAACAAGGAGCCTACAATTAAGAAAATGTAAAATTACTAAACAGAATAAAATAAAACACTGGGACTAAACAAATACAATGTTAACTTTAGTATATACTGCATATATGCTGTAACAATTTTGTAACATAATATGCATTTGTGAAAGTCAATGCTAATCAAAGTTAAAGACTAGCATCAATTGAAGAGCAAATAACTCGACCCTGAAACCAATATTTTCAACCAAACAACTGGAATAATAACAGTGCCGTCTTGATTGCGAGGCAAGATTTCATGGGGAACTAGTATTTGTATATTAATTAGAAATACCTATGTTAAAAAAACTATAAATTGTTGTTTTATAGAACTAAGTTTTACTCGCAGTTAAACTGTGTTTTCTTCAGAGTTGGACAGTCTGCAGAGAGATGTTTAGTCCCTTGCTCTTCCAAGGGTAAGATGATTAGAACAACCACTGTGCCTTTTTTTTCAAATGATTTCATTGATCGCACTAGAAAGGGGGATCCAATTACACCGATAACTCGGAGAGAGGCAGAGCTGTTCATCACTCTATCAGTGCGGGGTAAAGAATGTTAATATGCAACCCAAGAGCACTGCATTTTCTTATACTTGGCATGTCTTCACCTCTCAACACAGCAAATATTTTCAGTAGGTTCAGTCACAATATTGGTAGCAAAACTGTATTTTCCCCATATTGTGTATGTGAACTTTTCTTTTACCTGAAGGGTCAGAGGACAAAGACTCTACATCAACATTATAGTGCCCATCTTTTCCCTCAAGTCTGAACTGTCCCGCCTCCTCCTTTTACTGGGCATTACTAAAAGAGAACTAAGCTAATCTTTGCTGGTGCAGACATAAGCTTCAGCAGCCTGTGTGTGCGTGTGCATGGGTGTCTTTTCATCCTTGCTTTATTTCACTAGTATGAAAGTACTAGTGTATGAGCGTAGCCTCTCCTGTTTCTCATCAACACCTTTTAGAAGAGACTCCTGTGTGTGTATTATTGTGAGTGCTTTTTATAATATAGGAGATGTTTTTTTTATATATATACTTCAAATTCTTTAAGCCAATTGAGTCTGAAGTCCTGTCATTGCCAGTGGGAGGGGATGATGATAAAAGGGTAGAGTGTAGTCATTACACTTTAAAGTAGGAGAGAAAGCAACATTTCAACAGACTAGCATTGGCAAATGTTTTAAAACAATATTTACTTGTTGTAAATGCAGTGTTATATTATTAAAAGGTGATTACAGATAATAATCTGTTGTGACTATTTAGATTTGTTGTGCAAACCCTCCAGTGCAGAGGGCCATAAATGCTTGTCGATGACACCCATAATAGCGCCACTGAGCAAAAAGGCCTACCTTTGAACTTATTTGTCCACCAGAGGGCAGCAACAGTCAGAACAAAGTCGTTTTGGTTTTCTTCGTCTTTGTAAGCCTATCCTTCGTGGAAGAAAATTAATCAAATATATTTTGGAAAACACAGAACTAACAGATGCATATACATTGCTAAATACAAAAAAAAAACATGCATAAGTAATTTAAAGGGCTTCTTAAAGTCATTTTAAAACAAATTATTTTGCCTCAATTGCTTTTAAATTCTAAGGCACAACACAGCTGTCATAAGCCATACAATTTCCATGTTTGTCACCACTAAGCCATAGGTGCTATTTTTTTTTTCTTTAAATGGTCTTAAGTTAGTGTAAGTACAGTGTGCCCTCATTTTCTACCCTGGCTTTTGAAAGACGGCTGAAGACATTTTGGTCTCCGAACTTCTCGTTTCTTTTGCCCTGAATTCTGGCAGCCCTGTAGTCAGTGTTCATTATCTGCTCTTACAGCTTTGACTTCAGCACAGCAATTACATCCTCAGCTGCGCTGATTAATCCAACATGGAGGCATTTCACAAAATGGTTTTGAAAAGACATTTCCAGACACTTACCAGGGAGTAGCTGTGGCACAGCTTGTTTATGCAGATAGACCACAGCCAGTCATATTGCAATAAGATGTTTTCAATGGCTGCTTAAGTGTTCTCTTAACCTCTAGTGTACACTGTGCAGGAAACAATAGACTGTTCGGAAAGTGATTAATTAGATCTATTTTACTCCTGACATAAAATGGAGGTCTATGTGATGTCATGTTTGGGTAATGTACGTTTTTCTATTGTTGAGCATATTCCCTCTGTGGCCATTCGTTATTATGTCTCCACTGCTCTCTGCTTAACTGCTTAACCTTCCATTCTCTCCTGACAATCACATAATCAATCACTGTCCCATTACTTGACAAGGCAGACAAAGAGAGTGTATGAGTGAGAAAAACCTTTTGGCCTGTCTCGACAAGCAAGAGGAATGTCGACTTCAGAGGGCTAACACAGGCAGAAAACATAGGCCCAGTAAATATTCAATTTAAAGGATTCCCAGATAAGGCGAGTTGAAAAATTGAGGCAGCACCCATTCTTCTAGATAAGAGAAGACGGAGCCATCTGGAGGCTGGGAGATAGCGAACTCACACACCATCCCAGAGACCTCACTCTCATCTGCTGCAGCGGCAGAGAGGGGAAAAATAGAGTGCCAACACTTTCATTATGTTAACTTCAAAATGAATTTATTCACATTCAGTGCATGTACTTATTGGCTTTGGCAAAAGGAAGGTTACTGTTGTGTCCGCCATAATAGATAACTATGGTCAGTCTTAACGTAATGTTGTCCTTTATTAATGATCTGAGAATGAATAAGTAAAATATTATGAAGTATTTATTAGGTAAAAATACATTTTTCTCTGCATTATCATTTTGAAGTGATCATTTTAAAAAAAGAGCAGTTTGTTCTTAAACAGTATCATCCACTCTACAGTTTGATTTATCTTTTAACCTGCTGCATTAAGAATTACCACAAGAAGAAAAAATGTATTCTCTTATTCTGAAATTGTCCAACATATATATTCAGTGGGGGTAAAAAGGCAGCACTGGTCTCTAATAGAGTTTGCCCACTTTTGAAAAATCCAGATCTGACCCAGATAATATTTCTGAAACATCTCTGTCAAGATTGAAGGTATGGGGTCACTTGATTATACATGTTTTCCTTTTAACTAATGTGTTTAGTGGGGAAACAGCAGGTGTTGAAAGCATTTTGTGCACTCAATTTTAAAATACACTGTATAGTACAAGGTTAACACAAGTAGTGCAGTTTAGGCCCAGGCCTGTATCTCCTCCAAATCCACCTTGACTGGATCTTTGAAAACAAACATTATTGGCAAATTGGACTCTCAGCTTGTGAATAACCTTGTCCACATTCTTAAAAATACACTTTGTTGACTCCTCCACCATGCTATTTCGTGCCAGCCACATTGGATTTAGCTCCGGGATAATGCTTTTGTCAGTATGTTTTATCTGTTCTCTCACTCAGGTACGCTATGCCGTTATCCCTAATTACCCCCACTGCATTTCACACTTGGCCCAGAATTCTTAATGCTTGATAACAGATGCAGGTTGATTTAAATTTTACTTATAGCGGCATTATCTTTTTGACCTGCATCGCGGACTGACTGTCCCATAGGCTCTTGGGTGAAAAGCTGTTAACTCTGTGATAACAACAACATGAAGTGATAACCTTCCAGCAGTCTCGAGGACGCACAGTTTGTTACATATGTGCTGTATTGCAGTCGCAGCATTTCTTATTCAACCTTGGGTGCTCTGCCGTGCTCTGATTCATTTAATAGGATCGAGAGGGAGGTTAATCACTATGTTCGCCATAGACTGTTAAAATGCCGGCTGACCACTATATGAAATATTACGATTTGTGTTCCTTTGAAAGACGAATTTCGACCCCAATGCCATATTGTAAGAGTGAACTCTCCCTTTCCCCTCTCCATTTTAAGCTGTAACAGAATTTTCTCCCCAGTTAGGAGTCTCTTTGATTAATTTACTTTAGGAGGCCGACATCTGCGTTTGCAGATTTTCATTAAGATCAACAGTAAAAGCTTCAGACAAGGTTCCACTTGTCTAAGTTATTATCCCCAGAGGACATGGTTGATTAAGTGGAAAAAGTTCTTAAGTATTCGGATAAAATAATTCACAGGAAGGTTTATTTTGTTTGTCTCGTTGAGGACAATGTTTTAGAAAGAAATATATGTAGAAATTTTAATCCATAAAATTCAATGCATACGCTCCCAGCTGTTTTTTCTTTTTTCCTACCACTGTGCATTCTGCTCAGAGTTGAATTTTGATCCAATTGCCATAGATGTCTGCAGCATCCAGTTAAGCTCCAGTAATTACTCAGAGGTACCTTTTTTTTGCAACAAAAATGGTATCTAAATAGTGTGAAAATGCGGAGAGGCAATGCATAAAAAATCAACTGGAGAAAGTCTGCAGCCATTTCATTTATTATGTCAGTCAACTAAAAGTGCATAGTGTTACTGTGAAAACTTAGCTCTTTTTTAGATTACATTTAGATACATTGTTCAGCGTATTATTTTGCTTGAGAAATGTAAGAATATAGCGAATAAGGTAGACTGTACTATACAATAGATATGGTGGGTGGGTAGGCCTATTTGCTGAAAGGGTAAGGAGTATAGAGTGTTGCCTTGGTTTCATATTTTTTTATAACAGTGTAGTGTGAAGCTCTGTCAAGCCTAGTTTTAATCCTTTTCTCCACTGTGTTGTGTGATGTTATGTTGTTATCTTAATGATAATCTGTGCCTGTATTTCTGCCCTAGGCATATCTGTCAGGCTGGGTTGGTTTAGGAGCTGTGCCTTATCAACAGCTTTGTCATTAAATCAGCTTTTTCTACAGACAAATTTCACTGCTGTTATTCTTATCAAAACATCAGCACACTGTGATTTTCTGTTCAATCAAAGCTTTGCACATTCAATGATGTGTGAGTAAGAAAGATGAAATACAAAACAAAATTTCCATTGGAAAAAAAGCAGTTTATTTAATTTTGTTTTCATGAGAGTTAATAATCAGACAAATAAAACTGGTATGTTTTGCATCTTTCATACCATCAATGGCTTTAAGCTTCTTTATTTTATTGTGGGTCTACTCTGTGTACTGTGTATTTTTAAAGGCTACACTTAAGAGCATGGAGGAATAGACATGATTGTAACATGATGCTAATAAATGATTTTATCCCCAGGCTGTAGATAGCTTACTGCGAGCAGGAACCTGGAACCTGTGCAACTCATGGCTTTTCTCTTTTGCCTGTGTGAAATGGGATGTGAATCTGTTAAAGATTTTATAGCACGGTAGCACACATCAACAGAGCTTTGTGAATGTGAGCGACCGTGTTGGACGTGCCGAGAAACACATCCCTTTAATGTTGTATGTACAGAGGCAAGCTTTTAGGTCCCAGTCAAACTGACCTCTGTAGGCTGGAATTGGTACTCAGTTCTTCTGAGAAAGCACTGTTCTGTCTGAGTGAGTGTTCTGATTGTCTCAGCATTGTGCTTGAGTGGAGGGCAGCGCCAAATGAACTCCTCTGATTCAATCCTCTCCACTGTTTGACACCGGTTCAGCCAGTCAGTGAGGGGGGAGGACTGAGACTCCTTCCCCCAAACACACTCTCTTACAGTGAGGGAAGCTGCTGTATGGCAAAGGTCCAAGAGGTCTCTTGCATGCTGTCTGCAAGGCAGAGTCGACACCCTCTCTCTCCTCCCACAATGCACTGAGAGTCTCTGGAGGCTGATAGCCTGGTTCCTGGGGATCCAGAGGGTCTTTGGAAAGAAGGATGCTGATGGAGGGCACAGTTCTATGCACTGTCATCTCGGATGTCCCCCCTTCAGTACTCTCCCACACCTCTTTCACCACCTTGTACTGCAGTTTGGTCAGCTGGTGCAGAGAGCCCACTTTTCTCTTCATGATCTCAGCACAGGTGATGGTTTTTGTGACTGCACGGCCTGACCCAGAGAAGACCACCTGTCTGAGCCCACCACCACTCACAACTCCTCCACTTACACCCTTCTCTCCCTGCATTCGTGCCATGGCAAATCCCATTAAGTTGCGGATCTTACTTCCCTCTTTCACGCGCATCTCCAGCACACCTGAGGCCAGTCCTGGAAAGGGACAGGGACTGTCCTCCTCGGTTCGGCAGACTTTCTTGAACCCTTCCTGCCCTAGTTTGAGCGCAGGGGGAGGGACCGGTAGCGGTGTCAGCTTCAGCGGGCTGGAAACATTGTTAACCACTGCTGGCTGGCCGGCATTCCCGTAAGTTTGATCCTGGTAGACAGAGCAGGTCCCCGGGGTTACGCCATTCTCCATTTGGATCGGTCTGTTCACCTCAAGTCCTGGGTGGGGCCTGACAGCGTTTCTGTTAAAGTACTGGTTCGGGCTGCTGACCACTCCGCACCCTGTGAACATTTCTTCTGTCCTCAGTGCTCCACCGCAACGTTAGTCCAGACACACACTTTTTCCACATGAAAAACAGCTCAACATCATTTTCATACGTATGTGGCAGTTTTCTCTCCCTCCAGTCAACAGCTGTAAAGTTTCAAGACTTCATATAAGAAATATTACCCGCTCCCCCAGAGCACTATCAATGAAGTCTTTAATGCTCTCTCCCAGAAAGCTGGAGAAATAAGATAAACGCCTGGCTGGTGAATTAAGAGCACTGTCGGGACCATTGAAGATGTTCTTTAAAGAGCATCTCAATTTCATACCACAACTGACTATTTGAAAAAGTGCTCTGGAGATTGATAAAAATAATAATAAAAAAAAAAAAACTAAGCCAAATTATCCTCTCTCCTTCGTTTTTATGTATTTAATATGGTGCTTTTATCCTTAAAAACTGCAAAAGATATTGAGTACTTTGTTGATTCTTCTTTAACAAAACTTTTCTACAGAGAAACTGAAAGCTCAAATTAAGACTCCACCTTTTTCTTCACGATCCAGTCCAGCGTTGTTGTTTTTGGTGCGTGGATCATGTCGCCTTCAGCTCAAAATTGACCTCTTGGGCTGTCCAGCTGTTAAGTTCCACCTCCTGTTTTGGACCTCTGGATGTTTTTACTCCATCTCGAGTAGGTCTGCTTCCCTTTTCCTTGTGCTCATCTGTGCATCCACAGCAGTTGAGGCCAGGGTTGCATGGAGGTCTGCACTTAGGGTGTCCTCCCCAGAGCTCTGTCTTGTCTCCAGTGATGCTCTGGGAAGTCTATTCTGTTCTCCACAAAGACACATAAGGGACAGGAGCTGCCTCACAAATGCTCACAGGAGGAGTGTCTGTGTGGTTGAGGGGGGAGCATGAGGGAAAGGGGAGACAGCCCTCTTAAAGGCGCAGGTCTTTTCATCTTTTAGATGAACACCCTCCCCTCCACAACTGAAGCCTGCCATCTGAGGAAAAAGAGAAGGGCAGGGCTACTGTGTCCCTTTAAAACCTAGAACGCAGATCCCCGGCAACTTTGTCAATCTCTTTAGAGGACGTTCCAGTGTTCAATGTACATGACTGATTAAACCTGAGTTCTGAAATAGAGACTCAGTCAACCTTTAAAAATGCATTTTCAGCTACGAAACAATGAATTAAATTAGCTCTGTTATAATTGAAAACATCCTTCAAAGAGCCACTGAAAGTCAGCAGCATTAAATTGCACTGTACTTAGCCTTTATCCTATTAGATGTTTGTGGCCATTACAATTTACATAATGCAGCATTAATAGCTTCATTGTTGAAGCAATCAAGTGGCGTGGCAAGAATGCCTGTCTCTTAACGCTTGGATTGTTATATTGTTACAAGGCTGGAGAGCCCTTGTGATCAAGGACACAAGGACCACAAAAAGCATAGAGGCATGACTTCCATGTTCGAGGTGCTGTATTAATAGTGACGGTCTTCATTAGCCTGCCGTATCTGTGCAGGTGAGGAGATGGGGCTGACAGGTGGGGTAATAGGCACCTTAATGGGCTTTCCATCACCAGTGGAGGGCGCTGGCTCGCTCCCTTCTGCGCAGAGTCAGGACCAGACAGCTGTAGCGTCGCCCCGTTCAGCCCAGTCTCCCGGTCGACAGGTGGATTTGTTTTTGTGTGTGACTGACAGATGGGAGAATAGGTAAAGACAGCCCACTGAGGCTGAACCTATGAGGCCAAGAGAGAAAGAGAGAGAGAGGCAGACAAGTCCTAACTACTCTCTGCTCAGTATATCCTATGGTGCACAGTAGTACACAGACAGCATAAACTCACTCTGGCTCAGCCCAGTCCTTACTGTGAGGCTAATTCACAGTGGCATGTGTATTATATTGGATCCCAATGGTAATCAAAGAAAAAATAAGGAACCTCCCCCCCTTCCACACACCACACACAACTCCAGCTGCAACTAGCAAAGTGTAAACTGGATTTGGATTTTTTTTTTTTTTTTATGAGCAGAGTTTGAATGGAAATCATCACTGAAGAATCAATAGATTGATTGGATCCATGGAATTATTAACTTTTTTTCTGTTCTTTGTTCATATGTATGGGGTGCAAGAGCTATTTATCTCTCAAGCCATTCCAGACACTGCAGGAGACATAGTAACAAATATCTTTCTCTCTCTTGCCTTTTTTTTTTTTTTTTTGGTAAGCTAAAAAGAAAACAGGGAGTGAGGGAAGACAGGAGGGAGGAGGGAGGGTCTGTAGCGCTCACCACCAAAGTGATCATTCTGTTGTTTGGGAGAAATTACCCTCATCAGTCATACAGAGATGCACAGCTGCCTAAGGGGATCTGGTAATGTTACTGCATAATAAACTGTGTTTGTGTGTGTGCACGCGCGTTTGTGTGTGTGTTCAGAGCTGGAGCGAGTGGTGACAAGAAAAAAATGCAAGAGGGCAGGGGGTAAAAGAAGTCTGATTTAACCACAGAGAGGTTAAAATTGATGATAAACGCGGCTCTGTAATCATCCCTCCTTACTACATGATGCTGCCACATAATTTATTGCTTCTCTCTTTAACTTTAGGAGCCCGTATGCTGTCGGGAATGTGATAGATAAAGCAATTCAGAGAAAATGCAGGGTTCTTGAGGCGTCTTCAGACACACACTCGCAACTTTTTTGTGTCTCCATCAAAGACAAAACCATTCTCCAGGTGGCTAAATAAAACCATCAGGGCTTTGC
This sequence comes from Scortum barcoo, assembly GCA_023238725.1. Lineage (NCBI taxonomy): Eukaryota > Metazoa > Chordata > Actinopteri > Centrarchiformes > Terapontidae > Scortum > Scortum barcoo. The sequence continues at coordinate 19,849,151 of CM041531.1, forward strand.
AGAAGTGCCGTGTATTGACCTTTTTGAGCGGAGCGCTTTTTTCCTTTAAGTGGCTTCATTTAATGATGGGTAGAGAGGCGGCGGCGCTCATGCTTGGTCACTCACTCCTTCACACCTCCTCCACAGAGCTGGCCTCTGCTCCAGTAGCTCTCTAAGCACTTACTCCTCACTTTATCTGACCTTGGCTGGCGTCTGTGACAGTCTAGGCATTCTCCCCAGCGCGCTCACTTCCCTGTCTCCGTTGAACAACCACCCTCGACTTTTGCTCCTGCCCACCAGAATTTAAGTAAAGAAAAACCATTTATTCCCAAAGACTGTGACAAATAGTAGTGGTTGTGTCTTGTTCCTCTCCCTCTTCGCTGTGTACTTCAGATGTCTGAAGTGGCTGCTGTTATGAACTGTAGGGCTGTCCCTTTGTTGTTTGTTGCAGCACTGCAGAGTCTAGTTGTAGAGGGGCTTGTTGTGCTGTTGTCAGGGCTGCACATAAGCGCGGTGCCTCACTGTGACAGCCGGTCGCTCACTTTACGTTAACCGCAAGTGTTTTCACGGTCATCAACCAATGGTGGCCTGGAGGCTGTCATTTCGCTCCGTGTGGAGCTCGCCCGCGGCTTGCTTCTGCCCCACAAACTCACAGCCGGCCCTGGTGGGGGGGAAGGAGCAACACACACCCCGTGCTTATGCACACTCTCTGAGACACGCTCACGCCCATTGGATGGGCACACACACACAAAAAAACTATATGCTCAGCATAAGGCAGGCTGTTGGAGCAATTACAGAAACATGGCAGAACACGATGAAGCAGGCCCCACTATCAGAAGGGAAATAGAGTGAGCAGAGGAAAAATGATGACGCCATTATTAATAGGGAGGCTCAGAGGCTCAGAGGGAGGTGGGGGTGGATGACCCTCTCTGTGATTTCCCTGTGACAGCACTTTGAGGTGCAAATGGTTGTGTTTGTATTAGATACTCGGACGTTTAAATGGGCATGTTTTTCTGTCAGAAAAAAAAATGGAAATATAAAACAACGATGGTGTAATATACCAAATGATGTGTGAAGTGATGTTTTCCTGTCACTCAAACATCCATTATTTTGGCAAATGACAGGTCAGGACTTCCTCTTTCTCATTCTCTCTTTTTGCATCTCTGTCTCAAGCCGCTCGCACACATCTCCTCTCCTCCAGCCGCCGCTTTCCCCCTCGGCACTGCATTGCAGATGTGTCTCGCACAGTGGCAGAAAACTTTCATTGAAGATGCTTGTGAAAGAGGAACATGAGAGAGAGGAGGGAAGGGCATGAAAGAGATAGAGCCAGAGGTAGTAGGGGACAGAAGTGGAGGGAATATATGCAATATTACCAGAAGTGATTTGAAAAAAAGTTTCTGCGCGTGGAAAAACCTGAGCAGTAGAATGTGAAAGAGTGAAAGCATATGGTAGACAAAAAACAGACATGGCAACTCTTGTTGATTTATGAGGCCTGTCAATGAAAGTGATGTCTTTAGCTTCATCAACTAAACAGCCGTACAGAACCATCACATCACCCAACACATGTTTTGATGTTTTTGAAGTGCCGCCATGATATAAAAGGGTGACATTTTTTGGTACAGCATTAAATTGAATAGGGCGGAGCTGAACCCTGCTGATCTGCTTTTAGGTGTATTATTTGCACACAGTTTGATTAACGGCACTGCCTATAATTTAAATTGGCAGCAGCAGTTGATAATCACATTTGTGTTTGGTGCTTCTGTTTTGTAAGGCCTCGGGCTGAAAGTTAAAAGGAAAAAAAGTTGAGATCAATTATATCAAGAATTAATTTGCCATGTTGAAACAAATGCAAAAAGTAAGTGAATGCCCCAGAGTGAGTATTCACTAATTCTGTAGCTTTACTGTATAGCCTATTTGTAAATGAACAACAAGAATAATGGATAGCTGAATGGCAGCAGACAGAAATGATGTTAATGACAGTGCCATGTGGTCGATGCTCTAAGGCAGTGTGTTCTTACTCCACATTGAGTGCATTTTTATGATATCAAATATATCTACCATACTATTTTGGCATGTATTAGCACATTTACTTCAAATACTTAATATATTTGTCAGACCTGTCAGGCTGCTATTGGCTCTTACTTGGAACTAGCCCGAACTGTATAATCCTTCACATCTGGTTGGTATTTATTTTTGCAAGAATCTCTAAATTTAATGGTCCCAGACCATTTGTAAATATCAGACGACAAACATTATTAATATGTTTTAATCCTTAAGACTCTTGTCACACCAAACCCCATATTTGATACTATTTACAGATGGCATTTTTTAGCAATAGCCAGTCAATGTGCATTTAGTAATTATCTTTTTTAGTAGTTTTTCAGTCTTTCTGGCAGAGTCAGCTTTTCTTTCGTGGTATACAGATTGCCTACCCACACTCAAGGGGTTCAAAGTAAACTCCAGTATTGCTGTTCATAATTTTAACTAATTTCACAGAAGCCTCCCTGTTTACTGATCACTCTCTTACAGCTGTATCAAAGCTGTATTTGTTAACTGCTAATTGAAAATGTGTTTGGATGCTACTGCACCAAGAAAATGTCCAGCTGGTGAACTTGTGAAGCAGCTGCAGGAAATATAATGTATTTGCCACCAAGTTAGGTTCTTTTTGTAGTGGTACTATTGTTCACTCCCTGTGGTTCTACATCACAATGTACAGACATTAAACAGTGGAAAACCATTCCTACTGTGCACATGGGAAGAGATCTAAGAGCAGGTGGTCATGAGAGGACTCTGCATGGGCATCCTGTCCATCTCACTTTCTTTGTTTAAACAATATGACGCAGTTAGTCCTCTCAATCTACAGTTTGTTTGGCTTTGCTGTAAACAGACAAACCAGTTGATTTGAACCAGTTGAGCTGAATTTTCTGCAACCACTGGCCAGTACATATGTCATGTCAAATGAAACTCCAATGCAAGATTCACATTTTCACCTTACTGATCTAATATGGTGACCTGGTTAACAAACAGTTGCTCATTGACATATATCTCAGACACAGTGTAACATTAGCATTTCTTTTTTTAGTTGTTTATGTCCACCTAGTGAACATGAGCTCAGTATTCTCTCTTTTTGAGAGAAATATCCGACTGCTCACTAGCTAGTTGCTAAGTTTGTCTTAAATACACAAGGTTAACAAGCATTGACTGCAACTGAATTCAAGGTCTGTTGAATTACTTTTAAAAAATGTTCAACAACCTTGCTTTTTCTGTTAATAAATTGGAGGGGGGAAAGCAAATGCAGAACATCACTGTATGATAGATATGTCTCGTGATACAGTGTCTATTCCTGTAGACATGTTGTTTTTTTGTGTTTTGTGGCTGCGTGCTGCCAAGATTTCAAATTGGGCAAATTAAGAGCTTGCACGCAGGAGGGTCCACTTTGAGCCAAGAGCAAGTACTGAACCAGCCAGTACATCATTGACCAACTAGAAGTCTGTGAACAAGTGCAGCTGCCCTCAGCTCTCCGTCGCTGATGATACATTAAAAAATCCTGTTGACTATTTGATGTGCATTGATAGCTGATAGATTTTTTTTAATAAAAATAAATACTAAGGTCTTGATGCAAAATGTTCAAAACTAAGGTCAGGTAATTTATGTTGATCCTCTAATACTAATTTGGAACATACAATTTTGATTCTACTCGATTGGATTTTATGATAAATCCCAAACGTATTTTCTTTAACATAACCCAGCCAAACCATGTTTTTCACCTCCATACCCATTGTCTAGTCTTCCACTTCAGCCTTGACGTCATACTATTTGCAGCTTTGGATATTACTTTTACTCAAACCAATTTATTGACCAATTTATTTCCTCCTCCTCCTTTGTGTCCCAAACCAGCCTTTTAGCAACACTGCATTGGATCAGTGGCTTCTGTACAACAAAATGAGACAAAGTAGGTTGTGGCTCTTTGTTCCCCCAGTCTCTCATAAACACCTTCCTGTCACTGAGTTTCCAGATGGCCACGCTCCTCTGTATCCCACAGTTCATAGCTCTAAACTTCCTAGCACACACATTTGCATCGGGTCACCGCTCACTCCGACACGCTAGAGGAAGAGGAGCACTAATCCTACCCAGCATGCCTCCCTGGAAATGCTCTCTATGCAAATGGTACTATTTTTTTTGGTTGTTGTTTTTTTTTTTCCTTTGGATACACAGTGAGAGTGGTTTGGTTGCAAGCAAGTGCATTCAGTGGGGATGCTGTAACAGACGTGTGGCCATGGCTCACTAGGTGTGGGTCCTTTGGCAAGTGGCCTCTTTAACAGACTTGGTTCAGGTTTTCCTGGCTGGTGACTGTTTTTAAGAAAAGACAGCAGTGAACTTTAAAAGATCCGTTCAAAGGTCCACACCAGATTTATCCTGTATTTAATTGCATCGGAGAGCAATCACTCTCTGCCCTACAAATCCTTGGTAAAGCTGAGCTTTACAATAGAGCCATAATTGCAGGAGTTTAATTGCCTGCCAATGCTCTGCTCCCACTGCCTGCGTGTATTGAAGAGCCCAATAATTAGAAACAGGGAGAAATTAGGTGGCAATTTTGTCTTGGCAATTATCATAATGCAAAAGAAGTGCCATTAGTATTGTTAGCCCCACAGTACATAATCCTTTGACACTGTCAAGTCCCTCTCTTGGCTGCTGGGTACAACAACTCTTGATTTCCCCGTAGCCTTTGCACTCCCTCAGTCACTACTTAAGTCATCAGCTATCCAGGCCAGCCAGCTCACTCAGAGTCAAGCTTGCAGACTGAACACATCCACGCCCGGAGAACTGGGAGGATTAGTTAGAAGCTACAGCATTAGCAGTCTGTGTTTCCTTTAAAGGTATATAAATTGGGTGTTAATCCTCTTCCACCATGTCAACCATGAAATTGTGTTTGATATAACAGAAAAATTAATGCAGTCGACAGATATTGTATTTGTACCACACCAACATTTAATTTTCTTTCAATGGATTTATATTGTTTGACTCCTAAGTTGGACTTGTTCCTGTTTTTGAAAGGGTACCTGGTAGTTTTAGCATATAGGCACTGACGAGGAAATATCACAGGCATTGTCTCCTGGTAAGTCATTGTAACTTGAATGAAATTAGATTTAAGATCTGCTTAAGCGCTATATGGTACTGTACGTTTGATGTATATTTAGACCAGATATTTTTTTTAAAACAGCAATGTTTTTACTATTTACACAGGAAATTCTTAGTGTCAACATTTAGATTAACACAAACTCCAACACAAGTTATTATATTAAATGCTGCAAAAGGGAAATTTTCAACATTACCTAAAGAAGAGAGAATTACTCAAATATACTTCACTTATGACTGCAGAACAGCTTTGGAAAGGCTTCAGTGTGGTTTCAGTTATTTAAATGATTTAAATGATATACCGACAAGACAAAAGGGAACTTGCCATTCAAAACTAGGCTTCTTCATTACTAATGGTTACTAAACAGCGAGTGACTATTCAACACTGATAACTGTACACCATTTCTGCAGTTCACGTATGGATTAACACAGGCCTGATGCGGTTCCATTACCTGTAGCTCGCTTGCTAACCTGTCTAAGGTCAATAAAGAGTTTCATGTTTGCTCATTGTGAGTTCGCTGGCTACCATCATTACTACAATCGGCTATCTATAACGTGTAAAAACACTGTTATAGTTAACTGTATATCACTGCGATAAAAAGTGCATTGTTGAGGGACTGGCAGAACTGTATGGATGAAATCTGTAGACTAGCACTCACTCACAGGAGCATCTCGTCTGCGAATGTGTTGGTCTTTGCCCATTTAGTAAATAAAATATTAATTCCAATAATTTTGAAAATGCTGATTACGGCCGATAATTGGCCATGATGATAATTTGTCAACATGATTACTTTTGCAATCCTGCTGCTTCCTTTGTGTTTCAATTGCAATTCTTTGTTGTACAGAACTGGTGCAAATCTGTAGCAAGACTTCAGATGTTAAGTTAAACATCATGCTGCAGAATGCCTGCAAAACAAAGAAAATATGGTGAAATATGGTGAAAAGGGGTTGGCCATCCAGCATAATAAGTTAATGATTTTCTATGTTATCAGCTGGTAATGTCATTAGCTTTGTTGTCTGGAGAGAGTTTTGCACATTTCTTTATTACTTCAAACACTGTTTGTTGCTCAGGGACATTTTTCTTTTTGCACTTGTTTTCTGCAACTTTGTCAGATTTATCAATACCCCAATATAGAGGGCATTGAGTAGCAAACTTACTACAGCTGCATGAAAGGGAGGAACTTCATTATTCCATATAAGGAATAAGTTCCAGCAAAAATAGATCATTATAACCTTCATGAATGTATGATGTATTGCAGAACTGCTGTATGTAGACCACATTAACTGGCAACTCTACTATAAATAAGAGGAGAGTGTAGACACTCATAAATTTCTAATACAGAATGACTGTCTAATCAAAATCACAGGGATTTTAAAGAATACTAGAAGCATATTTAGATTTAATTTAGTTAGTCATTCAGAAAACCATGCTGGGTTTGTTCATGTTACACACCCATTTAGAAAGTATCACTTCACACTGCCTCTCCTCTCTGTAGCCTTCAGCAGTTTGTAAACACTTCTGCCTGAATTCTTTCAGATTCTCTTTGTGCAGTCCATTGCAAAACGGCTTTTTACCATTTTAGCAATTTTCTTCATGTGAATGCTTGATAGCATATGCTGACTGTTGTGTTTACCACCCATGGGAGAAGTGACCCTGGTAACTACGCATACAGTGACATCATGTGCACACTCTCCATTGCACACTTTGCGTTCTTTTTCTTTTTCATTCTTTTTTTCATCTTTCGTCTTATATCTTCACACAGCTGACTTTATGGTGGCGAACATTGGCTGTTGTTAAAGCCTAAGAAGACATGTCACTACCTCTCTGCACAGCAGGTTGATCAAAGTGTGATATGTACATGACAACTCAACGTATGATAATACTTTGGTATTGTAATTTTTTATTTGTCCGATATCTTATCCTGGATTTTTGGTACTTATCACCAATACTCGCTCAGACTGGCACTGCCTTACCCTTCAGTCTTATTAAGAAGTGGCAGAACACATATATAAGGAATTCATGAATAAACAACACCAACAACATGTGGTTATGATATTAAAAAGACATGATAATAGCTAGGAAGTTAGATTAAATTGGATGCACACACATAAAGGCCCCAACTTAGATTTGAACCCAACATCGGCGACACTGTGACGCTTGAGATAAGAGGCTGCACACGACCCTGTTTGTCTCCTGAGCTAACCGTGTTGTATGAGGCACTTTAGGAGGAGGCTGTTATCTCTGTGTGGAAAACAAGAGGTGCTAATACACGCCTGAATAATGAAGAGAAAATGACTTTGGGAATCAGGAAGTCCTTCACCATTAATGTTGAACAACTCTCAGTGGCTCTCAAGCAATCAAGCAATGGGATTTATAAAAGATTTTAATTTGGATGCATTATCCAAACTCCTCACAGACCAAAAGGCAGGCAATTGCTCCGACAAAAGATATGCACCGATAAGTTTGAAGGTCAACAAGCTGCTGCAGTGGAGATATCGGCAGCTGGTCCGTACCGCACGCGGTCAGACACATTCAAACGCAGACACACTCAATGTATAACGTGCACATTAGAGGGTGACCAGGTGGCATAAACACTATCAAACACTAAAACTGAGTGTACAATTAGCCTTTTTCGCTCCTCATCAAAGTTTACGACCAGTAAAGCGCTTCTGTTTCATCACACATTTGAAAGTCACACGGAGGCGCAGCTTACAATTTCTAAACGCCATAAAGGAGAGCGGCTAATGAGGCCCTATGTAGAGAATAAAAGGGGGATTAATGAACAACACGGTTTGAAGAGGCTAGGCAGCCCTCGCCCAAACCCTTTACAGTGCACGCATATACTAGGTGCGAATATTCTGAGGCTTTCACACGTTGCCACAGTATTGAATGGTCGGCGCCGCGCTTGGTGGAGCATTCTGCTGATGGAATCAAAACCCCTTTCACAGATTCAAATGAGGTGCACTCAGCTGTGATTGGTATTGGAAAAGCATTTGTCGGAACAGAGGCTCACAGAAGGCTTCTTAAATACAAGGCAATCACAGTGTCTAACGCAGAGACGAGGCGAGAGGTGTGCCCGGACTGCAGAGTGGAAAACAGGACAAAGGATTATGATGGTAATAAGCAGTAAACCAAAACAAAGTCATCCCCTGATCCCTCATTCTCTCTCTCCCTCTGTCTCTGTCTCTTTCTATCTCACTCACCCCTAAATCCTCTCACACACTCCTTCCCCCCGCTGCCAACCCACCCTCTCTCTCTCTGCATCACACACACCACATATTGACAGGGCCCATTTTTTCACTGTGCCTGAGCTACAATTTAAAACTCATTTCTCATTATTTGCGGTGAATCCTTACACACACAATTTCTAATCTGTCGAGGCCATGATGGCTGCTGGCAGAAGCAGAGGCTTTTTATGCAGATGCCCGGCTGTACACCTATATGCAATGTCAACTCTTGCACACCCGGCTGGCCTTATTTTATTACAGGCGTCAGCAAATCTGCATGCCGTCAACTGTGAACCTTTTGTGCTAATGTCTTTTTTTTTTTCTTTCCTCCCCCTCCTTTAGCTGAGCTTGTGGTGTTCAGACTGAAGGCATTTTTACATCCCAGTGATAATGTGCAAGTGCAGATCAGAAACTGTTTCTAGCTCACAAGCTTCGAGAGATACCCTCCTCTGTCAGACCTGAGATACAGAATCTGCAGGCTAGGGCTGCAAAGGATGAGGTGGATGAGCTCGGGCGGCTGGGATGGGAGGGGGTTTACAAACCTCTAATTTGGCCTGTTTAATGAAAGGTTGTCAGGGCATCACTATATCCCAAAGTGGCTGCCCTCCTACTTTTCCACACATCTTTGACAGACACTGGAAGGTATACTGTTTGTGTGTTTGTGTGTGTGTCTGCGTGTGTGTGTGCTAGAGACAGAGAGGGAGTGAGAGGGGCAGGGGACAGAAACAGCCATTATTATGCCTGCAAGAACAGGAGTTGGCAGCAGAGGAGAGAAAAGAAAAGAGGGGAAAAGATTGTGTCTGGAATTGTCCAAGTGTGGCAGTAGTGGTCCTCAGTCACTTTATCAGTGCCACAGCAGCGTTTTTTCCTCCCATCTATCTGCCCAGCGACTATTCCCCCCCCCCCCAGAGCAGGAAAAACACTCGCTCTCTCACCATGGATGGCTCAACACAATCACCAACCATTTTTTTTCCCCCACCACCTATCCTGCTCACGCTATCTCTTCACTCAACATCGCTCTTTGTCTAAATGCTATTCTTTTTTTTTTCGTTCATCGCTCAATCCCATCATATTTGTAGAAGTGCAGAGTACTGAAAAATTACCACACTTCACCTCCTCTGCACATGCTATTTCTATCTGTTCACTTAACATCGGGGTTGGGTGTAAATGCCAGACCATGTCTGGTTACTTACAGGATTTGTTTGAAAGCATTTCAGGTTTGTACACACAGAAAATAAGGGAGTTTATCTGGCAAGCAGCTAAAACTTGTGGGGAACTGCATTTGTCAGAAGCTGAACCCTTTGACCCAGGACTTTCCTTCCTATGAATGATATTGGACCCACTTTTCAGCTGCTTCCTTCATACTGAACATCAGTGAGATACAGAACAACATTCAAGGGTGTTTGTATGATCTCCCCTAAAAATTGGAATCTAATTTGGTTTGAAATCCACACTGTACAGGAGAAAATGTGCAGGCTTCATATCATCCAATCTTTTTCTACCTGGATGTATTTGCAAACAAACAAGGCCACAACATGCCATCTACCCACTTTATCTCTAATAGCTCTGAAATTGATTAAGTGCTTCATTTCTTTTAAATTAATGAACACTTTAGTCAGTATTAGCAACATCCAATGTCTGCGATAAACTCAGCAAGCTTCTCAACAACAACAGCTTTGACGAGCCTGAGGAGACAGTTGAGTCAGTTAGGAATGAATTGGTATCTACTGCGGTGTGAAAAACATGTTTGGTGTACCCACAGATGGGACAAAAGCTTATTTTTTATGAATGCACATCAGATTATTAGAGAAACAAAACAATGGCTCATTTTTTGTCTCTGGTTATTCTTGTGACTCTCTTTCCTGTCCCTCCTCCATCAGTCTCACTTCATCTTAGTACTTTACTGTGTGAAATGAAATTTGTTGAAATTCATGTCAACAGTGGCTGTCTTCAGCATCTTTGATAAATTCAGGCATAGACCTCACTGCCGCTTCAAAACTTGTATGCCGGCGCAGTGCCCGGCTGCTGCTTGAATCTCTACAGAACTGGGAAGCATTTCAGAAAACAATATATGTAACATAGCAGGGAATTTTCCTCTTCACAGGAAGTTTATAAAAAACACTTGTCTTATCAGGACAGGATAAAATAAGATCACTGACATAGAGATATATACAATTCAGCATATAGATACTTTTCCAAAGGGAAGAACCACAGCATGGGAACTAATATATCTGAACAGTTGTTAGCCATTGGTGCTTACAGTTCACTACAGTCTCCATCACATGTATCGACCTCTCACCAACATGGAGTCAGTAAGGAGCATTTCAGTACACAGTTTCAGCCCATTCAGACATCCAGTAATCAATATGAATGGGTTAAACAAACAACCGTGTTCATGGTTAGTGATTATGTGGACGACGAGGCTGTTCAATTGAGATTCTACATTCTGTAGATGATGATGAACAACAACTATTTATTTGCTATATGTGAATTTTGCTTGAAAAATTAAAAGTGCATGACTTAAAGTAATTGAAAATTGAGCACTGCAGTTGGGAAGCTCAAGTGCTAAATGCCTTTTCTTCTCTTTCTAAACATCTTGTTCAAATCATGAGGTTTTAGCACGCAGTCCTATTTTGATTAAAAATTCAAGTCTGAGGAGGACTTAGCCAAAAAATGTTATCACGCAAACATTGGCCTCAAAGAATAGAATAACAGAATATATCTTTGTCATTGTAAATTGTACAATGAAATTGGAAGTACCAGCCTTTGCAGTGCTAAAAGATGCATAAAACAGTTAAAACTGTTGAAAAAACTGTAAAAACTGTAGAAAACTATACGAATAAAATAAATCCATAAAACACACACATACAGCATTTAAGTTAATGCACAGATATACATAACCAAATACTCAGTCAGAAGCATTCTCTTCATAACTTAATTAATGATTAATCACAGTGGATTTTGGGCTAATGGTCCGAAATGGTTCCCTTCCTCAGTGAGAGAGCTAACCCCTGCAGCAACAGTGGATTCTGTACCTTTATGCCAACATGCTGCACAGACAAGACATAGATGCTTGGTCAGTCAGAGAGATAAAATAAACCGCTAATCCGTGGATCACAGATGAGATGGGCGCCCTTTGTGTCTTCTGAAGATTGAAATAGCTGAGCTCCAAGAAAGTTCAAAGCCAGAATAATGACTGTGGCTGCCATCATAAGGGCAAAGAGGTCAAAGTAAAAGATGGGTCAGCATATAGAACGCTCACATGCACCCACACTGTGTGAAAGGGAGGCCAAAGACAGTGAACAGAACAAGGTTAAAGGATTTGTGTGGTCTGGAAACAACGGGAAGTTAGTTCTTTTAGTTTCGCCTGCTGATTTTTGCCTGATTTACCCAACACGGTCAACAGTAGCAGAGGCTGCGACACACAATTCATGGAGGCAATTAGGGTAAAAGCCCTTAGCGCCAGATTGCTGTGGTTTGTGTCAAAAATAGCACTTATCCTCTGAGTCACGACTCAGTCAAATTTGAACACACAGACATGATACACTCTTGAATCAGTGTGACTTACACATTTCAAGAATGTCATTATGTCTGATATCTATCTGAGGTCCATTGCGAATAAATTGCCATTAATTTGCTTGCATAGAAAAATACATGAACAGAACTTGCCTGAGAATCATCAGGTTTTTAAGTTTTCCTCAGCATCAAAGTAATCTTTTGATTGTTGTCTGTGCACACACAATTCTAACACACTTTAAATTGAAATTTAAATTTAAATTCATGGAAAATAAAATCAACAATTCAGCTGAAATCAACCTGAACAAAAAGCACTAATCGAGAAGAGATATATATCTAACCAGTTTGATTAACTCTAAAGACTAAGCCCTTCTTTTCATTCTTTGAAGGCAAAAGTTAATTAATTTGCTTAAGAAATCCTTTAATTAGCCAAATACATACAGTATGCTGTGAAATGTGCCATGTGGTGAGTTAGCTAGCTAGGAACTTCCCTTCTAGCTCAAAATGTGACTGGATGCACATTTTAGGGGTAAAGTCTGCAACTAATTTGTAAAAGAAAAACTGTACAAAAGGTATTAAGGGAAATGGATTAATTAAAACTCACCAGATAGCAAGCACAGTCAAGATACATCCTATATATCCTAACAGCTAGCTAGCAAAAACCTAGCAGAAGATACTGTGTGAAGTATCATTAGAGATCATTATCAACACAAAAACCCTCCTCAGTAAACTCTTAGAAGCCTTTGCCCATAAAGTGTGTTTATCTGCCATAACCAATGTTAAATGTAAAGCACTGCACGAATGTCTAAAAGGGAATTATTTTTTTGGAGATGAGATGACGTATGTGTAAGAAGCAGTTTTAAACAACTTAACAGCACACACTTGTGTAGTTTCTCTAAAAATCTACTCAACTACAGTAACTAGTTTGTCATTGTTTCACACAACAGCACATCAAAACAAGCTTAACTGAGAACGTGATGAGCCTGAGTGGATAATTGATCAGGCTGAAATTAGCAATGGATTTCTGCAGAGCTTACGCCTGAAAATCTATTGTGCTTCAGGTCATCTATTGGGAATCATAGAGGTATGTAATACAGTGAAATGGGCACAGAACACAGTGTTAATAATCTGTTTACACTTCAACCCCCTTTCCATTGATTTCCATTCTCAGCATGCACCACCTGACAAGCAGCACCTCCCTCGAAGGACTCCAGTTAGTTTTAGAAGGAGCACGGACATTTCAAGTGAAACATAATTTATTACATGCGTGTTATACATGTTGCATACTGTTTTATTTATGCGTATGTATTTGTTGTTGTTGGTGAGCTGTTATCTATATATATTCTTATTGATAAGCCATCAACTCCTGATTATTTGCAAGACATATCAGTAGAACTGTGTATTGAATTTTGTTTGCTCATTTGTGAATGTACATACATTATGCTTATGTGTGTATGTGGGTGTACAGCAAGGTCAGAACTTTGATGATGAGGGTAAGATTTCAGCAGATGGAGATTCAGAGGAGACAGCAGTCTCTGATGTTCAAGGTGCAAGTGATTTTATGGAAAATATTTAATTGTGATTTAAATTGGGATTATTTCTGTTCATTACCACAGAGCCATATTTTTGGTATTTGTAGCACTAAGCAAGATATGTTTTTAGTGTACCATGTATTATTAAAAATGCATCTTGTTTATAAGTGAAAAGAATAAAATAATGCTGTTGCTTGTTTTTGAGCTCCTCCCAGGTCTTTTTTTGATGAGTCTGTAAACTGACTTCAACCTTTACAGTAAACTTTATTAGTTTTTCTGTCAAAAATGACCCACTAAGCTCTTCTTTGTTAAAATACTAAACATCATTCCATAATCTGCAGATATTATCATCAAAAATAACAGCCTACTAACTCCTTTTCGAGCGGTGTATCCTGTTACAAAAACAATCTTTGTCCAAGCTTAAATGGTACAGACACTGTTTTTAACCAGGTAACCTTTTTTTGTTATTTGTCCATCAATTAACTACAGCCGAATACATTTGTGTGGGTATGACTCTTTTCAATTTTTTGATAATGATTTATGATATTACTATTAATTTATGTTGTTTGATGTTTTAGTTCTGCACTTCTTTATATACATGGAGAAATACATATATACACATCCTTAAATTTCCTTGTGTCTACTCTTCTGTGGCTGCTGTGGATGTGTTTATGTGCTTATGTGTGTGCGGCCTGTACCTTCTTCCATTCACCTGCAGTTTCTTTCATCCATGTGCTTACTGGTGTGTTTGTGTGTGTGTGTTTGTATCTCACTGCAGCTCTGTCTGTCTGCCTTTAAAGAGGCTGTGAATGATCTTATTTAGTGTGCGCTGATTGCTGCTTTAACCTGGCGGCCACGCTGGCTGCTGCTGCATTAATAATCGCAGGGAGGCAGGAGAGCTGGCGAGGCCCGCACCTTGTTCACCGCTCGCTCGCTCGCTATCTCCACGGCACCAAGGAAAGAGCCAGCAAACAGCAGGGGAAGTGTGGCGGAAAATTACAGTCTTCACATGCCAGCCAGGAAGGCTGCTGCTGCTGCCGCTCGGTGGGGGCCAGAGCTGTGTGAAGAAGACAGAGGAATTGGGAGGACGTTTTAGTGTATAATGCCCGTGTGGAGGCAGAGGGGTGGTGTGTGTGTGTGCCTGTGTGTGTGTGTGTTCTTCTGCTTGTATCCATGTTTGAAACAGTTTGAGCTGAAGATCCAGTAATTTTGGATTCTCTTCTTCAAGGATCAGGATTCAGTTTAGAATTTGGTTTATTGTCAGGCTTGAATTTAAGGTTAGTTTTATAACTAAGAAATAAAAGGAAAAGGAATTAGAATAAGTATGATAGTGTTTGTTTGTGTGTGTGTGCATTGCTGTCATGTTGATGTGCCTCTTCCATATTTGTATAAAATGATTCCGTATGCTCCGGTCTCCTCCCACAGTCCAGAGACATGCAGGTTATGTGAAGTGGAAACTCTCAATTAGCCTTAGGTGTGAATGCCAGTGCGAACGCGGTTGTGTGGATGTGTGTGTTCGCCCCGTGATAGCTCGGCGACCTGCCTAAGATGTACACACTCCGCCTTTCGCCCAGTGCATGCTCGGGTTTGCTCCAGGATAAGCGAGTACAAGAAAATATATGGATGAAGGTCTCTGTATGTTAGTGAGTGGGTGTGCATGTGTGGCATGTGAGGGGGAGACTGAAACACGGAAAAGCAGAACACGACGACAAAGCGGTCCACCAACAGACCCCTTTTGTGTCAATATTAACTAGACGGGTTGAAACTGTTGCCCTTTTAAGCGTGGCCAACAATTCCCTCTCTCAGTCCAGTCCAGACGACATTTTGATTGGTTGTGTGAAGATTAAAGCTTCGCAGTCTCTGCCAGGGAGAACAGTATAATTGATATTTCAGCTCTGGGCAAACTTGCTCTCGCAGGCCAGTGGCTGTTTCAGCAGAAAATTAATGTTAGCACAGCTTGGCGGCAGAACGGTCGGCATGTTTCAGGAAATATACTTTGAGTTGGGTCTCTCTGGTCCACTGGTTTCTGCTGTAACTTTCTGTGTGTGAAATGAACATCCTGTGGTGGGAAAATACATGCACACACTTGCCGCACAAGTATTTTACCACAAATTTAAACACCTGTGTTCACCGTAACAAAGCTTAGCACTGTAAAATGGCTCCTTCTATGACACTCACTTTTGCCCCCCTGGTCTTATGATGCCAAAATGTTGCGACACAATTTAAAATGTCAAGAGCGCTTCAAAAAGGAACACAACGAGAGTCTGAGTGGGGTTTGATCAGTCCCAGTGCTCCTCAATGATATCAAGTTGCTCAACGATGAGGAGCATCTCTTGTCTACTTCATTAACACATGTATCATTCAGCCAGTCTGAAGAACATAAAAATCGACCTAGCATGAAACAACGCCGGAGTCCTCGTTCCGATGGCACCCTCATGGTGCACTTGTCCTGAATGGGCCATTTAAGTGGACACAGGGGATTAGGCAGATGATGGCAGCCGAGATCCATCATATTGGTGCAGTGTGACTCGGACCACATTAACAGGACATTAGTCTCATTTCCATTCCGACAGCGTGCGCTTCCACACAACACTGGAGAGCGCGACCAAAATCATTGTGACCCTCATGCTCCAGCCTTTCATTTCCTGTCGCCATTCAAACCTTCCTTATCTCGCTCTCTTCTCTCGCGTTTTCCTCCTTGCCCTTTCTTTGCTGTCCTTTTTTTTTTTTCTTTTTTTCCCTCCTGTCCTTGCCCCTGCACACCCCATCCTCTCCCCACCTACTCCTCTTTTTCTTTCTTTCCTCCTTGTTCCATTCCACATCAGCGACTGGGTGAAGCCTCTCCCCGTCACGCTTGGCCGCACTCCCCTTAATTACCATGTATTCTTCTTTAGCTAATAAAAAACGCTGATGAAACCGATTACATGGCAGCGGGGCTTTGTGTGGAGTTGGATTTAGGCACGAATGGAGAGTGAGAGAAGAATAGAGAAAGAGAGGGACATCAAAAAAAGAGAGATAAAGAGGGGGAGACAGTAAGGGAGTGTGGCGACAGAATAAGCAGTAGACAAAGGGGCTGGGAGGGATGGAGAGAGAAGGAAGAGAGGAAAGCAGGAGATGGAAAGAGAGACAGGCAGAAGGGAATGGAAACGATGGATGGAAATGGGAAAAAACGGAATGGTTTGGGCAGTAACCCGTTTGTTGTCTTTGTTGTTGTTTGGGTCATAGATGCTTTAGGCCCTGAGGGAACTTCCTCATCTTATCACAGTGAGCAGACGGCTGGCACATCTTTCTCATTACTAGCCTCTCAGTTATAGATTACTCTGCCTTACTCCTCTCCCCAGCCACAGGCAGTCTCTGTTACAGTCTACAGAGCTACGCTTGCACCAAACGCAGTTTGAACTCCTGAATATAGACTTTGCCTTTTTCTTTCGCTTTCATGGGCATTAAGTCACTCTGTCTGTCCATGTAATTGCGGTTTCAACTGCAACCAACTGTGGCTTGGAGGAGAAAATGAATTAGGGCTTCTTGCTTGATTGAAAAGCCATCAGAGAGAAGCTGGTAGCTGGTTCATGATACACTCTTTCTCTTCGCCTTAGATTGTGTCTCTGTTGTCGTACATGTTTAGTTTCAGACTTGATGCATACTAATGCATGTGTGCAAGACTTTTAGTTTCAACACATTCAACCCCCCCGCCCAGAAGGTTGTCACTGTCGCAGCAATTTGTTTGTTATAGCAGCTGAGATACGAAGAATTTGTGGTAAATGTGATTTAACACAAGCGTGAAAAGTTCTCCTCATTTCATACTCTTGCAGGATTGCGTTCCATTAATGAAAGATTGCCAACTACAACAAAGTGACCCCTGAAGTTAGAAAATGATATCTATATCTATAAATCTCTCTCTCTCTCTCTCTCTCTCTCTCTGTGTATATATATATATATATATATATATATATATATATATATATATATATATATATATATGTGTGTGTGTATGTGTGTGTGTGTGTGTATGTATATGTATGTATATGTGTATATATATATGTACACTCACACACACACATATATAGGAAAGAACATCTCTCTTGTATTCCTAATCAACGAGTTACAACATAAAGCCAAGACCTTTGTACCCACTGCGAGTGCAATTTTCTGTATGCATATCTAGACCCATTAGCAGCAGAATAGTGCTACACAACAAATGCTTTGGAACAAGCTGTGCCATTACTGGTTTGTTGTCCCATTTCATGACCCCTTTTCAATGAATACGGAAGCCCTGTGAGGCATCCTCCACATTTACATGTTAATGTTTGCAATTTGTAAACATAAATTGAAAATGTCAGAAGCTCAATAGCTAAATGGAGATAAGTAAACACATTATTGAAAGGCTGTGGCCACTTAAAGTCGGACACCCATTCCATACAAAAGCTGAAAATTATTAGGAGGAGGAGAAGGATGAGGAGGAGGTAATAGAAGGAGGAAGAAGACAAAGAGGAATAAGAAAGAGAGAAAGAGGGCAGGGGCGCTTTAATTCGCACAGCACGTACTTGCCGAGGGGGTGAGACGATTAGGTTTGTGATGAGAGGCAGCAGTGTGACGGAGAGGGCATGGGGGGTGTCAGGATGAGCGAGGATGAGGGAGATGAGAAAGAGAGAAGTATTATCTTGCCGTGCTTTCAGAATCCCACACATGCACAAACTCACAAACTCAAACACACATTTTTACGTGTACATACAAACACAAACACATCAACTTATGCATGTTTATCCCCACATGTACACACTTAAAATGTACACATATGCACATAATATTCACACTTTCTTATCTCTTCTCTCTCTCTCTCTCTTGCACATAGCCAGTGGAGAAGAGGAGTCAATGTAGTTGGCACCTGGTTCCCCTCTCTGCACACACATTCATCACTCAGTCGCGGGCCTGACAGAACCCTCTGCCCCACAGGCCATCGGTCCACACATACACAAGCATACAACCAGCATAACACTTTAACACACATGCACAGACGAGAGGGGTAGAATTAGGAGGCATCATCAGTACCGTCGAGCAATGAGAAACTGCCCACAGGCTAGAGACCTGCACATAAACACACTTATGATGTAACACACTGTTAAAAAAACATATTTTTTCAAGCTACGGTAGCATCTGTAGTTTCATGACCCCAGTGTAACTATAGGTATACCACTCTCATGTCTGTGTAGTAAATAAGTCAGTTAGCTTAGTTCAGGAAGAAAGGAGGGCAGGAAGGCTCGGAACAAGTGGAAATAGTTGTCCTTTCCAAAGATAACAAAATATATTTACCAGCACCTAAATATATATATGTGATAATGGAAACATTATATCTTGTTAGTATAAATTACTCCTGGCCTGGCTTAGCTCCACATGTAATATACAGACATTAGAGTGGAGGAAAAATATTCACATAAGAATAAGCTTTTCAATGCTTTTTAATCGATTCACCAATGCAAAAAAAAATCTATATTTTGTATGTTGTAAATGTTGATGTACACGAACAAGAATTATTTTGTTGTTCATCTTCAAAAAATTGAGGGCAAATAATTAGCTTATCAAAACAAAGTTGAAGTACTTTGAAAATACTTTTGACTCCGTCACACAGAGGCTAATGCTTTCAGAGCAGAGCACCAAACTAAACTGTAGCACTAACAAATGGCTGACCAAAATGCATTGCAGCATTTTAGCCAACTGAGCCAGTGATGTTGGCTAGTAAATTACATGTGCATTTCATCACTCACATACAGCAAGAAGACTGTAACATGATTCCACATTAATACGGATAACGTTTTTGCATTAGAAAGCTAGAAAGCTACATACAGTCATGGACCAAAATATTGGCACCCTTGCTATTCTGTCAGAAAATGGAATATTTTTACCAGAAAATTGTTGCAATTGCAAATGTTTTGGTATTCACATGTTTATTTCTTTTGTTTGCATTTGAACAACACAAAAAATCAGAGAAGCAAAGTCCAACTGGAAAAAAATTTCACACAGAACTCAAAAATGGACTGGACAAAATTATTGGCACCCTTAACTTAATATTTGGTAGCACACCCTTTGGAAAAAATAATTGAAATCAATCGCTTCCTGTAACCATGAATGAGTTTCTTACATGTCTCTACTGGAATTTTGGTCTTCTTTTGCAAACTGCTCCAGGTCTTTCAGATTTGAAGGATGCCTTCTCCCAACCTGCTGTTTTAAGATCTCTCCACAAGTGTTTTATGGGATTCAGATCTGGACTCGTTGCTGGCCATTTCAGAACTCACCAGCTTTTGTTTGTAACCATTTCTGAGTGCTTTTTGAAGTGTGTTTTGGGTCATTGTCCTTTTTAAGTGCTGGAAGACCCATGACCTCTGGGGGAGATTGTCCTGCTGGAAGAACTTTCTGACACTGGGCACTGGGGGAGACGCAGCTTTCTGACACTGGGCACTACGTTGCGCTCCAAAATCCTTTGGTAATCATCAGATTTCATGATGCCATTCACACAGTCAAGATGCATCACACAGTGCAGCAGAAGCATGCAGAAGCAGCAGTGCCAGAAGCAGCAAAGCAACCCCAAAACATCTTTGACCCTCCACCGTGTTTGACTGAAGGGAACGTGTTCTTTTCTTTGAAGGCCTCATTTTGTTTTCTGTAAAAAGTGCCATGATGTGCTTTACCAAAAAGCTCTACTTTTGTCTCATCTGTCCACAGTATTGTCCACAGTCACGTTCTCCCAGAAGGATTGTGGCTTCTCCCAGTCACATAAGTTTTGGCAAACTCAGTTTCGTCATATAAGTTTTGGCAAACTCCAGTCTGGCTTTTTATGCCTTTTTGTAAGCAGTGGTGCCCTCCTGGGTCTCTTACCATAGCGTCCCTTTTCATTCAAATGGCGATGGATAGTGCGAGCTTGTTTGGAGTGACACTGTTCTTTATCCACCGTTGCCTCAAGCATGCCCTGCGTCTGCAGGTCAGCTTGAATTTGTTTGGAGGTTGATCGAGGTTCTTTATCCACCATTTCGAACAATCCTTCGTTGTAATCTGACATCAGTTTTTCTCTTCCGTCCACGTCCAGGGAGGTTAGCTACAGTGCCATGGGCTGCAAACTTCTTGATGACATTGTGCACTGTGGAAACAGGAACATTAAGATCTCTGGAAATGGACTTGTAGCCTTGAGATTGTCCATGTTTTTCCACAATTGTGGCTCTCAAATCCACAGACAACTCTTTACTCTCCTTTCTTTTCTCCATGGTCAGTGTGACACACGACCCAAAGGTTGAGTCAACTTTTCTCTATTTTTACTGGATACAAGTGTGATTACTATATTGCCCACACCTGTTACTTGCCACAGATGGGTCTAAATACAAATTAAAGGTGCATCACATGCTTGAAATGCAATTATTTCTCACAATTTTGACAGGGTGCCAATAATTTTGTCCAGTCCATTTTTGAGTTCTGTGTGAAATTTTTTGTCCAGTCGGATTTTGCTTCTCTGATTTTTCTGTCTAGTTCAAATGCAAACAAAAGAAATAAACATGTGAATACCAAAACATTTGCAATTTTCTGGAAGAAGTATTGCATTTTCTGACAGAATAGAAGGGTGTCGAATTTTTGTCCATGACTGTACATGCACACTTATTTGTGTGCATGTACTTTGGTATGAAAGTGACCATCATCAATACCAGTTAGCTTTTATGCCAGTTGCATTTCACTTAAGTAAGGACCTAAAAATAGTGCGTATGTTTCCTATTAAAATTGATTGACTGATCTGGTTTTGATTGACAATTAAATCTAAACTGAATCATGACACCAAGAATCAAAATGTAAGATACTTTAAGATCCCCACCCCTATTGACCCTTTTAAAAAGGTATTAAGAGTATCTACTAAAATACCAAATTCCTTTAATCTGAAAGCAAAGATACAGATCTCATGCAGGAAAATGTGAATACTCCATTAGGACACAAAAATTATGAATTTGACTTACAACTGATGCATCCACTGCCTGTGTTTTTAAAATGTATCCTAGCTTTAACTGGTTGACAGAAAGTAAACCTGTTTTCAATTATCAATATTTAATCAATAATTGATAGTGTGTGAAACAGGAAGATTTAGGTCTTTGGTTGAGCAATCAGATACCCCTTTCTGACCATGGTGGTGCCAAAATGACATTTGTAAACACTGAAAATGTAATCAAATCTGAACAACAGGATAATTATATATTTACAGAATCATTACAGAATGTGACACTATTCTCTATATTAGAGCCACAGTCCCCTTTATGTCCTCTCAATGGGTGTAATGAAACACTCAGCTCAAGGTTTGGTAAAGCTTGGAGTCACTTACCCTATTTAGAAGCAAGTAGATCTGATTTACTTGACTAATATTTGGTGGATGTTTGAGCAGAACCCAAAAAAAGTACATGGAGCCACTTTCCTGTGGACCTACCACCTGCAGGGATAGGCAGCTGAGAGTAAGCTGAGCAGCAGGCAAAAGTGAGGACCTGGGTGTACTTACCTGCATCATGGTAACTGGTTTCTGTGATGTGGAACTGTTATCCAGGAGAGCAGCTTGAGTCATTCCTTTTCTGGAGTTGTCCAGGCTCAAAGGGTGCTGTGCGGATGTGGGCACACTCACAAGATCCTGGCTAAGCACTACTGTTTTTGAACTTCTCCCTAGATAAAAAGAGGGTTGCCTCATTGCAACTGAGAGTCATTGGAGTCAACCATGGTTGTCCCTTTTCCCTAATTCTGTTTGGGAATTTCATGTACAGGATCTCAAGGCACAGCTGAGGGGAGGTGAGTGTCCGGTCTGGCGACCTCAGAATTGCTTCACTGCTCGTCACAGATTAAGTGGTTTCGTAGACTTCATCCTACTTTCAATATACCCCAGGACAGTTCTGCTTCCTCGGAGTTAGGTCTGAGTTGCTGCCCCGATTGCAGAAGTACTTGTATCTTGGGGTCTTGTTCATCACTAAAGTTAAAATGAGCGCAAGTTTGGCAGGCAAGCTGGTACGGGGTCTGCAGTAATGCAGGAATTGTAACAGACCATCATGGTGAAGAGGGGGCTTTCAATTTACCAGTCAGTCTGTGTTCAACCTTCACACATGGTCATGAGCTTTGGGTTGTGAATGGTAAAATTAAATTGTGGATACAAACCTCCAGAATCAGTTCCTGTCATGGGGTGG
This sequence comes from Scortum barcoo, assembly GCA_023238725.1. Classification (NCBI taxonomy): domain Eukaryota; kingdom Metazoa; phylum Chordata; class Actinopteri; order Centrarchiformes; family Terapontidae; genus Scortum; species Scortum barcoo. Next base: position 19,871,730 of record CM041531.1, read on the forward strand.
CTGACTCATCCTTAGAGATCTTTGCGTCAATAGGAGCCAGTTTAGGTGATTTGGGCATCTGATCAGGAGGCCTCCATTGGAGGTTCCCAGGTACATCCAGCTGGAGGACCTAGGGAAAGACCTAGAACATGGTAGAGAGATTACGTATCTCATCTGGCTTTGAAATATCTCATGATCCCCCCAGGAAGAGCCTGGAAAATGTTACTCAGGAGATGGACATCTGGACATCTTAGCCTGCTACCACAGCTACTTGGCCCTGGATAAACATTAAAAAAATGGAATGATGGATGGATGTCACAAAATATATTCCCAATATAACATCATGCTCTCAACCATAAAAAATGATCTTGTTAATCTAGAATCATTATTGCGGAGGTAAGGCTGTTCATGATGGAACTAAATGACAAATATAAATCCTAAAGATGTGTCAGTTTTCCTGCCCTCCCACGTTCAACAGCCCTAAATAGTAAATATGTCTCTTAGTAGTCTGGCATATAGATGTGATATATACAGACATGTAGGATATGGTTCTGTTTAATTCCAGAGTGATGAGTGTTGAACAACAGTAGCAAACCCAAGGACATGTGTGAAAAAGGGTGACTAGGGATTAACCCACGACAGCAGGTCGAATGTGTTCATTATTCTGCACCAAACACAGGGTTTATGTGTGAAAGTGGTTGCAGACACTCAGCAGTCATCATGGGAGGCAAATGTCATCTCACAACAGAGAAAAGACAAGCTGTTATTACTCTGAGGCATGAAAGATTGTCTTACAGAGAAAAACTGTCAAAGAACTTCAATATCTTTGAGTTTGGTGGTATACACCATCAAAAGGCATTGGGAAAATGGCAAAACCCTTACTTGAGGAATACCTTAAGGAATACCTGGAGCTGTGTGTTAAACATATACACATATTGTCTGATTCAGCTAAGTAAATTGAGTTTAGGCCAATATTTAGGCCATTCTGTTATCCATTAAACATTTAACTATTTCAGTGTTACAAAAATTGACAACAATTCATAACTATTTAATATCAGTTATCCATTTCTTCAGGATATTTAGAGAATTTACAATAACGGCATTGCCTGAGATTTAAGCTTAAATGATGGAGTAGATTTAACCAAAATATGGTGAAACCCCTTGGGTAAACAGCTACATGGACCCAGCCTCTCTCTCTACTGCACACATAGGCACCAAACACAGTTTGTTCGACCTGCAGCATCTGTTTACTCCTGTCCTTCATCTTACAGGCAGTCGGATTCTGCTAATAACACAAGCACACATGAAATGAGTAATGGGCCGTCTTCCATGAGATATGGCAGCGTTACCTTTATAACTTGTTCCTTGCTGTCTACGTGAGAAAAAATGGTAAACAACAACAGGGACTGAGTCTCTAGAACACAAGCTGGTAAGTTACTCCATTTATAGTAAAAGAGTGGATTTAGAGGTAGTCATTTCTCAAAACCTCCCACATCCTTTCATGAACAGGTAGTTGTTTTTGTTTTGTTTGTAAGCAGAGACCGCTGGATTACAAGGCAGAGAAAGAGTTAAAGCTGTGTTTTTTTTTTTTTTTGGTTTTTTTTTACAAATGGAAACTGGCATATTGTGCAATCGCCTCTGATTCATGTGTTACGCAGCCAAACCTAATTCTGTCTGGAATTTTACCATTTCCAAATTTGTCATTTGATCAACCATTTCTGCCATCATTTTATCCTTTGTCTGTTTCAACTGGCTCCTCTTTGGTATGTATGATGGGTAAGGTACACTTATCTAAACTGATAGATAGAACTGAAGTTCAGCAGCTTTTCATGAGCTCTTTGCTGTGCTGTGTTTGCTGAGTTTAAAAACCAAAGTCCTGTGAGTTTATTTAAGTTCAGCAAGATGTGATGTCAGTCATTAGATTAAATAATGTTTTAATTACTGTTTTATCCATATCTGTCCATGTAACTAACAAAATTCCTCCCTTTTATTTATGTCAGTCCATGCAGTTTACATCTTTTGTCTATAAGACAACAGTGTGAACATATGAAGTACATATAAAGTTGTTATATAAAAGTACATGGGACAGAAAATCTTAAAGAATCAGGGTCCACCTGCTGCCCTTTAAAGCCTTTGCAAGAATCCATTGCACCCGAATGAAAACAACCAGTCAGAGCAGAGTATCTGACAGTGTCGGTCCCTGCTCTTTCATGGGCCACGGGCAGACCCCCCCTCCATGTTTGTGATAACTTTGTCAAATGCTGTTTCTTAATTGAGTAAATGCAGTGGCGGATGAACAACCACCATAGAACCAAGCAATGAGATAACTGTCCATCTTTCCTTTACTACAGCTTTGATGAGAAAGACAAGTAAACAGAAGAAGCCCAATTTAGAAAGGCCAGCTAAAAAGAATTAGACTGAGCAACTCTGCAGGGAGGGTGTTGGAAGCTTGGGTGAGTGCCGCAGAGAAAGGAGAGGAAGGACCTGGAGATCCACTCTCTTCTCAATCCCACTGACCACATCCTTAAATAATCTAAAGGCAAACTATTTTTTTTTTTTGTAATAGCATTGCTTCTAAAAATAAAAGCAGTGATAAGGGTACTCTCAGAGGCTTTCTAGTAAAGATGAAATATTGCAATACATTTTATAAATACTTAAAATTCCCATTTTCATTTAGCACCACTGATGTTGGAAAGAAAAAAATAAATGATTATATCTGAAAGTATGCAGTATTAAATGATCTTAAAATATCACTGTACTCTTGTGCTACCAGGCATTTTATTGTCAGCATATTAACCTCTTTTGCAATAAGTGGCAAAGTGGCAGTGCAAACCATACTCCAGGGTAAAATTCACAGATTTTTGACATTTCACTGCTTGCAATCTCATCTACTAACCTTTCCTCCAGAGACCTTTAGAGTCTTCTCACAGTATGTGAAGTGGTGCAGATATACATGTTTTCCTTTATAACTGGATAGGTCATGATGTAAAATGATGATAATTTATTTTAACAGTCATTATTAATAATAAGGGAAAGCAATCCTTCTAAGTAATTTGGAAAGGGTCAATGATGCCATGGAAAACAATCTTTTAAATTGCTTTCAAATTCCAAGTGAAACGTAATTCTTGATTAATTTGCTCAGTATGTTAACAGTTTCTATCTGTGCTTAGTAAAAAAATATTTACCTATGCAGGGTGAACACATTAAAACTGTGTCCCACCCTCATAACACAGTATAAGGAAAAATGGACTACTTTTCATGATACATTATACTTTTTCTCGAAGTGAAGCTTGAGAAAATTTCAAACCTGCATGTACATGAGGCTTTTCCTAAATAAGTGCATTTGTGTGTCTCTGAAAGTGCTGATTTGAATGTGAGCACTTGTGTGTAGATTGCAGTATTAATGGACGTTCCAGTACATTTGGTCTGACGCCAATGGGCCCAATTGCTTAGCATGCCTGCAGGACATTAATTGATGGCCGGGTTACGCTTCCTAATAAGTGTCATAAATAACGGTTTAGCAGGACGAGTGGGAAAATCTCAAATACATTAACCACTGCGTTGACATCTTAATGGAGATTCAACTGAGATGTGATCAAGTGGAATTCGTCAAGTAGGAATCCATTAATGTGAGGCTGAACCCTCCACAGCGGCAAACTGGTGACAGGGATGGGACAGACCAGCTTTACTGCTGCTCATGTGTCACTCGCAGCTTTAATGGACAGCCTTGTCAACATCCTCATCCCCACTTGCACATGGCCCTCCACCAACACAGCTGTTGAAGATCTGTCAAACCTCCGTGTCAGAGAGCCACACACACCCTCTGAAAAGTCACTGATGGAGCCAGTAAAAACCACGGGCCGTTCACTGGCAGCATCATTGATTTTATCCCCGAATTATTGTTGAGGACACACCATGCCTTGCATACCAATGGCGGGCCTTTCACAGGCAGACATGCAGGAGGGTCAAATTAGCCCCAGGTTGCCACAGTTTTTGTTGTGGGAATGGAAGTTGGAGAAACGAGCGCTGGCAGCCTCTGTTCGGCGATTTGTCGACTCGCGCACACGCGCTGGCACACGCTTTGGCACACGCTTTACATAAAACACACAAAACACTTGGGCACACGTGCGCATGCCATAAATTCATAAAAAACGCACCCACACAGTTTGCCAGCTTTACCTCCGTGTTGGGTATGCAGCCAGGAAGCTCATCAGTGGAATTGCAGGTTTAGCCAACTGAGGATTTTTCTGTGTAACCAAGCCTCAAATGAATGGGATGAAAAACCTCTGAGCTCCCACGATATACTGTAAGTGGTGTGCAACTCAGCAAAGGTGCGAGCATTAGTCCCGTGCTAGTGCTATATTACAGAGAAGTGTTTGTATTCAAGTGCACGTGTGGGAGAGAGCCAGAGGATGCATATATGATGGTGCACACTCATTTGTGGGTGTGTTTATATGATGTGGGCCTCTGGATGTGTGTAAGTGCATACTTGTTTGCATGTGCGTGGTTTTGCTGTCACTCTGCTTCCTGTAATAACGCCAACTTATTTTACTTGTTTTTTCAGTGGGATGCTTTTTTTTCAATCTATTACAGAAAAGAAGGGTGCCAGTTCTACAGTGCTGGTATAGAAAGTCTTTTCACATCATGAAAAAATATTGTCAACATAAATAATATCACTCAAAATAACATCACTTCAGTATAATATTTTATCAGCCTTGCTGTCATTCTCTCTCAGGTTGTTTAGATGTGTAGCATAAGAAGTGCCATGCTCAGCTCTTCCAGCAGAGTGGTGGATGTAGTCTATCATTAGCCTACATACTGTCTTGACAGGTACTTTTGTTAAAGAAATTCCCACAAGTTTATCAACTAGGTCCTCTGAAGTTTCTATTGTAAATGTGCCAGTGTTTAGGAGGTGAGTAGAACTGTGGCAGCGACAGCCACTGTGTGTGTGTGTGTGTGTGCTTGTGTGCGGGCCAGCGAGTGTGCATGCTGGTGTGTGTGTGTGTGTGTGTGTGTGTGCTTGTATGTGCATGGAAATGTCTGTTGGGGCCTGTGGGGTGACAGTTCTGCTCTCGGCAAGTAGGTAATTAGCATGCATTATTCAAATGAAAGATGGAGGGAATGAGGGTGGGGACCTGTCCACCTGGTTGTCAGCGCCGAGGCCCGTCTCGTTCAGCGCCACTTACTCTGCACATTTGGAACATCAGAGCGTGTCTCTTGTCAATGTATTACCCTCCTCCGAAGCGTGGGGATAATGCACTTCTACAAGTCTCCATTATGAGGCAAGATGTGATCGAAGTGAGCCAAAGTCAAAGACATTTAATCTTCAAATTGGAACAGAAATACCTGTTATCCACATTTATATTTAAGTCAGATCAAGTCAATTTTATTTGTACAGCACGTTCAGCAAAAAGGTCTGACAAAGTAATTCACACAGCAGCAAAAGGGCATAAGTAGACAGGCCTTCGCATTAAAACGGAGAACAGTGAACACATCCTGACACACAGAGCTTACCGCATGACATTGAGGTCCCCTTTAAGGGTGGCAGTGTACTTATAGAGACTAGCCTAAATTCAAACTACAGCTGGACTGCATACAAATAAGGATGCATAATACAGGAACACCTGTTTCATCTTATCCAGTCAAATACAATAGCACTGCACTAAATCCCTACCTTTTGTGAAACATTTTTTTTCTTTCGTTGACAACTCTGTGCTGGTACACGAGGCTGTATGTCCGTGGTCTTGCTGGATCACCATGTATTGTAAGGTGCTCCTGTTATTGTGTGTACTCTGCTGTACTGACTCACTGAGGCTTTGTGTTGTTGGTTTACTTAAAACTCCATGGCAGCAGAGACGCAAAAAAGCGGAATTGGAAACGCTTTTCCACAAGGCAGTGAAAAGCAAATTGTGATATTTTAGACCCATTACGGACTTTCATGCACTGGGATCTGGTTGTGTGAAGAACTCTCCTTGTTCAAGCCAGCAAGCCTCTGCAAAGTCTGAAGCGTCTGTATCTCCACAAACATGTCCCTTTGTTGGTGTGAATGAGCTGAATTATGTTTCTGTAGCAAGTAGACTGGCAACTAAAGTAGCTGAAATACCACAGTGCGCCTTTTTGAGAGCGAGAATATAAATGAGAAATATGAAATCAAGACTATAAAATAACAAATGCAAATAACAAAGTTTCATATATCGATATATGCCTAAAGCAGGCTTGCGGCATGGCTTCCGGTATATTACAGTGACCATTATGTGCTCCTATCTCACCACATAATCATCTCCAGGCTCATATTTTAGCCACGGATGAGTCATTAGCACCTTGCCTTATCTCCCACCCATTCTCCAGCCCCACCACGACACCCCTCCAGGAGCGGCCTCTGTTTACTTAATTGATCAATTAGCTGCTTGAGAAGGCTCCCTCTCCTCCACACGTCCCATTTAGCCAACATTTACATGTGTCAGTTTAATTGTGTCCCTATCTCCTCTCCCAAATTATTTACCTACTCACTCACCCACACTGCAAAGCTCCCATTGTCCCCAGGTGACTGATAGTCTGACTGGAATGGCAATGTGTTGCCTGGATCATAATTTGACTTTTTTTCTGTACTGAAAAATAATGTTGAAGCCAAGGCCAACGTCTAACTAGAAAAGGCCATCATCTAGCCAGAAATCACTACACTATCAAGCTCCACAGTCTCTAAGATCCTCTTTTCTAACAATACAGCCGGCAACTTTTACCTGTCAATCTACCTACCCTCTGTTTATTGAACAATATTTGAGTAACAGTCACTGTGTCCTTATGTTCAGTACAACACTGAAATAAAATAAAAAGTGAGTCCTGAGCGTGGACAAACACTGAGCTGAAGCCAAAAGATATCCCCAAATGAAAACAGCAGAAACAAAACATTTGCAGAGGAGAGTGATTTTGTGTCAGTGGCTGACTTTTTACAAAGCCCCTTTTTACCCATAACTATTCAGCCATGGGTCTGCTGGCCTGAGGTCCTCTTCCAGTGGGTTGACTGGGCATGAAATCAGACTGGCATAACCCTCCTCTCCCATAGTGGATTTACACGATTTACATACAACAGTCTTTTGATTGTGCTGGACCACCAACGAATCCTTTGTTCCCAGGAGGGCTTTGGCTTTACTCTGTCCACTCTGTTTCTGTTACAGACTCTTACTGCCCTCCAGTGGTTGAAGGCCATATTACAACCTGTTACAGGAAATAGGTGTTTATTTTGTCGGTGCTGATTCCTCTGGGTTAAAAAAATTTTGTCTGCCAGATATGAATGCACACAGTAATGAAGGGGAAATTAAAGCATTAAAATTATGTCTAAAAGGCAAAAATAACCTGAAATTGTCCTCAGATATCCACAATTGTTTTACACATTACATTACATTACATTACGTTACATGGCATACAGTACATTGACAAACTACAGAATCATGTTGGGTCGTTTCTAATATAAAGCCAAATTATATGTATTGTGCTTATAATGAACTCTTTAACTTGCTCTTTTACATAACTGTTATCTAAAGGATTGTGGATACAGGTCAAATAAATATATTTACCAAATATATGTTGTTTATGTATGCATAGAAAAATACTGTGAAGTTCTTTTTTTCGTTATTTCATCTGGTGCCCTCCAGCAACCACAAGGTGGTGGTAAATCACTGAGACAGATTTGGATTATTTTTTCTTCTGCAAATAAACCTGTTGCTTCTGAGATGTAAGGCCAAAATATGTTGTTTTTTTCACTAAAAACAACAATTAATTCATTTTTTTTTTTTTTACAATAATTTCTGGCAGTGTTGCTCATTTGATTGTTTCACAGTTTGAACTCATGTGCTTAATCTTTTCTGTTAGATCAATGGATTGGAGCTTGAAATTTCATTAGTTTTCTTAGCTGCAGAAATGAAACATTAAGAGATTACATCATGTTTGTTTCTGGACAGGCTCTTTACAAAACCCTTCTGTCAACCAGACTTGGAATTATTTTAATTTCAGAAAAGCAAAGTGGCTTTGTTTGTCTATTTATATGGTTGGAAATACAGAGAAAAGCACATCCCTAGTCCTATGAAATGAACATGTGACAAACCTTTAAATACCAAAATTGGCCAGTAAGCTTAAAAACATCTTCAGCCAGAATCTGAAGCAGTTGTGTCTCACAAACCCTAAACTCTAACTCAGTGAAATTGTATTAAGAGTTAGTGTCCTGTTACTGCGAGGTCACGTTTCCAATCCTGTCCAAGTGTCCTTGAGCAAAACACTAAACCACTGACCTGCTCAGGGCCTCTCTGACTGAGCCTCCCCTTCAATCTCCGAGATACAGATGAAAGCCAGTTATGATCTTTGTGGAGAAGGTAGTGTGAGAGGGAATCAGAATCACATATTGGTCGAATGAAATAGCATAATACATAATGTAGGAGAACAAGGCTAATATAATAATATTGTAGTTCACACAGAATAAATTGTAAGTTCACTTTTATCAAAATCTCTAACTTTCTAAGGTTTTCTATTGCCAAACAAATGGGTATAGATACAGGAATACTATAGTATGATACAGTCTAGTATCGTATAGCATAGTCCTATATTGCACCACCCTATATCACACTGTGTATAGTTATTAAATAAATATACCAAAAATAATGAATAATGTGTTATTTGTGCTGCTGCCCATCTTGGCCAGCAGCACAAAACAAGATTTATTTGTTAAATAAGTCTATTCTTAGTTTAGAGTTTATTCTTGGTTAAGTAATGGTTAAATAGAAATAGGAAAATAGAAATTTAAGATAAATTAAAAATAAAGAACAGTTAAGTAGATAATTTAAAAATATAAAAAACTAATTGGAAGTAAACTAATACATACTGTATTTGTACTGATAATACTTTGTTACAATTGCACTAATTTTTAATGGCATGCTTTTCATAAAATATTGTAGTAGACATGTATGTAATGTATTGTAAAATTCCCTGTAATTGAATTTGCTCTGTGTGTGTGTGTGTGGTGATGAAGGCAGATGTGTATAGTACTGTAGTGTGTGTTTGTGTCCATACCACATTGCATTTCTTCTTGTAGGTAGCTCCAGTAATGACTATAGCTAACACAAGACAACAGAACTTTAACTGTTTGGTGAGGAGTCAAGGCAGCGGTATACAGTAAGCGTTTGTGTGTGTGTGTGTGTGTGTGTGTGTGTGTGTGTTCTCCCTCATGTGTGCATCAGTACTCTCTGTTGAACACTGGTGTGCTAATGGTACGGACCTCTGTCAGATTCAGGCCCCCATCACAAGCATCCAGCCATCAGGGTTCAAGCAAGGATCTGCCCATTAACACGGAGGCCGGAGGATGCGGTCTATCCACACCGGGAGAGAGAGAGAGAGCGAGCCTGACACGGAGCGGGTCGCTCTACCACAGCATGCGCACCAGCCTGCACTTTCCAAGGACATTACGGCTCCATTCCACCAGCTCTCCGGTGGCAGGCTATCATTAGTGCGCTCGCAAGAGCCCAGAGAGGTGATAGCAGGGGAATTGTGGGCTTTCATATCCACAAGCTGGTCCACAGGATGCCAGGCAGAGTGTGGTAATTTAGCTCAGAGGTGATGGAAAATAGTAGGTTAGTTTAATGACAAGTTTGTGTGGCCATGTAAAAGCACTCATCAGAGAGTGGGCGATAGAGAGAATGGGTGAGAAGCACCAAAACAAAGAGAGAGAGGGACTGTGTCAGTGTGTTTTAGAGTGTGTGTGTGTGTGTGTGTGTGTGTGTGTGTGCGTGCCCCCCTTTTTCGTATCAGGGATCTGTTTTCTTTCTTTAATAGGTATACTTACTAACACACAGATATTAATCAATGAGAAGTCAGGGGAAAAATCTGATCCTTAAATCCTCCCACACTTTTTTTTTTCTTTTTATAAAATGAATGAACTAATGACCAGTACTGTAAATTTCAGAACAAAGACAAACAAAGACGAAAATAAGATGGTGGATACTCTTCTCAGTAGCTCAATACAAAAAGCAATATTGTACTATAATATAATAAATCAATTTAGAGATCCAGACTTGTGTATCCTTAATAAGATACTATAACTGATGTTAATGTATTAATTCAAGTCAATTGCAAAACACAAATATAATCCTGTCAAATATATCTAGTAGTTAATTTTGTAAAGTTAAAGATAACAAATGAGTCATAATTTCCTAATTAAATTAGCAAAGATCCTTTTTTTACATTTTTACATTGCAATAAAATTCTTCAATATCAAATGAATGATGTGAATGAGTAGTACAGTCTATAAATGTAGCTGAAGTATTCCATGGAAGGCACTTCAAATCATAAAAGCAGGCTTCTGTGCTAATCTGTGGGATAATCTTTACTAATCTATATCAAGATAAAGTATAAAGCTCATGGATAAAACCGTAAATGAATAAAGTCGCCATTCATAAATGTTAGTGTGCCCTGTCTTGATGCATTGTTTATTCATGCATCTAATTCACTTTGAATTTCATCCCTTTAAAAAAAAAAAAAAAAAAAATCAATCCTCCATCTCTGTCTCCCTTGGCAACAGGTTATAATCCATAGTTACGAGAGCGGTTGCTAGGTGCGTTGCCTGAGATACAGACCCTTCTCTCCACTGGCGCTACGTAGGAGGCCACCAGGTCCTTGATGATGGCAGAGAGATGAGGGACGGGTGAAAGGATGACAAGAGACAGGACAATGAGGATAGGAAATAGATGCACACACCTGACAGAGGCTGTACGAGCAGAGGCACAAAGACGGCGCAGAAGAAAGACTGAAAATGAGAGCAGAGAATGAAAAGTAAACACAAAAAGGATAATGTAACAGTCTAAGTGGGCAATCTGCACACCTCCATTTGCCGCAGCTACATTGTAGTGTCTCTGCGTCTGTGTGTGTTTCATGTGCACCTGTTTCTGTGCAAGTGTGTATTTGTGCTGCATGTGAAAGACAGTGACAGCAGAAAAGAGAGGGAGATAGGGAATCTACTTTGACTCCTTGAAAAACCTGCTATTATACTGAAAAAGAAAAGGTAGATAAAAAAAAAAAGCTGTTCTGATGACTTCAATCATTGAAGCCTTTGTGTTCACGCTTTTTTCCCTGGGGAGTGGGGAAAAGTGAACAAAAAACATAATAGGAAGGAAACTTTGAGTATGGCCAGCATGTAGAAAAAAATCAGTTTCACCAATTTTGCAGTTTTTGTTATGATTATTCTGAGAATCTTAAAATATGCTGGACATGCTGGACCTGTTAGATGTTTTCACTTAGACCCACAGATGTTGCATACAGTTGTCTGTTTATTAGTGCTCATGGCCACATAACCACCTGAGTTACGCAAGCTGTCACTTTTTTTCTACGGCTGATTCGATTAGTATGGCGATGATAGAAGCCCATGGGAGTGCTTACTTCTCACGAGTTTCCTTGTTGGTGGATAGAAAGAGTGTTCTTTGGTGCTGAAGCTGCAGGAGCCATCTGCCGCTCCCAGCGCCGATTATCCCCGGCGTCTCCCCCAGGGGGCAGTAGCACCGTGCACACGGCCACTCGGCACGCTTTAACTCTGCTCTGCCCTCAGATCAGAGGCACGGTGCTTCTGCGAGCCAAAACAGTCGCCGTCGCCCTCTCTTCTGTCTACCTCAGGACAAGTTTTTCAGTAGTTTTATAAAAAAAAAGGATATTAACATGATGTCATAGACTGAGAAGCCGACGTCAAACCAAGGCTCTCAGCTTGCTTTGAATAGTAGTGCAGCTCTGCCATGCCCATCGCTTCTGACAATGTTATTAGGAAGATAATTCTCACAAGCAAATAAACAGTGTGTAAGACCCCTGTGAATTTTCCTTTCAGGTTGGGTTATTGTGTGTGTATTTCACTGATATTGTGTCATCCGGCGAAGGTGAAAATATCTGGGTTAGTTAGAGGTTGGGCTTTTGATCTCTTTTGAGGCTGCAACTGAGAGGGTTTATAGATGATCACGAGCAGTGCTTTACATCCATTTGAAAAACCATCTACATCAGTCACTGACTGACAGCAGTGGAAATGTACTCCGCACCTAATTTTGTGTGTTAAATTTCTTATAGTATCTGCACCCCCTTTCTTTCAGAGTACACCAAGAATCAAGACATGTAAGAAGTACTTAAAGTGTTTTTTCTATTATTAACAGAAGTTAATGAATTTGAAATCTCAATTGTTGGCTGCCTGGTGTGATTGCTTTGATGTCCTTATGTACCCAAACAAAATCCAAACAAAAGGAAATACAAAATGAGAAATTAATTAAGTGCTTTTTAGTTTTTGATTTGTGCTTTCTCTCTGGGGAAAAAAAGAAGAAACAAAATTAAGGAAAAAAAAATGTTTAAAAGTACATGGGTGGCAAGAGACCGCTTTACCACTTTTTGTTAAACTGCTTATTTTCTGTTTCTGTGTAAAAATGCATTGTGGGAGGAATGCAAATAGCTTTGGATTAAACATCAGATGGACCTCTGGCTTAGTATCTGTCCTTCAGCTCAGAAGCCTCTTTATACTGTAGGCTTTACTTTGAGCAGAGACCCCTGTTGGCTGATTGGAATGACTTCCCTAATTGGATTCAATTCCTAATTGAAACGTAATAAAAATGCATCAGTAGACGTGGTGCCAACAATTACCTCATGCAAATCTCTTGATGAATTGACGTGAGGGGCGTAATTGCAGCTGTTAAAAAAATGCATTGATTTCTCCTGGAATAACATCAATTCAAATCAGTTCACACTCACGTTTCGACCTGCGTGCGGAAAGCATTTGTCACCGCTCAGTGTCCCTGTTTGGAGGTATACAGAAAAAATGGAAACATCTGCACCCTTTCACGTCAGATTGATCGAGCTTGGGAGACTCTGTATCAAATGCGCTGCATCTATGCATATGCAATAAAGTATTCTGAACACTTGGAGGAGGGAAACAAAAGAAGAAATGTCTTTGTTCTTTGTTTCCTTTTTTTTCACTGAAATTGTGCACGGGTTACGACTTCCTTTGGTTTGTAGAGCAAACATATTCTGCTGGGGCTGTACCACAGAAACACACACACACACACACACACACACACACACACACACACGGTTGAATACAGTTGGAGAAAAAAGAAATTAAATCAGATACAGACACAGAAAGGAACTATGAGGGCTTTGATTCTTCCCTCCACCAAATGTTCTGAACATTATCCGTCTGTCTGTTGATCGGGGGTGGCAGTCTAGAAAGAAAGGGTTAAAGCATCTTCTGAGTTATTGCCTACTGCCGTAGTCATAGCAACAGGTTAATAAGTAGCTTCTCTGATCTTCCTCTGTTGCTGCACAGGTTGCTAAGATACAAATAGTATTCTGGACCCAGTGGACTGAACTGCAAACATCTTTTGATAAGAATGAACTTTAAACATTTAAAAGTAATGTGGAAGGCAAAGAGCCCCATATACACTAAGGAATGTAAAGGGTGGGGAAAAAAAACCCTTCCAGCATTACACCTACAACCATAGTGATTGCATCTACCACATTTGACCTACCCAGGCCGAAAAGGAACACAGCAAAACAAAATTGAACACTTGCTAAATCCAACTACCTCATACCTCGGAGGCTAGTGGTTGGCCCATGTCTAAAGGTAAACGGGCCAATCAGCTTTGGAACAGAGTGGCTGTTCCTAGACGCGTGTGCGAAACCAAGGGCAAATTAAAGCATTGCCTCCGAGTTGCATCATTCTCCCCCTCACAGCTCTATTAGTAGGCTAGCCACAATGTCTCTTTACGAGAGCTACTCTCAGAGCAGAATTAGGCACACTTCCCTGCAGTGATATGTCTTTTTATGAACCACATTGGCATCACGTGTGCCAGTTCCTTCAGGAGCAGACTGCAGTTGAATTACTGGGAGACATATGTGTCCTGATACCTCTGTTCCATGTAAGGTGACGTAGCAGCAAAGCAGCAGATAGATGTAGTTTTTTTTTTTTTTTCTAATGTGATTTTGGCTTGATGAATTTCTCAGACATAAAGATAAATGAAGATGTGGATCAACACGGATGATCTGAATACTGATTTAGAAAGATGAAAAATAGGTGGTGTCCTCACCTTTCAGTTATTATCTCAACTTTTTTTTTTTCTTCTTCTTCGTCCTCTGCTTGTCTCCCTCCCCATCAAGTAATAGGAGCTGAAAAGTGCATTGATTCAATAAGACTGACCATTCACACTGACACAACAAACGAACAAACAAACCCAACAGCTTGACTGGAGGAAGCTGTGAGGCCGCAGTAGGGAGCACTGGAGTTGTTTTTGATGATAATGCTTGATCCCTCTGTTCTCTCTGTCACTGGGCCTCGTGCTTTCACTTCAGTTCAGCTCAGCTGTCAGTCTGCAACGGCTACTCACTCAAGTGCCCGTGCACACACTTGAGCTCACGCACGCACGCTCACCCTCACACGGCGTCCAAAGGTGTGTGTGTGTGTGTGTGGTGTTTCCTGAGTAGCTATCCATGTGTGGCAATTTGGACGCTTATAAGCAGCAATAATTGTGTATTTGTGTGATTAAGACAGTAATCAGAGAGTAATGACACTTCAGTGTGATTTATGAGAATGGATGAAATTTCACAGCTGAAAGGTGGCAGGTTAAACAACACTGACCCGCCAAATACCAAGAGAGATTTAAACAAAGGCCACAGCTAATACATCAGTGAAACAAGGGGGTTGGAGAGTGGGGGTGTGTGTGTGTGTTGCAGAGCTTTGGACAGCATGACGGGTCTTGGGAACATCGAAACCTTTTCTCATACAAGAAGGGATGTTGAGGTTTCTGTACTTCTTTTTGGTGAGTGCCCGGCAAAAAAAAAAAGGTCCACAAAGGAAGAAAATGCTCATGAAAGCTCTCGGTTTGTTAAAATGATGCACTGGTTTTTCGAGAGATTCTGACAGCACTAGCATCTTGAATCTTAATCACCATTCGAGCGCAGAAAAAGAATCACCAAATTTGCAGTTGTGTGGTTTTAACCACAACAGTATTATTCAGCGTACATCTACAGATGAAAGCAACACTCTCCCCAATACTGATTAAAGGCTCTTGCTCCCACCGGGCTCCACGCTGGTTGGGTTCATTCAATCTCGGGCCTTGATTATTCGATTGGACTCATTGATTGAAGGGGAACTTTAATGACCTATTATCTCAAGTGTTAATCAGGTGTTGACAGACAGCTCTCTGTGGGACTGGGACGGGCTGAGGGCCAGAATGGACAGAACTTGCCCGACTCCAGCCGTTCGGATGAGTCAAGGGTTGAGCAGCACACAGAGTGCAGACGCACCGCTCGACAAGTTTCCCACCGGAGCACAGTCTGTGCATCGCGGTGACATCATCTTTGGTTTGCCCAGGTCGACAATGACTCAGATATTTTGTTGCCTTTTTTTTTTTTTTTTTTTCTTCTTATAAACGCACTCATTCTCTCTTGCTTTATCTCCCCCCGTTACAGATTTACCACCCTGTGAATTAGCCCTAAATGAGAGAGAAAGGGAGCGAATATATAAAAACGGAGCCCTGTGCGTGCTCTCGATGTGTTCTCATTTCATTTTGTATTTATGGAATATAAGCACTCGGTAAAGTTGCGTAAATTCAGAGGAACTGTGTTAACCTTGTGGAATATTACTTATTGGAAAGGCCAGAGGTTTTAATAGGAATGAGCCTCACCACATTAGGTTTCTGATTGTACTTTGGAATGAAATTACTTTCCAAATGTGCTTAATGCACGCCGACTAGTATTTGTGGTCAGTCATACCCTGAATTTCATATATTTCTCTAAACTGGCTTTATCAAAAATTAAAATCATATTTTAAATTTAAAACATATGGAGGCAGATTCAATGAGCAACCTGCCTGTGCTTTGTTGATGCTTTGTTTTACACATGTAATTGTTGCTGTGTGTGCTTGATCTTGAAAAAATAGTGAGTTGCAGTTTTGTTAAAGTAAATAGAGAGATCCTTGTAATTGCACTCTACCTCTCACAACTTTACTTACATCATGTGGAAGTCTTAGCAAACGCATTTCCTGCTATTCTGGTGGTAAACGGAGACGGCTCCATGTCCGAATTACACCTGTCTGCATCACCTCTTGTGTCTCCAGCCTAAATCGCTGTTGTCCCTCCCTCCCCCACATCTCCCTCTGCATCCCTCTCTTTAATTATCTCCCTTTTCAATCCCAGCATCTTCAAGTCTCATCAATGCTTCTTAATTTCCATCAATACCACTGCAGCCTAAGCTCTCCACACCTGTCCAGTCACCATGGCAACTTCACCTCTGACAGCAAAGAGCTCTGTAAGACATGGCATGCTGTATTCCCCTTGATTAGATATTGATTAAGCTTTTGTAATACATAATAGGATCAAAGGGATTGTGCAGCTTTGCTTACCCAGGTCTTCTTCACACTTTCATTTAGTTATAATCTTTTGTTATTTAGGTATCTGCATGTTAAGAGGGATGGAATCGAAATTTGCCACCCTTTGTCATAGCCATTCAGAGGCTCCTTCAGGGACCCCTTCTTTTAATGACAATTTAAAAAGAAGTGGAGAAGAGTAGGCACAAAGACTCTTGTATGCAAATTTGAAATTCTTCACAGTGTTGACAGCACAGTCAGGTTTCTGAGTGGCGTAGCTTATGCTTAGTGTTTGCAACATATTTCCCATTACAGAACATGCTAATAGGTCCGTTGGAGTGTGCAGAGGCTCCCGAATGCTTGAGTGTCCCTAATGGATGCATTGATAGATTAATGGACGATAAAAGTCAAATGCTAACTGCATGGTAAGTGACAAGTGATAAGTCAATGTGGTAAATATTTGTGTAGGACATAGTTAAGAAGTTGAAAGGCCATTATTCACGATTACCTACAGAAAAGCCATTCCTTGGTATAATGAGGCACATGGCATGAATTTAAAAGCGTATGAAAGTAATGGTCTGGAGTGCATTTCTGTCAATTATACATTACTGTCAAAAGCTGCAAAAGAATCAGGAAGACGGGATAAATTTGGCTCTCTTTATCACAAACCTGTTAAATTGATCACCTTAATCAAATCTTCCATGTGAGAAAATTATAAATATTGCAATCTATTGATGTATCTTCCCAGTAGTCATGTTTGGTTTTTATTTTTAGCTGCCAGGTTTAATTGAAGGTACAGTTTGACAAGATCTTCAATGTGAAACTTTTAACAAGACTGGAAGTTTTGTCATCACTAATTTGTTGTTCTTTGGTTACCTCCAAATAGCAAACATAAAGAAAAACCTAACACTTCATGCTTCTCGGTGTAGCTTTTTGATGCACACTGCCTTTCAGACTTAAAGTACATTTATACAAGTACATTTGTTGATGTGAATAATGTAATTCTGAGATCCTGAAGACACTTGCTTGACGACACTAGAAGACTGATCTTTTTTTTTTCCTTTCCACGTACGTCTGTGTTTTCAGCTGCAATATTTGAGCTTCATAAGACCACCCCATCCCAATCAGCATCACCAATAAAGTAAATACACAAAAGAAACACTCCAGCCAGATAGGAGTGTGTGTTTGTCAAATTTACACTGAAGATTTAGAGGGATACAAGCCCGAGAGAAGTGAGAAAAACGATTTTTCTTTTCCCACACTGAGAGTAAGGGAGTCAGAATTGAGGATAAACCCGGGAACCACAAAGAATCATGTTTGGAACAATCTGACCTTTTTTTTTTTTTTTTTTTTTTACAACTCAAACAAGGATAAAGACAACAAAATGTAATAACTTTCCCCAATCCAATCCATACTTCATGATTATCCCTCACTCCAAAACATTGGAAAAAATGGAACTGTCAAAAGAGTCTTGTTGTTCCATTTTCTTTCCCTTGGCCCCCCTCCTGGAGACAAACAAACAAACCCCTGTTAGCACATTTCATTAGCTTTAGGGGTTACAGAACAGATTGAGTATCGACAACGGTGGCTGTCGAGGCTTATGGCTCAAAGGCAACAGTAGAGGAAAATCTCAGGGGTAGGAGATGCAATCGAAAGGACCAAAATAATTCAGCAGGACTCACTCGAGGAACAATCCAGTTTGTCATGTGGAATCATGGAGTGTCTGCCGCACAATGAGAAAAGGTCCCCGGAGACTGGGCACGGGAGTCAACATGTGAATAGCCAAGAGTTAGTGCCCCAACTGGCCACTCTTTGCCTTTTTATCACCGGCAAATTTAGCAACCATAAATCTGTTTCCACACCAATGCTGCTACACAGACGCGCCAGAGAGGCCCATAAACAAGAAATGATGCTCGGTGTCTTGGGATAGTTTGGTCATTGATGTTCCCTGGGTTGTCATACTCTGCTCTGGGAACAATTACTGTCAGAGTTTTGATGTTTTCCCTCTGTCGTGATGGACAGTTGTGGCTGCGGGAAATTGTTGAACCATGCTGATTTGAAGTTGAAGAAACAAGTTGAATTATCTCACCCATTGTGCACAGGGGGGGTTCGCGTTGGCTGTGGGACACAATATTGCATGGACTTTTCCTTCCGCTGTAATGGCTTTTTGAGGCGCTGCGTGCTGACGGACTCGGGGGTTAATGAGGGAGGAGGAGACTCAGAGGGCCATAAAAAGGACACTGACCATACCTTCAATGTGACCCGACCCTCCTTACCGTAACGTCTCTGTCGATAAAACGCGGCATGAGGAAAACCTCTGATTAATCGATTGACCCCCTGCTTCTTATTCACAGACACACTGTCTGGTTATCACCAGCAGCACCCATTGCACCTGATTTTGTTTCCACTGTAACACCTCCACGAGACAAGAGCTGAATATCCATTTCCCTTTAATCAATTCACAATTTATTCCCCTCCCTCTTCCAATCTCCCTTCCATTTATTATGCATTATTCGCCCTTTTTAAACGATTTTCTACTAACCGTCTCATCTAATTTGGTATTCGGATATGGTTAGCGCTGTTAGCTCAATTAATACAATGACATGTCCTAAATGCATTCTCTCCACAATCCAAGTGACAAGAGGACACCGAACACTTCACATCTTTGCAAACGGGGTCATGCATGCACGCCATGATAGATCCAAACCTTCAGGAATTATTTAATCAAGCTATGTGAATAGATAAAAAGGACAAAGCAGGCTCAATCTTCTACAGGACTGTGCTTTATTTTAGTCTAAGCAGAATATAATGAACTAGAGAACTACAGAGTTCAGGAGCACTATGGGAGATATCACCCCCAATCAGGGAAACAGACCCGAGCCAACGCTAATTCAAATTACATCTCTGTTTCAAACAAAAAGAAAACAGTAAATCAGTTTGTTCAAGTCAAATAATAAAAGAAATGACTATTCCATTCATCGTGAATATAAATACCCAAATATATTATGATAAATTAATTTTGCATGAGAACAAATGAAGAGGATGAAATTAGATAGTGAAGCTGGGAATGTAATGATTCATGATACAAAGATCCATGGTGCAAAATTACCTAGGACTAAATGTGAATTCTTTAAAGGCTCTCATTGAATGCTTGATTGGAGCAAACTGCTCAGTTAGCTGAGTTTGTTTACATTTTGGTCCTTGTAACCAATGGAAATGGAGGTGGGTGACCACGTCCTTATTTGTGTCTGAATGGGCTTGAGGCAAAACCGACTGTGGCAAAGTGTTTGTCTTTACAGCAGATTTTTGACCATTTAAGATAGAACATTTGGCATCCCCAGATTACAGTGTGTCTGACCACTGTTCACAGGTAGTACTGTCAGAGAGAACAGGCTGGGTTTAAGGCAGAATTCCCTCCTCACATTAACGTCAACCCGACTGGAGTAAAGCAATGTGACGCTATCGACCGTTGGTACAATGTCTTCAGTGGATGGAGATGCGGTAGATAACAAACTGCAGAGGAAACTTTCTATAGGTAACAACAAAGATGAAAATCTGAGATATGTCAATGATTACCACCAACCCTTAAATAAACAAGCAAACAAAACAAAGAGGGAAAAAAAACACAATAACATTTTGACAGAGAGAGACAAGAGCAATTACAATACAGGAAACCACCCATGGCTTAAAGACAGTGAGATATGACAGCATAGGTCTCAAAACCAGTCTGACTGCAAAGTTTGATGGGGTTTTTTTTCTGTCTTTTTTTATTTCTCAAAACAACAAAAGGCCTCAAATAAGATTCTTTTTGAACATGCAATGCTGATTCATTTGAACTCAGTTGTGCAATGGACTCATTTTTTCTGAATCCACATGACCATTACCATCAATCATCCTTTTACAGTGCAGTTTGTTAATTCTTGTATTGATTTAAGAGCTTTCAGTGAGCAAAATCTCTTTGAACTTGCCCATCCACGAGGGATTTCATACAGGGATTGTGCAGCCAAAGAAAAAAAAAAGAGAGAAAAAAAGAAAAAATGATCAAAGCATATTCGCATAAACCTCATGACAATGGGTCTATCCCAGCTTCAGCAGATAATAACAAAACAAAAGAGAGAAAATAAAGAACCATTAAACAACATGAGTATAAAATCCCATTTTTGAACATCAGTGCTTCACTATACAAGAAATAACATCATTTTATCTTCTGTTTTTGATAAATTATTTCATAGTTTCCTTCTCTTAGTTTCACTGAAATATATTAACTATTCTTTTAATTTTTTTTAAACGTTTGAACATGATCTATTGTACGGCCTATAAAGAAGGTTCAACAGAATTGAAAAATAAGCTATATTGTATGTACAGGAGTAACGCAGCTGTGTGGTCAGGAGAGCAGTGGCAGATTGGGTCAAGCAGGCAGGGGTTTCTGCTGGGTTCGACAATAATTAGCTCTCTCGTCTGTCCCCTTCCTCCAATCTCGGCCTAACCGTGTACACGTGGGTCTGACCATGTGTATTAAATGACGATTTATGTTACTGTACATGTTGAACAAACTGTTACCTGGAGTTTCATTTTGTAAAACTAACCTCCTCAAATATGTTTTAAAGCCCAAAGTTTCACCTCCAGAGAACTTGAAAAAGTGTCGTGTTTTTTTTTTTTTTTTTCTTTTTTTTTTGTCGCACTGTCAAGCATTTAGCATGCAGATGGATGAACTCTACTGTCACTGTCATATCTGTTCATCAGCCCCAATTGGACTAATCCAATTACCGCACAGGCGATCTTTCTTCTGTCAGAAAAATCATGACATGTCGGTGTACACAGAATCTTAATTAACGGATCACTTCGGGGCCGTGGCTTAGGTTTGACACTAAGTCAAATACTCTCTAAGCCTTGGTCCGATGCTTAGGGTTGTTGGATGCATGTTCAGAGCCCAAACTTAAGGGGCTTAAAAGGACTAAAACTCCCCTCGATCCCTGCACTGCTGTGGATACATTTTATAGTGACATCATTGTCCCACAGAGTTGGGAATCTCAACACAAGCTGCTGTACAACCTTCCTCTGTTTTGTATTTTATAGGCTATTTACATTAAGGAATAAAAAAAGTCTTTGTCTTCATTTCTGTCAGCCAAGTTGTTAAATGTAGTCGTACACCTCCAGCGGTTCACTGTGCATTGTTGGGTGGACGATGGCATCTTTTTGTTTGTTTGTTTGTTTGTTACTCTTGGAATTAGATGACAATACTATAAGTCCAAAGCACAATTTAGGTGGTTCATCAGCCCTTCTGCTGGCTCAGCACTCCCCGCAATGGGATGCGATCTTACAGCACTGACCTCATATTAGTGTTTCTGCTCGACCTCCCTCAGGATCAGGGGTAAGGCAAGGCTCTGAACCTCTCCACTAATCATGACATCATAGCGCCTGATGCCCTGAGTATTGGGAGCGATTTTGTGGAGTTTCAGTTTAGCACACAGCACCCCCACCACCCAGTGCCTATTTCCACCTCCACCTTTTTCCATACAAAATCCCATTTCCACAGCAAAACCCTTTTCTGCGCTAAAGTGAGATGACGGAAAAGCTCTCTCCCAAAGCAGCTATTAAATGAGAGGCATTAATTTCTTCCCTCCTGTCCAACAGGTTCCTTTAATTATCTCTCCACTTTCAGTCAATTACATTTCACTTCCTTTCCTTGACAATCACTGCTATTTTAGGGTGAGTGTTATGCACCCAGGGGGTTGGAGACTCATAGACATGCTCTAGCAGTTCTCTGCACGACCCACCATTGGCTGGGGCCCTCTAAGGATACATGCTCCTCTGGAGGACTGACCTTGTGAGCAGTGGTGTTGTGGCAACTGAGGAAATAGGTATAGTGTGTATATATATGCCCCAATTTCTCATTTAATGATACAGGGTCAGAGTGGGTATATGCATCAGTGGCAGAGAAGCGCTCTAAATGCTTGTTGTAATAGAAGTGGATCTGCTTGTGTACTACACCACTGATTGTGAGATGCTAAATAAAGGCAGTATGGCCGCAGAGAGGTTTTGGGGGTATGGACATCATTTCTGACATGTCCTTGAAGGTCTATGCCTGGCGTGCTAAATATTATATTCTCACAATTAATTAGATTCATACTAATTCCTTTTGGCTAAAATTTCCTCTTTGTAAATTAGAGGACAAATATCAAATAGCATTTTGGCAACAGCTTTGTGAGTGCCTGCTGGGTTGACATTTGTCATTGCTCTTAGAGGTGAAACATGGCTGGGACTGAAAAACAGACCAGACTGAGGCTGAGAGCAGGGCGGGCACGGACTCTTGTCAATAAATGCGAGAATGGAAAGATCTAAAAACAATCTTTTCTTGTTTTGGTAACTCCGGAGCATGTTTCATAGCTATTTCTGTTTTTAATGCACGTCACTTCAGTAACATCCTCCCCAGGGTGTAAAAGTACTAAGAGCATCCTTGTTAAAAGTGTTGAAGTGCTGATTTCACATAGCCTAATTTAGCCCTGGCATAGCAGAGCTACTACATGAACACTGCACTGTTAGCCAAGCAGACAGCAGGATACTAGGCTAGGCTGGGTTTTGGCTCACTGGGGACTCAACCTGCCATTAGCAGTGGGAACTAGCACAGCATCTGGTATAAGACAGAGGAGATCAGTGGAGCAGGCATGCAAGGTTCATGTTCAGCGTGACAGAGCCTCACTTGCAGAACGTAATCTAAAGCTGGCCGAGACAATCACAGGGAGTGTCATTCCTCATGGAACATTAGATTTCCCATCGATTAGTTCAGCTTCACATGAATAATGAGCACAAACGGTTTGCAGAACATGGCTTTGTTTTGACCTACTTCACATCACTGCAATTCATGTAGCTTCCTGCTTTTTCACCCAACGTCCTGTCAGTGGCTGAGGAAGGAGGGCTCGGTTTTACCCTACACGTATTTGAAGGCAATTTTTTAAAAAGCTGTCAGTTTGACGGGCATCATTTTGAAACTGAAGAACTACTGTGCTTCACAAATATCCTTCCAGCGCTGAACAATACTGTGCTTTGCAGGTGTCCCAGCAGGGATACAAGCAAGAAAAAAAAAAGCAAGAAATGTAGAGCAAGTTATTTTGCGAAAAAATTGCGGCCTCTGCAGAGACAGTCGGTACACAATTACATGCTGAAAGAAGAAGCACAATAACTCAGGCCTCACAGCAGCCGCTTCTACAGAATTGAGGATTTCCAGCAAAAATTGTTGCTTTCGACCCAAATTTAAACAACTCTTTTCAACGTTTGTGCTAGACATTGTAAATAAAAAGGAAATACATTTTACCGCCCCAGTTTCTCTTGGTCATTTCAATCTACTTTGCAACATTAACACCTCGCTATGATATGGGAGGTTTTATGCCACATCCTCCGTCGCCTCTTCGGGTAAATTCGGCAGTATTATTGGTGCCAGGTCAGCTGTCAGCAGCCTTGCCAAGGAGTAGGCACAAACATAATTCTCTCTAATCTTCCTTCTGTCATCCATGTGCATGCAGGGGACCATCTCTGCCGTCATTTGGTCCAAGTGATTATCCCGGTGATTTTTCACTTGGTTGCTGCTAATGTATAGAGGCTGGTGATTACAGTGTGATTAGAGGGAAAGGTGAAATAGCATGTCTAATACGGTGCAGGAGATAATTGAAGGGTAGTGAGCACAGACATTAGCCAGGTTCGAAAATGCTGTTCCAGGGGGAGAGGCGCAGAACAGTTGGGCTGAGGTTTGGAAAGGCATGGCTGCTTTTAGGACGGGGGGTACACGGCATGCTGATATCGAGGACTCAAATCAAGGCCTTCTGCTTATTTAAATGACAAAGAATGGTGACACACTGAAGACTCCGGAGTCTGCTGGCACATTTTATCAGTCCCTCCTTCGATGATTTGGAATAGGTCTGGTCTGCTTTTCTCTCCGCGGAAAGATAGAGAAAGAGGGAGGGAACGGCAAGGAGAAGAGTCTCAGGAATAAATAGGAGCTGGCTGGACCAGAGCCTAAGGCACCAGACTCCAGTCCTATTTGAACCCTTTAATCCTCTTCTTTTGAAAGCATATAGCACAGATATATAGTGCGTGTCACTGGGAGCTTGTTTATAGCTTCTAATTTTATGGATTAAGTCATTGGGCATCATCCTAGAAGCATCAGTTTAAAGGATTTCAATGTCGTGTTTGGTTGTTGACTTCCTCTCCTCACCTCCCTCTCTCCTCCTTGCCTAGCCATGCCTCTTACTGCCAGCTGTCATCGCTCAAAGGGCTGGTGTACGGATGTGAGCTGGTGTTCGACACAGAAAATTGGGAAGTGTTCAGACTGACTGAAACAGCATCGCTCCTCCCTCTAGACTCATTCCAAAACATATTGATCTGCTTTTAGAGAAGAGCCTGCATCCAGAGCTCTAAAACAGTCAAAATAAAGGCTACAGGACTCTAAATCAAGACATGACAGTACTGGAGTGCTTTACTCTGTCTTGCCTGGCGTCAGCGTCAAAGAGTAAAGCTGAGTGATGGTAAAGAGTGACTGCTTGATCTAATTTAGATATAGTCTGTTTAAACAGCTTTTTGTCCCCCGTACGCTCCATGTATAATATATGAAGAAAGCGGGTCAAGGAACATGTTAATAATGGAATTTACATTATATTTGACAGAGCTGAATGCGCTCTAAAAGCCTGCACCCCTTTGCCATCAATAAATTGAGTTTGTCTTTAGAGAAATGTTTGTTTGTGTCTGCCGAGAGACAGGAGGCAATTTTTCTCAATCTGGAGTTTTGCAGCAGCTCCAGTGGACACACATATCCTTGGCATGTCGCTTATATAAGTCCCGCTTGTTTACAGCGGGCATACTTTTATTTTTTCAACGGGACTTTGACGCCGTAAGGGCCAATTCATTTGTGTATTGAGTTCATTCTGCTGGCAGTTTCAGTAGCTGTCACCTTACTCCTCCTTTTCTTCTCTTCCCCCTCACGACCATCTATTTGTCCGTCTCCCTTAGTAGAACCATCCCCTTTTTAATAATTTGTGGCTTCATAATTCACACTCCTTGTTGCAATACAAAAGGTCAAGAAAAGAAAAGACAAAAACAAAAGACACCCCCATGTCCATTTTGCTTGGTCTTTACAGTGGATTGTCGCTTGAACACAAAAGGCTAATGAGAAGCCTTAAACGTCTGCACCCTGTCCAGCACAGACATTAGTAAGTTCAGTCTTTTTTTTTTTATCCTCTCGTTGTTTTTTTTTTTTTTTTCCTCCAGAACAGTCTGTTCGTAGCTGTCAGAGAGTGCGGTGACTTATACATCATGATGAGCGAGATATCCAGTGGCTGATACCTTTAACATCCAAGAGAAAGAGACTTGTTACGTACAGGGGCAGATGAATGTTTTCCTCCTCTCCTCCCCCCCTTTTGCCCCCCCCTTTTCATTACAACTTCAAGTATTTTTTTAAACAACAGCAAAAGTTAGCAAATCTACATTTTTTTCTAGTCTACTTTACTATTCTACAACCTGGTGCTAAATCAGCATCCAGAGCAAAAGATCAGCCCCTATACTACGATTCCATGTCTTTTTTTATACATTATTTCCATTTTCTTTTATTCATACTTACAGTAGGCCACTGGATATTGATTTAATGATTTTTTTTTACTACGAGTAAATTGTAATACTTGCAGCTACAAGGTATGAGTTTTTAAATATATATTTATATATTTATATATTTATATTCTTTTAAAAAGCGTTTAGTCCTTTGGTCCCTATTTCCTAAGGAATGATGCATGTAAATTATCCTGGATTCTCCTCTTCTTCTTCTTCTTCTTCTTCTTCTTCTCGTTTTCTTCTTTGATCCAGAGCTTGCCCTGTCACAGAGCACAACACCTGTGTAGGCACAAAAACCAAAATGGCAGCAGGCTGGTGTGTGTGTTTGTGTGTATATGTGTGTGTGTGCTTGCACACGCATGTGTTTGCTTCAGTACTTGAGTTGGCATTTGCACGTATTTATACATGTACAAAGTAGTTTTGTTTTTTTTTTTTTTTTTTTCATTTTTCACTTTTTCTTAAGTGTAGCATCTTTAAATGTGTATGTTTGGTTTGTTATGTGTGTTTATGTGTGTTGATCTATATCCTGTGTCAGTATGCATGCTTTGAGCATAATGAGTCTATAAAGGTTTTTTTCCCCCATCATGTCTAAAAAACAGCAGCAAAAAGTTGGTCTCTGCAAAAAATCTTCTTCCACAGACGCCAAAGCAAAACAGGGAAAAAAGAGGCATTTGCGAAGAAAGAAAAAAATCAAATCAAATCAAATAAAAAAACAACTCTGGGATCCCTCTCGCAGTCACCCAATCTTTCAGCGGGTTTCCAGCAGGATCAAGGGACCACCCTTCCTTCATGATATGACCACCCTTCCTTCATGATATGTAGCAGAGCAAGAAGTCTTTGTACTTTTACTGCACTTGTGGAAATAAGAGCAAGAAAGTCTTTGTAAGGTGTTGTGGCCCTAGGCCCTTCATCCTATGACAGAGAGAGACAGAGAGAGAGAGAGAGGAGAGAAAAGAGAGGGGAGAATAAGGAGAGTGGATTCAGTGAGGCTGCGGCAAACATGCTCAGGGTTGCTGGCTCCTGGTTATCACACAGACTGACAGGCACAGCCAACAGCATGAGAAACAGACGGGGAGGAGAAAAAAAAAGAGGAGTGTGTCAATCAAAACCAGAAATAAGTGGGCTAGAGGTGGGGTGGGAGATTTGTGTTTTAACCATATGGAACAGACATCTACACTGTGACAGCACTAATCCAAGGAAGGCCTAATTCAAACTGACTACATCTCCCTGCATGAAAAAAAAAACAGCTGAATGTTGCCTGAGATGTTTCTATCATTCATCTTATTGTTAATTCATTACAAACAGGCTACCGAAAGAACAAGATAACATAAAGAAAACAAGACAAGTGTGTGCGCGAGTGTCAAAATAGTGTAATGATTATGACAGAAAAAAAAAAAAAGAAAGTATGCTCGTCCAATATGAAAAACCAAAATGTACATGTTTCAAGAAATAGCCTCTAATTAGGATCCCATGAAAAGCCAACCTAGCATCTCGCCTGCCTTTGTGTGGACTTAAAATGCTGCATTGTCACTAAATGTGTCCGTGCTGTCGAGCTTTGGATATAAAAGATCTTGTTTGCAGCCTATCATCCCTAATATGTTGTGAGCTATGATGTGGGTGAAGAAAGGCTACGAAATCACAGCAAATCACTCTCCGGGAGTGAACATGAAAGGCTCTGACTTTGTGACGGGAACACGCGGCCAGACGTTCTTTGTTCTACCTTTCCATTCCTGTAAATGAGCTTGTTACCATTTCATAATAGATCTGCTTTTTGGATGTGGGAGCGGAGATTCTAACTTATTTCTTATGTGTGCCAAAGCGAGTCCAGCCATTAGCTGCATAAAGCACTAACAGTCCCGATTACAGATGCCCTCTTTTAGAAACCACTAGCGATTCCCGCTACATACGTCTACCACAGAGCAGACGAAACACACAGTGGCTTTAAAATAGGTCTTTTTTTCCAAGTAAACAACATCTTTCTGAACATCACAACTATTTCGCCCTCCAACTTTGTCAGATAATAAAGAATTTCTTTCTTTCTTTTTTTTTTCCAAGGTCTTTGTCCCATCAATATGCTCCCCCCTACACCGCCACCTACTTAGATGGCTCCATAAAAGACACCTGGCAGTTAAGAGGCATAGTTGATGCCAGAAAGACCTCATCCCTCCCAGCTTGCCTGGCTAGACACCCCCCTGAGTTCATTGGATAGACTACGGGAGGGAGAGTCGCCTGCAGGGCTTCTGAAAGAATAGGGCAGAACGAGTTCCATGAAAACGACCGAAAACTCTTATCAGGGTTTGGCCCGGAGGGATAGAAACAAACTCACTTGCAAAGAAAGGACCTTTTTCACTGTGAATCTGTTTACTGCCCTTTTCTTTTTACAGAGCAATTATCTTAAATACAAGCAGCAAAAGAACATAAGAGCTAATTTATCTGGCGGCATAATCCTACAGAAAAACAACAGGCAGAAGCAAATACTCATCCCAGATATTTGTATTTTGCTCTATTCCTGCGCCCTGCTTATATATCTGTGTGTACAGTACGGCTGTATGGTGGACAGATTTTGGCCATGTGGGTCTGCAGCGCTGCCTGCAGCTCTGCTATCACGGTGTAATTGGTTTGCACCCTCATAAATAAATAAATGGGAAGTGATTCTCATGTTAGGCAAACAAAACAATCTTGCAGAAGTACTCCCTGTGCAGATGGAATCAACGGAGAAGTGGAGTGTCAACATTTGCCTGTGCTCTCTGCGTGAACGGTGGAGATTTAATTGGCTACACAAACATAGGGTCATCTTGGCCATCTCTCAACTAAACAGCTGTCGATCGGGGCAAGGAGAAGAAGGTCCTTTTTGCAAAGATTCAGTCCTTCGTAAAAAAATAAATAAATAATAGTTTGCTGGGGAAAAAAAAAACACTGTTGATGTGAATGTGAAGAAATAGAGAAATAGAAAGTACAGTACATCCATACACATGAACCTCACAAGAGAAAGTAAAACATCACAAGGGCACACGGTACAATAGCACAAAGGGTTAAAGGCCACTTCCAGTTATAATCAACCAACCAGTCAGTTACATTATGTACAACAGGTACCAGCCAAGAAAGGCATCTTTTTACTGCACTCCACAAACTGCCAATGTACAATACAGTATATATAAATATATATAGAAGGAGGCAGAATATAAAGAGAGAGAGTTTAGAGATATCAATCAACGCCACGTCATGCAACGCAGTCACAGTCCCACCACATGACGTCATCCAAAAGAAAATGACACCATGGGTTCAACTTACAGCTGTGGGAACTTGGCCCCATGACAGGTGTGGGGGGGTGTGGCTATAGCGGAGAAAGGCCACCTCACACTGTGATTGGCCGTGTCAGGTTGCCAGGTTGGTGGGGGTGCAAAAGAAGGAAAGAAACAGTGGGATTTTCTTTTCCTTAAGTCAGAATTCAAAGCACCCTTTCCATATTTGCTCCACACTCTCACTTATTCTGCCTGACAAATCAAATGAGGTTATAATGGTTATTACCATAAAAACTGGAAAAAAAGAAGGAAAAAAAATAATTGACAAGTAAAACAGAAATAACAGAACAAGTAATCTTCAACACAGCACAGAAAAAAAAATGCTTTTTCTCGTGCCTCGATGCGGTGGTGAAATATTCTCAGGCTGACAACATTTGCAGGTTAAAAGGTTGAATTGATGTTTTTATATTCACAAAGATAACCCTTAAGGCAGAAATGCATATTTCAGAAACTTGTCCTGTCTACAGTAATTGGATTTGCCTTGAATTGTTTGCGATGAGGGTGGCCGTACAGTGAGTGCTTCAGCTTTTTTGCATTAAGTTTATCTTTAAGACACAGAACGCAATTTCAGAGTAGCAGGGCTCCTGAGACCAGAAGAAGAGAATGCTGTCTGATTGTGTTTTTAATTCAACTTCAAAGTGAAATCATCACTATTATAGAAAAATAAGGGGGCCTCTGAAGTTATCTACATATTGAAGTTTTTACCCACAAAAAATTCATCATTCAAGTTTCATCAAAGTTTTTCATCGTTATAATGTAGCTGAATTGAGAAAATTAAACAGTTACAGTTGAACTTTACTTATTTCAGTCTTTTGTCCATAAACTCGATGTACTGTCTGCCACAATACAAGGCAAAAAAAATGAAAAGAAAAACACTCTTAAAAGTAGATTGGTCAGATTTTTCAAATAGAACTTCTTCATATAAGATCCCTCATGATTTTTAAGAATCTATAAACCAGGAGCCAGCTTCAGAAGCCCCACTAGTGTATTTTTTATTTTTTATGTCTTCATGGGATTGCTCTTGGTTTTGGTCTATTGGGTTTCCTCAACTCAACAACAGAAGTGGTGTAATAACAGAAGAAAAACACAGAGATGGATTGAACCAGAGCAGAGACGAAGGAGGACATGAAAAAACACGCAAGCGGCACGACACACACACACACACACACACACACACTTCCTGATAAAGTGACAGAACGTTATTGTGGTAAATGTCCGTACTTGCAGACACTCGGTGTACATCTCAATGACTGTCCTTTCATTCAATGCTGTTGCAGGATATTTTCCATTTGGCCCTCATTGATGTGCTAAATCAAAATCACCCCCCACCCCCCCTTTTTTTTCTTAGGGTGTCTGCTTTGAAAGCCTCTCTTCAATTAGCAGGACACAGCTCTATTCAAATGCTATCAGGCAGGGGATAAAGGGAGCATCTATCATTTGTATTGCATACCACCTTCCATTAATGCCATCCTGTGGCTTTTAAAGAGTCAAATCTAAAACAAACAAATGGTATTACCATGCTTTTATTTATAGAGGAATATAATCTAGGCTTATGTTATTGTAATGAAAAGTTGCCCAGCCAATTGGGCGAAGAGAGCATGCATCTATATTATTTTGCACTGGCAGTGCACTTTGTAACAGATGGGTGATGATTCTTTGAATCAAGCCTGACACTGTGAAATTGGTCTTTATTGAAGGATGGTGCCACTTTAAGTAAAAAATCTTTTTATTTTTTTTTGTGTGAAAGCTCAGACTTTTTAAGGGCCAAAACAAAGAACTGTTGGATATTGACAATATCTGGTGGCAGATATACTCTCTACTCTGTGAGTGCATACTTCATAAAAATCATTGCAAGTTTATCATTCATCATTAAAACAACAGATAAACATGGGCACATGATGCACTACACAAAGGATACGCTTGATATCAGTAGGCTGTATTTTAACTTAAATTTGCTCAGTATTCATTGAATGGGTTCATTTTAATTTATTTGAGTTGCTGTTAATGCATAAACACAGTTTAAAACTGACCTTTTTATATAGTTTTGAAGATTTTCCCCATGCACACACATTTCCATTATGAATGTAAATTTTGCATAAGGTATTTTTTATCTATGTATTAACACTGAAAAATTAGCTGTGTATATTTCTTTATTACTTTATTTACCATTCCTTATGTTTTATGCATGGTATACACATGTAGATCAGGTGTCCCTATGTGAAAATGTCTAGAACAGAATAACCAAGGTAAAGCGTCAATACTAAAGCAATTCTTTGCTATGTTTTTGCTATCTAGGGAAATTCACAAACAAAGAATGACAGAATATGAAAATAGACAATGGCTTTTTTAGCCAGGTCAGTGAAGCATCACTTGAACCAACTAAATGTGTTTACTGGGGTTGGTGCTGTTCTCCACCACTATACAAGCTGCTGCAGTTTGAAGGGTGAGTAAGTGCTTTTCTATTAAGCATCTTTTTTGTTTATTTATCTTTGTGAGCACAAACTTTTCTCTCAAACATCCTGCATTTACTCATTATACTCATCAGTTGTATTGTATCTGTATTATTGTGCATCCCCTCAGTGAGTGTTCCCATAAGTAAAGGTTCAAGTGAAAGGACCTCTAGATTTGGCCAAGCAGCTGACAGAAATCTAATGCCGAGCTATTTTAGGAGAGAAATGATTGCTATCTGGTTTTATGAATTTGTAGCTTTACAACCAGCATCGATTCTCAACGCCATCCTCAGTAGACGGGTAATTATGCACAGCTGGGTATTGATGATGTCATCAATTTGCACTGGAGCGTCCTGCAGGTACAAATTAGATTTCAAACCCCAGAAGAAACAAAAACAATTCAGCGGAGCAGGGCAACCTGACAAAAATCTCAAGAGGCTGATTCTGTGAAGAGGGCCTGTGCAATCTGGAAACGAGCGACACTTTCACAGCTAATATGTTTTTTTTTTTTTTTAAACTGAATAAATACAATGTTAATGTCACATCAGGGCTCATGGGGACAAAGTCAGATAGTGACTACAGAATTAGAAATTTTAAGTGTTTCCCTAGTTGACCACATTTATTACTAAATTAGGTAATTCATACATTTTGTAGTTTTATTAGTCTGTCATATTGATGATTATGTCAGTTTCAACAAAGTCTTTTTATGCAAATGATGATGCTGCTTTCCTCTGGGTGGAAGATTGGAAAGTTGGTGTAGTTAGTTTCTGTCTGTGCTCAAACTACATTGATCACATCACTGGAAATAGTTCAATGGTCATTTCTACACTTAAAGATTATAAAATGCCTGTGAAATCAAGATAGTATTTTAATTGATTAACTTATTAGTTGTAAATAGTTGAACACAACTCTTATCCACAAAGTTTTTAGTTTATTTTCTAAATTTTATATCTACAGCAATATTTTATGATGCTTTGAGAAAATGTCAAAGAGTAATTCAAACTAAAATCTTACAAAGATTCCAATTTGAAAGAAAATTGAACTTCTTTGCATGATGGTTGAATTGAGATTTGTGGCAGTGCACTCTCAGACATTCACACTATCATGTACTGCAGCTTTACGAAGCTAAACTATCCAAGTGAAGTGGACAGCTTGGTTTTAGAACAGGCATGGCATGACACTGTATGACACGCTGTGTGATGGCATGGGCGCTACTTTACCTGGGTATGGACAGCAGACGAGTCAGTAAGGTCGGTTGGCATCCTTTGGCCGCTTTAGCTGCACCTTCAGCCTCTTCATGCCTATCTGAAAGCCGTTCATGGCCTGGATAGCGGCTTGAGCGCTGGACGGGTTATCAAAACTCACAAAGCCTGAGACGGGAACACAGAGCCAGAGAGAGAGATGACCGGGTGGTGAAGCACAGAGAAAAATGGGAGTATAGGAAAAAGGAAAAACACATGAAGGGAGAAGAATGTGGAGAGATGAGAGGGAAACAGGAAGAAGAGAAAGGGAGCGGGAATGGTACCGGGAGAAAAGACAGGCAAGATGAAAAAAAAAAAAGGGGGGAGGGGGGGAGAAGACCCTTTTTAACTCTCAACAATGAAACAACAATAGGTCTTTGTTTTCTCTTTTCAGCAGATTAATTGAAAATCTTTGAATTAAAAAGATTACATAAAATACCACAAAGGCTAATAACACAGATATTAAAAATCACACGAAGTGGAGCTATTAGAAGCAGTGAGTTTAACTTGAACAGAGAACAAAAAAACATGAAAAGGTGTTCAAAGATTAGAGAGAGAGAGAGAGAGAAAAAAATCATCTCATGTTGCGCGTGGATTTTCAGAAAAAGCAGCGTGTGTAAATGTTACCTGAGCGTTTGAGCCGTACGAGAGTGGCAGGACTGTGCGTGTGTGTGTGTTTTTTCATGTACGTGCGTGACTGAGCATGTTTCTGAGTAAAGAGTAAAGGGCATGGGGGTCGTGACGAGATGCTAGGAGCAAGGTGTGTAGGACGGAGGCGCCTGCTGCTCTGAGTTATCACCTGGGTGTCGAGGCGGAATGAGCCCACAGCTTTCCACACCGGGACTCCTTGCCTGCTCTTATCAGACACCCCTGTGATTGACGGCCCGAATTTTCCGCCTGCCAGCTGATTTGATCACACCGCTATGGGTCCAATTTAATTTGGGGGGAGAGGGCAGGCTTTTGTCAGTGCGGGTGAGATAAGGCTGCTGCTTTTACAAACCCTTTAAACAAACTGAGCAGGGAAGGGCCTGTCAGTTGGCAGTGATCCCCCTCCCAATCCCACAAACACACACACACACACTACCCCTGGCTTTAACGAATCTCCATACCTCACATTTACATCCACATGCCAAAAGGGTGATAGGATGTTAGGGGTCAAAGTGTGGAGGAGCAGGAGGACAAAGACTGCACGGCAAACTCTGCACTTGAATGTGCGCACATTAAAATAATCTAAAAGCAGAATAAGATACTCGAACATGTTTGCAGTTTTAGCTGTTTTCTCCAGACAAAGTAACTGGCTGATGTTTCATATCTTTGATGCTGTGCCGAGCTCGTGCTGCTGTGCAACTCAATACCCTGAACGCTACTAAGTGTTTGAGGTATGGCTCTCGCCGCAGCCATCCATATCAGCAGAATGTCTGCACACATTGTAATGTTATGCATTTTTAATAAAAACACTCACAAAGTTGCAAACATTAGCGGGTGACAATGGGAAAAGTCGAGGACCAGGTTGAGCAGCTGAGAGTACTTGAGTCTCACATTGCCCTAAAAAAAAGAGTTGTAGCCAAGCTGTGCACTAATGCTGTTTGGCACTTTGAAAGCACTCATAACTACCTGTGAACTCCCTTTGAACCACTAAGTCAACCTCCAGGTGATCAATTAAACCTGCTTAGTAGTCAGAAATTGTCACAGGAAGCTCCTGCGATGCAGCATTTACAATTTTAGCACAGTTTCATTAATTTTTTTTATTGTACCAATTATTTCACATTTACAAGGCTGTTGAAAAATATTTAAAATTGTTTGAATGCTGCCGAAAAAAACATGCACAGGCAACATCCCTTGACTTTAAATGGGAAAGAACAAAAAGCAAAACAACTAAAAAAAAAAAAGAAGAAAAAAAAGAAAAAGCAGGATAAAAGGCAGATCCTGTTTTTAGAGGCTTTTTCGGTAAATTGCATCTCCTTATGTATATTTTTTTCTAGCATATCTAAAAACAAGTGGGCTTCATATTTTAGGTGTGTGTGTGTGTGTGTCTATTCTCAGAAGATCTTTTGAAATTCATTTTCAAGCTAAATCCAGCTAATTCCACTTAACAAGGTAAGCTTTGATCACTTTTAAAAGTCAATATTGAGTGACTAAACGCAGGGGATTAAGACTAATGTTGTATCCGTGGTTAAATTAAACACAACCATATAGCTTCTCTCCACCGTGAATATCTACGGGGTATACACATTTGCCTTATATGTTTTATACCTTTGAGTGACTCAGTAAAGCATTACTAATAAAACACGCCACGTTACTATCTGTGTCACTTATGCTTTCATGTCATTGTGTCATTGTGTTTTCTAAATTGCTTTGAGATTAAATATTTTCCAAATCCCTCAGACTTTTTTGCGTCTTGCAGAAGTGTTTAATATCACACCATGTCACATGCTCACATCCATTTTTATCAAAGTGCAAATAAATTTTACCAAACTAAACAGACATCTGTCTGAAATGACAGTGATGCATTCCTTAAGAGTATGCTCCAAATCCTACTTCAGAAATACATCCTTTTATAAGAACATGCTTCGAGTGCTCCTCCAGTGACCTTTTCATCATATTCAAATTTTTCAAGCGTCTCTGTAAACACTCCATCTCAAAGAGTGATGTCTGATTATCTCTCGAAATCCCAAAATGTGGTTCACCTGTGCGGCAGAGATATCAAGCCATATACACATAGGTGTTTCTCACAAGACTCACAAGAATCAGAAGTATTTCATTTAAAATTATTGTCAATTATTATTAATGTTATTAATGTTTAACACACTACTGTAATATGTTGCTTTAAAAAGAAAAATCTAATTTTAATTAGAAAAAAGGAGAAAAAGTATCTAAATTAGAATATGGTGTTAAAAAGAACAGGGAGAAAATTAAATTCTTGCGTGACTAAAGCAAGAATTGACTGACAGACTTGATTGTTTGTATGTTATAGATGAATAATGAACTTGTTTTATTAACAGTAAGGTCCCTGGCTTTCTGTTTGTTTGGATAAATTGCTGTCTGTCATTTGAGTGCTTTAGATATTGGTAACATTTTCTTCACAAGGCCAAGTTTGTACATTTTTACAGTGGACAATTCATCAGTGCATTCATCTATCTGTTTTTCTGCATCTGCACACTGTATGGAGATATACATACATCATATCTACACATGTCCGTGAGTCCACAGTGCCCATTAACCACATCATCAAGGCTAAACTCACACATTTTTAAGATGAAGCGTTCCAAGTTCTTGGAGGCCTAATAACTTATCCCCCTTAATGCACAGCATCGTCTGCCTAATTTGTTAACGTCTTACAAAAGAGCCCAGGGGCTTCTGCTATAAAAAGGAGGGAGAAATGAGTGAACAAAAGAATCATGGGTTAAATTGCTGTTTTTCAGCCAAGATCTTAATTACTAGCCTTGGAAAATAAGCCAGTGAGACTGATGAGGTCACCGCCCCTTTGTCCTTCCCCCTTGTTGACTGACGGATAGTGATAGCGAGAGGCATATGTTTAGAGGAGAGCACACAAAGGGAGAGAGAGAGAGAGAGAGAGAGAGAGAGAGAGAGACGGTCCAGAGATGGACCAAGTGAGACAGACAGGGGAGGAGAGGAAGAGAACGCCTCATAGACATGCCATGTTGAAGAGAAACTGAAAGAAAGCCAATGCTGGGAGTCTGTCTCTCTCCGCCTGCCTGTCTCCTGGGTGCTGCTGTCCAACTGAATCAACAGCAAGGCCCACACCAGTCTATTATTATCTCTTTAAGCCCATGGATTCCACCTGCACCGCCTCCACCCTGATGAACTGGTTTGCTGTGTGGGAGGTGAGAGAAGAGGAGGAGAGGGGTGTCGGGATGCCGCTGGGTTGCCCGGCTAGAGGCCTGTGGCTTCGGGTGGTGGGGGGGAGGAGGAATTAGAGCGGGGGGGTGGTCTGGGAAAATGCTTTTCTCTTGGTAAAGGAGCCTGGGAATGGCAGAGAGGAGGAGATGGATACTGATTTTATTAGGAGCAGTGTGATGGAAGGGGTGATGAATAGACGTGTGGAGCAAATGGCAATTGTGGGAAGATGTTTGGGTCAGTAGATGTGTGAGAGATTCACGGTGGGTTTGGCCTCTGTGATTTTAGCCGATTAAAACATCCGCCTTCTCACACCCTTTTTGTGCAGAGCCCCACCACCTTGTTAGATACAGTGTGTTTGGGAGAGTGTGTGCATCGCTCCGTTCAGTGGATTTTGTTTTCTTCAGCTACCTCTTCACGGTCGATTTTTGACTCACCGAAACATTTGCTCTGATTGGTCGCTCGGTCCACAAAGACTTTGGCAGAGATGACGTTGCCAAAAGGCAGGAACATTTGCATGAGCTCCGCATCACCGAACTCCTGGGGCAGGTGATAAATAAACAGGTTGCAACCTTCTGGCCCTGGTGATGAGAGAAAGACAACAGGGGGGTTACATGGGAGCATAAACAGGGGATGCCCAGTGAGAGAGAGTCTGGTCATCGTAACATGGCTTGAAAAATGACTCAATAAAACAATCAAACCACCAAATTCTAATTACTTCACCTGCAGCACAAATATTAGTTGTGTTAAATCCAGTTATTGTGGCATGTGCGGAGCGCACACACCTTAATCCTGTTTTTCAAGTGTTATAAGGTGACTCTTTTTATGGCTTCCATTTGAATCCTCCCAAGAACCCCATTTCACGTTATAATTGTATAGATAGGTGGCACTTTAATGAATTGTATTAAACACTCTCAGAAAATGTGCCGGCAATAGCGGTGCATGTGTAAACAGACAGGGAGAGGCAGAGATAAAAGTAAAAGAAAAACAGCCAGAGATTAAAAAAAAAAGGAAGGAAATAACAGGAGGAATAAAAAAAACACCAAGAGGTTGATTGAGAGAGAAGGATTAAAACGGTTGTATTGAGAAAGAGAAACTCTGAGACACAGAGGAAGAGTGAGAGGGGGAGGAGGGGAGGGGGGGCAGCATAAGCCAAGTTTTTGTCCCAATTACTGTGTGACAGTAGGACTGTCTTCCAATCTCTCTCCATCCCTCCACACTCATCCACCCAGCTGCCACATATTGAGCATACAGGCCAATCTGGATAAAGGGAGGAATGAACTGGAGAGAGAGGAAGAAAGAGAGAGAGAGGGAGGGAGAAAGAGATGTGATGGACTCGGGGACAGTATGCTTGCAGCCGGCTGCCTGGCTAGCATTCACTCCTGTCTCATTGCTCAGGGTGATAGCATGACGAGATGAGACTGGGGCTGGTGAGAAGGCTGATAAGAGGGCTGCAGTGGTGGCTGGCTGTGTAGTGCTGCTATGCCTCGGCGAGATAGAGAGGACACACACACACACACGCACACATTGAGAGGTTGACAGAGTGGGGGATTTCTTTTTTTTTTTTTTTCAACAGTTAAAGGATGAAGCTCACTTCTGTCTGTTTAGGTGTCTTCCAGAATTCATGCTTTGAAAAAGAAGCTGTTTGTTTCAGGGGAAGAAACGTCTGCAAGTGCAACATTTGATAGGTTGGCTTTTCCACTTGTTCACTGCTCCTCACAAACAGAACACCACTTGTTTTTTTGTTTATTTTGGTTGCACGAAAACTTAATTTCTGCTTTTTCTATACTTGAAAGTTTGTGCATTCAGCCATGTGAAGGAAAGCTGATTCTGCTCTTGCACTACCGTCTGTCAGTTACTCTGTGACTGAAGAGTATAAAATCATACAGTCACACATCTTGTAGACTGCTTGTACTCCTACCCAGCAAAGAATACCGTTACGTACACAGGGTTTTCTACTCCCACTATGATTTAATGACTTCTAAATATATTTTTTATTTTAAAAGGAAAATACAGTTAAACATTACATCTGCTAAGCAAAGAATATCATATAACTGATAATTGGATATAGCAGACCTCATTTGTTACAAAAATGCCTCAAAAAGTCAATCTTTTTCCTTTTTTGTTTTTCTAATTTGTATACATAATATTTTGTCCACAGTGGGAAAGTGCAAAGTTATAAAGCTAAAAATGATCTGGAATTGCATGCTGACAAGTTGATCTGGATACATTATTTATACCCTTTATGTTGGCAGTATGACAGAGAGCAGAGAGCTCAGGATGAGAAGTCATTTGGTATGATTCACATATGAAGTATTTATGATTATTTATTTTTTTAAAGAACTCCACACTGATTTTGCACATCAAAGTCTGTTTACTAGGAAATATGAAAAAAAGTCATATACACCTTTTTTCCCTGAGGCTCCAGAAGCAGCTGTGTGAAATCTGATACTATAAATTGCTTCAAATTCGTTTGATTATGAAAAGTATCTTGGTGTACGGACCAAGTGTGGGGTTGCCGGTACGGCATAACACACCTGAATCTCCAACCACGCTGTCAGCAGTATAAAGTGCATTGTTGGTCATGTAACCAGGTAAGACAGAAGAATGCGTGGACTTGAAGGAAGGAAGCAACATCCCTCATTCTGCTGCATTTTTTTTATGTTTGAATCCCACCTTTAAACCCCTCTGTGTATGCAATCACAGTTTGTCGTGTAACCTTCATACTTGCATCTTGTTCTCACAACCAATTCGTTTGTTTAAAAGCTAAGGGAATTTTTAGTTTGTCCACAAGCATTTAGCAGCACTGCATTACTTTGGGCATAACAGATATATATATAGATATTTGCTGTGTCACAATGTGCTGCTTGACAGTACTGACATGTAACACGTAGCTGTGCTTCCTAAGATGAGTGAAAAGAGCATATTTTCAAAGAGTACAGGCTGGTTAAAATTATATTTTTGGATTTAGAGGGATTTTCTTTGTTGACACACACACACACACACAGGCTGAGAGAATGTATTGTTGAATTGTTAGCTTTCAGTGGGAGGTTGAAGCTGAGGCTTGAATGTGCCTGTGTATTCAGGTTTAGGTGTCTCTTGTTAAATGGCAGGGCTGCAGACTGTGGTAGTGGACTGAGACAGGCTGGGAAAGCAGCCAAAACCCAGAGGAGGCCAGAACTCAGACAGGCCACTGGCTCAACCAAGAATAGCTCTGTGTGTGTCTGTGGTTGAAGGAGTGTGTGTGTGGCTGTGTCTGAGTGTGTGTGTGCGTTAATGTGACTTCTGTAATTTTGCTAATGATTAAAATGTTCCAAGGTAGCAGCGAGAGATGGGCTGTCCTTAGCAGCTGTGTGTTTTTCCTATGGTGTGAAATTACGTCTGCATGTAAAGCAAATAAGCTGCTGACATGTGAGGATAAGTTTGTGTCTGTCTGTACTTCATCCAAGCAGTTCAGCGCTGTGACCCTGGCATGCACT
Organism: Scortum barcoo; assembly: GCA_023238725.1. Taxonomy (NCBI): domain Eukaryota; kingdom Metazoa; phylum Chordata; class Actinopteri; order Centrarchiformes; family Terapontidae; genus Scortum; species Scortum barcoo. The sequence goes on from CM041531.1 coordinate 19,911,999, forward strand.
TACACTGAGAAAAGAGAAAATGCAAACATAAACTAACTTTTCCTCTAGGCAATGTTGGAAACACTCAGTTTCAGAGTTCCTATATTGAATATTCATGCCACTCTACGCTGTCTCATACAATCATATAGATGAATAATTGAGACTGACGAATGGCGTCAGAAAGAGTGATTTACCATCACAGTATATCCTATGCTTTATTACATTTGATGCCGTGGCATAAGAATGAACACTACACCAGGAATGGTAATAAATGATTATGCATGCAGCTAATTAATCTGATGAATATTTATAACCACTTAAACACATTGTAATGGACTGATTAAGCAGTCCAACGCTGCGAGTTTGAATTAGTGCAGTTTTTGAATAATGACAGAGTAACTTTCCATCTCACTGCTAATGTTCTTCTCTTTAAATGGGGAGCCTTTTTCTCACATTTTCCCCAGCCAGCTTTTTCCCTCCCTCGCTAATTCAAAGCAGCGCAGCTACATTAGAATGGAACATGGCAATTATCACCTTTTATCTTGGGTGGGCGCGCTTGCTCGCTCTTACCTTCCCTCTGTTGCTGGGGAATGATGGTTGGTTGCTGGGGGAACGCTTGGCTGATTGGCGCATAGGCGGCAGGGTAGGCTGCTGTTGCAAAGGGAGAACCAGAGTGGAATTTTTCACATCTCCATTTTCATATTTGACACAACAAAACTCAAATCATTATTCCATTGTTCATTTGCGTCCTCTAGACATTGCATAAATAAATTGCATTATGACTGGGAGCCGGGGCTCATTTGGCTAGTGGATCACCACACAAAAGAGTGTGGCAAAAGGGGAGTGGAGTACGGTTCAACTAAGCAGACACACAAAGGAAGAGAGGGAGACTTACACCGTGTTAATGAGAGCTGATGTCAGGCAGAAAGCAGTGGTGCTGAGAGGTCTATGTCATCTCTCATGTAGGAGGCTATGGCAGGTTCAGATCCTCAGCTCTCGGTGTACTTTTGGAATTAAGATTTGTGTGTGTGTGTGTGTGTGGGTGTACAATCAAGTCAACTGAAAATCCTTGTGCAATCCTAATGTAAAGTAGCCTAATCCCGGAGGAAATTGGCTGGTCGTGCGGCTATCTCTACCTGTCATAGTGTCTACTGATGTGACAAACAGAAAAGGGAGTGGGGAGAGGGAAAGGGACAGATGGAGGAAGTGAGAGAGTAGAGGAGGCAGGAGAGACAGATCACCTGCGTAGTGTTGGACGCCAGCATAAGCCTGTTGGAGAGGGTCGGTCACCGTTGGACTCTGTGCTGCAGAGAGACGAGAAGAGAGCCAGAGAGAGGGAGTGGGGTGGGTGTGGAGGGTGACAGAGAGGAAAACGAAAGAGACAAAGAGAGGATGGAGAGTGGTCAAGACAGACACAGACACAGAGAAAGATAGAGAGAGAATGTTAAAGAGCAAGACAGATATTGGCTTAGCTGTAGAGAACCATCAGGGGGTAAGATCACACAGGGAGTGGGAGAAATTTGGGTTGTCATATCTCAGTTCTTCAAAATGCCTGTTCGCCCCAGATGTTTGCATCAAATATTAACAACATGCCAAACAAACCACTTTGTAGTTCATTACAATTGCAGCTGCCTTTGCATAATGCAGAAACGGGGGGAGTGCGTGTCTGTCAATTCTTCAGGAATCAGTCCCAGACAACATTAAGAAGCTGTGGACGGGCAGAGACACATCAAATTAACCATAATGGACTGATGGATGAACTGATGGATTCATCATGATACTGGGGCTGGCTGCTCAGAAATCTGCCAAAGACGCTGTTGATTGACCCTCAAGCCTTAAACGCTTCAGTTCAAATCAGAAAAAGATGTAACGAGAGTGTGAAGTCAAAAAAAGGACCCTTATCAACTTTTGAACGGCACCATGTGATATAATTCAACTTGTCGCCACTGACATGCTGCAGCTTGCATTGCGGCAATTAGGTGATGTTCTTATTCAGGTCAAGTGCAACACTGGAATAATCAAACTTTCTCAGATCACTGTCATAGCAAGCAGATAATAGTAAGTGTTGGGGTCAGAGCAACAGTGTCACGACAAGAGGTGTTACAAATGTATCTCATGTTTCTTTTATGTAAACCTTGATTGGCTCACCTGGGTAAGGGTGGATACCATTGGTGTAGATTGGCTCAGAGGTGGGCTGCCCGTTGCTTTGAGGCGGGAGGGCACTGAATCCGTTGACCCCGATAGGAGCGGCTATGCTGGGCACGGCTGTGGCAGAGATGCCCGGGGGTGTGCTGGTGCCTGCAAATAGATACAGAGTCATTATGGACACTACAGGGTGCACACTTCACATTATATTTTCCTACTGAAATGTACATTGCCTCACAAACATACGACTGTATGACAGGCATAATGGGCCCTCATGGGCACAAATGCATACCCTTTGCCTCACCATGGAGTGCAGTACAAATTGGTACCAATTCCGCCTGAACTGAAGGTACAGATTCTAAAATCAATCAAGGAAGTGCACTGATTAAACTGTAAGGGTGGCACAGGGAAAAAAGTACTCATCCACCTCTGTAATAGAACAAAATAAAGGTAGCACTCTGATTTTCAGAATATTTCCTCATTCTTGTACCCATGTTTAAAGGTATATTTTTGTCACTGGGGATACATGCCTACACTTTTGAAGAAACAAAAGGTAGTGATATAAAACTGACTTATGAGAGAGTGTATCATAATGTAGAGTGTATTGGATACAGTCGCCTGTGTCTCGTCTTTGAACCACCTTTTTCTGCTTGTGGTGATGTTCCCAGTCTGTCACCTTGTCAGTGCCCTTTTGTACAGATGGATTTTTATTATTTTTCTAATCCAGGTGAAGGACATTTAAGTCATGTAGGATTATGTTTGATAGGCATTGCCTGGTATGTGTAGGACTTGTGGATTACAAATGCTAGGTACAGCATCAAGCCACTTTATTTAATACATTTGCAATGACCCTGCCTTCAGGCAGCCTGCCTACTTAGTGTCGAGCCATCAAAGCTCCTCATGACAAGGGCCAAAAAGATAGTTCAGACCGGGGTCCAGGATTATCTCACACAAATCTTTGCTCTTATATTGTATAAGCCAAGGACTCTGCATCCAAAGTCATCGGATTGGCTGTGTTCCCAGAAAACACACACTGTCACCGAGACACTGAGAGAGAGAGAGCAACAGACAGCGAGAGAGAGCGAGATAATGAGAGAGAGCAGGGGAGAGAGAGGGACTATAATGTGGCTGCCAATGAGTGTCAAGGAACGCTGTACATCTTCTCCCATCATGCCTCACTCAATGTAAGGCTCTGCTTCCGTTAATTCAGCACTAGCAATGTCTGCTACTTCTGAAAATGGAGCCTACATCTTAAAAAATGTAACAAGGGCAAAAGCAGAAAGGCCTTGAACGAATATATTACTACTGCTTCTATAATTCTCGCTAATGATGAAAATGTTCCAGGGCAGCAGTGAGAAATGGAGAGAGGAGCCCCACGTGTGTCTTTGTGTGTGTGTGTTTGCATGAGCTTCGGCTGTTGCACCCCTGCCAGTTAGTGCATGCGTGTGCCTATTAGTGTATACCTGAGGACGGTGTCATGGGAGTAGCCACCAGGCCGTTGACATTGAAAGCTGCCATTTGCTGCATTTGCGCGGCAGCGATGGCTGCCATGGGGTTCAGGTAGGACCCTTGTGTTGCTGCCATCAGGGCTGCTTGCTGTTGCATCATCTGCTGTTGGATTAAAGAGCAGTGGGGAGAGAGGCGAATGGCGGGAGGGATGGAGGGAAGGACAGAAAAGGAAAGGAGGGTGAAATAGCCGCAGGACCAGAGCATGTTTACTTTCACATCTCTGTTTGCTTAGCCCATGCCTTGTTCTTGAACAGAGTGGTCTGTGTTGCCCTGCAGCATTGCTTCATAGCTACTCTGACACCGTTCTGGCCTTGTGCTCATTATACTGACACAAATATAAAGACTGTGGCATGAGATGAGTTAAGCAAGCTGGAGACTATGTATATCTTTATGCACTGTATACGAGTGAAAGAAAAAGGTGGCTGCGGTGGCAGAGTTAGTGGAGAGATGGTGCGTGAGTGGGCGATTCTCACCTGTCAGGATGAGCTGTTAGCTACTGTGTGAGTGCAAAATCTCACAGACTCCTAACCCAGGCTGTGACTTTCATGTGTGAATATGAATTGGGGAGAGGGGGTGAGCGGGTGTGGGCTCTCGGTAATGACGTGCACCTCTGTTTGAGTGTAAAGGCATATGTGCATGTCGATGAAATGTTAAAGAGGCAAGCTTGGGCTTGGCAGTTTAAATTCACAGAGCAAGTCATGAAATGTGAGAATGGAGGGTGAATATGAAATGGATGCTTACACTTGTATGAAAGTAAAATATTGTAGTGCTGAGCATACATGATAAGCAGCCTCCCTGGACAAATGAAAGGATAAAAAGACACAGTACAAAAAAGCAGTGCAGCATTTTCTGTAAAGCCTGTGTAAATTTGGACTCTAACAGCCATTTAATAGCGTGAATCACTTAAGGAGTTGTTCGCTGGGAGTGTCACATGCCTAGTGGGAGAGATAGTGAGTTCAAACCTCAAATCACAACAGTTTTATTTTTTAAAGCTCACCGTCTCCTCCCCCGCCGGGCTGAGACTTACAGCATGAGAGTAGGCGCCATAGGCCCCAAACTGGATGGTCATGGGACTGAAGATGCCGAGCTGGCCTGCCATCTGGTGCATCCTGCGCAGGGTCCTCTCCTTATCAGTGTCTGCAAACTTGACCACCAGACTGGACGAGGCACCCTGGAGAGACACGTATATTGACACTATTAGAGAAATATGCAGCTAAGGGTCCATATTTATGGTAAGTGTTGTTGCTCTGTTCAGTTCTTCACTTTGCATTTTCTGAAGTCTATCTTTACAAAAGTTCTTTCATGGGCACTTAAACACTGCAGTGTGATATCATGTATCTAAATGGATGCTTGGATTTATAAAAGCAAATAGATATAAAACAAACAAACAGAATTTAAATATAGTAATTTGAAAAAGGCTTTTGGACTGTCACAGTTTTTAAACAAAGTAGGACAACTCAGAATACAATATGCAACTACCATGGTTACTTTCAATCAGCAGTGTTTTGTAGATTGCACCTGCCACTTCAGCTGGCCAACCAGCTAATGAGCTGGTGTTTGTTAGCCAAAGCTGCCTGTGAACATCCTCAGACTGAATAAATAGTTACTCAGTGGGAAAAAATAAAGGAGGACAACAAGATAATAACACATATTGTGTAACGATACCGTTTGGAAAACTAATATGAATTTTCTTAAGTTAATAGCGAGCGTTGGTCAAAGGTAAAATTCTCTCATCAATACAGATGTCACTGACTGATATTGTTAAATATGCCTGACAAGTCTGTTGCTCTAGTTAATATGTGCTGCATTAACTGAAAGTGAGCAGATAGATGAACGTATTGAACTATCATTCTGACCATAACCTAAATATAGGCCATTTAGAAACAAGGTTACAGAATGCATGCATTACATTTGCATCTTTTACTGTGTGGTTGAAAATAGCTTTCTCACAATGTGTGTGTTTCCCTCGGGAAATGACCTACAACAAAACATTGGCTCTGTGATAAAAAGACACAGAGTTGATCAGTATCAGTGTATCAGCCCTCTTTTATTAAAAATGTGAGTGTCAGTTCTCTGCATCACCACAAAGGAAAACCAGTGGTGAGCATGTCATTCATCCTTGTCATCCCATGTCCATCTTATTTTTCAGACCTAATATCTCTAAACCAAGAAAGCCAGTGGAAGTGAACGTGCACCTCTCATGGCTGCAGTCATTTAGCTGTCAGCGTTAAATGGAAGAGAATAGTGAGTGATATTTGCTTTTGTGAACTTTCCAACTCCACTGTATACACTGGGAGTGAACTGTGATCCTAACCAGATCCCACAGGAGTCCCAGTCCCCCAATGGTGAAGCTCCGCTGAATACAGTACTGGGTAATTAGGTCTGACAAAAGCCTTCGGCATGTGGAGGGCGAAATATTGACTAATGGCTCTGCCTTATGGCAGATATAGTTCCGTATTGATGTCCGTGCTCCTGAGTTTGCATCCAATTAAATCATTTGAGAGACAGAGACCAGAGTCAGTTCCTCATGTGACATCCAAGCAAGGAGAGAGAGGGGGGGTGTCTGTGTGTGAGTGAGAGACAGAGAGAGACAGATACAGAGAGAGAAAGAGAGAGATAGAGAGAGAGAGAAATAGGGAAAGAGAGGATGAGGAGGCTGCCAGGCAGAGAAAGCAGCCACAGACACTGTCAAGAGGACCAGGCTCCTATTTAATTACAGGCAGTGCATGCTGGGAAAGAGCACGGAGCACCACCAGGACAGAAGGACACAGGCAGCCAGGGGGCAGTCAGGATATGATTAGTAAGATCATAAAAAGCAAAGACATGGGGAGAAAAGGACTCCATAATCACAACTTGGATTCATCTTTCACAAAATGTCTCATCCTGACAGGGTCAGTACAAATTCAGGCTTTGATTTAGATTTCCATATTTTCTTTAGGTGTAGAAATAGAAAATGTGAGTGAACTGCGGGAGGAGACACAGTGACAGAAAAAGATGAGGCTGACCGGTGTGAGTGATGCTGCTTGCACCTGGTTTCTTGTGCACGAGCTGATGTGACTCTGTGTCAGAAATTGAATTTGACAACGCCAGGCTGAGCTGCTCTACAGGGCCAAGTTTAAGCATGAGTGCTACTCATATTACTAAAGCAGAGCTATCCAAACAGAAAATCATAGAAACAAACAAACTTATGCCCTGTGAAGCTGAATATTGCAACTTCACTGTAAGAGAGTGTGTATTCAGCCACTGAGCAAACACAGTCTCGGTCTCACTGTTGTGCAGCTTTACTTCATACAATTTTACAGTATTTCATACAAAAAGTGTGTCCTATTTTCGTAAGCGCTTCATGAAATTTTAAACAGGAACAGCTAAGTGATAGTGCCATTGAGAGGGCAGTTTGCCAGGGTGGTCTCGTGCTTTGTGGTTTTGTTAATCATGGCTGCCGCAGCAAACATTACATAATATCTAGTCGTATATTTATCCTGTAAGAACCTGAGATTTTATATATTTTTTTCACCTTAATATCAGTCAACATTTTCTCGAGCATTATCCTTCCCTCAGTTTCCCTTTGTATTTCATTTTTGCCTTTATAAAAAAAAAAAAAGACAGATATCCTTTTTCTAAATTCAGAAAAAAAATAAACAAGTGCCTGTTCAGGGGCTTTGCAAGTAAGCTCTTTGATTAACCCACGTGAAAAGTGTCTTACAAACATTCTATTAATGCAACCAAGAGAATGTGCTGGCTGTAGATAACTGTGAGAGAGAGGCTGGGGAACGAAGAAAGGCATCAGCATGGACCCCAGGGACAGTGTGTCTCAGATGGGATCCTATCAGAGCCAACCAGCACCCCACCTCAGGCCAGAGGAGACCCATCTGGTGTTTCTCCCTCGATGCCATTTCAATTAGTTAAATCAATACTCCGACGTGGCAGCGTTAACGGCACAGTTTTTCCCTTTCTAATTTCATTTCATCCCACCTCCTGACCTTTTTCAGTTCTTCCTCAACTTTGCGGGCCAGTTGGAAGGGACTGGGCGGCTGGATTTAATGAGGCTGGCGCTGAGCAAACATCTTCCTCCAGCGCTGTTTCTCAAGCCTGCCCAGAGCACGGGGGCCTGGCATTTAGATCACATTCATTTTCTGCTTTGTGTATCTGTGTATTCTTACATTCATTTAATACCTCATGAAGAATGCATTGTGAGCATCGGGACTGTGAAAGCCCGAGGCTGCCTGCACTCACTGCACCATGACTCAAGAGGCCGGCCTGGTCTGGCTTCTCCCAGCAGAGTGCTCTGCTGTAGACGACGGCGCAGGAGGAAACCCAGTCTGCAATGTCTACGCTGAACAGACTTGGCAGCAGCACTAAAGCACTACAACAGCCTCTGTAGGTGTTGTCAGCACTGCCACTCATGTCAGAGCCTAGCATTTCTGTCTTTCATAGCATAAAAGCCAAAATATCCCCCCCTAAAATAAAGAAAAAAAATAGAATCTCTTATCCTCACCTCTGAACAGGAGAATTTCATATCCTCACATGTCAAGCGGATGTATTCTGACTAGATCCAAGGCCTAATCAGAAAAGGCAGATTTCAAAGCGTGATCCCCCTCACGGATCAATAGTTTCTATCCACATAAAGAAAGAGTAATATGTGGCCAGATAATGAAGGAACAGGTGGCAGCAGACAACAGGCACTGGATGCAAAGCAGCCACTCCTCACTGGTAGCAGAAAATCACAAGCTGACAAACAAACAGAATAATAACCTCCACCGGCATGACTCCTATACCTGGAGAGAAAATGAATTCGCTGAATTTGATAAGGGCCAACAGGGAGCCTTCACTTTTGACAGGTACAACTAAGGAATTTGTCACGGGTTCAAAAACTAATCTAATTTCTTGAACAACACACTTGACTTGTGAAAATCTCCCATATTGGATTTTGTATAGGCCACGGAATGTGTAGATGGAAAAATACACAACGGTAATTGAGGGATTAGAAGTCAGCTACACCAGTGAAATGGCATTTTGCTTTTATCTCTGCATTACTGTGATACAAAGACACTGGTGTTAAGTGTGTACCAACAGGTAAACAGACACTCATCTTCTATCCTCTACAGAGGCTTACTGCAATATAATATAACGACACACTCATTGAAGGCAAAGCTGTCATTTCAAAAAGCATATTAATGATTAACAACTAATGTGCTAAGAAGCATCTGTCTCCCCCATTCAGCAAAATTGTAAGAGCTACTTTTAAATGACAAATGAAACTTCCAAAGTTGTCTCAGGTTTCTGCAGACTTCATAGACTCTAAAAGTGTTAATCGAGAATCTGTAAGAAATTAATTGAATACACCATAACAAGTTTGTTTGGTAATTGGATGAACCCCCGTGGGCTTCGTATTCAACTTCTCTGAACCTTGCTACATCTCTGGTAGCCTCATGGGAGGACTGTCTCTCATTAGCACTGGATGATGCTGTCTTGGTCTGGCCCCTCTGTCCACCACATACTGCTGCAGTTGCCGAACACTCTGCATCAAGCCAAAAGACACAGCAGAAGAATACTGTCATTCATGATGGCATTTTCACTTGGTTTGTACACTACATTTTGCTACAGTTTTCGCCACAATATGCGAGTGGCGCAAAAACACAAAACTCCAGTATGTCTAGTCTAGTATGTCAGCTACAAGCCTGCTGAGATTCTACAAAAGTTTCATGTGGCGTTTGATGAATTGCATGCTACAATGACAGTGCTCTCTGGCTTGGTCTTATCTCTCATTAATCCAGAACTTTAGTATCACACACATGCACGCTCTTGTCGCTGCCAACACTGGTGTGCTCCACAGACCCTGTCAGCCACGCTGTGACACCGAACATGACAATGTCTGCAATTTGCTGGGTGTTGTCTGCCTGCCCCCGGCTCTGCCATTTGAAGTTTTGCCACCTGTGCCTCTGCAGCCTTACTGTAATTCAACAGCTGAACCAGTGAGAGCGCCTGTTCTGTGCCCAATCACCTTTTAAGTTAATTTTGGAAGCACCTGCAATCTGCAATAAACATCAATTAAATCTATGACCCGATCTATCAGCGCGTGCCCTTCGGTGGCATCCCTTGCCCTTAAGCTTCATTAAAACCTTTCATTTTGGGCCAACGTATTTTGGTGCAGGTATTATTTATGGCGCGCGTGTGTGTGTGCCAGGTAACACAGATGCTGTAGAGAGAACATTAAGAGGGAGAGAGAGACGGAGTGGGAGTGAGAGACAACTCTTTGTTCAAGGTTCATCCAGACCTCACAGCTGGCAGCAGGCAGAGAGCTGAGCAGCCCACTCTCTGAATCCTGCCTCCTGTTAGTCTGTTGTTGACGACATGTGGCAGTGATATTATCCAAATTAACTGCATCCCCCATTGGTACCAAAGCCTTAGTTGGATACTAATGGCCACCTTGCCTATTAATCTGAGAGGAAGTCGGATTTGGGGAGAGGAGGATAACAGGTGCAGGGATAGAGGGAGAGAGATATGGATAATATAGATTATTAATGAACTTTTGGATGGCTCTTGATCCGCCCCAGGTCTGTTTGGGGCTCCATATGCTGTCTTGGACAGTTCATCTGCAGCAGACCTCAGGTGGCTCAGTGGCCCAACCTAATGCAACTGTGCCAGGGCTACAGCAAGACAAACATACACAAAGTGCATGAAAGTAGTCTACACAAGCCAAATTTTGATCCATATGAGGAAGCAAAAAACAGCCCCAGAAGAGTCCAATTATGTAAATCTTCTGGATGTAAACATATTCTGTTGATTGAGTCAACAAGATATTTTGAGTAGAAGGTAAATATCTTGATTATAATCAAATTTCAGTAAGAGGCCTGTCATAATTGTGCATGATCAGTGTGCAACACGATTATTCTTTGGCTCACGGCCCACTGCTTATTAAATTCTGACCCTTGTGGTTTACATGCCAGAAAGTTTGGTCTCCACTGAGCACAACAACCACACACAAAGTTAAACCGACTCTTCCGCTTATATCCCTCCCTCACTACTTCAATGTAATGCAAAATGAGGCGGCATCAAAAAGATGTGTAAATTACATCTGGCTTCCAGGACACTATCTGGGTGCCAGGAAGCGTCCGTAAATATTTATTGCGGAACATCAGTGAAGTGTGTGAAGGTGCGGAAGTCTGCCAGAAAGAGTGTGTGCTCTTGTGTGTGTCCAGCTGTGCAGCACTCAACACAAACCCAGCACTGGCAGGGAGATGCTTCGTAATTCATCATTTCTTTTACTGAAGCCTTTTTGGTGGCCTTGTTCAAGTCCGACAGAAGCATATCCAATTTGTAATTAACTGCAGCTTGACAAGTGTTACAGGTTTGGTGGCCTCACTCTTCAACTAAACAAATCAGCAGCAACTAATGCTGTTTCATGCATCTCATCACTCTCCACAATCCCTTGTATACTTAAAGCTAAACTATGTCCCGCACCACCTAAATACCATAGCTACTCTTGCACAAGTCTCTTGCATTTCACGTGGTCTTGTCCTCCAATTTTTCTATCTGGTTTTGTTACCATAGCCATGACACAAACACCTGTGTTTTTGTTTCATGACTAAAGTGCAGTCTGATTTTGCTGGGCAGCAAAATGACTAGTGTTTACAGCTTAATATTTTCCCACAACATATCGAGATAAATACCCCTGTCATGGGTAGATGATACCCAGGCAACGAAGAATAAATGTAGAAAAGCCAAAAGTTAATGGGAGGCTGATGAACTGCAAGTGTCCCACAATATTATGGACGATTGAAATATCAGGAAGCAGTTAAGGAGGCAAAAGCGGCTTATTAATCTGACCTCATTTTGAAGATCTATCCTAACTCTAGGGTGCTTTTCAATATTATTGACTTACTTGTTAACCTCCCTTCAAGTCACTGAAATGAAGCCTCCCTTGATAAGTGTTTTCAAGTGTTTTAAATGTTTAATATTCTTCAACAAAAAGTAGCCCCCTGACAGGGGCCAAATTGTCACTGTTAATAATTTGCTTGTGATGAGCTGTTTTGAAGTAATTTCTCCCATGTTGCTGGAAGAGGCTATGACTTGTATGAAGCCCTTTACTTGTTTTCCTCGATATTACAAAAATATTCAGCAGCCTGTATGTTATCTATATCGCTGTGGCCACTAGTTTAATGTATTTTTTTACACATGCAATTGGTCTCAGAAAAAGTTTTTACCCAGCACTGCTTCATCCATAGAAAATACTTACAACAATAACCATCCTTCATCCTTATCCTCTGCAGAGATTCTGTTTTTTGAATTTTGATATAAACAGTAATGATGCATGATTCTACTTGGACTTATCAAAAGCAAACAAAGAAAGTTTCACTGTTATGCTGATGACACACATTTACATCAGGCTATTGAATTCTAACTCTACCTGCTAGTCATTCTCATAATTTGCCTCAACACCATAAAAAGTGTCAAAGGTTAATTGCACCAATACTCAAATAATCTTTTTGGCCTACTACCTCAATTAAATAGCTTCACCATGAAGACACACTGTCTCCCAATGATTTGTACTAATTTCACACTAATTTCAGTTTTCAGGAACAGGTTAAGAGAGCTGTTCAAACTATTAACTTTTGACAGGCATCAACATTTTAATCCACAAGTAATCAGAAAATAGTCAGCCATGGTTCAGTTTGTTATTGTGGAGAACATGGCTCAAAACTCCCACTTACAAATGTATTGTCAGAGGTGGATTTTCCACAGCTGTATCCAGTGGTTTGTGGCAGTTCATTTGCAGTCTATTGAAAATCATCTGAGAACTATATTTTGAACAACCTGCCTAAAAACCTACACACAAGCCAAACCTACACAAAAACCACAAGCAACATGCCATTAAGATTTTAACAAGGCTTTTAACGAGACAGACTCACACTTAAACTCACCTGTGTATGAACTTGCATATTGTATTTTCCAGTCTCTAGCTAGCATGGTGAGTAAATCAACAATTACTATGGCTAAACAAACAAAGAAAAGACTGAGTTGAGTTTCAAAAACACACCTTATCCCAAACGAAGTGAGAGTCTTCAAGATTATAATTTAATTTTACATTAACATTAATATTTTCCTTTTATTCATTCATGTCTCTTTTTACTCGTCTCTCTCCGATATTTTATCTTCTTTTTTTTCCAAACCAAACTAGAGCTAAAATGCCAGTTAATATTTGAACTAAGTCAAGAAAAAGTTGCCAATGCATTGCTCTGTTTCTTCAGCAGGGCAATTGTTAGCTGACATTAGCTACAGCTATAAAAATCTGATAGGCTTAAGATTTTCTGTGAGTATGTTTAGTCTATTTCCCCTTTTGAATATCACTGTAATAAGCAAGTGGAAATTGAAATTTGGAATATGCAACCATAACTCCCGGCATTACATTTTAAGAATGGGTCATTATATCAATAAAGTAATTATTGGCTAATTATTCCAATTAAAATTGTACTTCCTAAAATTGTTTCTACTACAAACTAAGATTTTGCCAAAATGCATTCTCTGCTGTTTAATCATTGTTTAGCAAGCAACAATGGAATTGGACGTAAGATTAAACTCATAGGTGGAGCATTATTTGATACAATGTCATGCTTGAACAATATATTCCTCCTCCCTTATGTTATATGTTCGCCATATATGTAAATAACATCATATTTATACTGTATATACATTACAAATTATGTAGCATGTTGTCTCCCGAGGACATATGCAGTGATTCATGTGCAGTGCACAGTAATTATATCTTTATAAGACTGTGAATGTAAACACTATCTGTCTGCTGAAAAGTTAGTGTGAATAGCAGGAGAAGGAAACGGATATTGAGTGAAAAGACAGATACAGAGTATGCAGCTGTGCACTGTATGGAGGCGGATGCTGACTGTGGGAATCTTTTGTGTGTGATAACACTGTTGACGTGCTTTGAAAAGAGTCACTGTGGTGACTGTATATGCATACATATAATGCACTGTGTAGACATGCTACATGGATATAAAGACAGAGATACATACATAGACAGATTATAGACACTGTTGTATCTTTTGTGTGCATTTTTTGTCTTAAATAAATTAGGTTTTTCCAAACACATAAAAAAGACAAAGACTTTGAGTATTGAATTTTAAAAAGAGGCATGCACTCTCCAGTGGGTGTATGAATGTAGAATAGAAAACTTTAAAGGAAAACTTGGTAGGTGTCTGTCTCTTGGCAGGGGAGAAAACAGAATCAAAAACTCCACCAATCTTTGTTGAAAAACTATATCCCAGTCTACTTCAAACACTTTATAAACCTGGAACCTCAGGTAAAACCACTGCAATAAATATACGTCCAAGTAACATCACATCCCTTTCTCCTTCTTTAAATTTTCTGTCTTTCTCTGTCCACATCAAATGCAAGGAAATACATTGAAATAAACTTGACACAAAGTTAATTCTGTTCTTAATACCATCAGCACTTGTTATGTTTCAAAGTGTGTTACTTACAGGCATAGTCTGTCCACCATGTAAGCTGTTGATGGCGGCCTGCGCTTCTGCGTGGCTGGAGAACTTGACAAAGGCACAGCCTGCATGCACAGAAAACAAGAGAAATAGAAAGGAGGGGCACAGCATCAGGGAGATGGCCTTGAATATGGGAGAAAAACACCATTCATTACCATTGTTTTCATGTTATCTGGTTTGTAAATATATTCTGCCATTTGTGTGTTCAGCGCATAACTCTGAATAAATCAGTCTAATTGTAGTGAAGGCATTAGCTGTGTGGAACATCCTGTCCCTCGCCCATTTCTAATTCCACCCCCTCCACTTTGGAGCATGGAGCCAAGGCATTTACTATCCTGACTTGTTTGTGATTATTAATCTGTTTAATATTTACACATTGTGATTTGTGTGCAGTCACTCATAAAAGAGATTATGATGACAAAGGCATAGTATTATAATCTGCCTATCTAACCGAATCTTTGCTCGCATATAATTTCAGATGGAGGGGGGCTGTGCTCAAGGGGCATTCAAATCATCTTAAATCTGTTGTTAATGCACAAAAGGAAAAGTCAACATAAAAAGTTGGCCGGAAGACAGGGGAACGGGTGTTGGCAGCAGTACTCCGGAGCGTCATTGCATTAACATTTCAAATTATGTTAAAAATGATTTAAGTAGATAATAATAATGCACAGTATGCTTTTTGGAAGGTTACATATCCTAACCACATGATTAAATAGTGTATCAGTGTGTAGGTAAGGACAGGCACTAAACTACTAAAACATAAAGAGAAAGCTAGTGAAGTGAAATACAGTGGAACTGAGATGTGGTAATTTTCCAAAAGCCATTAAATTAAACAGGAGCTATTTCTCTAAGCTTTATGGTCGTCATAGACTGCACAAGGTATTCTGTTATGTCCTATTCTTATCCTTGCCTTCAGGTAGCTCATGTGTTAAGTCAAGAGATACCTAATTAACAAACTCATGGATTAATTCTGCCCCTTTTTCATTAATGGAGTAGCACAAGTGTTTCAGAACCAGACAAGCTTTTCCTGAGTTCAATCCCCAGTTTCTTGAGAGCTGCTGATACCTATTTAAAACTGTTACACATGTTCACATACATTTATTCACCCTACATTCTCAGCGGAGCCGCGACGATTCATTTAAATTCTAAACACTGATTGGTAGGCTCAGGAGATGTTCCGTGTCTGGCAGTGACCCATTCACTTCTGCATCTCAGGAGTCACTTTTGCTTTCCAGACAAACAAATTAATAATTTCCTGACAAAATCCAAAAGATTGAACTGAGGGACACGCAGTATGTGCACAATCAATGGAAGACAATTTCCACCTCTACCTGAGGCTCTCCCGCCACATTCCAGCCGCACAGTAAATGGTAAGTGGTTTCAACTGTTGTGGGCAGAAATGCGGTGAGTAGTAAAGGCCATGTGTTTTCTGTACTGTCAAATGTCCTCAAAGCTGTATAGATCTACAGAGGCAAACAGACAAGTCAAAGAAGCCTTTGATTCTGTCACAGCACTCTAGCACCCTTTTACTTCACTTGAACGCCCCTCCGGGTAGAGGCAGGAAAGGTCTTCATTTGTCCAACTGAAATGTGTCAGCTTACTGTGTGCCATTTGACTGCAGCTCTGTCTTTGAAGGAACAAACGCTGTTTAACCTTTGTAGTTGAAATAATAAGGGGAGGTTTGTTCCTGCCTTTTGGTTTTGTAAGGCAACTCGCTGTTCGTTCCCTAACCAGGCCTATCAGATATTGTGCCAGGATCCCAGTGACCCCGGCGGCTCAGTGTAACCAGAAAAACGCCCAAAACTGCGGAGCTTGGCACGTGCCATCAATTGGCAAAGTCAAGTCAAATGTACATGTCAATGTCCTCAAATTTCTCCACCAAAAAAAAATCAATGTTGTAGCCCTGCTATTCCTGACCTAGAAAAAAAAAAGTTAAGGGACACAGAGCACAACATCTCAAAAGAATTGGAAGTGCTACAGCCTCATAAATTATAGTGCACATTTGAGTTTTTGAATTTGATGGCTCAGAATGAGTTGGGGGAAAAAGGAAAAAGAGAGATTGTATTGCTTTCAAGCGGGAGGATCTGCACTGCCTTTTGAATTCCCGGGGTAATAATATGTATGCATGAATTCCATCCCGCTGGATGGGTGACATTTATAACACAACTTAATTATAGACCTAAAAGCCATCTCTCTATTTTTCCTGACAATTCTGGGTTCTATTCAACTCTGGCAGCAAGTGTTGCACTTTGAAAGTACTTTGAGGAGCAGCGCCATAGAGAGATGGATGTTAAACTTCTCGGCCTTTTTATTGGGTGAAGAGGGGTGCTGAAAAGCCTCTGAGTAGCATAAATTTACATCAACAGGGGACAAAGCCTCCATCATGGAACAGATAGCACTGTCAATTTCAAGGTCTGTCTCATTTAAATTACGCGAACCTCATCCCAAGCGAGGCGACTGGCAAAATAATTTGCCGTAACATCCCGTAATGATTGCGTGGGACTGTTGCACAGTGAGTGATAGGACCAGATACCTATATGTGAGACCTTTGTCTGGCGGTGGCATTCATAGTTAACATTGCTCCACAGTTTTCCATTTCTAGCAGTGAAAACGTGAAGAAAAGGCAATGATCAAGCCAGTGATAATAGAGACAAATACCAACACAGGAAACGTATGGCATGTTCAGAGGGGAGAAAGAAGGAGAGATGAGGTGTGGGGTGCAGGAGGGTGAAAAGGAGCGAAAGCGCGAATGAGGGAGAAAACTAGCTCCTGTCTGACACAACAGCACCGGCCTTATTTCATTTTATGTGCTGTCAATCAGCTCGAGGCATCTGAGCAGACGGGAAGAGAGGGAGCCCGGCGAGGGAGGGAGAAACGGCAAAAGAGGAAACAAGCCAGGGAGAAAGAAAGGTAGTGGGCCGGTGGGGCGACGCGGAGCAATAGATCTGGGATTAACAGTGAGAGGAACAGATGTTGACACAGATAGGTGTGTGGTTCAGTATAGCCAGCCTTTCTCTTTGATATACTCAGATGGCTCGCGCATTATCAGCCCCTCTCCCTCGCCTTCCCACACGTCCTTCTCACACATTCAGATGCTTCATATAGGGGAATAAATCACAGTCAGCAGAGAGAAAGGAAGGCAGAAGTTCCGAGCAATATCATTGGCGTTATTGCTCTAAATATGGCTCCGAGACAGAGACCCATCAAGGGATGATGGGGAGCCTCCCGCACTCTCAGAACAATCCCACCTGCATCGCACATTTCACAGCCGTCTTTAATTTGACCATGCTCTACTAACTAAATAGCACATAAGCCACAGACATGAATGCATAAGCTGTTCCTGAATGCAGGCAAATCTGCCGCACAGTGAGTGACAGCAGCAAAAAACCCAGAGCCTGGCTGCTTTATTTACAGTAGGACATTATCGCCCAATGGTGTCTCTGGGGAGGGATGACGGGAATGTGGGAAACAAACATGATTACACCCCTCCGCTTTTCAGATAACAGGAAGAGGAGGAGGAGGGGGGGCGAGGTGTTGTGTGATGGATTTGTTGAGTACAAGCCCAGGGTGAGAGGAGCTGCCGCGATGAAGAGACAACACAAGAAGTAGTTCGGGAGGGAGAGAAAAAAAGAGGAGAGAGGAAGGAGAGGTAGAGTGAGAACAAAAAAGGGAAGGGAAATACAGAAAAGTAGTGAGAAAAGGAAAGTGGGAGGAAGGAGGTGTCAGAGCACAGTGACAATGAGGTATGAAAGAAATGCGAGCGAGACACATAAGAGGTGGTGAAAAAACAGAATAGCTGAAGGGGAGGATGAGGTATTCAGAAGAGCGGAGTGGATCGCAGACGATGTCAATGAGTGCGCAGCGGGTGAATCATGGTTCTAAAAATGTAAAAGGCTGAAAGAGGAAGAAAGACACAGCACGCGCCCAGACAGACAGAGGGATTAAGAGGGACAGAGAGGGAGAACAAAAAAAAACAAACAAACAAAACAAAAAAAAAAGAGTGGGAGGTGTGTGGGCTCTGACCCTTACTGGCCCCATCAGGCCCTCGCAGGACGGTGCACTGCACTCCTCGATCTGGCCGAAGGTCTCGAACAGCCGCCGGACGTCGTCCTCGCTCTGCTGCTTGCCGAGCATTCCCACAAACAGCTTCCTGTCTTCTGGATAGGAAGAGAGGAAGGGGGAGAGGAAGAGGTGGGGTGGGGGTGGGGAGGGAAGGAGGGAGGGTGGAAGAGAGGAGAGAACAGACAAATGCTACAGCTGATGGCACCGTTCTGCTGAGCTGAGAGGAACTTTGTGCAACTCAACCCCCCCCCTACACACACACACACACACACACACACACACTTTTATCAACAGTCTGCTGTCTTGAGCCTATGCTGCTGCTGCTGCTGCTGCTGCTGCCGCTGCCGCTGTTGTTGTTGTTGTTATTGTTGTTGATCTTACTGTTGTGTGGTATGCCACCCCACCCCGGTATGAGGGAGATATATTCCTGTTTCCAGTGAGCTATTCAAGTCTGCCACAGTGACGTTTGATACTCTCCCGCTCTCTTTCCGCCTTTACCTGAAACCCACCGCGCTGGGTTTCAGGTAAAGGCGGAAAGAGAGCGGGAATATTTTGCACAGGTAGACAAACCGTCAGATCGTCTGGATGCTTAAGTCACTGAGTTGAAAGAGAACATGGCACAAGAACACAGTATTACGTTCTCTCATCACTAAAGGGGTAGGAATTATAATAAGGACGAGTAAACTCTGCCGCACAACCTATCCAATGACAAACTCAAGAAAAGTAACAAAACTGAAGAGTGTCTTAGCCAGTGTGTACTGGTTTCTCATTAATTAAAGTCTGCTCCACTTTCTGCTGACTGTAAAATATGTTGTATGGAGACAAAGTTTAAGGCACTCACATTTCTACAATATAAATGCGTATGGAAAAGTTGAAGTCAGAGAGCAAACACATCGGAAAATTAGTCAAGTAGAAATAAAAAGTGAACATGATTCTGTGAATTGCCTAGTGTTGGCTGCACAGAAATAATGGATGAAGCTTTTCTGTGTAATATTGTTTGTGGATAATTATCAGCAAAAGGTTTGCCGATTTGTCATTTTGCAACTCAAACATATATAAAAATAAAACAAATTCAGCTACATTCACACAGTGCAATACAGTGAAAGAATTTGTCTTCCTACTATTTTGTGCACACACTGCATAATACATAAGTTATATACAAGTTAAAGGGTAAGAGTTTTTTTTCTTCATAGTAACCATGACCACGACCTATTGCTTTCCAAGCCCAGTGATGGAGAGAGGGTGTTTGCAGCAACCATTGCAAAACATTTGTACTATGAAAGCTACAAACTGTAGTTGTCATGCCTTGAAACAAAAGAATGACAAAGCATTACGGCAGGCAGTTTTTATTGTGATGTATGAACTCATGTGTAAGTATTTCTGTTGAATTTGTGGTTTAAAGCTGCAGTTGGTAGGATTGAGTGGGCATAGCTTGGAAATTTGAATGAGTGCAACTTCCAGATCCCTCTTTCCCCAGTGTGCTACAGCCTCTAAAGCCACTCGCCACAGATTCAGTTTAAAGTCTTATTGTTTATTTTTAGCTTGTTTTCCTTCATTGGTCTGTTTACTCGTCTTTGTCATTTAAGCTGTCGACAATGACGGGATGGGCAGTTTTCTCATTGCTTGGTTGTTTGGTGGTTATTTGTCTGCTATTGTGTCCACTCACTGAAGATACTAAGTGAGAGCTTGTGCGCGCAGCAGTGTGTGCGCAGCAGCAGTGATTGACACTCTATCAGACACTCCCCCTTGCTCTGATTGGTTGTTTTGATTCGGACATGGTGGTTTCTTGCAGATGGCCTTAGCGGCTACCTCTCTCATGTCCTTCTGTCAGGACATAGTGACAGTTACTGACTAAATAAATAAGAACTTTCTGATTGACAAGTCATTTTTATAGGGGTTACCTCCTACAACTTCAATTAGCTGGCTTACCTTCCACTAATATGCATAGATTGGCTCGTTTTTTGTGTATAGAAAACTGTAGCTAAAATGTGACTAGAGAGGTGAGACACTTTGAGGTTTATCAGATTGACATCTTGTTGCACATGTATTGGTGACTAATTCTGCACAATCTGACAGTTAAGTTAAATTAAAAATAATGCTAGGTATGAATCTTTGAGATATCAGGTCTACATTCTGACCATCAAACCGACATCTTTTGTTATCAATCAGAAAAGGTTGTTTGTAAGAGGTCAAAGAAGGCTAAGTCTAAAGTTGTCCGAATTCAGTGGGATTTATCAAATGGGCAGACGTCGAGCACTGACTTTTCCCAAGCCTATAACCTTGCTCCTCATAAGGTTTGTAGCGCATCCTCACCTATGCCAATATCGCCACTACAACTGCATGTCGTAGTTACTTTTTTAGCTCCACAAGGGGGCACTCTTGCACAAACGTATGGGCTCTATACCACTAAATTTTGGCCAGTCAGAAAGCCGGATTTTTCTAATTAATCTTCCCAGTGCCCTGGCATTAGACAGAGCATTCATCTTCTTTACATCTTTTACATTATGCATCCCCTATTCCGCTGTGTTGTGGAATGAAATGGCTACTAGCAAGAACCTATCGCCAGAACTGATGGAAAGTGGCAGGAAGAGGAAGAAGAGTTTATTGGAAATGACACTGTTGATCTTCAGTGTGAGTCATTTGACTGGTAGGGAGCGGGCGAGGAGCAGGGAGGAGTGGAGGGCGAGAGCATCACCTGGGCCTCGACAGATGTGACGCCTCCTGTACCTGCCAGGCCCCATTAGACGCAGCTGTTCTAAAAATAAAGCACCAGGGCTTCCTTTTTGCAGCGGGGAAATCGGATCCTGTTCCGTTCCTGTAAAGTTCAAATGAGACACGTGCCTGCTACCCGCTTGGCCACACAAATGAGCACCTGCATAATCAATAAGGCCATGCTGCCTGGTCTCTATCGCTGGTGTTGTAGCCGTGGTGTCAGTCCATGTTCCTGTAGTCACGCCTCACACAGCAGGAATCCTGAAACCCGCCAGCTGAGCCTGGTACTACTGCTCATTACCGTTCTCCTTCCTTGGAGCTCCAGGGTTGGAAGTGAGCAAGAACCCTGAGGAGATCACCACAGAGACAGCCACTTATACTGTCAACTTGGATTTAGCAAAGACTGACAGGAGAGCGAACATCTAGCTGGATATTGGGCATCAGCGGAGGAGTGGCGTAGCTGTAAAGTCTGCCCCGAACAGGTGTTAGAGAGAAATGAGCCTGACCATCTGTCCGTGGCAGCAGAGGTGAAAAATGAAATGAGGCAACAGCTCATCCGGAGCACACGTGACTTCGCCTTGATTGTCCCTCCATCTTTCACATTTACACCAAGGTGTCACTGTTACAACTTGAATGGGCAGAGTGCAGTTTTACAGGTCTCCTGCAGTGTGTTAATGTTTTGGGACAAAAGTCTCATCTCGGTCCTGGCCCGAGGAGATCTAATGGCGGCTTTACAAGGCTAATTAACAAGCCATGAGCGAAGTAATGAACTTTCCAAATGTGCTGGCAAACGCAAAAATAAATTACACCCCAGTGATGGCATTAAAGGAAGTGTGAGTGTACTTGGGAGCCTTCCTTTGGGAGAGCCACAGTGAGAAAATGAATTTGGAGCTGCTATCTTTTCATTGCCTGACCTAAGAGCGTCTCAGTCGGCCCACTGCATGCCCTGGCCAGAGTATAGATTGCTATTAATTAGTCCGCTTTGCACCTGTCTCCAAAGCAGCTCTTATTGGATTCTGCAAGTTCCCGCTCATCTCCTATGGCCACTCGCAAGCTCTAAATTGGCATTTTATGAATATGAATAAATATCTTGTAATGCACCGTCTGCACAAGGAGATGACTCCATGACTCCAAAGAGTTGTCCATTAAAAGTGGGAAGAGGGGAAAAAAAAAGAATACTCTTCTTAAGTACATTCATGTATTTGCATTAAGAGGGGTGAGGACCTTCCTATGGAAGTATCTGAGGATACAGAATTATGACAAAACTCATTGAGCTGACTGCTTGACCTCTTTGTACTTATCTCTCATTGAGAGGGGCTCATCTTATCCCTCTAACAGAGCTGAGCCACACAGCTGGAGAACATTTGAGCTCTACAGCACTTCTCTGCTCTACTCTGAAGAGACCTTTGTAATCTGCACTTTCAAACCTTGCCACTACTTTAAAATAATAATAATGTGTGTGTATCTGTGTGTGTCTGTGTGTGGTAGTTAGGAAACCTGGCTACATCATTTCGATTTTTTTTTCTTCATCACTCAAACACCACTAGTTCTCTAGGGCATTTGTACTGTATACTATAAAATTTAATTAGCAGATCCAAGGATACATAAGCTATTTTAAAATGGGGCTGGGTATAGATAAGTGAATGTCAATGCATGCTTTCATATTTTTATTATATGTATTATATGTGTACACAGTATATTAATGCCTGTGTCTATATATGTGAAGACGTATAAAGTCATTTCAGTCCTTAGCCAGTGCACACTCACATCCTCTCACACACAAAGTAATCCACACATGTCGTCTTTGTTTCCCCCAGTGCCTCATCTCCTGACTGGAGGTGGGAGCAATTGAGTGGAAAATGGTTCCATGTCAGTCTCCAGCCATGTCCAAACTGAGGTGGCATGTGGACAGCCCCGTTTTATGAATGCAAATAAAAAAAAGGAGATCAAAAAAGTTATCAAAACACTACTGACATCTGACAATTGCTTGTCTCAGGAAGCCTTTTCATTTCAGTGCCCGCTATATTAAAAATTAATGGATTTTGCACAGACGCCATATGCTGTCAAGATTGATGCTTCTCTCCATGGAATAAAGTGCTACTTGTGTTGTAGGCTGCAGTATATGCATATAGATTGTACTTTTCTTTTCCTCTCTTCTCCTTTTGTCTCTCTATTGCTCACTTCGTATCTTTCTCTTTACCCTCTGTTGTCATCCTTCACCCCATTCCTTCTCTCCAGGCAAAGAATCAGTTGCTGTGAAGTCTACTTTTCAAAAGTTTTTGCTTTTGTTTGCCAATAATGGGAATATTCTTTTAAAGAATTACTGTCCTGCTCCTGTGTCGTGGTAAATATTTTCTTTTTTTCATGATTCTATCACTTATTGCCCGCTGGCAGTAGTCAGGGAAGCTTGGTAGTAGTAAGTGTTCAGAAAGCATGGACAGCTGCATTCAACGATAAAAGGATGCCTGCTAGGCCGCTGGGTGCATTTCAAATGCAGAGTAATGTTCCAGGCAGCACAACAGAGAAGTTGTGCTTCTTATGGTCTCATTAGAAAAGCCTGATGCTGGTGCGCTGCTGCCTGGGAGGCCTGCCACCAGACTCACACATGTAGGCGTACAGACCCGGGTATACTAAGTGTTGGGAATGGCTTCTTAATGTTGTGTTAGACTTTGTTTTTCATCATCTACTGTATGTCCCAGCTGTGTAAAGGCAGGAGTCTGCTTGGAATCAAAAGGTGCCATTTGCTCTCAGAATACACTTTTTTAGATAATTAGCATTAAATGTTGGCACACCACAGAGAGAAAAAAAAAATCTTTGTCAAAGACACTAGCTGTTTAAATCTGAAGTTAATAGTACTCTGACTAACACTTTTGCATCCTCAACATAAAACAATTTAATTTGCCTTCCCCAAAATAACTTAAGGGAATAATTTACTAACATGCCTCATTTAGTCATGAAAACTTTACCTCTATGCCACTTTTTGCAACTACATTAAAATATTATCATTATCTGTCTTGTGAAAGAATTAATGAACAGTTGATCAATTGATTAGTTATTCATTAGACAAGCAATCACTTTAAGTCAATGATATTTAATTATGAATAGAAACTAAATAATTGATAGGGTAGTTCTTAATAAAAATGTTAGTTGCAGAAAAGAAATGGACTGAAGAAAATTAAGTGACACAAAGTAACTGAAAAAATGAGGTATTGCTACACATACTCAAACTGAATTTCTCCTTGGGGAAATTGTTATATTTAATTGGCAATATTTGCCAATATTCTACATTCTAATAGATATTAGTACTTGATAAGACACACCACAAATAAAAGCCACATAATGAGATTTTGCTTATAAAACGTGCCGGATCAAGAGTTTTCTTTTAATCTTAGAATTAAGGCAATAAGTATAGTTTTTCTTGCCTAGTAAGTATCAAAGGGGTGTTGTCTGCGAGGAATAAAATAAAATATGGTGGTGTGGCATAGTGAGTGAGGGACATTTTCTTGCTATAATGGCAATGAGTTCAAAGGATGACTGAAAGGTATCCTCATTAAATAGGCTGGGAATAAATGACATTCAAAATGAATCAGAAAAAAACAACATGAAGACAAATAGAAGCATTTTAACATAAAAATGAAAAAAAAAGTTTCTGATGTCACATAGACTCACATCTCACACTGTGCAAATGCTGGTCATCATTAAAAATATGCCTACAACCTTTCCACTCCAAAAAAAGCTAGGTTTTATTTTAAACCAAATCATTTGTGCCTATTTTAACAAAGTCAGAATGGATTGAGGGAGGAAGGTTCAAGTTTAATATTCAGTAATGTATTCAGAAAAGCAACACCAGATACTTGCACTTCCTTTTATACATGGGAGTGTTTGCAGGTGCACCAAGCTGGTTTTGTCTTCAGCGTTATAGACTAAGTCATGTTACAAATATTAGCTGTTATCATTAATGTCATGTTTTTAAGCTAACTTCTTTAGAGGTAACTAATGAGTTTGCGCGCAGGAACCAGCTGCCTTCAGGTACAAAAGCTGCAGATATTAATTTTCAGTAGGATCGACATTATGAGCAACTCTTTTATATTACAGGGAAACATTTGATTATTAATATCACAAATATTGCAAGATGGAATTTTAAGTACAGTATTTATACGAGGTACTGAATAATATCGTGTCTGTGCACCCATTTTACCATTTTCCTGGGTTAGACTATTGATACAGTAGTTTTACTGTTGTAGTACAGCAGCATTGCAGTCTTTTCGAATCTCAATCTTTATATATAATTCAGTGTCATTATGTGTTAGTGTTGAAGTTAATGTAAAAAGTTAGTTATAAACTAATGTTGTGAGGCGAATGTACAACAACCCGTATGATATACAGTATGTGTCCGTTCAGTTGTGTTTTTCAAACACCAAAAGCTTTGATGCAACACCTTCGACTACTAAATAAGCCCCATCCTCCTTCTAACTCATGTGCAGTTCCCACTCAGCTAACAGAAGTAATTAGACCCCACCCCAGTGAAAATGATGTGCATGCAACCACACACTAAACCTCTCTGATGCTGGCCCCAATCTGATGTATGCAAGTGGATTATCCAGTATAGTGAGGTGGTAAATGGAATAATCAGAGGAGAACAAACATTCAAATTGTCAGTGTATCAGGCACGATGAGAGGATACAGGCTTCGTGTTTGTAAATGCATTACTTATACCACTAGAGCTGTCGCATCCTATTTACCCAGGGGAGTGGGAGGGGAGCTTTAAACCCTCTGGTATGCGTCTTCAAAAACCAACACAGAACAATCGAGGAAGCTTGTGAGAAATGGCGTGTTGCAGCTTCTGTCCAAATTTTTTAATCCTCCTTTTTCTACATTCGAAAAAAAACTTAACTCTAGATCCTTAACAAAACCTAGACGTCAAACTCTGTGGAAAAAATAGGTCATTTAAAACCAGTGCCTTAAAACCTGAAATTGATAGCCTACAATGGTCACTGTTGGATATCCCTGAATTCTTTTGTCTGTCCATGTGTCCCCATGTCTCTGTGTGTCTTTCTCACACATATCAACCGCTGCCAGGGCTCTTCTTGACTTTTCAGAGTTTTGCACAATCGTGTCCAGAGGCACAGAGGGATCTTTTGGCTTCATTTGCATGTAAAGTGGAGCGCGCTCTTCTGTGGGCGTGATGTGCCTCTAGACAGCCCCTCCCCTGTGGCCTGCCACACTGAGCCAGCCAGCAGCCCTCACTCTTCCCTACCTGCTGGGGTGGGGCATGACAGCACAGTGTGCAACATCTTAAGGTCCTGTCAATCTCTTCACCGCCCGACTGGGGTCAACCTTCTGAAGAGCAGCAGGTTGGCAAGGACAAACGCGACCCATTCACAAAGACTCCCCCACAGCCAGACAGACAAAAGGCGTGGACAAGATATTAAAAAGGCTCACACAGGGCCGCTGAGTATCACATGCAGGGATTGCAATGCTCCTGGCACTGTATAAGTATCCAATAAAACAAAAGTATGGGGAGCTAATAAACAAGTATGGTAAAGAGACTGTGTGTAGACAAATGCACTGAGAGTGGCACTTTGTGAAAAAGTCGATGTTGATGGAGGTTGCCGGGCATTTCGGGAGAGTGTTGAAACCATCTTATCAGAGTTAATAAAAGGAGAGGGTGTTGCTGGCTGACCCATCATCTCTCTTCTCATCAGTGTGGTCTCCAGTCTCACAGCAGTGGCTAGAGAAGTGGGACCTGGCTCCAAGATTGTGTTTAGATAATGGCCATCTCCAATCATAGATAATCTGGCCCCATCTTTTCTTCACAGACACAGCGGCAGACAAGGTCAGGGGGAAAAAGATTCCTGGCGAGGCGAGGAGGAGATAGGGATGGGGCGGCTCTGAGATGATTTACTGCTGAGATTCACTCAGCTGCCTCCATCACCCTCCGTTAACTTTCTCATCCTGTCGTCTCTTCCCCTCTCGCTCTTTTTGTCTTCCATTTCTCACTCTCTCGTATTCCTCCATGGGACTTGTACTGAATCCCCACCTCTCTTTCTATCACTCGCTTCATCTCTCCCTTTGCAGTACCAATGAGACAGAGAGAGGGAGGAAGAGAAAGAAAGGAAGCGAGAGAGAGCATGAGATGTCTACTTTTCCTCATTTCTGACCCTTTTGAGTCGAGAAAATTGCTTAGGTTTCAAGTGGAGATATAGTAGCCTGTCTGTTCCTGCACTGACCACAGAGCGAGTGAGCAGAAGACCCATGCCTCAATTGTGTCTCAATATCTCTGAGTTCAAATCATGGTTTGATAGAATTGGGCAGGAAAAAAAGTGGTGTTAAGCACATCAGATAAATGTGGACTTTGTGGGAAGGAGGTCGGCTGACTAAAGGAACAGAAATAGATTTAAAGGCTGTGAAGCTCCCCTCCCATGCTCCATTCTTTCTTGATAATCCAAGGAAAAAATAAAATAAGACATGAGTCATTGTAATAGACAGGCAGAGAATCGGCTCTGTGATCCACAATGGCAGCCGAGCGGCAGGATTGTGCGGCTGCAGGCCCCCCTTGTCATTTTCTGAGCTCTGGTTTTACTTCTCCTCCTGACACTCCCACATCCCCAGAGAGACACTGTCTCTCAGGGACACTGTGAACAAAAGAGGGGCTACTGGAGTCTCCAAATGGAGTAATGGGCCCTAATGGGCCTGCACCAGCACGTAATCGAGACCCCTGCACAAGTTCCCATGACAGATAATTGCTGATGTCTTGGTAGTGATAAATGTGACTCCATTGTAGAGGTGCAAATGTCCCGGTTCAGCCCCAGGTTTGACAATCTAGAGGCCCCACTGGGATTGGTGTACCTGACTGGTCCTCAGCCCTCCACTGACGAATCCCTCGCTACTCTCCCTCCTTTAGTCAGCCCTTACTGGGCTGTCTATTTTCCTTTAACCACAGGCCTTCATAGTAAATCTCATTTCATTGTCAGCCGCGACTGTGGTTTACTTCCCTGGCCTGTCTGCTGACTTCCTGTTGCCATTAACGCTCAATATCTCTGTTGGGGCCTGTCTGCTTGGTCTTATTTCATTCTGTGCTGTGTCCTATCCTGTCCTCCCATATAGAAAGTTCATCTGACAGACTAGCAGGGGCTGTGCCAGCCTAAGAGCCCTCTGTATTTCATTCACACTGCCTGTTCATCTCCCTTCTCTTTCTGCTGAAAAAGGGTAGTAATTGATATTGGGACCCATCCATCCTCCCCTCTTAAGCCCAGAGATCCAATTTATCTTGGTGAGAATGCCGATTGGCTCTCGCCCAGGCCTTGTCGGTCAGACTTTGCCTGTTTTTAGATGGCTGTTAATTAAAGTGCCGCCATGACAAAAATAAGATCTACATGGGGGTGTGTGTGGCAATAGAAATGGGCCATCTGATTCACAACTTGACCACATAAATCAGCGAAGTGGCTCAGTCTAATCTGACCTAGGCAGTCTAAATCACCACTCTGAAATGCAAGCACAGGGCAGACACAGACCAGTCCAATTAGATCAATTTCCACCCATGTAAATCTTTAACTGGCTTAATCTGCATTAACCTCAGCCATGTTAGTCACAAATGGCTTCTGAATGATCTAGTCAATCACCATGTCAGTCAGACTAAAGATGGAGGGTGGAGGCCGGCAGGAGAAATCAGTACAATGTCAAAGCTGAACTGCACGTTTAAGCGTCACAATTCATTCATGGATGGGTTTACTTTTTAAATAAGAACATTCTTGTAAAACAAATGAAGTAATTCAACTTGTAGAATTGCACCCGTTGATGCATGTACAATATGTCAGTGGAGTTAAACTGGAAGTCTCACATCACACACTGAATCTGACTCGGTTAACTTTCAGACGGTTCAATAATCTATAATATATGACCCCTGTGTAATTATATGACAGTTCTAGCAATGAGGCAGATAGATAGCTAGGTGCGCTGTCAGAGAAGTAGGTTGGTACTTTAATAGTAGATACTGCACATATGTGTGTTGAGTTTATAGAGGTGAAACTATGTATGACAATCAATTAGTTGTGCTATTTATAGACCAAAACAGAAACTTTGTACAACAGAAAGAGGTTTCATTCAGTCAAATTAACAGTGTCTTTTTCCAAGTAGTAGCTCCGGGGTGTTTCTTTAAGTTTTTGAGTTTGTTCCTGTGCGTGTGTGTGCGTGTGCGCTTGGGGTGTATTCCACTGCTTCTTATCTGTAAGCAGACTTTTCTATGCGGAGATTGAGGGATGGAAATTCATCCACTCCCCTCTCTTCTTCTCCGTTCTCTCTCCCTCTTTAATTCCTCTCTCTTTCCCTCCAAGTCTCTCTGTCTTGTCTTTGAACCACTCCCAGTGACTGTGAACCTGAGACAGCCCCTCTGCTGGCACAGATGGGAAGTCAATAGAAGCAAGTGACCTATATTACAGGCTACTCTACTAACTCCCAGTGTGTCTCAAGTGAGAGCAGAATATTAAGGATTTTGTGTGCGCTGTTCCAGTGTATTTGTGTGTTTGCGTGTGTGTGTGTTGTTTAAGGGGGGTGTGCAACGTAGACCAGGAGAAGGTTAATTACCTCCTCGTCCTTCGCTGTCGGCTGGCTTCACCTGGATGGGCCGGTTCATCTGGAGAGAGAGAGAGGCAGAGAAAGAGAGAGAAGGAGGAGAGGGGAAATCCCAGGTTAGCACGAAAAGACAGAAGCGACTGCTACAATATGTGAAGTGGGAAGAGAGCAAGTGAAATGTGGCAATGTTCCTGGCGTTAATGTCCTGAGTTTGTCCTGCTCTGTGAGCCGCACGCAAAAAAATCAAACAGTGACGATGCCGTAAAAGAGATAAATCTGTGCAGTGCTTCATGCCAGCGTGTTTAATTAATCCAGGGCACTGCCTCTAGAGATGCCTGAATTCCCCTCACAGTTCAGCAGAATTAGCACTTTTCAATGACGGAGCCACACTGGGTGTCAGATGGCACTTGGAGATTAATGCCATTACATCAGCCACTCCCAGCCCCACAGGGAGAGGTCCTCTCAGGCTGGCCTTTGCTCTTCCTGTCCCCTCCTGGCTCCAGACTCCCAGTCACCAGCTATATCCTGCTCATCCCTGACCCTCAGCAATCCCTCTTCCTCTGCCTCCATCGCTTCCTCTCCTCTCTCTCACCTTTCTGCCCAGAATCCCTTTTTTGCGACTCATAACCAATATGCCACTGGTCTGGGCGGCCAACGCCATTCCTGCCCCAGCCCCCTCCTCCTTCTGGAAGCCACTGAGGGCCACCGAACGGCGTAGCTGTGAAACAGCTTGTGAAAGGTTAACGGTGGGGAATCGATAAACAACCTTTGAAGATCCATTCTATAGCGAGGTGAAAGCAAAACGTCGCCAAGCTAATATAAAAAAAAAAACTGCCTGCCGTGAATAAAAACTCCTCCTGGTACTTTTTGCTCCCCTGTCTATGGTTTCATTTTTCCCTCGCTCCCTGGAGTTTGAATATGAAAACAGAAAAACACTCGATCTTGTGCCTTCTCTGAAACAGGAATAATATCCCCTCTTTCCTCTGTGAAAAGGGTGGGTGTTAAGAGCCACCCTCGAAGACCCTTGCTTATTGAGGCTGCCCACGCATGTCATATTTGGCATTGTGTTTTACATTTGGCATGGTGTTATTCTGGCTTCAGTCTGCAGCGGGCCTATGCTTCTAACTAGGCCATGCGGACAAGTCCAACATGTGAGTGCCAGTGAATGGCACACGGCGCTGCCCCCTCAGATCAGTCAGCGAGGGCAGCACAGTGGGTGTCGGGCCCTCAGGCAACGCAGCACTTGACAGCAGTTGACCACGGCCAAATAAAGGCGGCTGGACATGTATAGACAAGCATATACACGGTGACACCCGTGGGACGTAATGTACTCGCCCTAGCAATATGCTGTGACACTGGAACAAAGCTTGGAGAGATGACGGACGCATCACAAAGACAAGCGAACGAGGCCGTACACACGCTGACAGTCACGCTCATGCAGATGGACCCGCACACACTCATCTCCACACAGATGCAAATGCTAACTATAACATCTTCTGCTAATATTGTAATTGTGTTGATAGTGTTTGACTTTGCAGACACTAACAAACAAAAGCCACACTGTGAGTTGTCACTGATGAGAATTGTATCTTGCACACAAATTTTCAGTTTTGAAGGGTTTTATGTTTTATTGGGGTTACAATGACCATTGTTACATGAGCTGAAAAACAAAGGTCGTATATTCAGTTTCTGCTGCTGTCAGTGTCCGATGAGCTGAGGCGTCACTGAGAATGACACTGACCTGTTGACTCTCTGTTAGTCACTCTGTATAAACATCATCCAAATGCCAACAGCGAGATTCTAACATATTTTATGTGTCCTTTAACAATGATTAGATCCCATGAAGAGTGGGTGACAAATACCTTCGAGCCTGTCTCTGGGAGAATAAAGTACACAAAGGATCCTGTTGGTTTGTGTTTATGCTGTGGCTCAAAGGCTAAACGGGCCCTTAGTATCATTATTATCGCCTTGTATGGCCTTAAAAAGCCAGACAGGGACACTTTGATTCCACCCTTTGTGTCTGGATGACTGCCATCAGTATTGCACCGAACATGTTTACATGTGAATCTGAGGTAGAGTTCAGGTGGGGTGAAGCATTGATGTATGTGAGTGCAGAGTGGAGAGAATTAAGGTCAGCTGGAGCATTGTAAGCAGTAAGTTGAGGTGTGCTCTGTGTTCATATTGTGTAAGTGTTTGTGTGAGTGTGTGTCTTGACAGCAGCTCAAGTTGGGGGCAGAATTTGTCTCACATAAGAGGTTTAGGGCAGCCTGAAGTCCCAAGATCCCTGTCCAGTGATCAGTCAGCTTCCAGGTCTTAAACAGCAGCGATTGGTCAAGAGGCTTCATTAGTAGCCCCTGAGCCACTGCAGCAACAAGAGTCATTAGACAACCCAAAAGTACACTTGGGGTTGCTAGGCAACCGAGCGGAGGTGGCCGGCAGGCAGGCAAGGCAAGCTGGTCGTTGGTCTGCAGGCTGTTAGCCAACCAATTGGCACTCCTTTCTTTCTTCTTTTTTTCTTTACTTGGTCCAAGGAGGTCATAGTAAGAGGGGAGGAAAAAAAAGATTTCTCAACTCCCACCTTCCAGCATGTCCCACTTTCATGTCCCTTTTTAGTGACTGTGACAATGAGTTTTCAGAGCGAGTCTGCGGCAACTTCTGCTCCAGCTTCCTGCCAAATTATGGAGTTCAGCTTGATGCCAAACTATGGAGTTGTGAGTGGCGCTCACATGCATATGGCAGTAGTTAAGATGTCTGCTTCTTTGAGCGACTTTATAGTGTCCTCTGCATACATTTTCTTGGGCAAACAGAGGAAATGTTTCTTGCGTGCGACGCTACTGCTGCACAGAAATCCCTCACTTTACTTTGCTTTACTTTTATCATCCTCCTCTTTCTCTGTTCCTCGCTCTCACTGTCACACACATACACACACATAGGCACAAAAAGTCTAGGGGCTCAATAACAGCAGGTGGCTTAGGTGACATTTTAATCCCTTATTACTGAGTGCAGGATTAGCCAACAGATCAAGGCAGAGTTAATTATATGAATTCATCAGAGGCTGGGCGAAGAGGCAGCCCGCTTTCCCCTAGGGCCAGGACCCACCCCCCACCCCACCACCCACCCTTTGCGCGCACACATACACACACACAGAGACACTCACACTAAGGAAGAGGGCAAGTGACATTCTGTCTGTCTGAGAAGCTTGCTAGTTCCTTATTAGCATTGCAGCGGCAGAGAGCTAAGATAACACATACAGTAGAGCCTCCAGAGATGCTGTAAGACAAATGACATCTACTACCTTCCCGTTGAGCCCCGCAAAATGAACTGCATAGACATTGGAGAGGAAGACTACAGGCTTTTTCATCCTACAGACGTGTGGCTGCCGAGGCTGAAAGGAGTTCAACACCCCCCGTCTTGCTTTATCTTTGTCTCTCTCTGCCCCTTTGGCCTCCAAAACCAATATGCTTCCCACCACAGCCCCTTAATGGGTTGATCAATGCTGACAAATAGGCAGCTCATGCTGTCTTGCCTGGGAACTCGCAGCTCTGTGCCTGTGTGCTGTTGCACTTAGAGAGGCCATCTCTCTTTCTCCTCATCTTTCCCTTTTTCTGTCTTTCTCTTGCTTTCACTCACTTTTTTTTTCCTCTCTATATTTCCCCCTCCTTCATGCTCTATTTCCTTTATGTCTATACATTTATTTTTTTCCCTTTCTTCTAATCTCCAGGGGCAAATCTATATTTTTCATTC
Source organism: Scortum barcoo (assembly GCA_023238725.1). Taxonomy (NCBI): domain Eukaryota; kingdom Metazoa; phylum Chordata; class Actinopteri; order Centrarchiformes; family Terapontidae; genus Scortum; species Scortum barcoo. The sequence goes on from CM041531.1 coordinate 19,945,232, forward strand.
TGTTATGATGAATAAAAGTCAGCTCAAGTCACGGAGGGGTGGAAAACCAACAGGGTGGAAGAGAGAAACTTGCTTACATTTTCCAGGAAAGTACTCTGTGTAAGTTTCAGAGTGTATGTGTGTTTGCGTGCACGCATACCACTCCATCTATCTTTGGCTGGTCTATCTGATTGATAACAGTGCAGTGAAGAAAAAGAGAGACAAGGACACTGCTGGCCTTTGACCGTGTTTGACCGTGCTTTGTGAATACCACTGCTCACAAAGCAAGTAAGGAGAAATGCTATCTACCACACTCTCTAAATACAGAAAAATGTTCTCTTGGAACCATGAAAAAAGTGTGAGAACTTTTTGTCCACTGGTTAGTCTTCATGGATGTAACCCATATGCTTCTGTTTTACTTTTTAATTGACTTGCATTATCCAGTGTGAAGATGAATTTTGGAGTTACTGCATGTCAATTGGTACTTCTCGGTTTTGCGGACATGCTAATCAACTATGATTACTTAACAAATATGCTGTGCATCAGAGATAAGTGACCTCCAGAAATGCACAGATAATTCTGATATCTCCTGAGTACATATTTCGTAAAGTGTGCGCTGAGTTAAACCCATAAAAGGTCCTTTAAGTGTCGCTTCGTGCAATAAATGCCAAGTCGCTCAGAAAATGACAGCGAGCTGAATGCATACAATATAAAATTAAATATATTTCCAAATGATGGTTTAACAAGGTTGTAATGAAAATTAGCTGTGCCATATTGGGCCTTATTTTATCTGCACATTTACAACACTGCACAAGTGTCACATGCACAGGATGCACAAAGACGGCACATCTGGGCGCACCTGCTATTTTTGTTCTTCAGTGAGCATCCACGCTCGACGGGCGTGTTGGGTGAAGTGGGATATTAATAGGGGGGAGTGGTGATGAATCATTACCTTCTCAGCCAGTCACATTACTCATCTCGTAACTTTTAAACAGCTGTGCCAATCACAGGGACCGCATGACGAATATGGCTCGCCAAATGAAGGAAAGAGTCTAGATCAGTTTGTCTGCGAGGCGCAGAGTGGCAAAGGTGCCAGTGTACAGTTTGTAGGTTGCCAAAGGTAGGTGATGGACCTATGTTGTGCATGGATTTATGTTGTGCAGATACTAAACGTCTGGTCACCAATTTTTCCACTTGTATTAATGCACTGCTTTATCATGAACAAGTAAGTGATTCATTTTATACCCATATGTGCAGTGTCTCTGGCATACACTAAAGTTTGCACAATAAAAGTAACAAAAAATAAGGAGCGTGTCGCATTGTCATTCCGGTTGTCTTTAGTTTGTTCTACTGAATCAAAATACAAAATTAATAAAGTTAGACTCATTTAGTTTTGGCTCCGTCTACATGCAACAACAAAGCCACCATTGCCAAAACTGTGATTGAGCATTACTCTGTTTCAACCCTGCATAAACCCGCAATTCCCCAAAATAATCCTGTTTACATGACTTCCCCCAGAGAGTTGTGGAAGTGTTTTTTTTTTCCTTCCAAAACAATTAACTTGATTCCCGACTCACCACTGTGAAATTTAACTGAAACCGTTACGCCCATGTTTCTGCTCGCCTACATCATGTTGTTCATCACAGCTACAGATCAAGCTCTCCTGACATTTGAAATGCATTAAAACATGGAGTACAGTATTACGGAAGCTCTGCCTCAGTACATGCTGCTAATGTCTGACTGTAACCCGTTGATTGGTGAGAACTGAACAGTCCTATTTAATGAAAACTAAACTAACTGGTTACATGTATTTTAAAGCTGTGACAGTTTCACGGTGAAAAGTAACTACATACAAAAAAAAATAATAATGATACCAGTTAATTAATTTCTCTTTGCTGTTATTTCATTTGAGCTCCTTTCATTTCATCTCGCACATCAGATAGCGTTCAGTTGTCAAGCCATCAGGTACCATCCTCTTGATAAGCCATCCATTGTTTGATGCCTCTCATTATCATTCTGCTGTTTCGCCGCCAGTGGATTCATTGGAGCTGTTGATGCCATTTACAGCCTTTTAAGCTCAATTAAAGATGTTTAATGCAGACTGACTTTTCTTAAAGAGCCAACAAAGAGCCAGCGGTGATGGTTGAGTCAAAGAAATGTCATTCAAATAGGAGTCATATAGAAGTGGAGACCCTGACCTTTTGACCATGATAAAGCCTATGATAGGTGCCCTGACCTCTGTCATTATTATCTGTGCCTTTGGAGGTTTAGGGAATTAAGAGTACTCTATTTCATTGAGTGGAATTGGCATTTTTGTCAATACTCGCTTTAAAGTGTCATGGTAAGCTTCTAATTGTTGTAAGTGTTTGTTGTTTGTTGTGTTATTTATTTCCGGTAAAGATTTTTCTTCAGCTTATATCACACCACCCCAACTGAGAGGACAGCAGTAAATTAAAACAAGAGAGCAAGATTCCTTGATAAAATGATATTTGTCAATACTAAATTCTTTATAAATTAGGGATCTATTCGGGTAATTAAATCCTTTTTTCTCCCTTTTGAATAAAAAAAAAACCCAGCATTTTGAAATACAATTATCTCACTGTAGGCCTATCTCAGTGGCAAGCAAGCTCCCCGATCCTGCACGGCCTGTACTGTACCAGCCCAAATTACTGCCTCCATCACCCATCGCTCACACGTCAGGACATCCTGCCCCTCATTTCTGTGTGGAAGAGAAACAGGGCCAGCGCAGCGGGAATGAGTCTTTCTCTCAAATTGGTGTGCGAGTTCACAGCAGCCCTCCCTGTGAGGCCAGCGAGTCAGGAGAGGTTGGGCCTGCCGTGTGTGTTGGAGGAGACAGGTTAGAGCCGGAGCGATCACACGCTGCCTGTCTCCCTCGAAAACACATGAAGGAGGGCTGTGTCTGCCTCGCTGTGAAGAAGAGGGAGAAGGGGCGCTGACAGCTCAGCAGAGGGTGGCTGGCGGTGAAATGCGGCCTATTTTTAGCTCTGAGCCCAGGCTCCTATTTAAAGACTAGGTACTGGGGGTCGGTTTGGGAAGGGAAGGGGAGGGGGCAGCAACAGCAAAGAAAGAAAGAAAAAAAAAAGCTGCTCGTATCCAGTTAACACAGTATTCCCTGGGGTGGTGCTGCAGCGTCATAGGGGAACATCTCTGTGTTTGTGTTTTGTCTCTGTAATCTCTGTCCCGTTCTCCATAATTACCTGGCAATTGATTCCCCCCGGTGCAGGATTTTGGCTTTTAATTTATCTCCATGAATCCGGTATTGGCGCTTTGGTGCTGTGAGAGGCCCAACTGAACATCTGAACCAATCTATGCTGCCCCACCCCGCTTGGCCCAGTCCAACCCAATCTAGTCTTAGGGACTCTAGCCCAGCTTTCATTCATACCAGCCCTATTCTCCCTTCCTATTTTTGTTTTGTACCGTGCCGGTGCCCAGCAGGCCTCCTCACGAGGTGGGATGCGAGCAGACAGAGACAGAAAGTGGATGAGAAATCGAGCCATCATGTTATCCTCTGCTCCATAAAGCCTCTGTTCTTCCTCTGACTGTAGATGGATTGCTGTGTAGATCACTGCAACCAATGGCCAGCACACTATATTACATTTATTGCCCCCTTTTTTTCCTCCCTATCTCCCTCCCTCCTCTTCCCGTGGATATGGGGGGTGGCGGGGGGTGGAAAGAAGGACAAGGGGGAGTCGGGGTAGAGGTGCATCAGGGGGAAGAGGGGGGTGACGATTCGACACAGTGAGACAAGACTAACAAATTAGTCAAAGTGACAGGGAGTTTTATGAGGTCTGCTCTTGTGAGGCGACTGCTGCTCTCTCCTCTCTCTCTCTCTGTCTCTCTCTGGGCCATGCAGGGACACCATGCCGGGGCCATGCTGCTATATGTGTGTGTGTGTGTGTGGTACATATTTGTGAATTTGAATAGGAGAAGAGAACTGAGGGATGTGGTGCAATAACGAAGGAGTAAGGAGAAGCAAGCAAGTGTAAGGTAGAAAAAGAGGAAGGAGAAATAACGGATACAAGAGACACCGAGATTGGGAGCTTTGCTTTTCACTTAGCATGTCTTGATGTGACAGACACCCTTAAACATGAGTTTTTTTTCCACTGTGAGCCTATTAAAGTATTTATTAAGTACACAGAAGTGTGTAACCTCAAAGAATATGGACATCCAATTTCTATCTACATATTAATTGCTCTAAATGGAAAGTATAGATACATATCTGTAAACCTGGGAAGTAGTATTCAGGATGTATGCCGAGCTGTTTTATCAATGGAGAGATTCCGTGGGACTCCAGCTATTTCAGGAGAGAGTGAGCATGTGTTTGTGTGTATGTATATGAGATCCGTGCGAAAACAAAATAATTCAAGCTGATAATAGTATACACACACCGCTGCCAACGCATATAGCCAAACACAGACGGTTAAAGTGCCCGGACTCCAGCCCTGCACACAAACAAAAAGCCAGAGCAGGAATCGCAACAATAACCTGGTGCCTCCCCAGGAGCATCTATCACTCCGCAAGGCCACAGTACAAATGTTTCTGAGCCAGGGCCGGGAAAACAGCTAAAGTGGCTCACCGTATAAAGAGGAGTGGGAGAATAATAATAAGTGGAGGGTAATGACACACCATGCATCTGTCAGATTTATGAGTGTATATCCTGCTCTGCTCCTCTCATATACCTGGCGGCCGGGTCGACGCTCCTGTCCGTACACACCACAATGCTGATGAGAGGAGTCAGCGGTGAGCAATCACAGAGCACAGAGCGAAGGGGAGAATGGAGCTGGACTCGCTCTGCTGTGGGCAATGGCAACATCCAACAATTGCACACACCAAAGGCATAGTGCGTACACACACACACACTCTCTCTCTCACACACACACAGCAAAATGTGAAAAAAAAAAAAAGTACAAAATCACAGAGAAGCATATAACAAGCAGGCAGCGTGTCTCGAACACTGTGGATGCGGGTCCCGGCGTGGAGACGGGCTCAGCCTGTGATCCATACATATGAATATGTAGAAATTTAAGGTTGCACCAGTGAGGACAACAAAAACACTTCAATGTAAACAATGCAAATTTCAAAACGTTTTTTGCTTCAGGAAATGCATTAACGGCATGTTAAATGTAAACAAAACAGTATTTGTTTACAATGAAGAATCCACAGAGTTTGTGTAAAGTAGCTAAAGGCTGTTGACTGGTCCTTAAACAGCATGTTGATTATCCAAAGTTTATCTCTGGTCTGATATACACGTGTGTGGCTGGTTTTGCTGTATGCTTATTGAGAACTTCTTTGTCTGCAGGGAAAGTTCCCATAGTTTGAACTTTTAACATTTGGTGATTAAACATCGTGGTCAGGGTTTGAATGAGTTTGTCCATGTGCATACTTTAATAGTAAAGTGATGTTTTAAATAATTAATTCAGTGTTTTAAATTGAAATGCATTTGTTTTATACTTTTACTAATAAAAAACAGAAATTTAAAAGAGTAAAAAATAAAAAAAATAAAAAAACAAAATAAAACTTTTTCTCCTTGCTAACACAGTCTTCTAGTGGATTACCATCAACACACACACACACACGGAAAGACACTCACAGCCTGCTGATAGCAATGTAAGGCAGGGATCATGTAGCACACAAATTGTGGACACAACGGAGCATACACACTCAAACAGCAAGCAAAAGCGTGATCACGCACACGTGCTTTTACCATTACACATTCACATACAAATAAACAGATATATTAATACATGAAGCCACCTGCCAGTACATTAGACAACCTGTGTCTCTAACATATTAACAGATAAAAATGTTACATATTTGGGTATTGATTCTTTTAGGTTTAAGATTAAATCTCATGCGATACCCACACACATAAAGGCTGCTGATAATATGAGGTATGTAGAGTGTTAGGTACAATGGATTTATAAACCAGCCCACATGCACAGGAACACACGCCCGCTGGCTCCTGATAGTGATGGAAGGCACGAGCATGAAGATGCTCATCGCACAGACACTGTCATAGTTAAATGGTCTCATAAATACACACAGCAGAACAAACACAGAAATAAAATAATAATAATAATGGAACAGAAGATGCATTGTTGTATTGAGCAATAGAAGACTGTTATTACACACAAGAATGCAGACATGTGGATAACCAAGCACATGGAGACACACACACATGCTCCTTGCTTGGAAAGAAATGCGCACACACACATACACACACATGCTGGCAAACTTGTGCAGAGATGCCTTTAGACACATACTAGCACACACACACACACGAGCGCACGGCCCTGCAAGTGTGTTCCAAGACGCCGTTAGCACAGAAGGCTGTTTGTGAAAATGATCACATCAATCGAAGTGATAGATAAAAGACTGGGAGCAATTGATAAAGTGCCACAATTATTTGGAAGATGAATGGCTGAATTTGCTTTTGAAATTGGACTGGATCTCAGTGCAATGGAACAGAACTCATCATCATCAATGAGCCTGCCATTAGATTGCTTTCTGTCACAGCCCAATATCAGCCTGGACAATTGGATCCATCTGCCAAATGGGATCAAATAGACCTACTCACACAACGTCAGAGGTGATGTATAGTGACCATGTGTAAAACATATTACATTGCAAATGCACAATACATCACTGTGTATATTGTTGTGTGTGCTTGGGTGTAACGTTTGCCATCACCGTGTATGAGTATGCTCAATAGAAATGATTTGAGATACATTAAGGGAACACAAGTACGACATGGAAGGAAATAATAGCGCTAGCAATACAAGGAGTGGGGGGAAGAAAAAACATGACGCTTAAATGCCACAAATGAACCCATCAATTCATATAATGTGTGCGAGACGATTGTAAAGAAAAGGTATAGTGTGAATAGCGTGAGATAGATGTGCAGTTAAAGACGGGCTGTAAGAGTGGGGGAGAGAGAGGAATCATTTCCTCACATCGTCCAACAACACCGGGATGTTTTTTTTTTCCTTTTATTATTATTTAAAAGAATATTTGCAAAGTTGCAACTCATAAAACTTGCACTATCGTATCACATAATTTATTTAAGCCTATAAATCCTTTGGCTTTTGCAGTTATACGCCTCATAATGATGCATTGGTTAACACGGCCTGAATATTTGAGCCACATAAAAATGGTAATAGATTAAACCAGGGGAGTGTATGGAAGCTGCAGTGTGACTGTGTGTGACCGTGTGTGTGTGTGTGAGCGGAGCTATCAGTAAAGAAGTATTACTGCAGCTTACACAGGCCTTAGCAAACAGAAGGGAGCTTCAGAAAGCACTGTGTCTTCCCCTGCATACACACGAACGACGCAACAGAAGAGGGACGAACACGGCGGGGGGTTGGAAGGAAAAACGCTAAGTAATGTATTGTGCTGGGAGGAAGGTGACAGGGGTCTGACGATTCAGAGGAAGCCTGTAAATGGACCCTTATTAATGTAGAGGGAGGCTGAATTATTGTTTATGGCGAGAGATCTGCCCAGAGAAAACATCTTTGCACCTGAAATTAGTTATTTACCTTCACCGTCTGCGGTATCTGTGGCATCCACTACATGCAATTCACTACAAATCACACTCACACCTGCTGCAACCTGTAAATCTGTCAGTGAGGAGGACACTGTTGTTTTGTCTTTGTTGTGTTCTTTTCAATGTTTGTTATGCGCTCTGACAGACTTGATATTATCTCTTTTTTTCCTGTTGTACTCTCTATTCATAAACTGCATCTCCTTTTATTTTTGCCCCATAATAATAAAAGCGTTTCTATTCCTTCCCCTTGTGTTGTATTCTTTTGTGTTTTATTCTGTTGTGTTCCAGTCTACTGTCTGGGGGAGCTCAGGTGAAGGCTGACTATCTCTGTCTGAAGCAGTGACAGGTAAAACTTAACTGAAATGTAATTAAACTTTTCCAAAGACAGACACACACGTATACAGACGCCTACACTGTACTTTCTCCAGCCCCCATTTGCAATAAAATGAGCTTCTTTCCGCCTGTCTGTGAGGGAGCATGTGTACACTGCATCTTGATATACCCTTCACCATCTCATCCTGTCTTTTTTTTTTTTTTTACTCTCATTGTCTCTGTCAAATCCAAGCACACAAAAATACCCCCTCACACACACACACACACACACACACACACACATGCTGACACATACACATGCGTGCGGACATGCACCCAGAGCCCCCCTCACACACACAACACACACACACATTGTTCCTGTGCGGTCAGTGTCTCGGGGAGCTCTGAGGGACCTGTGCTGTCAGAGTGCAGACCACAGAGTGTCCCTGGTCCCTGCTCCACCTGCTGTGACAGCTAATTAGGCCTGGCCGCAAAGGCTGGCCTGTCTGGGTGCTGGAGTGGGTGTCGCGGTGTGGCATGGCAGGGCATGACATGGGACGGCGTGGGGATAGCGTGGCCAGCTGATGAGGTGTCCCACCATGTTGTCCGGGGACACGCTTAACCCGGGAACACCCATGACCACAGTGGTGTGTTCTCGTCTTCGTTAGGCTCCCCTTCAGTCATTAATTACGCTCACGCACTTCTATTAGTCCTCCATTTAGTCTAATCAACAAGCAGGGCCCTCCGCTGACATCATTAGCTCTCATAACAAGCAGTAGCATTTGGGGAGGGGCCCTTCAGAGCCGTTTGTGAGCATTAACCCTTCCTCAGCAGTAATGAGCCATTCTTATCTCGTGGTGCACCTCAGGGCCTTTTGTCCTGCCCCTGTTGTCCGACACCCCCCAGCCCGTTCTTCTTGCATCGCTGTCATTAGGAGACAGTGGCAGCTAGCGCCAAAGCCGTGGTCGCTCCAGGCAGACAAGGAAGCTTAAATAGCATGGCAGGAAGTTAACACTGCAAGGGGGGCAATGTATTTTTGGGAGGGTTGGGGATCAAAGGCGCTGAGGAAATGGGATGAGACAGGGCAGTCTAAGCCCTTTGGGTGTGTGTGTTTCTTTGAGTGTGTGTGACTCATACTAGATATGAGGAAAGGAAGGAAACACAGGTTGGAGATGGTGACAGGGAGCTCAGCCGTTTGCCTGGACCAGCAGGGAGCATGGGAAGGAAGAGTGGCCCCCTGAGCGACTGCACAACCTCCTGGGGTTTGAGCTGCTGTTTGGACGTGAAATTAAAAACAAACACACACACACGAACATACACACGTAAATGCACAGAGTGAGTTCAGATTTGCCAGTTGTCCTCGAGGAATAAACATGCCTAACTTAAAAGTATATGTCGTCACTTTTTGATCCTCCCACACCAAATCATTGGCATAGGCATGTATGAACACACACACATTGGTGCTAATTTTCATGCTGCGGCACACACACACGCATATGTAACCCTTGCATAATAAATATAAATGTTTGTATGCACACATGTCCATGTCTGTGACTAAGTATACCTCCTTACAGTTGCATGCATTCACATGTGACTGCTGACTTGGTGTTATCAAGCAGGAGTCACACACACTTCTACACAACTGTGCAGGAGGTACCAGTCCTCCATATTGTGCCACCTATCACATAGATTCACACCTGAGCACACATCTTACTTATTTTTGTATCTAACATGTGCACTTGTGTGTGATTAATACCACCTTCTACTCAGATGCACATGTTTATGACTGTGTGACTTCTGCCTCATGAGTCAGCCAAGAGTTACAAACGTGTGAAGAATTCACCATCCAGCCAAGCCTTTGACGTGCTTGTGATATTAACTATTATGAGGCAGAAGTGACCACAATTTAGCTTCCATACACAAACATTTCTCACATTAGTTTGCCTTACAGCGGATGTGTTGTGTCTCCCCTTTTTCTTGCTGCAACCGCATCAACTTGTTTAATATCTTGTTTGCAGTAACTAGCTTGTACAAAAGCCAGGGACAGCGCTGCTTTGTGCGACACTTTGGATGTTGTGGTCAGAGTTGTAACTTTCCAGATCATCACACGCATTCGAAACCAGACAGCCGTATGAAGATATTTTGGTGCAAGTCGCGTGGGCGAGTCGCTGGCCGCGCAGAACCAAATAAATACACCACTGCACACGCATTATGGGCACAGAAACGGGAAGCAAGATTAACTTTCTCAGTGTGCCGTATGAGCTCCGAAAGCAGCTTTCAATAGATTGAATGGGGCACCATGTTTGAATACCTCATCCATTGTTTAATACATCCATGGTGACTAATCACCTGTGGAGTATAGCTGGAAGCAAAGAATTTAGCAATCCTAGCCAGCTTTACGGACCAAAGACCACGTTCAATAATTTACCAGATGAGAACTGCGGGCCTCACTTAAAGTAAGCAGAATGGGCGAGAAAAGTACAACAAAGTCAGAGAAACCTTCATTAGGCTCATGTGTGCGGCTTCAAGTTGACTCTGAAGGCACAATCCTAGCCAATTACTGCATCCCACAACTTGTGCTCAGGGCAATGGGTAGCCCTCTCTGTTCTTTACTTATTAATCCCTGCCCGGCCTGCTGTATGGTGTCCTGATTGACTGTTCACTGTGAAAAATTCATGTCATCTCATTGTCTTCCTCTGTCTTGCTCACCTTCCTCGTAACCGTTGCCGACCAGTTAACTGAGTTTTCCCGTCTTCTGAGTGGTAATTTAGACGGGTGTGCATGCTCCGCTGCTCCCTGTGGGCTATTGAGGCTGAGCCATGTGAAACAAAGCTTTAAAGTTGCCACTGAATAATGTAGCCGTGTTGGTGTATGCTATATGACACGTGTGCTGGGGTGCAACTTTGAAGATTTCACAGGTGCCGCTAATGGTTAAAGCAGAACTTTTCTTCCTCTAAAAGAAGGTTTTCAGAGTAAACACACAAATTGCAGAGTAATTTTCAGGAAGAGAAACTGTAGTGCACCGTGTACAATGCTGAAACATGTCAGTGTACCTATGTTTGTTTGTTTTTGATTCATTTGTTGGTTCATTTTGCTCATTTGCAAACTCACAACAAACAAGCATATGCACGCATTCAATCATGCATGCACACGTGTAATTTGTGTCAAGAGAGGTTTGGTATGAAAAGGGTTAACACACTATTTTCTAGCTCTTATCGGTGCTTGTAAAAGGATAAGGAGAGGAAAAGTGAGAGATAGAGGGAGGGGGAGCGAGAAAATGCCATTTGGGGGGAGAGCCAAGTGGGTCTGCTAAACGAGTGGATTCTTATGCAAATACATGCTAATTTATGCGCACAAGGCAGTGGCAGCGCCCGAGGCTGCTTTGATTGGCAGTTGCAGGTCTGTGTGTGCTGAGGAGGGACGCTTGGCTCCGGGTGCTTCTGTAAAGTTGGGCACGACTGCCTCTCCATGTTCTACATGCTCTGGATCCACCGACTGCGCACGTCTGTAGCCTAGCCTCTCCACCGGACTAGTCCCAGCAACCAGCAGGGCTCCCATCCAAAAAACTCTCCACACACCAAGAGCTCAGCTCAGCCAGCTTCAATTCCTCCATGGCTGGAAGCAGCCAGGGCATCATTATAAAATCAATGCCCCAGCTTCATCTTGCCTGACTGTGTGTGTGTGTGTGTGTGTGAGCAGGAGGGGCAGTGTTCTGGGCTTGTTTGTGTTGATTCTAGGGGGTGTTTGTGAGTGGCAGAACAGCAGAGGCGCCGATGCAATGCTCTCCATGCTCACTAATGGGCTGACAGAGAGGCTCTAGGTCAGGGCCTCCCATTACTTCAGGAGACAAACTGGCTAAATGAATAGGAACCTGCACCTAGCTACCACCCAGAGGAAATGTAAATGTCATTTGTTTCTGTGGCAAGGGGTTGTCATGCAGAGCAGTGGTACATCTTGATAATGTAAACATAAATTCCTGAATACGTTGATGCCAGAGTAATTGGGTGGCTGTTATTTATCAATTTTTTGGCAGTTTTTTGTATTTGCAAGGCAGGAGGAAGAAAAACAAATTTAGCCGGGCGAGGATGAAGCCATTACTCTGTCTATTACTCATTCACACAGGCCCCCAGGCCAATAGGAAAACACTTGGAAATCACCAACATAAAATAGAATATGTTCCCTAAAAATATAGTGCATTTTATGCTACCTCATAAATATACTCGTTGTGATGAGGTTTCTTGGAATGAAACAATGGAGCCATTTTCCCTATTCTTCTACAATAATATATATGTATATAATATTTATATATATATGTATCTCATTCTGATGTGCAGCCATGCTTGTCCCATAGAGGCACTCACACACATGCACCACATGTTTTTGTACCCACATGACCAGCAACCCCCACACACCCTCCCACCCGCCGCTTTTCACACATGCCAAAGCAGAATGGGTATTTTTAAGGTCTGCAATTATACCCTCTGCAGAGTGTAGGCAGCAAAATTACTTGGTTGGCACCCCCAGCACCCCAATCCCACACTCCCCGTGCACCCTATCTCGATGGGAAATAAAGCAAAACCATTTAGACAGATCTGGAACAAACACATCCAAACCTTTTGTTTGTCACACCTGGGGACCACAAATGGATTCTCATCATACAGTAGATTGAAAATTTATGCTTATTTACACCCGCATCCCTCTCTTTCCAAATATTACAGTCATTTCGCCAGCCATGAAGTGGCCCTGTATCTGCCCATGTTGTCCCCACTCAACTAATCTCCCCTCTCCAGCTTTTGATGACACCAGAGACACAATGTGATGTTCCCTCATCACCGTCGTCACACGTCGCCCGGCGTTGGCTTTTTGAAATAGCGCACGCGCCCATATGCATATTTCATCCCTCCCCTCCGTCACTGTAGAAGCAATGAATAATACATCTTTTATTATATTATTGCAAGAGATTTGTAACACTTGAAACAGAATGCAATATGCAGTTTATCTCCATGCATGGCAAACACAAGGTGCTTCCGTGGTGTCTGTCTGTGTCACCAGGCGAGAGGGGAAGAAAAGAGGAGAACAGAGGAAACAAGCTTGTGTGACTCCTGACAGTCCATCAGCCTCCCGGGGCAATTACTCTCCCGGCTGAGGGTTTGGATGCCGAGGCTGGTGACGGCCTTCATGGCTGTCTACACACTTAAACAAAGGATATGTCATTACTAACGTGTCTATGTGCTTTGTGTTACTTTTCAACACGGCACATGTTAATAGCGGCTTGTGTTGGTGTACATTTGGTATTAACATCAGTGGCCAAAAACCTCGTAAGCTGTTGTGACAATTTGGCTGTTACACGAGCCATATCACTCACATATCACTGTGCAACATCTTGTCTATGCAACATGTTGTCTATAGTCATACACAACAGCAAAACATCAGAAGATACTAGGACATGGCAGCGGCCTTAGTAGCTTCATTAAATGTATGAGATATCATAGTTGAAAAAGTTTGCGCTCCATGCTCTTGCAGGCTTTTTTGTTCAATTCACTAACCTTTCAGGACCTGGAAATTATTACATTCATTTCCCATATTCTGCAGACCTGTGTAGAAAATCTGGCATTATTAAAATCCACCCTTAATCATCAAGCGCCTTTGTTTTGCTGCCATAACTGTGGTCCATTTTGAAATTTAATTTCCTGAAGTAGAGGGTCGAGAGCTGATGCCATTTTAAATGGAATAATTGAAGTGTTTTGTTTTGGGTTTTTTTTTTTTCTCTCCGCGTGTGTGAGCGGCGAGGTTTGTCGTCTGTCTGCCTTGTCCTCTTAGAGATGGAAGGGTGAAAGCATGCTGAAGGCCTGCAGAAAGCCCTCCAGCCTCTATTGTTTAATTTGACGAGGAGGCGTGAGGTGAGCTGGAAGAGGAAATACGTCTCGCTGTTGCTGTATACCACTTGAGAGCTCATTCACTGCCCGGGGCTATTGACCACACCATGTCAGGTTCTTTGCTAGAAATGCGTCCCCACACAACACTTAAATTGCATTTGGACCTTGGCTGGGGTGAGCAAATGCCTGGCCAGAAATCAATGGGAGGATACAAGCCTCGGTGGACACGGGAAGGCATTAGCTTTCATTCCAGCTATTGATGAATGCCAGGTACATTTCATCAAACTACTGTAGCTCACTGAGGTTTTGTTGACTGTACTCATGCGGAATTTGAGATAGGGCAGTTGCTTAGAGGGACTTTACTTACATGAAAGGTGAGACATTTATTGTCAAAAGTTGGGATGTGACTCCACAGTTTTTCTTCCCATAGTGAGGAGCTGCCAGGTCTGCACACATCTTGGGGAGATGGGTTAAATGTTTAAAAACGAATAAGTAGATGGATAAATAAACATTGTATCCCAGCTTTGCTTCGCTGATCTGTGACTAACTGGATAGCCATTAAAGTTTAAAAACCTCAGAGTGTGAAACAGACTGGAACACATTGAGCTTCGGCTCAGCATAATAGATTTTCATTTCCTTAATCAACTTCCTTATTCATCCCTTTTTTTCCCAAGGAATTAATATAGATCACTGTAAATGGGAGCCAAATACGTGAGTGGCAGCATGTGGGGAGCAGGCTCAGTGGAGGAGAGCAGGCTTTTCTCCTTCACCAGGAGCAGCATCTGTTGCTCCCCTGCTCCAACGCTAGTTACAGATAGCTGCCATTATTTACGCCTGATAAGATTCTATCCAATTTTCCAATCCACACTGTTCACAGAGACGCGGACAGCACAAGCGCTTAACAAGGAAGTATCACAGTGAGGCTTGTCAGTCGGCACATGTGCTTTCGGATTCAGCATTGGCAGAAACAAATATGAAAACGATTTGTTGCTATGTAACGCATGCAAGTGAATGACTCCTATTTGTTTCGGTGAAGGCAAATGGCGGCTCACGGACAGAAAGGGAGACGGGTACAGACGCACACCTGTGCGTACACAGAGACTCACTCGCCACGTATAATAACTTAAATAACCTTCAAATTCTAATAGTGGTGGCTGGCCCAATAAGATACACTCCAAATTAGTGCACTGCTTAGTCACTGTTAGCATCATTCAGGAGAGGCCTGCAAACTGAAGCATCCCAGTAAAGACACAATATGTACACTGAGATAAGGATTACACAAAGCTCTGAGGATGAAATTCTCTCCTCACCATACAGCAGCCCCCCCTCACAGAGACACCAGAGCCACCAGAGCCACATATTATGTACACCTCTGCCTAAATACTGTGCCTAAACCTCAGATGAATCCTTGGAAAGTTTGATGTGCCAGCTTCCAGCTCCAGGCTAGGTGGGCGAGTGTTATTTTCAAGTGAAATAATGCACTGTGAATATTCTGTGCAAGTGACTTTTTTGTGGATTTTGGAAATCATATTCTCTCTCTGACTTCAGGGACTTCACAGAAAGGGGATTTATTTATGTCTGTGTGTGTGAATGTAGTGTGTGTGTGTGTGTGTGTCTATGACGGTGTGTAAAAAGACAAGAACCAAGAAAGAAATGACAAAAAAACACTGCAGAGAGAGGAAGTGACAACGAAACAAAAGAACAAGAAAAGACCAAGACAGAAAAGGAGAAAGTGACAAAGGCAACAAGAATAAAATGAGGCGACAGAGAGAAAGAGAGAAATATAAAAAAAAACAAAAAAAAACGAGGCATGTCGAAAGTAAAATAATAGAGGAAAAGAGAGGGAAAAAAGGGAGAGAAGGGAGGACACACAGTACCAGACAGAGAGAGAAAAACTTTAAGGGGGATTGTCTTTGGCAACAAAAACGATCCCTCTATGATTGCAGTTCTCTTTGCAAATAACATATAGCGTCAGTTTTAGCCTGCTCCAAGTACCAGATGGATGTTTTTTTCCCACATAAGGACAATTCAGATGCCAGAAGAGGGGAAAAAAGACAGTAAATTGTCAACTGTAAAGAAATAAGTTGACTTTTCAAACGCTCTAAACTGTCAAATGTCAACCCATCAGACTGCGAGGAGATTAAAACAAAACAAATATTTGGCTTTTAGAGGTAGAGATTCGGATGCGTATCGCGGCACTGTCATCCATCAGTATCGCCTGAAGAGATGTCAACAAAATCTTCCACTTGGATCACACCTTCAGTGCCCCCACAACTTACTTGCTTGCTAATGCAGTTGCCCTTTGCATCGCAGGCACCTAGACTTTGCTGTGAGTAGCTGAGAAAACGCGAGCCCCCACCCATCTGTGACTGGCCTTTTAATACCCGCTCACCGTTTGCTAAAAGGAAGTGATGATCCAAGGTGTGCACGCAACTAATTTATTGCTCAAAAAGTCCACACGCAAACGAGGGGAAAAGAAAAATGAGTACTTATTTTTTTTCTCTACCACACTCCTTTGTGAAGTCAAGAGAGAGAAAAAGAGTATGTATGAAGTTGTGACATTTTCTTGTCTTTCCATATGCCTGTCACTGTCCGCTGTCTCCTGTGCACGTCACTGCAATAAGAACAAAACACTCACACAAACACACACTACGCATCCCTCCCCTTTTGCCAGAGGATAACCCTGTGATGTTATACCCTTGCAGGGTGCAGCATCTATAAGCTCCTTTTTTGTCTATTGAAGAAAAGCGTTCCACTCTGGTAGATTACGGTCAGGGGCGATTAAGATCTTTGCCTCACTGAAGCAGAGAAAAGAGAAAAAAGGGACGTGCTCTGTGTAACCTAAAAAAAGAAGACAGAGGAGATAAAACAGATGAAATCCTTCCTTCACTCCAGAGCCCCGGGCTGCTCAGTGGGCGTGGCGATCCCAATGCATGAGCAGCATCATTGGCTTCTCTCTCTTTGAATGTCTCCGTCTCTCTCCTTGTCTCTTTTTTGTAACTCTCTCCCAGCTGAATCTCCTAGTCTCCCTTCTCACCTTACTGCTCTCAAAAGAAGAATTTCCCTTGTGTGTCTGTCCTCAACTCTGATCACAGTCTACAGTCAGAGTTTTATCAGTGCACAGTGGCATCAAATGGTACATCTCGTGATGCTGGATGCTTGAGAGTTTTGGAGATGTAATATGAACTCAGTCCGCTGCCACACTGTTGTAAGTCAGTCTGGGTAAGTGGATCGGCAATTTGCCTAAAATGTATTTTATTTGAAAATGTATCTTGACCACAGATTTTATTAAAGTAGAAGTATAGAAGCAGAAACTCAGACCCAATCAGTGATTTTTGGCTTTTGTTTTTTCCGCACATTGCTGTTATCAGCCCTATTAAGTACAAAAGGAAGAAGCACTAGCTATCTCGCTATCACATTGTGATCACTTAGTTTATTACCTAGACCTGGAACTTCAACGCGTCTTATATTAAAAACCAGATGAACCAGTGAATGCCTTCGGATTAAACCTTGGATTTTACAAGGATTTTACATCAGTTGTCAGCAAAACATGCAGACATTGATGGAGATGTAGTCCCATGAGTGAGGAGCAACTGCTAATGTTTTTAAGCTAAGGCCAACATTAAGATAAGAAGTACAGCCCTCCCTGTGTAAGAAAATGTCTCTTTGCTGATTTCATTGATCAAGAACCGTTGAGACCCCGCTGCAGCTGCAGTGACTGATTTAAGTTATCTGACGACTGAATGTCAATTATTTCAAGTCGTGAGCCTCATCAAGTGATGGAATCAGCTGCTTTGCTGTCACAGCAAATTCCCCACCAACATCAAAAGAGAATGAGTCTTTTAACAAGCTCATCATCTCGTTGGGGGATGCTCAAATTTTCAAATCAAGAGGCAGTTGATTTTCAGCCCCTCCTTAAAAGCCCATCATCACTATTTTGAAATGCAATGAGTTTTTTTCGAGTCCCATGATACTTTTATCCCTGCCTTGTAATTTCTTGTTAAGTTGATTCAAATGATGAAACGTGTCACTCAAAAAAACTAACTCTGACCATAAATAGTGCACATCATACAGCATGAGCAACAGGAACGGCAGCTTTGGTGCCTTGCTCTGCTTTCGGTGCTCGATAATTATGATGGAAAGCTCAAACCACTTTAAGCTAAGCTGCCTAATGTCGTTATGGGTAAGGAAATCATTCTGCTCGGCTGACATGTCACTGGTAAAGAGTCGAAGCTGCAAACCACAAGTACTACTGAATGAAGTTTATAACTCGCCATAGCAGGGTCAGTCGTGTTTTGAACCGCCATTGTAAGAGCACTGTCTATTGCCATTATTTTGAAAATTATTTCACCAGTTGTATGTCCATATAAGGAGAATTTACTGTTGACCAGCAGAGTCCTCCTTATCAGAGACCTTTCCTTGGGCACCTGTACTTCCTCTCCTCGACAGCCCATGTGACCCTCACTGTTCCATCATTCACCGATATACCTCTCCTTTTGTGTTCCTCACTTAAGTTAAAAATGTTTCCTCGTGTTAAGCCTTGGAGGTGGATGAATGAAATTTCAAGACATTTAACAAACAATCCCCCAACTTATCTCAGACAAGGTGGGAAAGTCACCAACTGCCAAGCCAGTCGTTGTACACTTTGACTGTGAACGGTCGGTTTGTGTTTCATCATCATCTGTAGGTTCTGTATTGTAAAACCTTGGTGAATTTGAGTACAAATCAGCCACTGTGTGCTGGTAGTATTCCTTACCAGTATCAGACAAGGAACATCTTCTGGTTTAAAAAGTTCAAATCTACTGAGTCCCCTTTCTCAAAGCTCTGTTGCTTTAGTGCTGGCCTACATAGAGGCAGAGTTTTGGTAGGCATTACATCTTCCAGGCACGTTCTTGAAGAGAGGGAGAGATGGCAAGATAAAAGGTCTTTTTGTGGCTCCCACCCTCTGCTTGCCTCTCGTGCCCACGCTGCAAAAAATAATCCTATTAACAATTCAATTTAACTGGGGTTCTGTGTTTAAAAAAAAAAAAAATCGGCGCTGGTTATTTTCCCATTGAGTGTGTTTCAATTGTTTACCAATTAGTTTAATTTCATTGCAAGAACTTGCAGGAGCTCATATTGTTACATTTTGAAATGTGGCAGGATAATGTCAGCTTAGTCAGAGAAAAGAAGTTGGATTGCATTGGAATCAAGTCAGATCATCTCGCAACAATGGTGGTTTTTCTCTCAAATTTAAGGAAAATTAGATTCTAAACCAATAGAAGATTAAATGGCTTGTAAAAGAAAAAAAAACAAAAACAAACACTGCCTGTTTCTGGTGCCTACACCCTCTTTGCTGCTCTCAACCCAAGCAGGGAACCGGCCATATGGCAAAGCATCCCCTCACTCCCGCATGCTCTCTGTCCCACCTCCCGTATCCACTCTTCTCCAACCACACACACACACACACACACTCATGCATACAAGGCAAGAGTAGAGTGAACCATGGGGATGCTATGGGTCCCGGTACAATAGGGCATAGCAGGGTGGGTGACCAGAGCAGATGTCTCTCCCTTTCCCTCTATCCCTCTCTTGCCCAACCCTCCCGGCGGTGTCCGGTGTCAGCCCATGCCAGGGCACTAGTCCGGGCACCGGGGTGCTCCGCCTTGACTAAAATGTATTCATACAGAAGTTGTCCGTGGAGATTAAGCATCTCCGCGTCGTCGGCAGGACGGGGTCAAAGTTGGCTGGTAACGAGGAGCGGCGGCACAAGCACAGGGCAGACAATAAATCTTTGCTGTGTGCCAGCAGACCCGTGGACCTACAACTCACTGAATGCTTTGTTTTTTAAATGAGCTGAGTTGACCTTAGTGGTGCATTAATGCACATTTCAGATGCAAAGACATTCTTGTAGCCAGCAAAAAAAAAAAAGCAAAGAAAAGAAAAGAAAAAAAAACACTGCTCCTGGCTATATAAAAGGGAAAATAGAGAGAGAGAGAGAGAGAGAGAGAGAGAGTGAGAGAGAGTTTACTGTTATGACTGTTCACCTTTTTACCCTGGCTGCAGAATTAATTTCAGCATTTGAATGGTAACGCTGATGTTTGGCTGAAAGATACTGCCAGTGCAATGATCCTCAATAAAGAGCTATGAGCGCTTTACATGGAAAGAGACATTTGCCATTTGCAGTGGGAGGCCCATTGGATCACTTGCTGAGGGCTTAGAGAGGAAAAAAACACTGGGGCTTTCATAGGAAGCTGATAGAATAGTCTCAGCACATAAAAGCTCTGTCATACCAGGGCAGAAAAAAACACTATTCTCTGTACTCAGATTATGGGTTGTTTATGCTCCATTTGGAATTCAAATGGTATTTCACACTGACAAAGAAACAAAGCTGCTGAGATAAAGGCAGCTGGTGTGAGAGTTGTCATAGTGGCAGTGATGTTGCTAATGTCTACAGCAGGTCCAGCCGTCATGGGCAGATGGCTGCTGCACAGAAAACCCAGCATGAGCGCCGAGCACAGCGCCCCCTTCAGGCAAAGCTCCGTTCATGCAGTTCCACCACAGAAGTTCAGACAGAGTGAGAAACTGTTGGCCAGGCTAAGCCAAGCTGTCGTTCTGTGATTAGCGGCTTATGACTGACAGTGATATAATTTACTCAACCGTGGCACATCCTACTCCAGCACCACCCACCGCCCATCTTGGCCACCTCTGAGATGAATGTCCATCCTTCGACCAGCCGCTCTTATACAGCCTCATCAGGGCTCCCTTGAAAGGCCGGGCGCTCATATATATAGCCCTGCGAAACAGAATGCCAAGATGAACCAAAGGATGGAGGGGACACCAAAAGAGCACTATCTGAGGCCAGATTAGCCATTATTTGCCACACAAACCCTCATGATGCGAGGCCAAGGTCAGACAAGCAGTCGGGCACAGCTGGGTGCAAAGACTGAGGCAACCCGGCGGCAAATGGCCAGCCTTTGATCAGGCGTGTCATTTCTGTCACGAAGGTGACCCACACGATCAGACAACATCGACTCACCAGAGCCTGCGGCTGTGGCAACGAATAATAGCTAACTTCCGTACTCTCTTTCCACCCTTCCAAGTAAAGCCGGAGGAAATCTTTATTCCGCGGCCATGTCAGCCTCACAACATGAGGTCACACCCTGAGAGAGATCTGCTGTTTTTGTGTCTTACCAAAGCCTGTTTTACTACATTGTCTTCTGTTTCATACCCTAACCTCTGCTTTATGGGGGCTCATCACAGAGACAGACAGAAACAAAGTGAAAGACAGAGGGAGCTGAGAGAGCGGGAGTGGTGGTGGTGGTGGTGGTGGGGGGGCAGCAGAGAGAAGCCTGGCAGCAGTGCCAGCCACACTAACGGTGCCCCCTGCAGTAGACTGGCAAACATCCCCATGATCCCATGTACCACAGTCCCTTCTCCTCCTTTTTAACTATAGGAAGTCGGACTGACACTCAAGTTAATTAAGATTTTAATCCAGGGTGAGAGTGTCAGTGGAATACCACACAACAAAGACAAACTCGGGACTACCCAGACGGGAATGAAAACGGAAAAGGAGATTTGGATATGCACTATACAACATGACAATATTCGCCGCTCCCCCCAGAGGTCAGACGAAATCGGTCACTTTGTAGAGTGATCAAAAGTGCTCGAAATCTACGTCCATTTTGCCGGGCTAAGGGCTCAGTTCAGTGCCATCTACAGCTGAAATGATGAGTTCATTTCCAAACACAAAATGCATAATCAAAAGCCATGTCTGATGTTGTAAACATGAGGAAACAAATTACCCACGATGGTAGGGAAGCGACAATCCATGACTGACTAGAGGAAAAGGAGGATGAAATTGACTTGGAGACATTTGAATGCCTCTACTTCTTAAAAATTCTCTCGCAACTCAACTTCAAAATAGGACAGCTTGCTACAGTTGACGTGTTTGGAGATGAAATATGAGCTCGCACAAAGGCTGATTCATTCCTCATGTTTTTCCACTTAGTCCCGAATCAGACTTGAGAACCTTTCTCTATCAATGTGCCCCGGGGTTCAGTATAGCCAAGAGTAAGACCTTCTGGGAAATGTAGTTGGAGTGAAAATGCGAGCAAACCTTCCCACCGGCCTGATATCAGATCAGGCGGCAGGCTGCAGGAGAGGCAGGGGCCTATCCCATATTAGGAGGGTTCACCTACGTGGCAGGGTGTGTATGGTGGAATAAGTGGGACAACTCCCAGCAGGCTGTGAGAGCACTGCCCAATAAATGATAAAAGAGCAGGACTAGTCCCCATGCTGCCTTATTGAAGTTTACCTTTGTACATTTACCCTCAATCCCAATTTGCCCTCGCTGCATTTTTTTAACTCATACCATCTCTCCTCCATAAGTCTGGGGACCATCAGACACATCCACTGTTCTACCTGACTGGCCTTTGTCACAGCGAAGATAAAGGAGATCAAACCGAGCTGCAGGATACCTAACAACTATCCAGGAGCTGGTGTTGATAGAAAAGCTACTGCATTTCCCAGAAGTATTTGGGTTGTTTTAGGCACAAGATTAAGTTCTTAACATGCTTTGGGGTCTTATAGTTTTCTGAATCTCTTTAGACAAAGGCTGAGCGATATGATGTTTGGTTAAAAAAAAAAAAAATTATTATTTGAGCCACGCACACATTTTCGAAGTATTTGAGAGGAGAGACGTGAGAAATTGATGCCCAAGTTTCCCCTTTGGAGGGCTGTTTGAGCTGAAGCCCCCTAAGTGCTGCTACACAGGCCCTTAACCCAAGATGAAAGGAACCATACTCTCTTTAATTACTGTGGATCACCTAATTTTCCTAAGAGTGACATAGTTTCTTGCCTATGTAAGAAATTTTCATTTTGCACTGATGAGCGAAAAGTTTAATTATACTGTATTAAGCTATTTATTCCCCCCTTGACTTGTCCATGAATGGGTGTAAGCAGCCATGCGATTGGGTGAAATCATTTTTTGTTTGTTTTGAACCCTCTGTGCAGGATATTACAGTGCAGAAACTAAATTAAAATGAATGTCAGTGATGAGATATAAAGCAAACAAACTTAACAGTATACATGCTCTAATTTACCTGTTATCGAAGGAGATTAAGCATTGTGCATCACTTCCTGTCTTTTTCATGATTCAACTAACCCCTGGAAATATTTGCAATCATAAAATTGCGATATTCTGTGGTGCCACAAACAACAAAAAAGACAAACAATAGTCTTGTTTTGTTGTATCCGGACAATAATTGAAACAATTAATATTGATAAGCTAACTAATATTTAAAAAAATCAATGCACTGATATTCAAGCTTGCATCTGCCATCTGTAAAAATGAATTATAAGCTCATATACCCTGTAATTCAATTAAGTTTTTTTCCTGTAAAAAAGAAAAATGCAAGATATGTTTAAATTTGCTGCAGAACATGGGAAATGAGCAAACTCACTACAACTCAGTGTAAATGTAAGTACACATTCCCTCTGCTTCATTAGACCTGAACAGACATAAGCCTGATAATACTGTGACCCACTCGGCTGACCTGAAAAACTCTAATCATATTTGCAGTGATTCCCAAACATAAGCACTTAAACTTTACTCGGATATGCAAATATGATTTCATACCAGCGCCTACAAGACAAACTCTCAGTGATGTGTTTTTTGCTGTTCCAGCCAGCTCAATACCTTTCCACTTAATATGCTGCCAAGTTAATCAACGTTGGTTGAAATCCGAGAGATCACAGGCACTTTAGCTGCTGACGCGCCAGGCGTTCCTCAAAGGCAACGGCTGATGGATCTCCTGTGTTCATTATGGAGAGAAAGAGTTCTCTTTAATCAGCCTGGGAGTCACTTATCATAAGGACGCCTTGTCACACGCACACACACACAACCTGCGCACCAAAACCCACACGGATGAACCTTCATGGAGAAAAGTACACGTGGAAATACATCAGGATGCCTAACCACTCACGCACATACAGTAGGTTATCAAGACACGTCCATCCAGGCACACAATGGAGCCGGAGTGGCCCACTATGATCACAGAGCACAGATGTAAGGATGCAGGATATGTATCACAAACTGTCGGGTATACACTCCCAACCATTAATACAGATCAGCAGAGGAGGAAGGATATATGTGGACAGATCTTACAGGACCTTATATGGACAGACTTAATTACAGCAGTGTACACACACTCACTCACTCACACACACAGATAAGTACAACAAGTTAGCCACCATTCTTGTTCCCAATGTGACAGGCTAAAAAAAAATGTGATCTTGTGGCAGACCATGTTTAAGACTGAATAAATATTTGGGGTTTTGTGTTCAAATGCTTGTCTGGGGGATGTAGGTAAATATGTGCATTTGTAGATTTGGGTCTATACTGTGTCACTGTGTGTAAGTGCGTGTCTGTTTAGGTGACTGCACGGGTGTTTGTGGTGCGTTTGTGTTCCTGTGTGTGTGCGTGTGTGTATGCCAATCTCTTTGGATTGTGGACAGGCGTACACTGATTTAATCACTCCCCAGGCAGAGTGTGGGGGAGGCAGATGAGGCTGTGAGGCAGATAGGAACAGACAAACGCGACAAGCCGAAAGAAGGAGAGGGAGCGTGCTCGCCCCGCGGTCCGGCTCTGCTGCACAATAAATACAGACTTGCACATGTACCACACTAAAGGTACACCTACATAAATACATCTCCGCATCCATGTCAACATTACATACATATTGCAGATTAATACGAAAGCACAAAACCAAAGTGTATGTGTGTATACATGGCTGCATGTCAAGTTAGGTGTGTGTCTTTGTGTGCACATGGATGTGGTTTATTACATGTAACCTTGGCTTTGTGTTTGAGTGTGGATGTGTGTCTTTGTGCAGGCAGGATGCACGCACTGTGTACATTTAGTCCCAGCCAGAGGTCACTAATGGAGAACAGGGTGGTAATGGGCCTGGCAGTTCAGGTTGTTCTGTAATCTCATCACGCTTAACTCAATAAGGTAAAGGTCAGTCTGCCCCCCCGGTAGACGCCCTGTCCCTGCTTTGACCTGCTGAGAGACAGAAGGCATGGCACCGCAACCTCAGGGCCTCTGATGGAGGCTACATCAAGACTTATTCAGTTACAAACTCCCCTCGAAGCTTTGCCTCTTTCCCCCGGCTTCAAAGCTCTGCAGCCCTGAATGGCAACAACAGGTTAATGAAATTTGGTACCAATTAATCGTGTAACATGGTGCATATAGTACAGCACACTGTTATGGGTTCATGGGCAGTTATTATAATTAAAAACAAATAAATAAACAGCAAAGGGAACACAAGCAAATATCAGATGCTGGTGAGTTTAATCTTCTCTCTTGTGCTTATTTATGGGAGGCAGAGATATTCACTTATTCTGCAAAGATACATTTTCATTGACACTCATTGCACACAGATGACCTTATCTGTTTCATCGTATGGCTGGTTAATTCATATGGCTTTGTTCTTATTGGCCGTCTATATGCACTGCTGAGAAAAACAAACCTTTAAAAGGAGTTTCTTTCTTTTTTCTTTGCTTAAATAATCTTTTTTTTTTCAAGAGATTTTGCAGATTTTTTTATCTTTTGCGTAGCCACTAAAGTTGTGCCTGTTTGTGTTTGCAAGGTTTAAAGATGCAGACAAGAGTGAACAACTTGTTCTGAGAACTTCAGAAATGCCAAAAGACTGTTTGTGCATTTTCCTTGTTCTGTTTCCCACCACACGTCACATCAACACTGTTTTCTCGCTGTGCTCTCTTTCTCTCTACTATAGATTCGATATAGCCTGTGAAACATAAAATAGACTTCTAAAACTGCTTTGCACAATAACAGATTTTACTAAAAGTTTGTTCCATATGACACAGATCTGATGATAACTGTACAATTACAAAAAAAACACTATGTGACATCAATGAAAATTGATTATTCTTTCTGCTTCTCACACCAACTACCTTTCTCTCTGGCAGCAGTGAGTGGGGTTGGTAACGGTGTTGACAGAATCAGATCATGTGATCAATCAGAGCAGAGCGGTGATAATGAGGACCGACGGGTGAAAGACTACACACATACAAATACACACACACGTAGAGGAAACCCGGGACTAACGGCAGTAATTAATTCAGAACTTTCTGTAGAACACACACACACACCACAAAACGGTTAAAAACAGGAGTAACTAGAAGGTAACAGCTGTGAAAATATGTCATTTTCCTCAGGAGTCATGTCTGTGAGTCGCAGGTGTCTGACATGGCAGGCTTGCAGGAGGGGGAAGGAGCTTAAAGAGTGACCTGGGAGTCTCCCAGTGAAATGCCTCTAATCAGCCCCGGGGGATAACATCCTCTCTGGGCTCTGGCTGAGCTGGGAGCCGGGGGCAGGCACACGGCAAGTCTGACAGACTCTCTTTCCGAGAGATCAATACCCAGACTCCTTTTAAAGTGCGACATGTTGAGAAGCAGACAAGGAATTCTACTTCTGAATTCCCAGGGAGGAGAGTTTTTTTTTTCTTCTTCTTTTCTTTTCTTTTTTTTAATGTGATTTTCTGGTGAAATTGCCTGACATATAGTAGGTGTGTGAACATCAGTATGTGGTTATGGGCTTTGTGTTGCTTTGGATTACATCAGCCTTATCTTCATTAGGGAGTGTGAATGGGAGGGACCGTGCATGTTCAATATGTGTACAAATAATGTGACTCGTGTGGCATTGCTTGAGTCGAATATTCAGCAAACCAGCGTGCGTGGTGTTGAGTCGTAAAAGTTGCTGCGTGAACAGTACCTATATAATTTCCTATACAGATTTAATGCATTTCAAACTATTTTTGTCTCCTTACAGCACATTTATTTTACTTTTCAACTGTCAGTAATGAAATGCTCCTTTATGTGCTGTGTCATACGTTATTTATCTATTATGTATATAATGTATACGTATATGTAATATGTGTAATTACTCTTTTTTGTTTAGTACTGTTGCTGCACTGTCCCTAGCTTAAGAAATCTCTACCTGCCATCTACCAGAAATTCATCCCCTCTGATAATTGGTCAGTTTGGTGTTTTGGACTTCACTTCCCCATGATCACGTTAAAATAGCGATGGCAGTACTTTGTCACACTACTGACAGCAGTTCCCAAAACCCCAAACAAACAAGAACAGTCTGTCCCACTGAGACCCGGGGAACAACTACAAATAACACAACAACAGCATTTCAGCCAGCGCCTTAGAGCGACCGTGCGTACAGAGGGGGTATTATCTGCATTACATGTGTGTATTAAAAATGACTGAAGGATTGTTGAGCTACCTTGATACTGCAAATATATGATAGTCAATAGCAGCAGCTTGGTCAGCTTATAATAGGAATAAAGACAAAATCAGTGCTGACCGTAGCCCAGCATTAATACACAATAATACAACCAAATACTTCCTCTGCATCTTTCATAAGTTATTCAGATGTTTTTCCAAGTTTTAGCTCAGCGACGTCTGCATTACATTTAGCATGCTTGCTTGCTTCATATTATCATTGATAATTTTGTCATTTATATTTTCTGTTTGAATTTGGTCTCTTTGGGGCTGCATTTTTCTTTGTCACTTCGTCATGATAGCTATTGCTGGTCACATACCTGGTAGTCCATCTTCTTATTTCCCTAATAAAGCACTGCTGCTGTTTCTGTAGCTGGGAACCATATCAGCTCCTGGCTGGCAGAGAGTTGTTACTGTTAAACGCTAACTGGGACTGGGTGTTTGGAGCAGCAAATGCAAGCTTTCATTAACCTATTATACAGAATGTTTCATTGCTAATGTATGTTTTAATTATATTGACAATAAGCAGACATTTATGTGTCTGTAATTTTAATTAAATATGCAAAAAGTGGACCCTAGGTCTGATTTTTGCAATATCATTGCAAGAATTCAATACTGTGATATTAAAAAGGCCATTAGGAGAATATAGTGTTCGGTGATCAGTAGTGGAAGAAATATCTTTTTTTACTTACGTAAAACCAGACTCCATTACAATTAAAAGTTTTGCATTCCAAACTATCCTTAAGTAAAAGTACATAAGTATTATCAGCTAAATGTACTTCAAAATAAAAGTACTTGTGCCACACAAAATTTGCCCCTATGAGTAATATATATTTATATTATTAGATTGTTAATACTGATGCAAAAACCATTAGGCTGTCAAGCTGTCGGAGGTGGCACTGGTTTTAACCACATTATTATATAGAGTTGGAAGTTTAGTCTAGTTGTCCTAGTTGTTCTCTGGGGTTGAGCCACCCCATAGGGTCATAGGTATTTAAATGAAACCATATGAAAAATTTAGAGAGGATAAATATGGTTGTTTGGTAGAAGTGCTAACAACTCATAGACATCTAAAAATGTGACACACATGTCACAGGCCAAAAAAAATACGAACCACTGGTTTAATTTTAAACAATATTTTGTATTTTTTAATTACAACATTTAACTATAACTAGTAACTATAGCTGTCCAATTATCGTAGTGGAGTAAAAAGTACCATTTCCTTATGGCACATAGGGAAGTAGAGGCATAAAGTAGCATAAATTGGAAATACTCAAGTAAAGTACAATTACCGCAAAACTGTATTAAAGCACAGTACTTGAGTAAATCTATTTTCCAATATGATTAATGAGCTAAAAAAAACAAAAAACAAAACACAGCTGGCTTTTCAGTGTGGATGTTTCAACATTCTGACACTCATATTTGTTTTCTTATGTGGCAAACAAGCAACACCCATCTGGCTCCCCATTGGGCAAACTGTAAAAAAGTCTTTGCCAATACTACCTGATCCCGGCCCGTGTGTTCCTCTGCATAACTATCTCTGCCATCCATCCCATCTGACATCTGGCACCGGCTGAGTGGGCACAGCTCAGCCCAGCTCGGCTCCATAGCTTTAGGGGAGGTCAGCGACTGGGGGCTGAGCACTGGGGCCGTCAGGGAGGTTGTTCTGCATACTGAGCAGCCTGATTAGGCAGAGGAGCACAGAGGGGCTCCAGCCCGAGAAGGCCAGTGGGGAGACAGGTGTGACGGCACACAGGCCTACAGCTTCCTGCCACCACTGACCAGGTAACCGATGACAACTCACAGACCATCCTCTCTTGCACAGAAGATGCATCAGGAAAAATTCTCTCTCTACTGCCATCAAGAAAAAAGCACAGTTAACATCCTGAGCTGAAAAACATTGATGGGATTAAGTTTTGTGAGAAAAATACTTTTTAGTCTGCACCAGATAGTCTCTATGATAATGCAAAAATGCATCTGTGGTTGTTTTATCTCTGCATGAGGCAAAATTGCAGAAGGCAAGAAAATATCTAAGAGTTAATGCATATATTTGCATATTAATAGACGGGCCAGCATGTTTTGCTTGTGAGTGATTTGTCTTCTGAAACACTGTCTATTCACCACTGTCCCATGGTAAGAGCAAATTGATAAAGATAATGAGCCCATGACAAGGCTGGCTCTCATCGAGCCCAGCACAGCTGACTGCCCAGAGCAATGCATCCCCTGCTCTGCCTCCACGGACGCGTTGCCAGTGTGACGGGTAATTTGCGTAATACCTCTCTATTCCACCTCACCCTACCACTCCGTCTAATCGCACCACCCCGCACCAAAAATCATCAGCGACTGCATGGAACATGCCCAGGTGCATTATGGTAACTGATGAGTGTTATCACGGTAAAAAATAAAATCAGAGACGTAAATCAGCCAATGATTGGGGAAAACGTTGCTGTGACACGGGCATAGGGTTTATGAGGCGTCCCTGACGTACACTGATTACTTTTGATTCTCTCTGCTGTGTCTTCTTTTCCCAATGAGGTGAGCAATGGGGGAGGAGGGTTGGGGATAACGGCTTGTATAGAATGGCTGATATGAAAAATAGGTGTGCGGGGGACAACTCAGTGGTTTTCTCACATCATTCCCCATGGCTCATTGTTGTTTGCACTTTGTCAGAAGAGCCTGTCATGGACAAGAATGCACGGAAACACACGCCAGTAGAGACGAACCTGTATGTTTAAACACAGCTATGTCTACCTGAACACCCACACGTCGGGCGAAAAAAGAGGGAGCACAACACTGCCAAGAGCAAGAGCTGGTGAAAAAGAGAGTGAGAGCAATAGAGGTAGAGGGGTCAGCCATCCGCTGAGATGATAATGAAAGAATAATAATAGAGTACAGGATGAAATTACTGAGCTTTACCCACAATATCTTCTCTCATTAGCTCCAGCACTAATGTTGCCGTTTATGCTTGTGTTCTACACCAGCTCCCCCTAATTAGGCGTGGGCTTCTAAAAATAAACAGCAAACTAAATAGTGGCGTGAAAGTACATGCAAATCTGTTGATGTACAGGAATAATGGTGGCGGGGTAGAGGAGGGGTGGGGTGGGGATTAGTGGTGCGCTGCAGACTAAAGTAATTGAGTTGGGTAGTGTTGACATCCAGGCGCAGTCAGAGTGCCCATGTTGTGGAACGTGCTGCATGCGTGTGTGCTACAAGCCTCAGCCGGCGTTTGTTTTGTGTGGCTGGTGTCATGGTAAAGGTGTTAGCTCTGGATAAAAGGCTGGAGAGGATGCACAGATACTAATCCCTGCGTTAGTTTGAAAGAGAGGAGCAGGGTGGAGTCTACCTCCTGTGAAACAGCAAGGACAATCTGTTGCAACACCTGAGCGGGGCACAGCACGGGCAGAGCGAGGGCACAGGGCCTGGCACGGCAAGGACGAGTAACTGTCAGCCATCAGTCAGATCCAAGATGGGAGAACAAACAACAAGAAAATGTTTTTTTAAAAAGGAGATTAAAAGTAATACTGCTGTTTCAATTCAGAGTCATGGGAGAATAAATCATATTCAAAAAGGCGGGAAACCTCATAGCCAGTCCAAACACAGAGTATCGACAGCTGCACATCTTTGGCCTGTTGGAAACCAGAGCACCCTGAGGTGCCTTTGCAAACACAATGGCGATTTACAAGTGCCACACTGAAAGGAACAGGGCACCTTCTTTCACCATGAGCTGACAGTGCCAACCACTGAGCCACTGTGCTGCCCTCCTCTGTAATTTTACTGAGATGAATTTACCATAACAAAGACTTTAGGCCCTCGCAGAACAAAATTCAAATTCAGTCGCTCTCAAATAAAATCCAATATAAATGAAAATGGGTAGAATGTTGACAGTTTTATGATATGTGGGAGATAAGGTAGAAAATACAGTGGCTTAGAGCAGTTTTCACAGCAAAGTGCCTGTTTAAGCACGACAGGGGCAAAGTAGGGCCAGGCTCATCTTGATAATTCCTTTCTTAGCCTTGTCACTCCAGCTTTACGACTTAAAGGAATTCCTTGATCTCTTGACATTGACTTGGTTATTTTTTCTTTGCCCGGCATTTATCATATGTTTTTCACCTTCACTGAAATTGAGTTTTTAGCATCAAATGTTTTCACAAACATTGCTGACTTATGCAGGATATAGATGTTTATACTTTGGGTCGCAGAGGGCAGATAGTACTTAATGTTTACACGTTTTCACACTATATTCTACTACAGTAACTGTCAGATATGACAATGCCATCAGATGTAGTACGCTATTTGCTACATTTAAACTTTTATCAACTATATTTTAAACTTTTATCAACTATATAATTTATAATATATCTAGAGATTGATTAGACTCACACATTTTGAGTTATCATGGTCACTATTGCGGAAAGCTCTGTAGTAAAAATAATCCAGGTACAATGCATGGAAGATTATACAGCTAAAACAATAAAAATGTGGCTTCTCTCTTCCTTCAAGGCTGTCCGGCATCCAAATAATGTCCCAATTTCGACATTATGGACATTTCGTTTTCATGCATAAAACGTTATGTCTAAATTCATCTAAAGTGTCTAGTGTTCAAAAATAGTCCATTTGTTTTCTGTCAGGCAGGGTGTTGAGGGGTTATGCAGATAAATATGTGAACACAGAAAAAAAAAGCTTGTGTTTTTACATCAGTTGCATTTATGAGAACTGATCCATAACCTCTGTATATGTGAAAAAGAATTATTATGTTCCTAGTCAGCTATTGTTTGGATGTCCACTTATGTTCTGCAGCACTAACAAGCCGTCAAACCTAGAAAAGAGAAAACTTTCACACTCAGTGTGACAAATATCTGCTGAGGACGAGAAGGCAACCAAAACCCAAAGTCTTGGTATTTCACTGTAAAGACAGACATGGCTAACTGGAATTACAGGGTGAAGATGAGTCTGTCACTTCTTTGCTTCTCTGGTACTTTAAGAGGCAGTTTGCTATGATTATAGCTCTAATCCAGTGTATTTTCTACCTTATCTGATGCACATCATCAAGCTGTCAACATCCCAACCAATTCTCATTTATATTAGATGTTATTTGAGAGCCATTGAGTTTGAATTTGTTCTCTGAGCAATGTCACCGGAGGACACCAAATCTTTGTTATGGTAATTACAGCTCAGTGACATTATGTAGATGAAACAAATGAATGGGCCAAAGTTTCAGCAGGCAAATCACATGGGAAAATGTTGTATTTTCTAGTTAGTAATCTTAGAGGAGTGAATACAGCTCGATCGGAATTCAAATCAAAGCAAAGCATTATGACAAAAAAATCTAATCGACTAAAAGCCGTTGAGTACTTCCACCCAGGGAAATCTGTGACATCCCAGATGGAGAACGATTGAGAAAATAACACTCCGGCGTGTGATGATAGGTGAAACTTTCACCTATTAGGAGCAGTTTTTATCTTTCCACTTCTTTCCTCCAATATCCAAACACACATCTGTCTTTTTTTTCTTTTTTCTTTTACAAATCCTGCTTGGGTCAATAGGTATTTGAAACCTCAAATGGATAAACTGTACTTTGCAGATTTACCACTGGCATTACTCATTTCTCTGTGCAAAAGTAGTAGCACCATTGTGGTGTGTTCAAAGAGAGACGTGTGGTGACTAATTTCTGCCTTGAATGCAGTCCATTTGGCCTCGCTTCCAGCCTAGCTCTGTCCATTACTGCAGCTCTGAGTCACAAACCTCCACCCTGAGGCTGTCAGCAAGAGTCACCCTGGCGGGGGGGCGTTCAAAACACACAGACAAGCAGGCATACATGTACTTGCACACACACGTACACAAACACTTTCTGTCTACTTCTCACACCATCACGCACAAACACACGCACAACCTCTCCTTTCTTTCTCTCCGCCTCTCTCTCTCACACACACAGCCTTACTTCCCCAGGAATCCGATCTTTTTATAGAGCGGCTGTGTGTTGGCGTGGGCGGCGGTATGGCCGTGCTGTTTCACCCAGCTCAGACTGGATCTCAGATCAATATCCTGTCCCCCGCCGGCCAGCTAGTTCAGGCCGGACAGACTGCTTCTGAAAATCTGTCCTTGCGGTTTCACGTCTGCCGTCTCTCAAAAAGAAAAAAAAAAAAAAAAAAACAGTCTGGCTATTATTTACCCACTGCTAATACATGGCTATTGAAGGCAAACAATTTAGTCACACCTATTTCTTATGAATATGACTTGATGTCAGTTGCTTATAAAGTTGAACTTGATAAAAATTCTTATGTATTTGTTGCTGTGATGTTCAGTCACTGAATGTGCAAAATAGCAGTTGTCTAAAGTGTTGCATGCATATAAAAAACACACACATAACAAAAGCAAGTGCTGAATACAGAACACACATTACGGTGCGCTTCTTCATCTGTTTATGTTTGCTAAACTGGTTCTTCTTGGTTTTTATTTGTTTTTTTCTTTGGTGGTCTTATCAAGAAATGTGGATGTGATGCGTTACCTTGTCTTTCCTTGTGTTCACTGTGTTTTCTGGTAAAAATATGTCTGACTTTTTTTTTCCCTTTTTCCCCCATAAATTATATTGTAGCATAAACACAAAACCTCTCGGCAAATGAATGGACGTTGTTTTAGTAATCATAGGCTCTTTAGCAGCACTAAATAAATTATTTTAGACATGACATTGGTGATTAGCTGTGAGCCCAGAGAAAAACCAGACCTAATTGTCGGTCAAACTAAGCCAAACAAATGCCATGGTAACAATGATACCTATTACTTGCAAAAGAAAAAAACATTCATCAGTTGTTTTAAGGGCATTTTCTAAACTGATATGGGATATATTATACTGACTTTATTTGTACTTTTTTACTCAGAATTTGCACAATTTACAAGACAGATTGTGCAGACAATAATGGAAATCATTTTTAACATATCATTATTATCATTATTAACCAATCTGCAGCACATGTACAGTAAACTCTGGTGAAAAGCATTTCAGTACATAAGGACTAAAATATTATAAGACGACCCCCTCAACCCCCTTTACAACACAAATATCTAAATAATATTTTTATAAAAAAATAATGCAATTAAATTATTTATTTAGAATATTTTAACGTATTAGCTCACTTCAACTAAACAAAAGTTTTCAGCAACATTTTTGTAAACTTAGACAAGATGCCATAAGGGAAACACCTAATCTGAGACCAAATGACCCAAGAGTTATATCCAACATGAGGTTTCCAATCAAACCCAACAAATCCAACAACCCAGCAAACAAAAAACCTAAGTGCTGGCACTTCAGCTCGATCATCTTGGAAAAGATATAACACAGTTAAACCTAGCTACTTTACCAAATCACATTTCAACTTGTATGAAGTAGATCTCCATCTATGAGACCTTTGGGGTTGCCAACATGGCATCTGAGGCTCTAAAATCCCAACCCCTAGGGTTGGGTAGATTGTGCAGCTAAGCTGAGCTGAGCTTCAGTGATCTCTAAGGCTAGTTGGGCCCTTTCACAACCCTGTCAGCTCCTGACGGCCCTTCATGATCAAGGTGACTTATGGAGGAGCGTCTGGCGCTATGACGTTTTGGTCGGGATCTCATTCCCTGACAGATTACAGTGTTGGACAAGCTGCCACTTGCAGCAGTGTGGCTGTGATGGCTCTGATAATTGAAGTGCTCAAAGGTGGATGGGTTGGACAGATGAAGCCCAGCAAGTCAATGGATCAATAGTGTAATCGTGAGCTCCAGGTGCTGGAGCTAAATGGGCCAGCTGGACTGGGCCCAAGAAGAAGCAAACTAAAAAAAGGTCACAGGGCATTTTGTGGCCACATTCTGTCCTTTTATTTTGAATCTATTTGTTACTCACCAAAATTTGCCATTATGGGAGTCAACAGCTCAGTGTTCCCATCGAGCCACATGTGCCCCAGGCAGCGTATATGATGTACAGAAACTGACAGCTGAAAAAATATATACCTTTACAAATGATATGACAGCCAATATCTTCCAGCCAGTATGTGGCATTTATAGGAGTATTGGTTGGGGTTTAGCCTTTAGATTCAGCTATTATTGTTTTATCTCCCTAGTCCCATTTCACTGATATAACCATCTATTGGCCTATCTTCTCTCTGGCAAATAGACAAACAGACTGCTCAACATTCATTGTGTGGTGGCAAACAGATTTCATAATCGTCCCTCGCATTGCTCACAAGTCAATAGCTATGACTTTATCAGCAGGAAAACACACAGAAGGTTTGTTCATGGACTTAATTGAATAGGAATAGCTGAGCCCCGGCATCATGCACGCAAAGCCATTTTCATATCGCTCAAATGTCACCAGCCGATGGGGTGACAGGCTGGTCTGGCCACCTGTCAAGCCTCCCAGTGACAAGTACCAGGAAAGAAAACACGGCATTAGAAAAAGACTGAAATGAGCATCAGAATCTTAGCTCTCTGTTCACCTACCGTAAAAGTAAACGTGTTTGTCTTTGTTCTTTGTTCTTGCTATGGCACGCAGAAAGCGTTTTCAGTTCTCACTGTTACAAATGTGTCAGATGTTGTACAAGCACAACAGCGGCTAACATTCGGTGTAAAGGGACAGTGCAGGACAAACAATACATTGCACACTATAAACACCACTTTACAAACATGTCATTCAATCAGTAAGTGCATTCAGGCAGCACGGCGCACAGAGAAAGATGAGAAATACTAGCCATGCAGTTTGCCAAATGGATGTGTGCATAGGGAGAGCAGCGGCATCCGTGGGGATGAGGATGGAAAGAGGGCTAGGTGTGAGAGAGACAGAGATGATAATTTCTAATCTATGGAGGTCTCTCGAGAATGAGAGGATCAGTCACCAGTAGTAGATGGGCCTAACCAACTAACCGTAGCCCTAATACACACCCCCACTGATAATTTACACTCATCCACACCATGACTGAGCCTGAATGAAGGTGAAATGCACAACTATGTGTATGAGAGGGAGATTTATTCCTGTCTTGAGATGTTAAAAGGATGCTTGGGTGGAAGGACAAAGGATTACATTTAACCTTTTACATTTGCCTGATGCTCTTAGCCAGGGCCACCCATCAGAATAAGCTTAAATAGTTATATCACTGACATGACAAGCAACTGGTAATAAGTACACTATGTGCAAGGGTCAGAACCACAGTGGCAGGGCCCTAGGATGGCAATATAAAAGAGTTGCACTAGGAAAAGGAAATAAAGAGGTAGAGGAAGAAGGAACTGGCAGGGTCAGATGAAGATAAATGCCAGTTGCTGGAGGCCAGAGTTGTGGTCAGGCTCTACATGAAGAAGGAGCCTGGGGTGTATATAAAGGAGAAAGCAAGAAGGAGTTGAAGCAAGAGAGCTTTAGAGAGTGAGAGTGAGAAACTATATCCACTGTGGATGGGGAGCGATACAAAGGTAAAGAAAGAGAGGCAAACTAGGGAGGGGGTAAAAAGTTAAAGCAGAAACAGGAAAGTAGTGAGAAAGAGAAATAGCCAATTAGCAGGAAGCCAGCAGGTGTGCTTTCTCTCTGGAGCCCCCCTTCCCTTACCCCCCATCCTTGGTATGGGGTAGGGGGGTGGGCTAATGCTGTGCGGGCCTTAAAGAGCAGGGAGTTGCTATGGCAACCGCCTGGCACGCTCTGTCTCCAGGGAAACGGAAATGTCACAGCTTAAGAGGTCTCACAGAAAGCAAGTGAGGAAGAGAGAAGCAGGGAGAAAGGCAGGGGGAAAAAAAGGTACAGGTATGTGCGAGCAAATGCAGCGACGGGATCGATGCATTACTCCTTATCTTTGTAGCAAGGCTGTCACAGTATCTATGGAGTTTCTGTACGTTCAAATTAATCATCTCACATCGCCCTCCAATCCTCCCACTCACCCCGTAACTTAGTTTATCGGCTTAACAGATGACAGTGTTGACGTTGGGTAATTTAGAGATAGTCCCTTAGTTAAAAAAAAACAAAACTGAAACCCAAGTTGCCAGCACCTGAGCACAATACAGTCCATTGCCGGGCCTTTGAGAGCTAATCAACCTTCATTTATTTAATCAAATATTTACTGTCATAAGCAGCCGAGGAGCCTGAGGGTGTGGTGGCAAAGTGAAAGCCCGCACTGGCAGCGTGTGGCGAGGGTGAATGTGACCGGTGTTTGCCGCTGAGCTATGGGCTGACCCTCCAAATCACACATTAGCCAGGGCCGAGTAGCTGAAAGCCCATTAACCTGAATGGCCACTGATTGCTCCACTATTAACACAGTCTGACTCCTCTCCTCCAGGGCTGTACCCACTTACACAGGTGCTTCAGCACCCCTCAAGGTCCTGGATTAATCAGGGTAAACAAATGTTGTTTCTTTGTCATGGCAGTGCCACTTTGTTTGATGTATGCCACACATTACAGCTATAGCCACTCACACTTTTCTCTGCAAATCTTTTTCTTAATTTATTTACTAAATGTGCCCATCTGGTATAATTGACCTTTTGCATGTAGCCAGATACAAAAAGGTTGTTTCAGTTGTATTGTAAAGTCACAGAAGAAATGGAAGATATGTGTGGGTGGGTGGGTGTGGGTAGGGGGAGGTTCGTGTGTGGGTTCGTGTTAGCATGAGGACAGTGGGTTCTCGGGGAAAGGAGATGGCCAGCTAAATGGAGCATTTCTACAGCATGCTGCTGCGTGCCTGAGAGTGTGGCCTGGCCATGCCTAATTTATTTCCTCTTTTGTCGTTGTTGTCTCCATTCCTCGGTTGATTAAACCAACCTCATGCAGCTATGCTCAACAAATAGCCTAATTGAGTACGACCTTGGCAAATGATATATCAGCCCTATCCTCCAAAAACACCACCTGCACCAGACGCCCATCTCCCCAGCCCATCGCTCTGCGGGCCGCCGCACCAAGCACAACAAACATAAACAGGGGATTCGCCTCCTCAGCCAAAGTCATTTCTTGCACGACCTTTCCCACAAATCACCGCGATGACACAGGGCTGGATGGATCACTGAAATGGGACACATTTGTATCACTTAGACCTTTCATCAGATGCAAGCAGATACTCATCTATTATTCCCCCTTCCATTTGCAACTTTCACCCCACAGCCTGCACACGGAGGGCAAAATAAGTGAACAAAACATTCCTATCTCTGCTCCATGCAGCAGCTGCAGCAGGCTAAAGCAGCACAGAATTCTCATTAAATTTCCATCCTGTCTCTGTGTTTAGATGGAAGCTGGAATGAGGGAAAGAAGGGGGGGCTGGTAGTTTGTGTTCAAAGGGGCCTGCTGTAGAAGATCTGATGGCTCTCTCAGTGCAGTCTCTGGTGGGATCTCTCACAGGATACAGATGCCTGCTCTGAGATGGCTTCATACCTAATGAGTCTGAGCTCCAGCAGGGCTGCACACAAAGCAGCGCTGCCCTCGATTCTCTGTTTGTTTGCCACCGCCAGCCCCACCCTCGCTGTCTCGCTCACTCGCTCACTCAGCACTGAGCAATGTGCCTGCCCACAGCTAGTGTGTGACACTGATGTGTTTCTCAGGAGGGATGCGTATCCTGCAGGTAAACACCTGGAGGCTGAAAAATCACCCTCCAAAAGCAGGCGACAGGGGCTGTGCTGTAGCCAGGGACTGTTAACAAAGTGAGACTCATCCCTCTGCCTGTCTCTGCGCCGGCCTCGGTCTCGTCACTGAGGCACTGGACCACAGGACCTGGTTCTGGTGGTGAGAGGATAAAGGGAAAAGGGCCTTAGATGTTCCTATCTGAATGAGCTTCTGAAAGATTTGTTTAAATTTCTTGTGTGTTGAACACAAATATTTTACAAAATGGGGAACTGGTCACCACAAATGAACAAGATGTGTTGGAAATAAATAAATAACTTAAACATGAAGAGAAGGTAATCATTTGACTCGCCTGCATATTGGATGGGAGGGCGTTTGTTCACACAGAGATCTCAACATCACTGTGTGTCACTGAGTGCATACAAAACACAAGTGTAAAGAAAAGCAAACTTTTATTCCTTGATAGGAAACTCCCAAGAGTTATCATTCAGAAGAGGCCAAGATTGTGACTGTAAACAAAAGGGTTCAAGAACAGTAACAATAAGTCACTGTCAGCTTGTGAGAAAAAAACGGGTACCTTGTTAAGGTATTCGTGTTCATACTAAGAATAAAAAGCACATGGTAAATTTCAGGGTTACAGTTTCATACATCATGTATGGAAGCTGTGTTTGTTTGTACAGCATATGTATTTATACATGTGTCCTTGTGTGCTCATGTTTGTGTGTTGGATAGAGAGAGAGAGCCCATGCTGTGGTGACCTCTACAAAAGACTTGGAGGGGACAGCGGCTTGGTAAACAGCAGATCTTCCTTCCATGTCCCTTAGAGCTGTGTCGCATCTGGCCTGGAGGTGGGATAGGGACGTGTTGATAAAAATAGGTCACACTGCCAATATACAGCCTGAGAGGATGGCAGGGAGGTTAACACAGTGAGGAGAGGAAATGGACGGATGTGTCTGTCTGTCCATCATCCTTGTCCTGCTGGGAGATTAGAGCAGAGGTGCAGGGAGGAACAGGAGAAACAAAAGATTTCTCATCCATTCTTGCCATTACACAGAGGTCAGGCGCTGTTTCGGACACTTCATCTCCCTGAACTACTGATAATTTCAGTGATGGCATCCACGGGCGTCCACTTTTCAAAATCACATGGAAAAATCACGCTGTGGGGTAATGCATACTGCAGCTCATTAAAATTTCACTTTGACGAGCTTTGAGTTCCAAGACAGCATGCCATCGAGGGCGGGCGAGAGTCCCTCAAGGCCACTCGCACAAGACAAACTGCGGGGGGTGTCTATATTCTTTGCCATCCAGACGATTAATGCATACTGCACTGAGGGCCTCATACAGTCCAAAGTTCTCACGCCATTATAAGCCTGCCTAGAATGAGCCGACATCATATAGACACTGACTATCCCAAGGCAGAATGGCTTTGATCAAAGCCTGCGAGGAGCCAACGGTCACTGGGGACAAGTTCCGTTGGGCGTTACGTTATAAGAATGAAGGAGCCATGCAATCTCAACTCCTTCCAGATGGGACAGGGGGATTAAACAGTAAAGAAGTGGCAAAGACGGATGGAGAGAAACGGACGGTTCTACATGCCTCTCCCCATCTTTACCTTAGAGAGCTGTCATGATAGCTGGCCCGGCTTGCTTATTTATTGAGAGCTTTCATTCATGAGCAGACTGACTGGGAGCTTTTAAACAGACCTAAGTTTCTGCCCCTCGGCATGCCTTTGCTTCCTTTTCAAGCAGGCCTTCCTTCATAACCATCAATCAGTTGATAATTTTATCAAGCACCCCACGCCACCGACAGTCCACGCAAGCAGGGCCTCACCAACACAAGACCTTAATAACGTATTCCTTTCACCACTTCCCTGCAAATGTGCCAGGGGATTCATTAAATACACTTCCCATGGTTAACAATTTACATATGGCCAATATCACAAGACTTCATTAAATAAATAATCTGGGATCACATCTCTCCTCAGATGTTTGTAAATCCAATTATTTCTTTATCAAATTGGATTTCGCTGTTATTATTTTTATTTTTTCAGGGTGTGGTGCCTGGCAGTGGGATGATGAAATTGGTGCAGTTTAATATCAGCGCTGCTGATAAATGTGTTTGGTTTCATCACTGCAGATGTAGACAGTCCAAAGGGCAGACACACTGCTCCGGAGCATGGGCCACTGCTGGGACAACTTCTGCGTTAATCATATTACAGTGCAGCTCCAAGGTGTGCGGAGGACATTTGCACACAAGGAAATGTGTGTAGGACAAAACTGATAGGCGAGGCAGCACCCCAAGCCACCGCGGGGAGGCTAGCTTACAGTGCTGCACAGACAGGATAGTTGTGTTTACTGCTTAAAGACGCAGAGAGACTGTAACTTTCTACAGGGAGTGTAATTAGCTGTGAAGCGTCTAATAGACAACAAAGAGTGCAACATGAAACTGCCTCTGATGCATATCCTTGAACTCTCTGCAAGGAGATGGCATCTTTACAGAACAAAAAGATATCCCACATCTTTGTCTCTCACGTCCTCTGATCTCTTCTCTTTACACTAGCATCTACATGTTTTCAAAATAAAAACAAAGGCGGTAGAAAAGGAAGGATTCTCCGTGGGGGCCAGTCAGATAAAATAGTTTTTCACAAGTCTTCCCTGGGAGTAGGGAAAGAGTCCCCACAGTTGCTGTGTCCACTCTGAATGACACTCGAGCATCCCCTCTCTGGGGAGGCACTATTCACAAGGCACAGGGAAAAAGAATGAAAAAAAATAGATAAACACAAGGAAGCTAAAAACACTTTCCTGCTTTCTTCTCCTCTCTCATCTTTGATGCTCCTCTGGTAGAAACCTGGGTTTTTCTCTTCCTCTTTGTAGCAACACGCAAATGAAAACATGTGAGGAGAA
The DNA here is from genome assembly GCA_023238725.1 of Scortum barcoo. NCBI lineage: Eukaryota > Metazoa > Chordata > Actinopteri > Centrarchiformes > Terapontidae > Scortum > Scortum barcoo. The sequence continues at coordinate 19,986,710 of CM041531.1, forward strand.
GCAGGGAAGAGAAACAAAGCAGCCTAAGGTGGAAAGAGAGGGTAGAGCAAGAACGGGGGGAGCACTGGGGCTGTTTTCATACAAACAGCTAAGCCGGAGAGAGAGAGAAGTGGAACATCTTGTTAATGTGCTGCCTACACTACAACCTTGCCCTAATACCTAATATTCCCCAAAGGGTGAATGTGTGTGTAAATCTTGCATACATATGAGCGCATGAGAGGGACCTGTCAAGTGACCCGCGCTGACCTGTGAACGAACAAGCTTTACTTCTAATGGACGGGAGTGGTGGAAACTAAAAAGCCTGTCATTTCAAAGTCCCTGAGAGAGAAGGTGTTGGGCATGAGGACACACAGTAAATAGGCATGGAGCATGGTGGGCACTTGCTGACTAATTAGCTAAAAATGCTAAAAGCTCTCAACTGTTGATTCTTACTCCGGTATGGTCTGTCCCTTGACTGCAGAAAATCTAGAGTCTATAAACATCATTATCCAAAAACAAGACAGAAATTAGATAATTCAGGTGAGAATAAGGCTGTAACCCTCTAATGTCTTTTTTTTTTTCCAATGTATCTACACTCTGCCTCGCTGTGTCTGCCGTTGATTATTGTACTATTTACTCCTCTCAACACAAAAAAACAGGGTTCTGCTAATGCAGATAGCAGCTTAACGACTCCAAATCAGGGGAGATGCAGTGCATCGTCCCGGGAGGTCGATAGCCTTGTCAGACCAAGCCATAGCAGCATCAACATCAATTGGCTAGACCACTAAAACAGCGTCGTAAAGGATCCAGCCTGGGAATTAAACAGGGACGGCGAGGCAGTGGGTATGACAGTGAACAGGAAGCAGTAACTTAGATTCAGTGAAGAGACTTTCTCACAATTCCAGACTACACGTGCTGCTGTGGACCCACAACTCAAGAAACTGAGATGACAATAATAGAGAGAGCAGCACCCACACTAATGCCTGGCTCTTATATTTTCAAACCATCACCAAATTTAAAGATTAAAATTGTTGACAGTCGAGACAGCAAAATGCAAAAGTTAACATAAAAGGAATTATCACATGCAAAATATACACAAACAACAAGAGGACAAGAATTAATTATGCCGTGAAGCTGACAGGCATAAATATAGACTTGTTAAAGTGCAAGCACGTTACCGATATCCAAACAAGCAGCAGCTTTATACCAGCCTGTGCCATCTCCAGAGACCCAAGGGTGTTTATGATATACGGTAGACACTTCAATCTATATATGTCCTCTCCTGCCTTGGAGAGGAAGCTGTGAAAATGAGGTTGGAGGCATAACTGGTGGTGGCATACCACAGGGAACATGAGGTCTACGCTGTATGGCCCACAGATGCCTCTACTCGCAGGCCCTCTCCATGTCCTCCTCCTGCCTGGCTGCCAGACATCCATACAGCTCAGGGGCCGTATACAAAGAGAAGCTCACAATGTTATCTGTGTCCTCTGCCTTTCCTGTGCCCAGTCCACCGTCATCTATTTATTTATCCCGATCCTGAAAATAAAGAGGGAAATGAAAATACACCTTTTTCATTATTTTTTTTCTTCATTCAAGTGCTTTCCAGCTGACTAAAATTCATATTTATGCTAATATGCGGCACCTCTTTCCGCCTCTGCCTCACATGGGAGACGGGAGCCAGGCTAGAATTAATGACATTGCATCGGCAGTAATGTTTGCCGCGTTTCATTAGCTGGTATATCTTTAATTTCCAATAAACACAGTAATTAGGGGAGGTATCCGCGGAGACAGGCCCTGGCAGGCTGCTGCCGTGGTAACAGCTGTAACCGAATCTGCACAGAGGTAACAGCAGTCAAGGAGGACTTTCAGCTTAACCAAATCCTGCCTCGCAGTGGGAAGGGCCTCGATTCAATTATATGAAAATGAAGCCCACCACAGATATCAGCCGGGCCGTTCGCAGAAAAGTGAGAGGAAAGGAAAAAAAATGTGCAAGAGAATCTGCAGAAAAGATGGACCCATCCATATGTATATATACCTATATGGTATTCAAATAAAAAACACATCCATATTTCAAAACTGATTTTTTTTTCACTTCTATAAAAATCTAAACACATTCATAAACGCAGACTTTCATTTCACTTCATTTTTTTTTCTTTAACACCCCTTTCAAAGCAGTATCTCCCTTTGCTTTAGCTTTCAAAAGCCTACTCTTTCAAAGAGCACTTAAGAGGGAGGGGAAAACATTCACAGTATGTTCCAAAAATCAGCCCCTCACATATTACACAGCCTCTTGCTCACTGTGAGCACAAAGGGCAGTAGAATGGATTAATCCTACACATTATAGTCAAAGGACTAGTGAGACTCATGTACAGAGAGGCAATTTACCATCCTGACCTTTCAATCTTTAAAACGTACCACATATCCCTCCCCTCCCCCTACACACATACTTTTGAATGCTCTCCTCCAACGCAAGTGCCGCAATCATCTGAGGATTTCTTCATCTCAACATGACTTGATGAACAGAGTGAGATAAAAATGGAGGAAGAAAGGACGTCAGAAAGAGTAAAGGGGGGTGGGGGTTGGGGAGGAGGACTAGATAGGAGAGAGATAAAATGACAGAGACAAAGAAGTGAGAAATTCTTCCTGAGAGGGGATACGGGCCAGGTAACCGAGTGGCTGTGCATGCTGCAAAGGAGAGGAGAGCTATAATGGAAGCTGACACTGCCTGCATTCCCAGTTCTGACCTCCCAGTCAGCGTGTCCTGTTTATTTAGAGACAAACAAATAGTGAACCACAAAGAGCTAATAGGCTGTGCTAGGTACTCAAACTCAGTCACCCGGTGTAAGACGAGGATGCTGAACACAAGCTGAATGAATGGCACCACTATCACAAAGTGAAAAAAACCAGACGCGTCTGCATTTCAGCTCTACAGATCACTCTGTAGATCACTTAAAACCTGCATTTAGATTTTAATGTGAAAATGCTGCTCCATACATTTCGTTTTTTGTGTATTCTGACTTTCAAAAGATATTCAGTATTTTTCTTATAATCAACAAATGCCATGAAAAGCCAACAATAGCTGATCCTACTGACAAAGACCTCCAGTGCTGTCCAATGTATACTTGAAAACAAGTGATGGTTTGAGTAAACATTTTTCTATTATGAAATAAACAATATATTTGCAAAATGTTTTCAAAGATTTAAGTCATCAGTAGGAAAGGTGTTTGGGCTGAGAGCCATAGAAAGGGGCAGGAAAGTCAGAATGGTTTCGGTCTTTCCTTGAGATTTGTTGAAAAATTAGAATAATGCCAGCCTCATTTTTTTAAATCTTAATCACATAACAAAATGTTCCAGGGATGAAAGAATTCTTTCCATATCTGTTATTTTTTCACTACTGTGCTTTTTCTTTTCCTTTACACCACAGGTACCTCTAGGTTTGCACAATTACTTGTATTTGTCAGGTCTGTCATCCCCTTGTCAGTGCCATATCTGCCTTTGTTCAACAAATTCTGCCCCTCTCCTCCTGTGTTCCAGTAGACCAGATCAGACAGAGGCTATAGAAAGGTCACAGCTCACCAGTGGGTCCCTGGCAGCCTCTCCCGCTGTCCTCCGTAGGAGCAGCCTCTGTTTCCAGGTTATGGAGGCCCCACAGTAGCCTCGCTTCCCAGTGGGCTCCCTGAAGCCCCAAGCCCAGTCTGGTCTCCCAGCATGCGGCATCCATAATGTCAGACATCTCCATATCCCCAGTAGTCCCCAGATCAACTCGAGACCGTGTCCTGGGCTGTGATTAGCGACAGTGGCTTACCAGTCCTGTTCAGACTTCGCACAGGAGAACAATAAGAGTTGACGTCTCCATCTGCTGCCATGAATTACTGCCGTCGCCTTCCCTCACTCCCCTCACTGGGAGAGATTCACAAGGAAGGGAGGAAGAGGAGCTCACTCACTTTGGAAAAGCTTGCACCCTAAGTCAGAAAGCAGCAGGCTCAAGCTGTGCCTCTTCACCCTCCCATCTCAGTTGATCTTTGGGTGAGCATATGGCCTGAGAGTCGAGAAAGTGCAGCATCTCGGCAGGCTGGATTAGGAATGGAGTAACAGGCTGCAAGGGAGTGGTGATGGGCACTTTGGCTGGAGCATGCCGTAATCTACCCAGCAAGGCAGAGCACAGATGCTGGGCCAGGCAGGGAGGCTCACTCCTCGTTAAGGGTCCATTACAGAAAAGTCCTCGTTAAAGAAACACCACTGCGAGGAGAGACCTTCCGATAGATGAGCAGGAACGGCGAGGAGAAGATTTGATTAAATAATTAATTAATCGCCCCACCATTTTCAGTGCGATCATGTCTCCATTTCTCTCATTAAACATACAGAAAACCTGGGTGGGTGGACCAGCTTAAATCCAAGCTCATGAGCTCAAAACCTGTTAGTTTTTTATTTTTTTTTTTGCTGTTGCACCTTTTGTTTGACTAAATTTTGCCCACCTTTTCCATCCGTGCTTCCTGACAGGCTTATTTGAGAAAATGCCTTTTGGTTAGCAAAGCGAGGAGATGTGGCGCGGTACAGGAGGCAGAGAGGCCCGAGGAATTCTGCTCATTGAGCACTGGGGAGGATGTTAACATGGGACCCTGGCCCCTCTGCAAAAACGAGTTAGCCTCACTTGATGTTTCAGTGTTGATTAAGAGACAGGGTTGGGAATAGGTTTCAGCTCTGTTTAGTGAGGGAGCAGCAGGTGCAGGTTGGGACAAGCCAAAGCGATGACGGTGTTGACTAGCGTCAGTCTGTACACTGCAACAAATATCTTCCCCAACAGGCAATTGATTACAGCACAATCACCATAGTATTGTTGTCTTAATAGCAAAGGCAGATTATTATTCAGCTGACTTTTTATACTAATCAACTTTTTATATACTGGTTAAGTTTATTTATTGAGCATTAGCTACTGTAATAAATAAAATGATTTATGATGAATAATTGAAATGTTTTTTACTATGCAATCTTAATACAGTATGTAAATGATGAGTTTTGATGGCATCTGATGACTGGAGAACCTTTTGGCTTTTCATTACACTTTGGCTCAGTTTTCACACATTTCTTGTGAATAAACAGATCATTTAATGACAGAGAGACTTGTGTGTTGACATTAATAAAAACTATTGCTGTGGAAGCGCAGCCTCTTTGAATATAAATGTATTTATGTTAAGAACTGTTATTATTATTAGCAACCCACACACTCCCTTTTTGAATGGCTGTCCTGTCTACAGAAGAGATGAATGTGGTTACAGTAAGCAAACAGCCTACCTTCAAATAGACTCATTATGAAGTTATGCCTGTGAATAAATAAAGTGAGAAAAGTATTCTGCCAGGCAGGGCAGAAAGAAAGTTTGACTTAATTCCAATGTAATAATCAGTCAGTTTTTAACAGAATAAAATTCTCAAACCTATTGAAGTGATTGCATTGGAACTTTAGAGTTATGTCACCCTACAATCCAATTGGTGCATCCATTTTAACAACAATAAGATTTAATGATCAAATGCAATTTAATAACATTTCTTATAGACATTTTCTGCAGTGTAGAAGCAGGAGGAGATTCTCTAGAGGAGCACGTAGGCCGAACTGATGTAAGGAAGATTTTTCCTCTCCCTTCTTTTTAACTGTAACAACCTCCCTGAGCATTTCATAGCTGCATATGCTGCTGCTTAAAGCACCGCTGAGATTTATGCCGCTGTCAGCTCACAAGGGTGCAATCAGGAATAAAGATCCCATAAACCCCTCTGATGTGTCCACAGGTACAGCAGTACTAGGTTATTGCTGATGGCGGATAAAAACCACGTAAGTGTATGTTTGTTTTTTTTCTTCTTTTCCTTATTTGAAGTGAAAGCTTACATAGTTAAGTTCTGAGTGAGTTTCATGACCAGGAGACTTTTCAAACCTGATTAAACCTCATGACACAATTTTAAAATACATTGGCGTCAACAAGAAAACACGTTTAGCCCTCCCCTCCTTCATCCAGCAACGGCACTATGCTAGTTGAGGACAGGGTGGGGACAGGAGGGAGAGAGAAGCCATAAAGATTGCAGACTGCCAGAGAAAGAAAAAGAGATTAGGATGGATGAGAAAACATGCACATCACGTTAAAGCTTTAGGCCCCTTTGTTTTAATCCTAAGTAATGCTGATTTCCTCTGGGTTGCTGAGGTTGCCAAGAGTGCAAATGTGTGTCAGTGTATGCATGCGTATACAGCACGTGTGTATGTGTGTGTTTAGATTGTTTGTCCACTTGTGAAGTCAAGCCAGGTTGGCATCTGCTGCACTGTGTATGCCACTAGTGTGAGTCTGCATGAATGTGTGTGAGTAATGCTCGGACCCCGCGGATTATCCAGTGTGTCCTGTGTTGGTGTGTCATGCATATATGTGTGTGTGTGCCCACCTGGCTATCTCTCAACGGGTTACATAAGTACGTGCAAACCCTTGAGGGGACTCCCCGGCTCTGGGTGCAGCTGGCACACTGCTCCTGCTCCTAGCTTTGCCTTTCAACTCCTTCAAACAACTGACTTTACTTATCTCTTCCTTCACCTGTACATGTTTTTTTTTGTTTGTTTGTTTGTTTGTTTTCTTCATTTTAATTGATTTATTTGTTCTCCAGATAGTTTTAACTGGGGTGACTAACGTGGCTTAGCTGATACAAGCCCACATCGCTGCTGAGACAATTCACTTTTTCATTCTGTATTTTCATGGTGAGGTTGTCTGTCGTTACGCCTGGCTAGATAGTATCTGCCTGATCCAGCCTGGCTCAAATGTGTGGTCAAACCTACACAAGGAGAAAATAAAAATAAGAAAATATCTGTAACTGTCCGTGTACCTGTGTCAGTTTGATGACTGATGGGGAAAGTATTTGCGTGAAGGCCGCAGTATGAGAGGTGTCTCGGCCCTGTCTGTATGAGATTGCAGAGTAGTAATCAAAGAGGTGGCACATCTTGGGCAGAGCTGAGGTTGCACTGCTGCAAACACCCACCCACCCCCTCTCCAAACCCCCTCTGGGCCTCTCAAGGGCCGTCTATCCCACTCCATCGCATCACTGTAGCGACAGCTCTCCCTCGCCTCCCCATCAATCCCCTGGCCAGTCGCAGCTTCCCGATCTCAATGCCAGCTCCTCAGCCAGTCAGCAGCTGCCCAACAACGCCAGGCCTGACAATCGCTTACCAACACCCAGCCGGCTTCAAGTCTGTCAACCCCGGGCCTGTCAAATTACTGTCAGCGTAAAGTGGCAGTGGTGAGGGGGGTGGGAGGAAGGCGAGAAAGAAAAGAGGAAGGGGTGAAAGTGGATGGGAAAGGAGTGGAGAGAGCAGGATGGGGCATGCTGGGTGGGATGAGATGGAGAGAGTGTCACACACAGTCACACATATATGCATGCGCGCAGACACGCGCAACTCTGACATATATATCACTCTCGCCCCATCTTCTTCTGATGCTGGCACCCGCTCTCTCCCATCAATGTCTCCCTCCCCTCTCTTTTCCCCATCTTTCTTTCAGGTAATTCCCTCGGTAACATCAGTCCCACTCATCTCTCTGTGCTTTTCCTCCCCCCATTCCTCCCCCTGCCCCGCCGCCACACATGTTCTATCTCTATCCCCCAGTCTCAAAGCACCAGCTCAACATCACTTTGATTCAAAAAAGAAAGAGAAAAAAAAGAAGAAAAAGAAGAAGACGAAGAAGGAAGAAGTAATGGGCAGAAAAATGAAATGACTTTCTGGGCCCTCACGTAAAAGCGTGGCTCGCTCTTCGAGACAGGCAATATTCCCTCAATTATTGCCACTCACAGAACCCTCAACGCCAGTGGATGAAGTTTTAATTCCAGGCCTCCAATAAAATGGATGCCCTAGATATAATGTGGAAATAACCTCTCAATGTTTCAGGATTTGCATGACAGTGAACCCTACATGTGAGTGCTGCACACATGCTCGCCACATGTGAAATGAGTAGGAGACGATTGAAGCTTCATATTGATCTGACAAATAGCCACAGGCTCTCGGCTGTGAACGCCAACCTGTCTTTTTCTTCTTCATAACGGTGGAGACTATGAACCCTCAGTCATTTACATATTCAACACCACCTCTGTATGAGACTGTGGTCTGGGTATACATGAGCCAATACATCAATAATGTTTTAATCAGTCCTGTTCCTACTTTCTAGATTATCATCTAGTTATAAGATAAGAAATATTAAGACACCAAAATGTGAATGCAATGTGAACTTATCCATATAGCCTGCGGTATAAACACTAACAGCATTCAACTAAAAAATAAGGATTTTACTGCATAAAATGTAATTCTGTTTTACTTGCATTAGTAGTTCTAACTTGATGTCTGGTTTAATAGTTGTAGTTCTAATGGTATTTCTAGTAATTATAGCTCTAGTTCTAGCTCTTATTCTACTTTTGGTTGTAGTTATATTTCTGGATTTCATTTTAGTCTCCTTTCACATTCCTGTTTAGTCATACTTTGATAGTGATAACATTTCCATCTCTGGTTTGAGTTTGAGTTGAGTTATTCCTCTAGTTCCAGTTTCAGTCCTAGTTGTAGTTTTAGTAATGATACTAGCTCTAGTTTTATTTCCAGTGTTCTCTCTCCAGTGTACTCTTGAACTATTTAATACTTTTTGTGTTACCAGGCCCCCTTTAGTTGGTTTCCATATGTACTTTGAGTTCCAGTTCTAATTTTAGTTTGAGTTCTGGTTCTAGACTAATAGGTTTTTTTTAGACCTTGTGGTAATATACCTGTAGTTTTAGCTCTAATTGTATTTCAAGATTTAGCCTAGTACTTTGGAAAACTTGTAGCAGTTAGTTCTAGTTCCAAGCTCAGCCCCTTTACACTACCACACTTTGACTTTGTATTGAGACACTGGACTAATTTGCCGTAGTGACTAACCTCAGGCATTCTGATTGGCCAAGGGAGGGGAGTGGCCCCGCTGTGCATAGATGAGTGCTCAGATAATTGGTTGAGAGAATTGGGAGTCGTCAGCGGACACTCTAACAGAAATGGGTCTGGCCAGCTGAGCTCCCAGCTCCTTAAGTGCCATTTTAACACAGTCATTCCCCTAGCCTTTTAATTGCAATCTGACTTTGAGGGCATGGACATGGCCCCGGCCTTCCATCATAAGCTGACGCAGGCGTACGTAAGCAAACACACGCATTGAGGAAAAAATGTGTCAGACCTGTACTGATGATCCACACAAGACACGCACGCTCACATGCTGACAACAGAGCAGAAATCTTTCAGATCCACACTGCTGACACACTAGAGGGAATAAACATGGCAGAAAATTCAGCTTTGTTTCTGACTCAGGGAGAGAGAGTGAGCGGGGGAAGAGAGAGTCTTTTGTCTCGGGTGTAGCCGTGTGGCTGTGGGGATCGATAGGTTTAACCAGCAGGGGCTTGGGTCTGTGGAGCAGGAAGAGACACAGGCAGGAGGTGAGGGCTGGGCAGAACAGCCTGGAAATGCTTTATCACCACTACCAGCAAGGCACTGTCTCCCATCAGGGGCGCAAGAAGCTTAGGGGCTTGAGAGGCTGCTTGTACGTGTGTGTGTGTGTGGAGTGTGTGTGTGCCGTGCAGGGATGCCTCTGTGTGAATACATGAACTGTGCGTGACAAATATTACATTATCGTCTGGGGTGTTTCACTTGCATGCTGATATTGTTTGATTCAACCTGGCATCTGTGAAAGACCTCAGGAAAGCCCTCCGCTATTGTTTCTGTTTTGCCCTCCCTTACCCGGCCACGTTCAGATGGAGCCATCAGAGAGAAATGAATCTAAACTGTCTGGAGGAGGAGAGGAGAGGAGTGAAGCTAAAAAGCAGAGAACAGGAGAGGAGAAAAGAGAAGAGGAGATAAAAGGCAAGAGGAAAACAGGTGAAAACTGTAATATCAGGCAAGACGCGCTGCCTCTCTGCACTGACATTAGCCGAAAGACCAAAAACTGCTGTTATTCCCCAGTCTATCCTTCTTTACTATCAAAGAAGAAGGTTGCTAGAGAAGAGAAGAGAAGAGAAGAGCTGAGAAGAGAAGAGAAGAGAAGAGAAGAGAAGAGAAGAGAAGAGAAGAGAAGAGAAGAGAAGAGAAGAGAAGAGAAGAAGAAGAAGAACAAAGAGTGGAACAAAAGGGGAGGGGAGCTGACATGCAGAGGAAGGTGGATCAGACATTTAAACAGGAGTGGAGAAAAGAGGAGAAGACAGTGAGGTTGTAGAAGCAAGAAGAAGTTGACGCTACATGCTGACCAGTCACACTTTAGCGCCCAGGGCCTATTGGTGACAATGAAGGGGTGCAGCTGGGTACAAATGCACTGTAACTGCTGTAGTCAGGCTGAAATCGGATATACCCATACACAGATCACAAATCAGATTACCACCTGATGTCATCTCTGCTATTTCCATAATTTTTATTAAATATTTGGAGAAAAAACTCTTCAAAGATATAATTGCGCTTGCTGAGTTTTAGTTAGACAAGGAGATCACTACACGTTACAGAAACTCAAAACAACAAATGAATCCCATGTGAGTTATTCATCTCAAACACCGACGGTTTTGGTCTCTGACAATTTCATTCATTAAGCCAGACAAGTCATACAGTAATTGAGTTGAATAAGTTGGCCTAATGTCTTAGTCCTCCAAACAAACAATGCTGTCATAATTTGTTTTTAATCGGATTGTGTTGTTTTGGCTGATAAAATATGCTAACTTGCATTATTATGAGTAATGAGAGGAGAGGAACTTACTGAGCAGCGCTCCTCTCCCCAAACAGCAAAAGAGACCGATAGTGTTTGTACAGTAGATGCAAATCAGCATGTCTTGCTGTTTATTGATTTAGAGGACACCCAACTGATGTGGATGCTGCCGTCTTTCAGCGTGATTTTTACCTTTCACCTGACTCAGACTAGTTCTGTGCTGTGATCCCACTGTTTTAATTAAAATGCACTCCTCAGCTCAATATTTGGATTAGTTGAGGTTTAAGCGCAGACTGTGAAATTTAATTTGATGATATTTTCAGCTATATCAAATGAACAGGTAAACAACGAAAGACCTTTCACATAATCCTCTCTATTTCCAAGTGCCATTTGGGTTGTTAAAAATACCTTCAAAAAAAGTATTCATTGTATATGTGCAGTGTTGTTTAGTCTCAGGTGTGTAGTGTACATCACTGCACTGTGCTTTGTGAAGCCATGATGTTCTCGTCCACTTGTGTATGTACTGTGGTAATAGGCCTGGTGATACCTCGAGGATAGAATTGATCAACTACATCCCGATAACCTTCCCACATTGTATACTCAAGCGTGGTCCTGAACCTGTTGCATGTGTTTATTCCATTTAAAATCAAATATATGCACTTGATGCTCTTTTTAATTATGTTGAGAAAGAGTGTTATCATGAACATCACCCATGTTATGTCCAGGTCCTGTAATAACAGGCATTAACAGGCAGAGCTTAACTTTTAAACAACCAAAATGCAGTTGGTGTATGGCCACAGTAACTGTGGAGCTCAAATAATCACTTTATCCAATTTGTCGTCAGTGTTGCAGTCTGTGTAATTTCTATTTACATAGTAATAGTCTGTCAATTCATGTTTGCAGAGGTATTTGGGATGGGGATATGAAGGTGCAGAAAAACAGCTTATCCTGAATAAAACCTAAATTAGGAAATGAGCTTTAACTTTCACACTGAAAAAAGCATTTACATTATATGTAAATGTACATTATGAGATTCAAGCTCTTGCCTTACTTTTCCGAATCAGTCCGTGCCGTGTCAGAAACAACTAAACAGTTGACTACATGAGTGCAAATCAACAAGCGTCTGAGCTGTCAAACCTGCCTTAACACACCAGGAACCCCGCTCAAACACTGACATGAATGACTTAAACAGTTTGCACTGCGCTCTAATTTTCCTATTTAACTCTGTGGGTAAAATGAGAGAACAGGATCAACTGCCAAGACTTGTTTCTGCCTATCTTAAAAATGGCACTAGGCACAAAAGTATTCAAAAATGTGTGGGGGGGAAAAAAAGTCTTTTTGTAAAAATATGCATGAGCATGATTATTTGAAAATGGTTTAAAGATCTGTTTCAATCCAAATAATTTTGGCACATTGTAAAAAAAAACGTGCTGCACATTGAGGGGATGTTATTGTACAGCTGTTCCAATTGAAGACTAATCCAACAAGTGTTAGCGTCACAAAACTGCAAACTGAACATAACTGCAGACTGCATATTCCACAAGCTCTGAAAGAAATAGATTGCACATGTGGGGATTACAATCATCATCCATATCCAATCATGTCCATAAATACCGTGTCAGTCATCAATTTTGCTTTCACTTTTAAGACATACATCACTGAATAAAGCCTAATGAAATGTATGGAAAGATGTTAATTGTTAGAAATCAAGACAATGCGAAATGACCAGCTTTGAGGCAAAATAACCATGTAGTTTAAAAACTCTCAAATAAGATACCTTTCTGTCATTACGTGTCTTATCCTCAGACCACTTACTATTAGTGTATGCCCTGAGACCTATACCTAAGGACCGAGCTCAAACATTACATAAATTTACCCTCTTAAATGAAAATTAAACTATCGGCTAATTAATCAGCTGCAAAAAGAAATTAGATGATAATAAGACCTTTCCTGTGCTTGAGTGTCTGAAGTCAAAGTGGATCTAAATAACCCTGAGGTAAGGCAGAGATAGGACCTGGGCAGCTTAGAGGACTGATAAAGGTTTTACCTCCATTACAGGGGCTAAGACAAGGCTCTGGACTGCAGCTCTGGATTCCAAGCACGCCTCTGATTTGTCAGCTCTGGGAGAATGCTGTAATAGTCAACGTAATGGCACAAGGAGGTTTGTTGTTGGAGTGTGTGTGTGTGTGTGGTGTGTGTGTGTATGTGGAGAGGTGGGATGAGGTGTGTTGTGTGGAGACAGAAGGAGTGAATGACGGTAGAAAAATGTCTGCAGATGGATGCTGAAACAGCCATACATCCTCGTTAGACCCCCTGTCTCCCAGCGGCTAGAACGGTCCCCTCATCTCCCACACACACAAGCACACATCCTTTTACACACATACGCATACATTCACACATTCACACACTCACACACACACACTAACACACACACATGCATGCTCATACAAACACAAACACACACAAGGCGCGGACATCCATCACTAACTATACGTACTGGATTGGTTTCAGAATTCCTGCCTTGGTGATGAAGAATTAAATGCTCACATAAAAACACAGAGGAACACACACATACTGAGAATCAAACTTCAGTACTTTGTGTGTACCCACCAAAATGTGTCAAGCTATTTGGTCTTAAATCAAAGTTTCATTCAAATTGACATTTTATTCTGATGATGCCACTTGAAAAAAAATTAAAGGGATCACCCAAATGAACAGGATTCATTCAGAATGGAATGTGTGTTTGTGTGTGTGTGTACTTAATTGTTGTTAAGATATTTTGCTAAAAAGGTCTTTCTGCTAGTAGCGCTAGAGGAAATGGCAAAGAGTCACTAAAGCCAGAGGGATTCATCCTCTGGGGGTCATGAATATCTGTAAACAATTTCACTCCAATATATCTCACAGTGATTAAGGTATTCCAGCCTGGACCAAAGTGGTGGCTGATCGACCGACATTGCGTCCTTTGGAAGCATTCCACTAGCAATGCTCAAACAAAAAGTCTACTGTTGAAAAAAAAATCTATTCCCCAATGTAAAGTTAAAGTTATCTGTGTTTGTACCCAACATTTTTGGCACAAAATCCTTTTACAAATACCCATCGCTTCACATGCAGTACATATGCATATAAATGGGACAACTATTGCACATTAAAAGCCTTACAAATACCGTTCTAGACTTACATTAACACCATTGCAATGATCTGTTTTAATCCTCACATGTCCTCTATCCTGTCCTCGTGTATACCAATCTGTATGCTCTGAAAAAAAAGACGAGGGGGGGGGAGGGGGATGGCTTTGACACCAACTGCCACCCTCTCTTGTGCCCAAGAGACGCCACCCACCCGCCTTCACAGTACCCACTGGAAAATTCACCCCCTAGCATCCCCAGCAGCAGCCCACCGAGTCATGTCCTTTCCCATGTTGTCACCCCCTCCTCCGTCCACCCAGAGCACCAGTCACTTGCCCTAAAGAGAACTGGCAGCAGAACAACAGTGAGGCAAACAAAGATACAAATGGCCGCCCCAGACAGCTTGCACTTGCATCTGCATTCATTACCTCTCATTTTTGTGACACACAAAAGCCTCTCATAGAGCCGCCGTTGCGCGCTCATGACGGGCTTCAGCGGTGCCCGTCACACCGGCCTTTGGGGCTCACAGCTTCCACGGTTGAGACAGTCAGAGGTCAGTAATGAATATACATGTGTGGTCTGCAGCAGGGATGATACTGGGAGAAATAGACCGAGGGAGGAAGATGAATATTGAGTTAACGTGCTGAGCAGGGTAGGGCTACATTCCCAGTTCCCCAGTCAGAATGTCCTCTGCTGTTAGTCTCAGTCTGACTTGTGAACATAAATATTTACATGGCTGTCACGATCAGGATTTATAGGACATTCTCTGCTCTTCCCGTAAGAGAAATATAAAGTATGCTTTATTCCCTCTTTTCTTTTGCGGTGTTAAGGTTCCTTTTGCACAATGGCAATGAAATTCTTGTTTGCTCTGGGACGTCTACGCAACCCTGTTTTCTCTGTATTGTATACTGAGTGCACAGGGTGTGAATATTGTCTCATTATATCGACAGTTCTCATCCTTGCCAGTTTCAATAACCAACATTCAGCAAAAGAAGTGCTGTAATATAAACAATTTGGATATTTCCAACTGGTGGGTTGCTGAAGTGAGGGAGAGGCAACAGAGGCAATAAAACACAGGCAATATACTTATTGTCTTTCTTTGTAATACTGGATGCAATAACAATACTGCAGGCTAACCTGTCTGATGTTTATTTTTGCTCGGCTGTGTGTGTGTGTCCAGACGAACTCTAAATGTTTGTGACCATTACTGGAATATTCTCAATAGATACGGCACCAATGCGAACACCTTTCTCTCTCTTTCTTTTTTTTTTCTCTCTCTCACCTACTCCTCTTCCTCTTTATTCCATCCTAATCTGCCAATGCCAAATCTATTTTGTCATGTAACTCCTCTGATAGGTTGGCATGTAATTAACTCCTTGGCATGCGCTGTGGGTTGTCATTTGCATGGTAATAAATCTCTGCTCCTTACTGTAGGTGGGGGAAACGCACAAGACTGTGTGCTTTGCTTCGGCAAACATCCCTGTCTAACCCTTATCAACTCCCCCGACTCCAACCTGTTTGGTCCGAGAGGCGTAATCGTCATTTCCAGGTGACAGACCATATTGATTAAACATTGCGTTTAGTTTTTATGAATGTATTTAAGGGAGAGCTGCGGCAAATGAAGCTTTTGTACGGCTGACTGCTATTAATCCGATGGCACATTTGGAGCCTTGTATTTATTTGTTCCTACAGGCCTTCTGCCATCCATTACAGATTCATTTCCTTTTGTCCACTTTATCAATTGCGAGGCTCATCTTTCCTGGAGATCCCTGGCTCTCGCCCAGGTATTTCTTATATACAGTGTGTCGGCCAAAGCCACAAAGAAGAGGCCAAGCCGACGAGTGTGTGGGATGTGTAAGTATGTGTATATTTGCACACATGCACACACACAAATAACAGGGCGAAGAGATGAGGCATTTGGGGCAAGAGAGGAGGAGGGGAAGGTGTGCGAGGGGGGGTGTGTGAGGTGATTATATGTGTGTGTTTTGAGAGATGGATGAACGGAGTAAAGATTGCACTCATCTGTCGTGGTACAGTGCTCCCATCAGGTCTAATGAGTGTGCCGGGGTGACCTCAGTCTCGTAGGTTCACAGGCCTGATTAAACATCGTCTCTGAGTCGGCTCAGGGGATGCCGGGCAGACCAGCAACCGGCTCCCCGCTCTCCTCTTCTCCTCTCCTCCTCTTCGCCTCCCCCCACTCTCTCTTTTGCTCCCTTCCATCGTCCTAATGGCTCCTTCTGATCTAGCCCCATTTATCTCTACCCCCCCCCAAACCTCCTCACCCCTTCCTACCCCTTGCTTCACTTCTACCAGTAATACCTCCTTTCTTTGACTGTCATCTGTCTTTATTAATATTTGCTCTCCCGGCGTGTGTTTGCAGCTCATATGTTTGACAGGTACATGTATCCTTTTGACTGTCATCAGTGGACATATGCATGCCGCTCATGAGCTTCCAAAACCAGACTGTAGCCGTTTCTTCGATTACCATCCTTCTGTGTTTATTCAGAGCTAGTAAGCCATAATGAGACTGAGGTTGAGGGATGATGATTAACTGCAACAGGATCCAGGAACTGGCGTAACCCGTGATAAGACAGTTTTCTGCAGAGACTTTGATTTATTTGGCTGTAAGGTGCAGAACATCGGCCGCCCCTCTGAGCTGGAGGCCGTGTGGGGTCACGAGTCGGAGACATGCAGTTAAGACGCAGCCAGTCAGTGCGTTTTAATCTTTCTCTCCTCACTTTGATCTCAGTAACTTCAGTCGAAGCTTGCTCAAATCATCACCAAGACATTTTAAAGGGTTGCAATTAGGGCCAAATAGCCCGTCATTTATCAAGCTCCTTTCATGTCCACCATTTTATTTTATGAAAGCAATCGATTGTCTCTGTGGCGTGGAGGCGCAGCCCAACCTCTGCTTGTGCTCCTAGGTGAAAGCAATGAGTGCAGTCAGGCCATCGCTCCAGCAGTGAGCGAGAGAGATAGAGGGTGATTTGGCCGGCTGGAACACCATGACCGACAGTTCTTTCGCATTTACACCAGAGTAATCAGACAGCCCAGTCTGGTAAAAATATAGCAGCTAGTCAAAATGCCAGGGGCTCGGGGCATCTGTGTTTGCTTTCAGGGTGGGGCTTGGCAGTTTGAGGAAGAGAGGGAGGAAAAAAGACAGAGGTCAATAGAAGGAGAGAAAAAAGGATGGAAAGGAAGCAACGGCTGTGAGGCAGCAAACAAAGCCAGCGAGTGCTACTGTTGTGCGTTGTTTGTCTACAGTTTTGTGTTATTTACATCACTGCTTCAGAGGAGTGCGTGGCTTCTTCGCAGACAGACGGCGAGGGAAAGACATGTGGCCGACACAGACTTAGACAAAGAGAGAAGGAGGCTGCACACATACAGTTGCTACACACACACACACACACACTGACACACAGATGACTGGGATTTGTTCATCACAGCAAAAGTCTATTCTGAAAATGATGTACAAAATGAGCGCCGTTCATCGACATTTAATTCCTCAAACTATGGAATGAAATGTGTTTAATACATAAGACATGCACGCTTTCTTTAAAGAGTTTCTCGGCGGGAGGTTTTCTTTCATTACAACTAATACAATAGTCTTCCCATGTATATTTATCAGCAGCCTATATTAATGGATTAATAAGATGAAGACCAAACGTCCACACACATACACAAACAGGCAAACGATCTTATATCCACAGAGTGTGCATCTCCACGTGCAGACGCACATACACTGAGACACACAGAAGCGGAGCAGAGCTCCAGCAGTGCGGGGCAGGAGAGGAGGCTGCAGGGCCCTGACCACATAATCATCTCCTAGAGAGTGATCATCAAGGCCTCCAACATCACTGCACAAATACACCAACCTTGGACCCCCTGGCATGAGGGGAAGGAGGAGGGGTGAAGACAAGAGTGTTTACAGGAAAAAGGGAGGGAGAGAGAAAATAAAAGAGAGAGAGAGAGAAAGATGAAAGGAAGGGAAGAAAAAGAAAATTAAAAAGTGGAAAGCAGAGGCAAAGCAGAGGGAAGGTGGGGTACGGGTTTACAAGGGGGAAATTGGAGGAGGAGACAGGAAGAGAGAATATAAAGCACAGGACTGTAGGGAGACAAAGTGAAAGGAGGAAGGAAGAATGGATAGATGCTACGCTGATGGGGAAGGGGAACGGGGAAAGAAAATTAGGAGGAGAGGGAGATATATGGGTCTATTTTGATGTGTTAGGGGAGGGGAGGGAGAAAATTGGGAAGGGAGAACGGCAGGAGAAGGTGAGAGGGCAAGATGGAGGTCTGTGTTTACAGGAAAGAAAGAAAATAGTGAGAAAGAGACACCAAGAGAGAGAGGGGGAAGGAAAGAATTAGAGGTGAAAACAGGCTGCGTTGACGGGAAATGGAAAAAGGAGGAGAGGAGGAGAAACAGCAGAGGTGGGAAAGAAACATAAAGGGAAAGACAGAAATAAGGGAGAGAGAGTATCTGTTTGCCACGCATGACAGTACGTACAGCAGCGTTGCCCTGGAAACGGCAGCCGCTTGGATTATGAGCTGATTAGTTGCCCTCCTCCTTGAAGCCCCCCCAACTGGGCTGCCTCCACTCAACAGGGTGTGCGCATGCTACCTGGGACACGGTCTGATGAACAATGCTTTACACACACACACACACACACACACACACACACACACTCACAGTCTTCTTTCAGACACATACATACAATAAACTCAGTCTTTACTCCTGGTTGCCCATTGTATTCACTGTAGCCAATACCTTTCCGCGTCAACATCTCAATCTTTCACTCTCTGCTGGACTCTGCCTCTCTGCCTCTCTGTCTCCCCGCGTGTGACGTGGCAGGGTGCTAATCTTGGCCCTTATCTTTGCCTGCAGCTCTGCTCACATTCTCTTCTCCACAAGCACCTTATCTGCCATCACTGTCAATCAGAGCAGATCGGGCTACCTACAGCTGAGTCCGCTCGACCACCCTCCTCCCCGCCGACCGGCCTCGCTACATGTCCATTACCGATGCTCGTGCCATGCATCCCCCAGCCTGCGGCACCTTTTGCACGTGCGTGCACACGTGCAATATCAAGAGCCATTATTAGAAGCGTCAACATCTTCTGGGCAAGTTTGCTTTAAAATGACTTGTCCCTCTGGCATTGGTCCCGTGCAGTGACCACAAACACTTTCTCCCTTCCTTCGCCAGGGCCTGATTAGCATGTTTGACCACTAAAGTCTGCATCCTTTGCCCGCTAATTACCAGATCAGTTCTTGTAACCTGCTCAGAGCAAAAACACGGGTGAAATTAGATTTTGATTTAGATTTTCCTCAAGGGAACGGAGCCAAAGTGCAGCAGTAATTCAGTAAGCACTGCAGCAAACAGAAGCTCTTCGACAATCACTATTTACAGGACATGTATCGCAGGGTCATAAGTGAAAATAAGTTTGCTGTTAATGTCAATTTTATACATAATGAAAGAAAGAATGAAAATAAAATACTTTGAAGTGTTTTAGACTAGCCTGGGCTGATTCAACACAGCAACTTATAATCTTATTATCATCATATTTCACAGGAATGACTGCTGAGTTTAATGAGAAAACTAGATGAATTAACAATAAATTTCACCGATGTGTTAATATTTTGATGAGGGACACTTGGGTTAATTTAGTCTAAAACAGCGTGGAGGGTGTTTTTTTATGCAAAGTAACTTTAGTTTAGTTAATTTTCTATGTTTTTTTCCTGTCCCTGCATCATCAGAAAAATAACTGCATATTGTTCACTCATTTGTAGTGCGTGACAGTTGTATTTGTCCGTTTGTTCTGTTCTGTGTTTAGTGTTGAAATAATGTTAATGCTGCCCTTTTGATCAGGTCACTATTGAGAAAGATATTTTAATCTAAATGAGACTTTTACCTGGATAAAGAAAGGATATAAGTATATGTTTATACTCATTACTATAATACAATTATCATTTAAAATTTCCAGACTAATACTTATTTAAGATAGCCTTTATTACCCCCACAAGGGGGAAAATTCTGCACAAAGCATGCTCAGAACAGCTCAACAACTTAACAAAGGAAAAAGCTAGTACACTGTAAATAGATATGTGGTGTTAGAGGGCTGACACTGTATAAAAAGAAACCCCTGAGTGGACAGTGTAATGTTTTCATAGCTGAGCATGTACATATTTGCAACAATGACAGACGTGCAAATGAACACACACATACACACACACACACACACACACACACACACTCCACCCATTGGCATTGGCACTTTTCTACAATCAAGCAGGGCCGCTGACCTCCCACCTGTGATCACGCTGGGACCCACCCATCTAAATACTGTGCACACAGCCCACATTCACACACCCACTCACTAATCAGAAGCGCTAATCCAGACTGCCGGCATTTTTGGTTCACAAGCCTCGCCATGAGTGCAGTTGCACCGCAGGTACAACAAAAGGAGAAAAAAAATAAAATAGCACAAATCCCTTTTGGGCAGGTTTAATATTTTTAGGCGAGGGCACTTTTATGTGGGGGCAGGTGTGCTCTGGCTCCCTAATGCTGAAGTAATTGTAGATAATGGAGTTTTAAGGACAGCTGCTGGTGCGGGTTTAAGTAGGATTTGGGTAGAGATTTATGGTGGAGTGAAAATGAGCGGACGGGTGGAAAAGTTGGAGAGGTGCAAAGAGTGAAGGAGGAGGTGGAGAAAGAGATGGAGAGGTTAGCGGAGTGGGGGGTCTGCCTTGGCTTATAGCAGCAAAGGTGAGAAACGGGGAAAGGGAGAGAGGGGAGAGAGAGAGTAAAAAAAAGAGGAATGTCTCTATCTTCTTGCAGAAAAAGCTCTGGGATTGAGAGGGTAAAAAAAAAAAAAATTAACTCATCCATAGTTTAGTGTGAAACGAGAGCCCGTCTGGCCTGATGCTTCTCGAGAAAAGGGGGTTATAGAGGGCACAAGCTGGATGACTAATTGGGGAGGATGCGAAATGAGGCTTGACTCAATCCACACCCTTGAATCAACTCTGCCCTACAGTATGCATCAAATGGGCTCCCTAAGTGGTGCTTTTCCATTGATTATACCCTTTCAATGTTACGCTCCAACTCCTTGTTGGAGAAATTTGACAAAAAAAAAAAGAGAGAGAGAGAGGAATCTAAAGGGGGCAGTTGAAATACCGGTCAATACTTAGCATGGGCAAACCAGAAAAGTAGGAAAGCAGAGAGTAATATCATATAAACAGATAACCATGAAAGCGATTTGAGAGAAAGAGAGAGAGAGGACAAGGTGTGTAAAAAGTGCGTTTGGCTCGCCGTAAACGCAGCGGTGCGTGGCACTTGCCGGCTGGCATGGCACTCACACTTTATGAGGTGTGGAGGGGCCGTCTCCCTCGCCTCTCTGCCCGTTTTAATGATACAGTTTAAATGGAAAAGCTGGAGCTTCAGTCGGCACCAAGGACTCCTCTCCCTCTGGTCCGCACACACAAACCTAGACGGCATGCATAAATATATACTCACACACATGCATGCGAGTTCAGCCGTGTGCACACATCGGCATTACCTCAGGAAATTTGGGCTCACTCGTACAAATGTCGAGATCACATTTCGTGGTAGTTTTTATTTAGAATAAAGCAAAGATCACGAATAAAACCTTTAACCAAAATAATTCAACCTAACTCTAAATCAAATAGAATTTAAATAAATTCATTGTCACCTAATGAACAAACTTTTTTTTTATAAGGGAAAGTTTAAACATCTTTAGTTTTCAATGTGAAGAGTAGGACCTGGCATGAGCAGCCAAAAAAGAATACCACTTGCATTCCAACACACACACACACACACACACACACACACACTCTCTCTGTACACCCTACACATACTGTATAGATGATCATAGGACCGAGCTAGAGCCTTGGATGAGACCGAGGAACGACAGCGTTGAAGCCAGCAGGTGAAACTGGCTGTCAGAGCTGTGAAGTCTCCTCAGATCTGCCCTGTGTGCCTGGCCACTGTACAGACAGAAGAGAAGGTTTTTACCCACACCCCTCACCTATCACTGTAACCTCTCAGAAGAGAACATACTGCAGTAATGCAATATTGATCTGACAATGTAGTGTGTGTCTGTGTGTGTGTGTGTATCCCTGCACAGGTATGCGTTTGCTTGAGATGTGTGCTCAGCAGCCTTGTGTACAAGTGGTGACTGAGCTGTGCGAAGTTTGTTGATGTGTGTTGCATTGTTTGTGGGACTCTGGTATGTGTGTGTGTGTGTGTGTGTGATAGGGAGGCGACTAAGAGAGCAATGAATTAATAAGCAAGAGGTGAGGTGTTAGCCTTGGTGCTATTTCTGACACCTCACTGTCAGAGCTTTCCTCTGCAGTGGTGGGTCTGACTGAACGGAAACTAGCGGGGGCCTGTGCACCCTCATTTTACCTATCGCTCCTTTGTATCGTCGTCTTGTTCTCTCTCAATTTCCTTCTGTGTCACTATCTACCTGATGTCTGCGATTGCAAAATGTTGTACAAGCTGTTATTATTTACAGTTACAATTGTACTTAAAACTCATATTACCAAGTGAGTCATGTGTATATGGAAATTAAGCCTTTGGATGCATGGATTTATTACAGCATTAAATTCACAGTCTATGTTTTCCTTACCGTAGTTTTAATATATTCAAATACTGTATATCTTGAGACATGAAAGTCATTACATTTACTGTCACCACTGTGGAAATGTTTGTCATGTTT
Organism: Scortum barcoo; assembly: GCA_023238725.1. Lineage (NCBI taxonomy): Eukaryota > Metazoa > Chordata > Actinopteri > Centrarchiformes > Terapontidae > Scortum > Scortum barcoo. The sequence continues at coordinate 20,009,253 of CM041531.1, forward strand.
GCTTTGTTTGTTCATGTTCTCTTTTTTGGAATGATTTAGAATCACTGAAACCAGTGAAAAATGATGCCAGTGATTTCTTGTTGGGTCCAAAGACTGAGTTCTGTAACTATGGGTATAAGTTTGTTTTTTCTTGAATGATTAGCAATGTTCCCAAAGCGTTTGCTTTCTCTGGATGGCCAAAAAAACAAACAAATGTCTTGCCCACTAAATGTGTGTAGCACTGCACATTATTTTGGGAATAAAAGAATAAATCAGCATTTTGTCATATCTGAATATTTTGTTTCTTTGATTTTGTCAATAGAGAATCCAGGCACGAACTGCTCGAAGAATAACATAAGGCTGATGCAATACATGCTCATATCAAGCAAATGCTCCATTGCTGCAATTCAGATTGTCCCCAGTAGATGTCCAGTCTTTTAGAAATGTGGGACAAAGATAGTGTGAGAAAGAGACGGGTAAAAACTCGCAGAGAGATTCACATTCTGCATGTTCATAATGTCATTGCACTATTTTTTTACTCCTTCCCCAGAGAACTTTCCCTTCCTGTTCGCGTGAGTCAGTTTCTGTGAATCAGAGCCTGCAGAGGATAAAGAGCCGATATTGTAGGAAAGGAGACATGACAGCAATGAGGGCCGAGCAATGTTAAAGAAAGAAAGGAGGAAGGAGAGAAAGAAAGAAACACACAGTAGGTAGATTTTGTGGGTACTCTGATTGTATTTCCTTACTGCACAAAGGACTTTATGGCACAAAGAGGTACAGCTATTCCACTGCTAAATGATAAAACAAAGTTACTCCCTGTAGTAAAACAAAAGAGACAACTTTTGAGGGAAAAGAAAAAAAAAGAACAAGAAGGATTACGAGAAATGTGGCCTTTGTGTTGAGAGACACAAGTCACAGCAATACCACTGGCTTAAGATAAAGAGGCCTGCCAGTCTCAATCATAGTTTCAGCTCTTTGCTGTGATTTTACTAATAAATTACTGTTATTGCAATTATTACACTTACAGACAGATATGTGAAAAAATGCTGAACACAGTTTCCTTTATCCCAAACCGAAGACAAACCCTTCACTGTCCTCTTGAAAAAGCCAAAATGATTCCGCACAACAGTCCCACACAACAGTCAGGCTGGTTCTTACACAAAAAGAAATACAAGCAGTCATGTGCACATCAGTACACACACACACACACAGATAGTATAGTATATAGACTGACTCATCGGAGCCCAGAAACAGCAGTTATTCCCAGTGCAATAAAACAGGCAGACTAACTAATGGAACCGCCCACACACCAAACATACTTTTTATCACACACCACTATCACAAACAAACACACATGCACGCGCACACTCTTTTTGTCCCAGCCCACTCATTGCTCGTTAGCTGCTACATCAGGTGGTTGTTTTTCTTCGTGTGTGTGTGTGTGTGCATGTGTTGCCACTGTGACACAGTCTGGCTGCGGCTTGCCGTATCTGCTGAGAACGCACCACCAAAAATACTTCACTTAACAAACTCTTCTGATTACAGTTTGACTTTCTCGCCGTCTCCTTCTCTCCCTCCTGTCTTTAATCAGCATGTAAACAAGCGCAAGGTCATTTTCTTCCTTAAACGAAATGGGGGAGATAAGAGGAGCGTGGCGTAGTTAATCCTTTGGACACGCTGATGGAGGAGTTTGTCCTGGTGATGCTCAGGGTGTTAATTATGCAAGAATGCATCTCCTCCGATGCTCTCTCTCTCTCTCTCTGTCTCTCTCTGTCATGATGACTCATCAGTTTATCTCTTTCCTCTTTAGCTTTTGCTCTCTCTTTCTCTTTCTTTCCCCCTTTCTCTGTGCCCTCCCAAAAATGTCACACCTCCAATCACATATTTTGCACAAGTCCTAAGAGGTGCCTCCAAAGTTCTGTGTGTGTGTGTAAGTGTGTGTCACCGTGTGTGCCGATCCTTTTCAAATCAGGCACAAGGTTTGCACTTGTCCACGTGTGATTAACTGCGGTGTTTGATAACTCGGGCTGCCGGAGTGATTTGCTGAACTCAGCAACATCATGTTTTCCTTTTACCCCCTGTTTTGTCTTTGAACAAATACGCGCAGATTGCCTGGATGCCTTCAGTGATTGCCAGAATGAGTTGTGAATCGCAATGAATGGCTACTAACTTACCTGACAGGGAGTAGAGTGGAGGAAAGTGAAAGCAAGAGGGAAAAAAAACTACCAGGGGGATAGGGAAGCTAAGAGCTCAAAAAAAATTGTTTTCAACGCAGCTGTCGAAGTGAAACACCTTTTCTGTTACCAACTCATTGTGGGGCGCCAGCACCTGTTTCTGTTGAAGACATCACATTGTCTGAAACTAGATGGAGATGTCCTTTGAATATCACACGACTTTAAAGGTAGATTTACACTTTGATCCTCCGAAATTGAATCGGATGGGAAGTTAATTAGCCAAATCAACAACATTTTGGATGATTTAGAGGTGTAAAAAAAATCCTTGCTCAAATATTAATTTTTGGTGTTTTTGATTTCTCTCTCCAGTTTTCATTGCCAAACAGCCTGATCTTGATGCACCGGAAACTTTGATGTTTAATTGGTTTAGGAAATGTCATATTCCGGCGTGCAGCCTAACTAAGAGACAGCGATCCAGCCCCAGTAAAAGACTAAAAGCATCATTCTCGGAGGTATGACAGCACCCAGGCCTCATTTCCATCCCTCCACCACTATTTGTCAGCCGTCTCCTCTTCCCCAGTGAAGCAGCAATGTTAACAATGCTGTCCCCACATTTAGCAGTTCTGCCTCATTACAGCTAAAGAAGTGGATAAATTAGCACAGGAGAGCATGCACGGCGGAGTCCGACTCCACCTGTCAGTGAGAGAAAGATAGTGAATGTGTCGACGAGGAGGAAGGGTGTGAAGGAACTGCTCAGCTTACAAGCTCTCAACACATATTAAAACAAAACGCATCCAGTGAGGCTCATCCTTCCAAAATCATTACCTATGGCGCATGTATTTAGCAAACAGGCAATCATATTGTGTAATGCAATTTCTCATTTTGTCAATCAAGAATTCCTACTGCTGTATCTATCATTTTAAAAAGTAAAGTTAAAGTTCTGCAAGCTTGTTTTTAATTCTTGTTGTAGCAATCATGGTGAGGGATTTTACAAGCTCAGCTTCTTGCTATCAGACATTTTGTTAGCACAGATTAAAGACCTTTGAACTATGGGAGGGTCCTTCTAATCAGTCCATGTATCTTCCATTCATTCAATTATTGAATTCAATCAGAAAAAACAGAAAAGGGGGATTTGTAAAATAATTGTTTTTCACATTGAAGTGGGTAATCAAATAAACAATAAAATCAAGAGCAAAAATAAAACAAACTCAAATCTGTTTTTCTGATTTGTGGATTTGTGATGTTCTTTCATCAGAACCTGCTGAGGAAAAAAAACTGAATACCATCTAGTGATTTAATGATAATGAATAAAAAAACAGCAATAAACTCACGTCACATATTATTGCTGTTTTTTTAGGGGTTGAGAGATTTTCCTTGTATGTTGTTATGTATGTTTCCTTGTGTGGTGCCTGTTTGTAAAGTAATGACATTTAGTTTGGTAATTAACTAACTTGCAATATCTGGTTATTCCAACAAGACTTTCCTCCAAAAACAATCCCCATGCAGACAGCAGCTACCTTGTGTAATTGTGTAAATCCCCTACAGTGTGGATCTGTATGTGATCAGGAGGATCTGACCCCCTCCAAAGCCGATCGAGTTCAGGACTGGGGTTTTGATGGTGGTAAGGGACTAAATAGAACAACTTACTTACAAAAAAGTTTGTTTTTTTTTTGTTTGTTTTCATAATTGATTGAACAGATGATCTGATCTAATGTGTACAGTTGTACAGTGTGCATTTTTACAAATCTTAAATCTCATTTAGAAGGAAAAGCCACAACTTTGTGACTTTGTGACTTTGTTTTTGTGACTTCAACTTTGTTCCATCTTCGGATAACCTGTGAAGCTGGGATTTTTTCCCCTGAACAACCTGGATGCTGCCTTGCTTTACTGTATTGCAGTATATGTTCAAGATCAAGAGGACAAATGGGCCTAGTTGTTGCCATCCTCTGAACACCAAAACTCTCCTGCCCTGCGGCCTTTAAAAAGCACTATCTCTCCTGCTCATTTGTCTGGCGCCTCTGGCCTGCCATCTTTATGGGCTGGTTAAGGGCTCTCTCACAATCAACTATGTTTGCACCCTGTCCACATTCGCCAGTAAAAAAGCCAGGCATTCTGCGATGTCCACCCGCCTGCCTGCCAGGATTAACATTTTGCACTCTCCAAGGTTGAAAATCCCATCAGATGGAACGAAATTAATTTTTGCACAATATTCAGGGCCACCAGCCACATAATAGGAGACAATGCCGAGTGCATCCCTCGATTGTGATTCCATTCACTCCCTAATCGGCAGGATGGCCGTGCACGGTGCAGCAGCGTAGTAAATGCTTTCATCCCAGGGGGATTAGAAAAACAATGGCCCTTTTTAATTTCTTTTCTAAAGCGGGCAGCAGAAAGAAAATGATATAGACGTAATTGATGATGAGGAGAGCAGGGGGAGCCTTTGCAGAGGTCTCACGTCCAGTGCCCGGGCCTTTTTTTTGCTTCATAATGGCAACCGCTCAGGGGCACTGGAGGTTGACAAATCTGGCACGGAGGACAAATTGATCTGCAACAGAACGCAATTTGTCCCTTAAAAGAATGGGTAAAGGCCCTGTGTGGCCTGAGTAATTAGTTTAAACTGCAGCATGTCTGTCCAGGAGTGGACCCGCTGGAGTGGGGCTCAGTATGTCCTCTGATAAGACACCCTGACGCTGCAACACACACACACACTCTCACCTGGAACACTCCTCACAAAGCCCGTATGACTGAATATATCAATTAACACATTGTAAGATAAATGGGAATAATGGAAATGTGTTACGGGGGCATGCATGTTTTTGTGTTTATTTGTATGTGTGAGCTTGCATCTCTTACCAACCTCACAAGTTCCCCTGAGCAGTCACTGTAGAGAAGTCACTTTTCCGGGAACAAAAGTCTGCTTTAATAAACATAAGAATAAAGCAACTGTTGGAGAACATTTGCACAAATTAATTTTTTTTGTTGTTTTGTTTTGCACTCATGCTCACAGCCCATAAAAGGTGTGTGCGATTCTAGGAGAGTAAAGGGGAGAAATGCCGGTTGCTTATTCTCAGCGTGCACTGAGACACAGACAAAGACATATGGCAAGTCTACGGTGGCCGCATCTGTGGTGTGATGCGGGGAGAGAGTGTCAAGAACACGGACGCATTGGTCCATGGAAGTGTGCTTAGTGACACATAATACTGGTATTGCACAATCTTCCCCTGACCCATTTTTGTGTGACACACGCTGAAGTCAATTTTCTGCACTTTTCATGCACAGAAGAGGAGTAAAAAAAAAAAAAAAGTTAGTAACACAAACATTTTGCTACTCACTTTAGTGGAAACTGATACCCCAAATCTTACCCTTTCAAATTTGAAGAGAAACACTTCAGAAAGAAGTACTTTTTTTTCTTCTCTTCTATCTGCTTCACTGTCGCGCTTGGCTGCCTCGTCATCAATACGGGGGTCAGGTGCTGCTGGTGCTCTCAACTCAGAAACCAAAAAATGTGGATCCCTCCAACAGAAACCTTGATATAGATGACAAGCGTAAGGTTGGGGCGCAACCCCACGCTCTGCGCCTTCCACAGAGAAAGTGTGGAGAAAGAAGTGTGGGAGTGAAAGTAGGCAAGAAATGATTAGGCAAAAGAAGGTGTTGGGGGAAGGCGGGAAGAAGAAGAATAAGGGAGCACGAGTGAATGAGAGACAAAGAGATGCTGGATCTCTTATTCCTAGATATTTTTAATTGGCTTTTGGGCTTCAGTAGCAACACCAGCAGCACCAATTAGCATGCTTGTTACATGCGAACACCAGAAGCTAATTGGCCTGAGAGGAGGAAGCGGCATGGCCCTGAAAGGAGAGAGCAGGACTCATTTGAAGGTTTGTGGCTGCAGTAGCAGCTTGTTGGGAGGCTATTTGGCAAACAATTGTAAAGAACATATTGGCTCTGCATTTGCAGATATTATTTATTCTTCCTTGGTGATATCCCTAACCCTTTATTGAAAAAATACATATAAAGTGACTGCCATAGAGTTTGCAGGCAATCAAAGAAAATTATTTGGTCAACAGTTTACCTGTAGCTGCGCAAACTGTCTCGAATTGAAAAGGCAATGTTAATGCACTGTTCATCAACCACTACTGTTTGGCTCAAGACTGTGAGAAAATGGACCTGTAATTAATCAGATCCATGGAGAAATCATTCACAGGCATGACCTAACCTGTCCACATACAGTGCCATGCTGCCCTACATCGGGGGAATATGCTGAATGCGCACGTAAACACAACAGCACCATGAGCTCACCAAGGGCAAGAGGCTGAATCTCTGATTACATTTACTGTACAAACTGTAGCAGCAGGATCGGATGCACGGGACATCAAGAGCTCATTACGCTCTTTACATGCAATTAATCAAACAATGTAAACAAAGCTCGCCTCAGCCACAACAGACAGAGCCAGAGATTCCCCGGTGGCAAGTCAAATGCGGTACTCACAGTACAAGACTCTGTAAATAAAGGAATGTGAATTATAGAAAATTCAAGATTCACAGCCAATCTGGAGATGATGTAAGAGTCGTGGCTCCCCTGCTGAGACCACACACACACATACACACACACACACATCTGCCTCCACTCTGTCTCACTGCTAAGCCTATAGTCTGCTCCTTTTGTGAAATGCACACAGTGTGTTAATATGAAGCTATCGGCACTGTGCAGGAAAAGTGGGACAAATACGCTTTGTGATGATGAAAGTATAACATAAAGGACACATATGTTGAAATACAGCACTCTGAAGGAGATGCGTCTGTTACTTGGCACGTGCGTTTTCCTTCAGCTGTGATTTCTTGCCCTAAAAATGTAACTCTAATTTTTTTCAGGCCTAATCAGCGATGCCATGGTAAAAATGATTTTCAGTCTGCAGTCATGTCCCATGAGCTGATTGTAATTTACATCTATGTGAAGGTAATAAATTAATACGTTGTGCACATAAATTTGTCATTTGTCCCTCAAAATCTCTAACGTTACAATATGCAACAGCTGTATTCTACCTAGATTGTGTTGTTGCAAAGAGTCGACTGACAAAATAATTGTTAGCTGTGCTAACAAGCTACCTTGGCAAATAATCACAGCAATAATCATGGCAGATAATATGGTGTTTTATTACATTAGTGGCCATGGACAAATAAGCATATAACTGGGAGTCCACAGCATCTGCTTCTCCTGCCTGAACACTTCAATCTGCAGTCCGTATGAATGATTACTCATTGTACTTTAATTTGGCCTGTTGTCTCTGTCTCTCAATCAAGCAAGCTTCAGTGGACCCTAATGTAGCACACAGAAAACAAAACTAGAAACATGAGACGAGAATTGGGAATCTCTTATCACCCCTGCTCTCTGCCCAGCGGAAAACTTCTCTCCCTTTGACAGATGCCAGAAGAAGAAGACCAAAGCCAATTGGTCACAGAGACAGCAGCTCCTTTCCCCATCCTCTTTATTTTTGAGTTGGTATGTTTAAGTAGAAGCTGCATTTATAGGCTATTTCAAAACACTCTTGCAAAATGGCACAGTCTGCATAAAACCTGGGAGTTAAACAAGTGAAATCACACATTCACACACACATTTGTGGAAAAGTACATAGACTTTTAGATCTGAGTGATGAAGCCATACAAGGACTTCATCCTGGTAATGTGGGCTGACGGCAGAGCGTGTTTTTTTTTTTTTTATGTAATCTCATCCACATATGGGGAAAAGGATAAAAGAAAAAAGTCATAAAGACTGATGACTGTCAGAACCCTCTTAAAGCTTACACAAACTCTAATTTGCATTTAACCTCATATGACATAACTGTGCAGCTGTCATTGAAAACGTAATTTACCTGCGTCAAATTCATTTTTCAGGCAGTGTTTGTATTATTTTCTTCACCCAACACTTTATTTTAATTTTGTTTCACGTATCATCTTGTGAGAGAAAGACCTTTTATTTTCTTTTTTTTTTCAAATGCCAGATGTCTCATTGGAACAAAATTTGCATTTAGGTTGCCTGACAGTCACACAGCCTCAGCCGGACTGCACAATCATGTCTGCAACGCTGTGTGGAGGAGCCACTGAAAGGGCAGCATTATACGACAGTGCATCTCAAACCACCAGGCCTTGACAATGACAATGAGGCTTGTCCAGAAGTGTCACCTCTCTCTGTCTTTGTCTGTCTCTGTCTCCCTCCAACTCGACTTGTGTTCTCTCTTTCTCTCTCTCTCTCTCTGTCTCACATCACACACACAAACACACACACACACACACACAGACACACACATAGAAAGATAGAACGTCTTTATTAGCCCTCTGTATGCAGGCTGTGCTCAGCCAGAGATTGCAGGACTGACCCCTCGCTGTGAGCTGTACAGGGGAAATGTTTACCCACACCCCACAGAACATGCCATTAACCTCTTTCTCGATGGAAGACAAACACGAATGTCCCTCCATGAGGGCGATAAAGACAGGAACACCTATCTAGGACCATCATGACAATCATCTCATTATGAAGCCACGGGTGGCGGTAACGAGCCAGGGAGCCCGGTCTCTCAGGGACTCTTTCGCGGCAGTGTACCGGTGTGCCTAACATTCAGTGAAGTACCTATGAAATGCAGTCAAGTGCAAACAACTGATTAACCCAACAGTGAGGAACAATAGAAAGCCCCCCAACTCCATCAACCAGCTCTGCCCCCACCCCCCATTTTCAAACCAATCCCTATCCCTACTTTCTTCCTCTCCTACTTCCTGTCAGCTCCCTCCTATCTCCATCTGTGTCTCTCTACCTCTTTCCTTCCCTGGAGATTTAGATGGATATCCTGAGGCTCTGATTAAAGCCCCAACCAGGGAGGGTGTCTTGGTATGTGGTGAAAGGAAATAGGGTGGGTGGAGGGGACAGTGAGGAGCCTGGGCACTAGAGCAGCTTCTCCTTCTTAGGTACCCGCGGGCGTAATTCAATCACACCTCAATAATTCCCCTGATGTGAGAGTCGAATCCCCCTCACACACATCAAGTACAGATAGACACCATGAGCTTACGCTCATGCCAGATTGAGGGTCTCCTCCTGGGTGGGCTTAAGAGCTCACTACTGGGTACGTTTTACCTGTGTCGTTTCAAGAGGCCATTATTTTAATTGAAAAAGTTACCCGCCCGCCAAAGGCAAACGATAGAAGACGGAGGAAAAAAAAACAGGGGAGAGAATTAAAACAAAAACACCAGATGGTGATATACATGGTAAAAATGATTGTTTATACTTACTGTTTGATTATATGTGATAATGAGAGTGGGATTCCTCAAGGCAATTAGTGTCTGTGGCAGCCATATTGTGAGAGGACAGGGGAAGGACGGCACGGGCTGTTATGAAGGAGCGCTTATCAAATATCTCCGCTGGGGTGATTAGTGTAATAAGACACTGCAAGGTGAGATAGGCCACTCGCGCTCTTTTAGTATGTCTGCGTGTGTGTGTGTAGGTGGGAGAGCGAGAAAAAAATGTGTGTGAGGGTGAACAAAAAAAGAGGCTGAGAGGGAGTCTAAGGAAGTATGAGTGACTCTTTCCATCTGTTTCCATCTGTGTGTGTGTTAATGTATACTGTGTCCCCATGTGCCCCGGCGTGTGCGTGTGTGTGCAAGTGTGATATAATTCCTATGTTAATGTAGGTTCCCATGCCAGGCTGGCTGCCCCAGGGGCTTTAGCCTATGACAGAGGGCAGATCAGGGGCACTTACCCCTGGCAGAGTCTTCTGTTCATGGAGGGCGCTCTGGGCCTTCAGTGCTGACTCTCTGGCACAGTATGTTAGAAAGGCACATCCTGCAATATCAGGGAGACAGGAGAGAGAGAGACTTATTCCACCAGACAATGACTTCACAACTGCACACCACCATTAATAATAAAGAGACAAAAAAGTGTGAAAGTGACAGAGAATTTACGGCAAAAGAAAGAGTCCATTTATGGTACATTGTGTTCTTTTAGGATGCAAAGTAGTCTTAGCGACTTTATAGTTGACCACGAAACATAAAGTCCAAAAAAATATGTCAAAGTCATCATGTTGATCTAAGGATTTCAGCATTTAGTGGCCATCAAATACAATGTCTGAAATGTAAAAATACAGGTTGTAAAAGGTAAGAGCAGAAGCCATATATCAGATTAAACCTGAAAAACTTTAGTTTTTTCCGTCATCTTAATGTACGCTCATTTAGGCTGCGCAAAGTGAAAGACAGATCTTGATTTTAAGTGGATAGCTCTGCCATGAAAGTTCATTCTAAATGCGCCACGTGAAGCTAGCACCTCTCCATCGCTGTTTGTTCGGAGATTAAGCATCCTTACTGTCGACTCCCAAAAACCACATTGTAGCCTTCCAAATGGACCCGGAGATTTGTGACTTCACTGAAGTAATTCCAATCTACGCACGCCATAATGTAAGACTTACTGGAGTTTTACAAGCTATTGCCAAAACATGTATTATATTAAAATGGAACTCATATACTCCACTGACAATTGGAATGTGGCTCTCTGAAGTTAATAGCTCTATACCCTCGGAGAAAATAACACGCTGGTTGAGAAATACGATTCAAATTTTACACGTTTTCTTTCAAAATATGACACCCTCTTCAGATTAGATTTACTGCACTCATGCATGTGTTCACTGTTTATGAGAATAATAAACATCTAATTCTGTCATATTTTTAACCCCCATTCAGTTTAATATAGTAAAAGAGACAGCAAAAAAGTTCAGATGTCAAAACTGGTGCTTTCCTGGAGGTTAAGTTTAAGGTGATGGAAAATGCTGAGTCACCCCAGATAAGGTTTTTTTTCTTTTTTTTCTAATTACTAAAGAAAATGCATACTGCTTTCTGATGAATGATCACTTTCATAGTTATTGAGCCGTGTGCAGGAGGAAAAAGTCACACAGTATGTATATTCTTTTTGCTGCCAAGTCATTAAAATCCTCTGATGATGAGCTTGAAATGTACCCTCTCACATCTCCGGAGACTTTTCTTTAAGTTGGAAAATGCAGGAAAACAGAATGAATATGCATCAATAAATAAGTCTCTAACACAAATGTGACAGCTTTCATTAAAGGGTGAGTGGCTGCTCTGTTACGTGCTTGGCAGAGCTGACAGTGGGTGACCCCCGTTCAGAAGAGGTTTTGCACTGTGCAGCATAATTTCCCATTACTACATGTCACACCTGCTGCCAAGGATCCCCATGGGAGGAAAGAGACACACACACACATGCGCACACACTCACACATACAGATGATACCCGGCATGCAGCAGCACATAGCACCCATCACCCCCGAAACCCAGCAACACACACTCTGGCGCCCGGCCAAGAGAGCTCCCTTTCACGACAACCTTCACCCACCTCCACAACTAGGCAGTTACTCAAGAGGAAAAATCACCTAAACGACACTGATGAAACAGCATGCCACACAGCAAAGCAGAAAAGTTTGGGAGCCTGGGGAAACACTCTTCATCCTTTGTGACATTACAAAACTGTGGGGACATGAGCCGAGGCCTCCCGGGGGGTGGGCATGTCCTAACAAAGGCTCATGGGAATCGTAGGCTGTTGCTCTTCTGCCACGTTTTTTGGAGGGGTTTTTTTCCCTGTGGTTTTCTGCTACATATTGCCCAGACGCTTAGCAAGACAAGATTCAATTCCATGATTTACTGTAGTGTGACTTTAAAAATGTCTCATGAAACTCAACAAAGTTTGATAGTAAAGTTTTTATTTGACCATGGTTCTTTTTAGAAAAGCTGCTTTGGACTCCCTGGTCCTTTAATGAAACATAAATGACAAAAAGTGTCCATCTCAACATGCAGCTGAAAGAATTATTTTTGAAGTGACATCATTTTACAATTTGGGGATTTTTTTTTTTTAATCCATTCACTTTTACTTTTTCTTTGCACCTTTGTGTTCAGTTTCAGTGATAGAACAATTTTTACAACAAATTTTACAATTTTGAGGCAATTTTTCCATTTATTTTTTTATTTATTTCACAACTACAGTTAATAGTTATTCCGGATTAAGATTTTAGAAACAAATCATATGATAAGTTTATAAAATGTGGCACAACTACCCAGCTGTCCATGAAGTAATCATTTCACCTTTAACCATTAACAACAGTACAGTACTAAATAATGTTCTAATATATATAATGCTGTAAGAGACCAATCTGCATAATACGTAGTTCTGACACTACTACAGAACATTGTGTTGCAAATACTTCTGTACTTTTATTTTGGGAACATTTTGAATCCAGATGATTTGATTGTAATGGGGTATTTTATAGTGTGGTATGTGGGTTAAATTTCATCCACCATCCTTTTTCCACAAACATGCTTAGATGCAGATGAAACTGCATCTCAAACCAGTGAAGTGAGCTCCCCGCAGTGCAGACTTCTCCTTGCTTCAAGAAAAATAGCACATGATACTTGTCGTTTAAATTACTTATTAAACTGGACTTTATGTGCAGGGTAGCCTTTAATATTCAGGCCAGCTACGTGGCTGCCTCTGCTCCCTTGCGGTGGTGGAAAATCTGCAGGACTTTAGGAAAGCGTTGTATCCAACAGTGCTGGCTCAGGGGACATCTTAAGCCCAAAGGACTCAGTGACTGAGAAAGCCAGTTGTGAAACAGATGAGCACTCAGCTTGGAGAACATCTTGGAGAGGCACAACGATACTGTTTGAGGGGAGGTAACAAGGATGTAACAGCTGCTAGCAGGTTAGGGCTGTCAGCTTAACATCTTAAATTGACTAATTGGCATGGGATTACATTCATACTTCCAAGTTAGCCCATATTTTTGTGACCTTGGTATTAAATAAAATCATGCAAATGGATCTTACAAAAACAGACTTGCACTGGTCTGTGTTAATGCAGCAGAATGCAAACTGGTTGTCTGCAGTCTGACCAAAAAAAAAAAAAAAAAAGACAACAGAAGCAAACGTGATGTTCACTGTAATGTATTACATTACTTTGGGAGTTAAAGCAAGTCTTTTACGTCTTTTGCAGTAATTTAAAGTACATATTATTTGTAGTAAAAAGGATAAAACATTACAAAAAATGTTTGGGTCATTAAAGCTTCAACAGTTCCTCGTGCTTATGGTGTACAGTATTCATTTTGAGCAAATAATTCATTTTGAGCAAATAATCCTGATAACAGTTAAACCTTCCTTGGTGAATTAACATTTGAATTAGCCAAATATTAACCAGAAAGTGGAGGAAATAAGCTGCTTGCGTAAAAGGGAAGAAGAAGAGCAAGAGCACATGGACAAGCTTTTGAAATAAAGGGGTTCAACCGGTGGCTTCCTTTGATGAGCAGGTTAAGTGGGGTGAAAATAATACTTTGGTAATCAAAGACAATTTACCACACTATAATTTCAGTGAGGGACAAAAGTTCAACAAATTATATTTAAGGGAAATGAAAAAGTAAACCCCGCAAACTAGTTCAAAGAGAAAGCGGGAAATGTGAAATGTGTCTTTGCCTTTGCAAGACACGTTTTGGGTAATTACTTAAAGAACTTTCCCCCCTGTAACGCTTCTTCTAACAGTTTGTTTTTAAATGGAAATTAGTATGTGCTCACAATTGCATGCATCCAGGCATTAAGAGTAAATTGTGCTTTTTTAAGGCATCAGATACCTGTAATTGAAATAACTCCAGAACAAATTTGTATAAAATTTCAATTCATTAGCAGTGAACTTGTGAATCATGAGCAATTTGCTCTCCTTCAGTCTCCTCACACGTCTAATCCAAGAATGTTCATTAAAGTGGGAAAAGAATGCAAATTAATTTCCAAAAAACGGCACAAAAAAAATTATGTAAAACAACTATGCTGCTGAATGTGACAGCCTGACCCTCTCATGGGTACTGAGACAAATATGATGTGAGGATTCATCCATCGCTTCGTATTTCTGTGTTAACCACACTATTACCTGCAGAGCATCCTTCCGTATTTCAGCCGTTGCAGCCATCTACATTCGGAGCGGAGCTGTTCAGAGCGCCTCGCTGTCTGCTTCACACACAGCCCCCTTTTCTAACGATCAAAGAGGTCATCTGTAGACTTAAGCTACACCTGTCACTCAATTTACACAAACTGCTGATCCCTGTCCAACACGCATTACAACACTCATACTGTAGATAAAACCCAACACAAGCATGGATCTGTAACTCCTAGTGGCCATTACTGAAAGTCTCAAAACTATTTTTAAAAAAAACAAAATTGAATTTCACAGAAAATCACTTAACTGTCTACAAATTGAAAAGACTCGTTCAATGATTTGTTGTTACGTTCTATGAGTCATTTGCAATTAAATATTAGTGCCCTACTGTGGTTTACTTTTGACACTTTTATGCGTAAGAGGGTTTTTTATGTCAATTTGGCAGGCTATTTATAGCCAATTACACTGCAAGGACCTACCGAGGAGAGGAGAATGGATGAGGATATTTAACAACTCTTTGTATCTCTTCCTCCTGGCTGTGTGGTGCAGCTCAGAGTCCCTCCTCTCAGCATCAGAGACGGATTGATAGATAACGCTACTCAAGCAAAAGATTTGCCCCCCACTAACATTCAGCGTGTCTGAACAATGCATGCGTTCTGGCACTGACACTAAGTATTATGATAATGTAGTGCTCAGCGAAATGATGGATGTTAAACAGCACGACCTGGCTGCACCACACACTGACGAGCACCATGCTCGCCAATAGTGTCAAGTCATCCCACGCGCTGCATAAGGCTCCCTGACGACACACCAACTATCAAACCGGCATTAAAGGCAACGGTGTCTAACAACAACGAGGCAGGATATGATCATCTGTTAAGAGAAACAGATGAGAAAGTGCCTTCTGAATAGACATCGGCATGCTGCTACACTAATCCACTGAAGTGTACAGGAAAATGCGAAATGTAAAATTCCCCAGATATTCAGACAAGTCCCTGGAGATAGCCTAAATGCCCAAAGAAAGCACAAAGCACAAAACATCTGTTCAAACTGATGCAGTACAATCCACATGAATTAGTCATGAGCAAACATGACATATTTTGATCTGCCCTTAAATCCATAATTATGGTGCAATTCTGTGTCACAGGACTCGGGCTGTGAAAAAAGGTAGTGCTGCAAATCATCCATTAGGTACGGTTTACTAACTGACGCCAAGAGCCATATACATCATCTATCCGAAACAAATCAAATCTTTCTCAACCACAAACTACGCTCAAAGAGGGATTTGAAAGTAGTAGTCAAACTAAATTTATGGCACTGCACTAAATCTTTATGAACTTTATGTTTTTAGGGATCATGGAGCCAAGCTGATTATATCCTCCCCCACTCTTCTGTCGCTCTGCTATGAGGAATGTTTGTGTTCCTGTTTATGATAAAAATGTGGACTACATTTGTGACAGTGTTACAGTATCGGGAGCCTCCAGGGCCGTTGGCATATTATGTGTTTTTGTGAACCAAATAAAACACAAACTACTTTTTAAACCACTGTGCGATACAAATACCTTGGACAAAGGATTACTGCAAAGGCAGGGGGAATGACTCATGCTCTGTACTACTACATTGTTGATGATAGTTACATGGCCACAACACTTCTCTGTGAAGATGAATCCTGATTAATCCAGGCAGAGCAACAGGCAGGTTCAAATGAAACTACCCTCTGGACTGCGAGTTGTAGAGATGCGGAGTCAGGAAGGTGTTTCAGCACTGTGCCGTGGGATTTCTACTGAGTGGCAGTGAGTCTGAGTCATGTGACCCATCTGCCCTTATGTGACACCGTGAAATGAACAGGTCGTAAGACGTTAAAATGTGCAGGCCTCACCACCAACCAGTAGAAATAATGAAACCCCTGTGATTAGTAAAATAATATAGACTATATATAGTCCTCATTTATAAAATTGCAGTCCACCAAAGAACTTGATTTCATACGTCTAACACTTACACACTAGGTGCATTATCGTCCAATCTGTTTCAGACAAATATGATGTATTACTGTGTTAGTTTGATGAAGCACCAGCAAACTGTAAATCATTTCTTTGTTTAGAGATCTTTTTAAACCTCCAATAACTGCAATAACTGGCCACTGGAAGCAACAGAAATTAAACTTCGAAAATTTGGCAAACTTGTCAGCTAACAGTTAACATGTCTAGCTGACATGGAGCATTAGTATTAGCATTCATTTGGAGACACGTTTCTGGCCACCTGATAAATGTAGGTCAAATATTCAATCTCTTAATAAAATACATGGATTTTTAACTGCTAAATGCTCTAATACATTCAGCACCTTGACACTAACTTCGAGGATGGTTCAACCTGTGGATCAAAAAACCAAAACAATGAGTTGGAAGATGCTAAAAGACTCAAGAGATAATTCTCTGTGGGTTCAACACTACGTGCAACCCATTTAACAACAACAACAAGTAGTCACGGGATCAATTGGTAATATGAATCATTACAGTCCCCCAAAACTACATATTTAATTCATATCCCCAAATGCTGAAGCAGTTAAGTGCCTTTGATTTCTCCAATATCTACATGCTGAATAAATTCAATGGGCTCTGTAACCCAGAGGAGCCTGATGATGTTGAGTGATAAGCTTTGATCCAACTGAGAATTGTAACAAGTTATGCTCTCCAACCATAATGAAACCATTTCCATGCATATCTATGCAGCTTTAATGGCTGAATATCCTCAACCTAAAAGTGTTTATTTGCAAAAAAAAAAAACACAGAGCACATGCATAGTGAAAAAAATTAAACTTTGACATAAACATAAACTTCACTCTCAAGTTTAGGTTTTTATTTCCAAATTAATTTCAGCAGCTAAATGAGGAAGTAAAATGTTTAACAGCAGTGCATCAGACAGTTCTTATTATTATATTCTATTATTGTATTCTTTTCAGGAAGACTTTGACATATATTGTTTCTCTGGACAACAACCAGAAAGTGGACCAGGTGATGGGATTGTTTGTCAAAATACATCACAATTTAATGTAAAAGTTAGAAGTCTTAAGGCTGCTGTACTGACCTTAGTGTGTTGTTTACACTGTAATTCAGTTTGAAGAAACTGTTGTAGCATTTCGAAGGGCAGTTAATCAGGTAATTAATTTTACCTTCAATTCCCCTACAAAAGCTTTCCTCGGTTTCAGAATAGGCTCTCAGTCAGTGTTTTAAACTGCTCTCCTTGAGAGACACAGCTGATGATACACTATACCTACTTCTGTTTTGTTAATGACACTAATCCCATTTTCTTCCTCTTGTACTTTCTTGCTTCAGTCCACAGGTATCACACATCGACGCAGCAGGAGGCAAGAACATGGTTTAGGTGAGTGGCCAATAAGAAAAACTCATCCATATAATGCATTGGTGAAATCTTATTAAAAGTGCACGCTTGTGCTCCCAAAGTGACTTTGAATGTCACGCGGGATGAAGTGGGCATAATGCATACATCAGAGTGGCCTTGGTGGAGGATGATTTGAACGGGCACACAGTCTGGCTTTGGAACAGGATTATCCTTCCCGAGGCAACCATCCTCCGGAGTGTTGACATTCAGGGATGGTCGAGGACAGGCGTAAACAACACGAACATCAGAAATATTGTTTTAATCGATCATGGGGCTCCAAAGAGGAACACCGGAAAGAGGAGGAGCGGGTCGAGCAGCAGCAACTGATGGCTGGAGGAACAGGTGGCGCATGGAGACCTTCAGGGCTGCACACACAGGAGCCCACACTCGATTCTCCCACAAGAGCACTTGGCTTGCGCTGATCAATAAGATCATGAACTGCAGCCACCGACTTACATATCATACATAATTTGCCCGCCTTGTGAATAGATTATCTTTACTGAGAGTGAACTGATTGTGAATTCATTGCCCCATATGTGTGCATATGTCAAGTGTTGGGTGTGCCTGTGTGATTTAAAATAATATATTCAAACATAATTAACAACCATCTCCAAAAAAGTATCAGTCACAATCAGCGGCGGCGGTGTCATATTAATATCGTTCAATACAGCACCGTCCTTTGATTATAAACTGTGGGCTCTATACAGTCTGCTTAGGATGACACCGATTGTGCTGGAAGTGTGACCTTATTTTGGATTCACTCTCCAACAGAAATTATGCTTAAATCACTAAAAAAATAACAGCTTAAAATTCAGTAATAATAATAACTTAAATAACTTAGTAATTAAATTTGAATGATTATCAGATTTCCCCTAGCCACAACAGAATCACATAAAGCACTAATAGAAACACCACTACTGCAATTCAGTGCTTGTAATAAAATATAAATAAACCTCAAAAAGCAAATAAGTGCCAAGCCACTGCCTTTAAATCTGTTATTATTATAATTACATTAAAATGCTCATTCTATTAGAATTTTTTCCACATTATATTTACATTTACAGACTTAATAGGAAGAGTGCATATTGCAGTAAGTTGTGTTTAAACCAGACTTGAATCCTAGGCTTTGAGATGGTTTTCATTTATTAGAATTTTTGTTTAACTCCTGACTTTCCATCCCTAACCCGCTCTCTGGCATTCATTATTATAACTATCATTACACCTGATCGATCCCTGATTCCCTGTGGCCTCAATGATTACTAAGTGAGCACTGATTCCGGGTTTTTTTCTTTTTTTTCTTTTTTTTTAAACAATGAAAGTGGTAGCGGGTTGGAGAGTTTGGGGGGCAGAACAAGCGAGAGGACGATGCACGCTGGATCTCAGCCTCTACTATTATCCTGCTTTGTACTTCCTGGCTGCAACCCGCCCACGGAGCGCGGCATCACAATACAGCTGCCGTGTAAACACTGTTTTCCACAGCCGCTGACGTCCGGCACACACACACACACACGCACAAAGTAGGCAACAATAATGGTCCTCTGAAAGGTCAAAGCAGCATGCCAGCGCCACCTTAATCACCGATGCTGATTGCCTGATAATGGTTTGCATTTTCCGCTCCCTTGAAAACGTTTATTTCCCTCTGACAATGGGCAGCTGATGCAGAACAGAGGCTGTATTTTTTCTTATTTTGTATTTTAGTTGTGAATATTTTATTATTATTATTATTATTATGGCAGCTGCAGGAGAAATATAACACAGCAGCATCCATGGAGGCGCGCGATCGGCCGTCCCGTCCCGCCCCCCTCCTCCTCTTAGCTGGTGGGATGCTCGGCACACGAGAGTCGATGTAAACACACAAAGGCGTTTTCAGCTGGTGGTGTTCACGTGGATTGGCTGGACGCGGCGACGATTAACCCTGCGCTCGCGAGCCCCTTCACTTCCCACGTGTTCGCCCCTTCTCGCGCCTCATATATCCGCGTGTGTGTGTGTGTGTGTGTGTGTGTGAAGGGGGGGGGGCTCCCACTCCTGTCCCAAACATCTGCAAACCAACACACTTTTTTTACACGCTCTCTGGCCCAAAACTGAATTGGGACGCCTCTCCTGATTCTTCCTCCCTCCTCTCTCTCTCTCTCTCTCTCTCTGTATCCCCCCCTTACATCCTCCCTCCATCCAACCTCCCCTCATCCCTCTCTTCCTTTTTTTTTTTTTTTTTTAAAAAAAGGGAGCACAAAAGTGAAGACACACAAAAACAACCAACCTTTATGCATTCCCGTAAACCTGTCTTTCAGTACAGTGAGTTCGTATATCTTTCCGAATTCCTCAAACAGGGGTTTCAGGTCTTTTTCCTCCAGGTTTCTGGGAATCTGCCCGATGAAAAGCTTGATGGCGTCGTGGTCCTTCATTGGAATGGTGTTCTGGCCGATGGTAAGCCCGTTCATCCTGCCGGCGCTGTTCGTGGTGCTGAATCCATTCTCTTGCTGCACTCCGTTTGCAGTGACTGTAGCCATCTTTCCTCAATGGGCCGGCGAGCTGCTCTCTCTCTCTCTCTCTCTCTCTCTCGCTCTGCTCTCCTTCTCCCTCACTCTCTCTGTAGTCAACTGCACGGTGCACACTCCCCCCCCCCTCCGTTATATCTCTCCTCTCTCCCCACTCCCACTTTTCCCTCCCTGCTCTGCTCCTCTTTCCTTTACAGCCCACACACACACACACACTTGTTTTTGGAATCAGCCTTATTTATTTGTTCTTATGCTTTATGTGTTTTCTTTTCTTTTCTTTTCTTTTTTTTTTTTTAAAGTTACCCCCCAGCTCCCACTCTGCCCGTGACGTCAACCCGTACTCTTCACGAACAGGCCCCGCCCACAACAGTCTCATTTGCATATCGAGCGCGGCCCGGGCCAATGGGAGAGCAGCATGGCTGAGGGCCCCCACAGGGCAGAGTAAGAATGCAAACATTTGTCTAGAGTGTAACGCTCGGGACATTTAAACAGTGCAAAGGCAGCATTTGTGCTGCTTCTCCTGCCATTTACTTTTCTTTTAGCAACGAGGCAAAATTGAGGTCGGTTTTTTTTTGGGGGGGGCAGTAGCTCTGTCATGGCAACTTATGTAATTGTGCCTTACTTAAACTCACTGTGATGCTGTACACCAGTAGGATGTATTGGAAATAATAACAAATAAACTGGTGAATCAGAAATTCTCTCTCTGATACAAAATAATCCTTTATGCCTGTTGGTTTATGATAGTAATACATTCAGATTCTTGTATACCATACATAGGAGGATTTACAGTACAGTAGCGTAGTTTAACCATGTTCCTAAGGAGCTCTGTCCTCATAACACTTTTGGTCTGCTGGACCCAGGTGTGCTGCTGGCTTTTTTTTAATCCTCTCAGGTAAATGATTGCATTCATCAGGTACACTGGGAATAAAAGAGTCCCCGTCAGATGTTTAGAAATGAAACCAGCAGGGTTGTAAGTCCCATGGACCAGACATGAAGGATGCTGCTGTGAAGCCTTGTAGAAATGTTCTCTACAGCGGCGGTTCTCAATCCCGGTCCTCAGGAGCCAGGGCCCTGCTGGTTTTCATTCCAACCATCTAACAGGGACTATTTTACACCTGGGATGCCAGGTGAATGCTATTAACTACCCGGGAGGGTAGAAAACCAACAGAGCTGTTATTCCTGAGGACTGAGAACACACTGTTCTATGGTACCATGCTCAACTGGTCTCATGTACTACATATTTTTCATGCTATAGTTAACAGCCATTTGAAAGTCTAAATACTAAATATAATTACTATTATTAATAATTGATAATTGATTTGAGTTCATATTATTCTAAATAGCTTTATCATTGAAATGACTGGATTGAATTGATTGGATATAATGAATTGCTGAAGTAAACTTTAGCTTATGAGTATTCCTTTATAAAACCCTGTAAGGTAAAATTTATAAAAGTAAACTACTGAAGATTCAGACATTTTTGTCTAAGTGTTAGCCCTCTGTCATCAATGATTGTCATATTTTTCACATGCCTTCCTGAGTCCTCATGTATGTTATGATCTTTCTTCATGTTTTATGTTTTTCTCCAACACAGCAGAGGGAATTTTGTACACAGACTGGTACTTTTTAGATATGAAGCACATTCACCAGCGGTTTCAAATCTCAGCTGCTTTCATTTAAAAGGACGATTTGGAAAGAAAATGGAAGCATGGTCAGGTGCTCGGATCAAAGGCATATTTGGGTGAATAATTAAAAAGATAGCAGCATGCTGGAATGCAACGCGCAGCAGCCTTTGGAGTGTTGCACTAGTTGAAAACAAACGTGCCTCTCTCTCTCTCTGTCTCTCTCTCTCTCTCTCCACCACATGAAGACAATGTGACTAGGAGGCGAGAAAAAGAAGGAGGGAGTAAAACGCCGTAGCTTGAAATGATGTCAGCTCAAACCTCAGGATTCAGAGCTGCTGTGTGTCACTGTCCATGGTGCTGAATCAACACTGCCATTCAGAGACCGTGAAATAGATTGTTGGAGCTACAATTTTAACAGTACATGTTTGCACTACAAATTCTCCACGCCCTCTATCTATCTGCTGCGCACAATTTCCAAACCAGTCTGTCCTTTACTTCGCACGGGGAATGATGCATTCATCGCCACTCTTCAGAACAGTTTTGTTATTCATGCAAGTGAGCATGTGCGCTGCCTGTGTTACATTGCTCGCACAGTGTATTCTGTACACAGAAAGGTCTAATTAGTGCAGATGGGAATATAACATCAATACAAGGGCAGCTCGGCTCATACTGATATGAGTAATTGAGCTTGATATGACGGCATTTATGTGGACCCCATCATGTATCAATAATCAATTGCATGTAGCAAACTCATCATGAAAATTGTTAATAAGGGCTGCCCTCTACCGTATAGAGTAATAACTTCTGCTCTGTTTAAGTGTCTCTGAGCAGGGCATGGAGCCTCTGACATCTCCAGAGGTGTTGTTCTGTATCTGAGCCTGACCTCTGATCCCCTTGTAGACTTGGCCAAATGGAGAAAAACCACGCCTTCGGGGATCAGAGGGGGATCACAAAAAAGCTGCGTGTCGCCTACTGAAATGCATTCAACCGACATGCTTAACCTCTGTTAGGTCAGAATTAATTGGCTAGTAAAAAGATGTAATTACATAGTAGTTTGTCATGTTGGTTCTGCTAATTAGTGGAATAAAGCTGCTGCCTCACAAGAATATTTAAGATATTGACTGCCACATCCATCCACCGTCTATCTATCTCTCTATCTAAATTTCACATTTGTTTATGACTGCTGTAATTAGTAATCTATTCTATAGCTGCTGTTATTGCGTTCATACAAATTGAAACATCTTTGTCCTGAAAAATTAAACAAAAACAGCATTTCCGACAAGTCAGTAATTGACCTGACCAGTTTCTCTCCCCACTGATTCCAATGCAAAGTTGACATTTGAATGGCGCCTTAGTGAGCCACTTTGTGTTTATGTTATCGGAGGAACAGCCTTATCTATCAAAAATAGACAACAGGGTGGCCACCTTTTTCAAAAATATCTTACAGTATGATAAGCTGACGCATTTGTAGGAGGTCAACCCAGTGGGAAGTGTCACGGTGTACCCAACAAACTTGTTTGGTCACTAGGTAGTAGAGAAGTCAGCTTTGATGGATTATGTGCTGTTGGCTTTGTAGGCCTGGCCTGTGAGTGTATGTGTGTGTGTATGTGTGTGTGTGTTCACCCGTAATGTCTGTCAGAGTGAATGGTCTTTGGGGATAATAGTATTCTGAGAGCAACTAACAGTAACATCTGGCACAGCATTGGCTTTGTTATGAATATTTATTTATTTTCTATTAAATCATGTCTTTGTAGACCACCTAAAAAAAATCCTGCAGAGTTTCTGGCTCTGAATGGGGATCAAAAACACAACGGGTCTCCCTTGTCAATACCATCAGGGCCATTCTTTCCCACAAAGACATAGCTAATTTAGCTTCAGTGCTGCTTATTGGCTTTGTGATTTTTGTTTCCTTGTTTTTGTCATTTCTCTGCGGGATAGTTTGCCTGCACAGCTGTGAAGACTTGGAAAGTGCCTAGCAGGAGAAAATGCAGGTACTGCATGATCTCTTCAATTATGCCTGTGTGTAAGCATCCTCTTTGTTCGAACACAGGCAAGCGTATCAGAAAGGTTGACAGGGTTCTTCTTCTTGTCTGTGCCAAGCTCAGCACCTGGATGGTTGCACAGGGCACATTTGCCGATTGCTCTCCTTTCAGACAAAAGAGCAGTCAGAATAGTTCCAGCTGTGTTTGTGAAGTGGGTATGAACTTGCAAGTTGAACAACACAGAGGAAAGGGAGTCCCTCAAGGATCTTGCACACCCAGGGACACATTTCACTCAAATTATTTTCTTATTATTTCTGGATGGAAAGCGTATTTGGCCATTAGCAATGAGCCAGGATTTTTCTCTCAGTAGGCCACCTAGAAATGAAATTTGGGGGAGTGAATATGGTAAATGTGTCAGCAAAATAATTTCCAGACTAATGCAAAAAATATTTAACCTGAGTATTTCACACAGTACAACTGCTATTTTCCAGCCCTGGGTGAGTGCCATTTCTGTTTTTATCACCAAGATTATTCACACCACTGTCAAGGTGACTTGTTGGAATGTCACAAACACACCACTTGAAACAGCTACCAAAAATATAGTCCCTTGAAGGAGCAAAATCAGTGACATAAGTCATGCATTGTGCATAACAGCTTGGTGTCATGCACAATTCCTTTATACTGTGTGTTCATTATCCCATTAAACAGGATATATGGAGTGGGCCAGGTGGAACGTAGTCATGCATGAACATTTTTCACTGTCTGTTTTGTAGAGTGAGTCCAAAAGAAGAGAAACCATTGATATTCATGGCACAGCCAGTATGAGGTGTGACAGTATTTTTTGTGAATCTGTGAGTGTATATGGTAATACCAGAGCAGCCTCAAACCTCAACTGCAGTCTCTGCCTGAGGGAGGGGTGCACTATTCCCCCCACACAGGCTCTGCAAGATAAAGAACCTACTCACTCAGAAGCCATAATTTTCTCTTAAAACACAATTTCTTGCCAGTTCATTTGCCTCTGTGCTGTAGGGAAAATGCAGGAGTGATTGTTAGTCCAGCCTGAACAATGATTTTGATAAATTAAGTTTTGCTCGTTTTTATTTTGAAAAGGTGGATTACATCTCTATTTCTCTTTATGTGTGATGTTTGGTCTGTGCTGCCATTGATGTACTGTTGGATGATAAGCAGGCGTCTTGCTGCATGTTTAAGTTCACCAGTGACGCAAGGAAGGGAATAAATGAGAGAAAAACAAATAAGAGGTCAGGGAGACCACAGTGAGTCATCTGTTTTTTTGGCAGCTAATGAATCCCAGAATACTCTGCACAGGCCTCCCCTGAGTACAGTCACGTAGGTTTTACTTCCCTTTCTATTACATGTATTCGGAGCATTTTTCCTTTTTGTCAGGCACAAACTGATCAGTTTACTTGCATACGATGCTTCTACAGCTTTGCAGTTGGTTGGCAGAAGTAATTGGTAGAAGTCATCTTAACTTATTCCTCAGTAACTACATACGGCGTATTAAAAACAGCTTCATACAGCGGTCGGCTGATGGTCGCAGAGGTCAGAGTGGTGCAGTGGTTGCAAGCTGTTGCTAAGACTGTATTGTAAGTATTGCTGATGTGCCCACCTAAATTGCACCAGTCGGACAGAAAACTGCAATAGTACTGGGCAGCTCGGTGGAGTTAATAGAAGTTTGGTTCATACATGCACACACACCCTCCTACTCCCCTTCCCTTAGGCTGTTGTTGCAAAACTGATGTCACTTTTCTGTCAACCTAGATTCCTCTGATATGGTTTAAAAAGTCCCTATGGCTGTTTTAGCACAATATCTCCAACAATAGTTTATACAACTTTTTAAAACTATTATTGTATACACATAAAGTTACTGTGGTCTTCAAGCAAAAAATACTTATTTTTTTATTTATCTTGAACATTAAGATGGTCATTTATAACTTCAGTGAGTGTTACTATAATGTGTCAGGGGTTTATTATATCACTGTAGTGCATTCTTTTGATGTAAAATGTATCAAAGCTGTTTTCAAAGCCACTCAGAGCTAGTATTGTTTCATGGCCTTACTTTGATAAGTTGACCTAGTTATTTTATCTTGCAAATGTTTTAAAAAGTTTAACACACACACACACACACACACACACACACACACATATCCACACACAAAAAAAGTGCTTGCGTGCACAGAAAGTTGAAACACACACTTCAGTCCTAAAGAGACAGTTGCAGGACAATTACATTGCAGTTAACGAACAAAGACCATGCCTCAGCAGAATGCAGTGTAAAGCTTTATTGCAGTATGAATGGCGAGAGAGACTGACTGGTTAGTGGGGGTGATGAGGTCAGGGGATGATGGAATCTGGGGGGAATGAAACTCAGAGTGCCTGCAACATCTTAGCTTCGAGTCTTTAGGCTAAACCTGGAGCATCCTCAGGAGAGACGACTATAGAAAGAAAGACAAGAAATGGGTGGAGGAGGGGGGATTTGTAGGAGCTTGGAAAATCAGAGAGGTTGGGTCTCTGTTCCTTAACTTGCATTAAAGGAATAGCTCAACATTTTGGGAAATATGCTTAGTTGCTTTCTTGCTGATGTCTCGATGAATAAGTCAACATCACTCTCATATCTTTACAGTACATATGAAGCAGGAAGCAGCAGCCAATGAGCTTAAAAATATTTTTAAAGAAAAGTTTGACACTTTTTAAAACACTTATTCATTTTCTCGCTAAGAATTAAATGAGACGAGTAAGACCACTCTCACGTTTGTATGGTGAATAAGCTGGAGTCATCGAGCAGTTAGCCTAGCTTAGCACAAAGACTGGGAACAAGGGGAAACAGCTAGCCCTGCTCTATCGAAAAGGTAGTTTAATCTGCCTTCCAAGCTCTGTAATTAACAAAAATCTAAAATGTAAAAAGTGATAAGTTTTGAGGCCAGGAACAGTAGCTTCCTGGAGTGTTGTTGTCTTCGGGTCAAGCTGAACTAACTGGCTGCTGGCTCCAGCTTGGGCCTGCATGGGTTTGCTCCTCCAACAATCTAAAGACATGTAGGTCAGGTTAATTGGTGACTCTCAGTAGCCTTTTAGGTGTGAATGTGCATGTCAGTGGTAGTCTGTCTCTATATGTCGGCCCTGTGATCGACTGGTGACCTGTCCAGTGTGTACCTTGCCTCTTGCCCAGTGTCAGCTGCGATAGTCTCCAGCACCCCGCGACCCTGTGTCGGAAAGAGTGGTATCAATTTTCTCATCTGACTTTCAGCAAGAAAATGAAAAGCCATTTTCAAAAACTTAAAAACTTTTCCTTTAAGGTATTCTTAAGTTAATTTAGGAAATGGTACAGCTTCAGCAGGTTACAGAACAATCTTATTTCCAGTGAACTGTGCAGCTGTACAAAAATGTTCCATAAAACTTGAAGATTCAAAAATCATGCCATACTTTAAATGATTTGATAAACCTTATAAGCATTTTGACTGTGAAATGATGGATGGATGGATGGATGGATGGATGGATGGATGGATGGATGGATGATGATGGATAGATAGATAGATAGATAGATAGATAGATAGATAGATAGATAGATAGATAGATAGATAGATAGATAGATAGATAGATAGATAGATAGATGCCTCTTAATGTTCTTCTGTTAATGGATAGAACAAGATAACTCCAAAGTAGTAGCAAAGCAGTATCTGTAACCATGCTATGAATGACCAGTATGACAAGATTAAAAATGTCTATCTTTTATAGAGGCAAACACAACAACATAATGACTACAGACCATAAAAGTTACTCCTTCTTTTTTTCAACAGAGTTTGCAAAGCTTTAGTCATAAGTGCCTTTAAAATAAACACCCTTCTGAGCTTGTCATTACCAACAATAACATCAGCACAATGTCATCAGCATCTGAAAACATCAGACAGAAATTGCTGTTTCAATTTGCTGTAGCATGCTTTGACAGATGTTTTTTGTATATATAAAATTAGGGCAGACTGGAATATAGATGTACCGCAGTGTCCTTGGATTTCAAATCAACATTTTTTTAAATACCTAACAAAGGAAGGGACCCAGAAAGCATGGAAACCATTAACATTATGGAAATTAGTATCAGTTATCTGTTCATAATCATCATGACACAATATAAAACCTAACTGTGGGGAAGCATGATTGAAAGATTAGCTCAGTAAAATGCCAATAAAGAGTCTGCCCTCGTGCTTTAATGGTAAAAAAAAAAGTAATGTTCTCACTGGTGGCAGCAATTTTTCAGAATTGTTGTAGACGTAGACTGCAAATAAATGTACAGGGATTTGTCTTAGTGACATTGGTGCAGAGACATTGACAACTTACAGAGTTTCACAGTGCATACTGAGACAACAGTGGCACAAGGGGGACTGGACTTTATGCGCTTTGTAATACAAAAGACACCAAAATATGTGCAATAGAGGGTAGAATACAAATTCATAGATTGCTTGTGGAGTGAAGCAATAAGCAATGAGATAAAACAAAATACAGTATAGCAATGACAAGTATATACTGCTGGTGAAAAATAATCCTCCAGTCTGATTTACAGTTGCATTTCTGCCTACACCGAGGCTGCCCACATCTGTTAAGTAGCTTCAGTTGCAAATGATGATGAGACCAGTGTGCAGTTGGTGAGTTGGACTATCGTGGTTAGTGATTTTGCAAGGTGACAAAGTCAACACGAAGTTAAAACTCTCTCAGAGACACATGCAATGCACAGACAATGCATACGCAGAAAGAGGCATGTGTCAAGGTGGTAGTAAGAAAATAATCTGGAGGGGCTACACTGGGTTGATGAAAAATGACTCAGCAATACAAAAAGTTCCCACTGGCGTTTTTAGACACCCCCAATCCAGGGGTGGGTTTGGAAACTTGTGCATTATAAATATTCTATTATGAAACTATGTCAATAAATGGATGCTATTTGTTACTCTGAATAGGCTTTATACATGGACAGATTATGACACAACAGATTCCTGCACACAGATTGAAAGAGAAACAACTACAAATGACATCGTCATCAGTTGTAAATGTTTTGTGTCTGCTTGTGGTTGTTTTATATCACTTTGTTGTTGTTTTGTGTCTCTCTGTAGCCATTTTGTGTGTCTTTGTGGTAAGTGTGTGGGTGCTTCACCTTTCTGGCTGTTTTGCATCTCTTTGTGGTTATTTTGTGTCCGTGGTTCATCTCTTTGGTCCATTCATGTCCCTTTGTGGTTGTTTCTTTATCCCTTTGTGGTCGCTGTGCATCTCTTTGTGGTTGTTTTGCATCTGTTTGTAGTCATTTGATTGACCTTACAACAAGAAGTGTTAACAGTCACTTTTTACAGAGGTTCTGGTCCAGGGGTCCTGGGCTTGTAGCTCGTAGGCCCATTTAGTGATCCGGGACACTAATAAGCCAACTACCCATCCCTGATTCTTGTAGAGGGGGAGTAATCAGGTTAGCTATTCCACCCCTGGCCATGCCTCGGGAACTACCCCTGTCCCAATAACTTGAACCCCGTCTGCCGCCCATCACCACTATGACACGATGTCCTTTAATTCCCACAAAGAGGTGCCTACACACACAAACATATGCCTATAAGTGCAAGTTCATCCTATATTTCTGAGTCAGATGAGGACATGGCAGACCCTGATGCTGTGCCGCTCGACAGAAAGAGCACAGCGGAGCTTACACAGCACTCAGCTATTGTCAGGCTCGATGCCATGCCTTCCACCAACAGCTTGCACTCTGTTTCCATCAGATGTAACACACAGTCTGGCACTGCAGCCAGTCAAACCTTTGTTAGTTGCTTTAGCCTCTGTTTACAGAGACTGGGCATTTTGTCATGTTGGATTTTGTTTATCTTATATGCAGGAAGGATTATTTGATCAAGGAGGGTAGTTGTTTTGTTGTTGTTGTTTTTTGTTTTGTTTTTTTGCTGTAGGCTGCTTCAACAGCTTGAGGTGAGCTGATCTGGATCCCTCCTCAGCGCCATCAGAAACATACATTGTTAATAGGCGTCTTTATGGCACCACAGAGTTGTCATCACAGGCTATTTTTACTTTGGTGGAGGCCCGGCAGGATCAGCAGTGTGGCATTTGAAGCTCACGCCGTTGACTCACAAACAGCGCTGCGTCACAGAGCCTACACAACTAGTTCACAAGCTGTTCTGTCGCACATGTTGCCTTCCATCACGCCACTTTGGAGGGACTGAAATAAAGTAACATGTTCCCTACTAAATCTATTTTTCATTAGCTTTTAGCACTGTGTTGTGCAAGCTGTTTGATTTCAGCAGCGCTGCCTTTAGAGCTTTAGCTCAACACATCAAAACTCCTACATCTCCTTACAACTCCTAAAACCTTTGGAGGATCCTTTCTTGTGTTTGAGTCCAGAAATAGGAAACACTGAGTAGACACAGGCAAACACATATGCCAAGGAGGCAAATTGAGTATGGGCACGTTTTAGTTCACAGCTTCAACAAAAATGGAATAAAATGAAAGTATTATGTGTTTTGATGACATGTAAGCAAACAGCGATGTTATTAACGTGAGATAAAAAGACGACGAAGAAGCAAACAAATGATAACACAAAGGCACATAATATTATGTTCACCTTTTCTGCACCTGTAACTGTCCCTGCTCCATTGCTTGA
The DNA here is from genome assembly GCA_023238725.1 of Scortum barcoo. Classification (NCBI taxonomy): domain Eukaryota; kingdom Metazoa; phylum Chordata; class Actinopteri; order Centrarchiformes; family Terapontidae; genus Scortum; species Scortum barcoo. The sequence goes on from CM041531.1 coordinate 20,039,515, forward strand.
GCTGCATCCTTTTCAATTTCCCCACCGCGGCACATATGTTGAAGACACAGTGTGCATCTGAGTGTGTGTGTGTGCATGCGTGTGTGTGTGTGTGTCTCTATATGATTCAAACACCAGCCTGAGTATGTGGCAGAATCGAAGCCCACCTCTCTTAAGATGTCTGAGGACCTCAGGGGCTCAATATAATATTGTTGTTTTCTACTTATTTTCTAAGAATGTTCCAGTCCCAGTAGTGTGCTTCCATCCAATATAATGCTGTTTATTGTGCTGGAAGGACAGGATATGTTTGTTTTGCAGTCTAAAGGATGTATTTTGTGTCTCCAAGCACTCAAGGTTGTACATTGAATACTGTATAACTGCACTGACACAGAGTACAAATAAAGATCCAACTGCTAGATGTTCCAGTTCATAAACCTTTTATATATTTTACTCTTTATGAAACGTTTTCTTTTTTTTTGACACTCTGTAACCCTGATGAAGACCGCAGAGCAGAACCATTCTGGTTTATTATTTAAATCCATTTCTCATCCAAGTGTTTCTGAATTACTTATTGTTGCTATAGTTCTCATTTGCGAGCAGCAAATTAGAGACAGATTGTCCCATTGAGTGTTTCATAAACTGATCAGCTAATGTTGACCTTAGGCTAAAACTTCATTAGTAATAACATTTAGTTACAATTATGTTTCTTGCGCGTGTACAGTTAACAGTTGTTATTTTGTTGAACAAGCTGCTGTGTATTTTTTCAGACAGTCTGTAGCTGCCTTGAACTTTTGCAGTGCAGTTGAGTTAACGTGTATTTTACCTGTTCATCTTCTAAAAGAGGTGTTTTTTTATATTTAATTTCTTGCATCAGTATGCTGTAGCTGAGAGCAGATCCAGAACAAAGGAATGGGCAGGAATGTAGGTTTTGGATAATTCACCTTCAGGTGAATATGTACAGAATGTTATAAAACTTACAAATTTCATAAGGGGAATTACATTGTCAAAAAGAGCAACATCTTGTGCCTCTCACTGATGGTTTAGAAAGACACTCTTGTACATAAAACTCTAACTTCTTTTGCTATCTAGTTGCATACTTACAGTGTGGCTTCAAAGGCATTAGGTGAAAGCATCAACCAGCGAGCGGGATTGCATCCATTGTTCTCCTCTGATGGATCATTTGCAACAATCCAGAGATAAATCTGCTTTCTATTTTTGGGCTCTGACAGCCTCTACCTGTATCCAGCCGCCTGCTAGCCCCCACCCAGACAGTGACTGGCCTAATGTCTGGTCGCAGTGGCTTCCTTGAAGTGCTCGTGCAAGTTAATAAATTCTGGGCCATCTGTTTCCATACAGCCCCTTTCCATTACCAGGTGCCCCCCCTCCTTGGACCTCTATCTAATTAACTTTCCTCTCTCTGCCTCTCTTTGTGCCCACATTCAAACTGGGGAAAGAGAGACAGGGAGTGAGAGAGAGGACAGAGAGGGGCAAGGTAAATTTGTTTAACCTGATGTTTTGAGGCAAAGTAAACAGTGCGGTAACCTAGTTAGCCGCAATGCATTTTTTGTGTGATTTAGCAATGATGTTATTAATAACCATGTGAGTCTAAAGGGTACTTAACCATGCAATAAAGAGATGGGGCATTGAGTGCCACTGTTGTGCGTTCGCTTTGGAGAGGAACACTAATTGCTAGTCTGGGAATCTAATGAAAACCCTCCAAACAAATAACAAAGCAGACAGTGAGGAGTGTATGAAGTAGAACAAAGGGAAGAGAGCGATGCAAGGGACAGAATATATGAAATAATGATAATAATAAACTCTATTGGTATAGCTATTAAAGGCAGTTAATGTTTTAAAGACAGTGAACCAAAAGTAACTCAAAGTCACAAAGAGAAACAATAAAAATGTCAGCCATGAATTGAAAAAGGTATTAGAGATCAATAATACAAGTATTTATAGTAAGGATAAGGTAGGTAAAAACAAATAATATAAAAAGCCTTTCTGTGAAACAGGTTTAGGGAGAGATTTTAAAGCTGACCCAAAGGGACATGAAATGATCTCATTTCATCACTGAATGGCTTTTTATCAAATAAACATGAGCAACATGTTCTGCTCTCACAGATTTTGTGTCCTTTCTTTGGATGAATGCTGTTGCCGGGAACAAAAATGGCTGTGGGAAGAAAAACAGCTCTCTGACACCAAGAAGACTAGCAGTGCCCACAGCATATAACGCTTTTAACTACTTTTTGCTGTCACAATCTAACTGAAAGCATCAACCATCAAAGCCATTAGGGTGCCAGAGAGTCCCTGTGGTTTTGCCATTAGCCCATAATATATTGGCAACAACATGCCACAGCAGCACTACAGTATCAACATACATACACAGAGGAAATATTTGGCACATAAAGAGCATAGCCAAAAGTGCACAACACTCTACACAAGGTTAGGATTCCCCATTGTGGAGGAAATGTAAGTTATGTGTCTACATTAGGCTGTAATGTTCTTGGAGAGGATGATGCCACTTTTTTATGGTAAGGCTGTTGACTATTCATGAAAATCATGAAGGTGGCTGTAGGAGATTAGATTCCTGCTGTTGCAGGAAACCCTCGTAAGTCCAACTAGTAATTTCCATGTTTCTACCTGAGCTGAAGGTTTATGTGGTTCTTTATTGGAAGTGCCAGCTGTGTGACCCCAAGGCCCACAAAATCTATTCATAAACTACAATAAGGATGCATGGTTGTCAGTATGAAAATAAGGCTGCTTTTCAAAGATACAAGATTTCTACCCAGTGGCAGCGATATTTCTGACACATGTTTGAGGCATTCCCATTTGCATGAATCCTATGCATATTACATCGCTCCGACCTGTTGGCTACCACGGGAATTGTCATCATCGGTTGCAGGCAATAATAGTAAGTTACTGCTGCTTGTCACATGCCATCCTGCCTCTGCCACAATTTATGTGCACAGGACCATTGTCTTGTGGCCCAGGGGGCATTTTGTGTGCCTCCGATTTCAGCTTTATAACGCAAGCAGCTGAGAGCCTCCACCAGTGCCAAGTGAACCAAAACCTGGCACATGCCAAGAAGCTCCTCTCCAAATGAATGTTTATCTTCCCTCCCCAAATTGAATCTGCGGGATGCACAGGGAAACGCATGGCCTTCCTGTTGACATAGTCAGAGAGGGCTACGTATGAACGAAACGCAAGGAGAATGATCGGGATGGTTTACATCTCCGAGGAGCCCATCCGGAAGGGCATGTCCCTCATTACAGCTGTTGGAGAGAGGTCTCGTTTTGCCAGCACACCCTCCAATGCGTCCTCCACCTGCAGCAGGTCAGGGAGGGAGGGAGAAGTCTCTGACATGACCTCCAGTGAAGTGAGCATGTCGGGAACCGCTGGAGATTGGGGGCGGAACCAATGCCGAAGAGGGAGAAACACATGCCTCGCAATCAGCCATGAAATGCAACCTGGCACCAATTGGACTAGGCCTGCAGGGAGCCTCCATAGACCTAAGCCTGCAGAACAACAGGAAGAGAGGGACGGGTAGGGGGTGAGAAATGCGGAGGGTATGGAGAGGGTTGTGGGGTGCGAGGTCATTCTACCTCACAGGGTGTTTTATTAATGTAATTAAACACGGGCGAGCTCTCTGGCTCCGCATCATACCTGACCTCCACAGCAGAGGGAAGGGAGGTAGGGAGGAAAAAAGGGGGAGAGACAGACAGGGAAAGGGAGGGCGCGGGAGGAAGGAGGGAGAGAGGGAGGGAGTGTGCAGGGGAGAGAGGTAGGGATAACAAGGACATGAGATTGGCAGGATAAGGCAAGATGAAACAAGAGAGGACAGGGCTAAGCAAGAGGGATAAAAAGAGATAGATGCAGCATGATGCATGAGTGGGAGGGGAAGATGTGAATTTAGTCAGAGAATTAGTGCATGGGACAAGGCAACTGAGCCATGGAGGAGTCAAGGCCAGGGCATTTGAGGAAAGAGAGGTCAACATGAGGGCAAACTAAGGCCTCTGGGCCTGGTGCGAAATGTGAGGAATGTCATGTAATCATATTAGACACAGTTCACTGCTCTGTCTAAACACAGGGCTGTGCTCTCTCTCAGCATAATGATAATGTTGTATAATATCTTTTTTAGCTGCTCTTGAACTTAGTTTTTCATCAGAAATGGTATCTCTTTTTTCTGATTATCCATGTTTTTATTTTTTAGACACACTATACAGGGGTCAACAGAGTCATAAAAATAATTAAATATGGACTTTAATGTTACAGTAAGTATTTTCTTTTAGTATTGAACAGTTTCTAAAACTTCTTCACAAGGACTGTGTGGATCTGGTTTGATCCATTTTGGTCTGGCAACAGAAGCAGACAACACCACAACTGTCATCACATTTTGATACAGTACATGATCAGTTTTTACCAACCAAGTCCCACCCACCTCAGAAATCCTACAGAAATCTCTGAGGCAAAATTACCAAAACAGTTCTAACTTTGGCAGTTTTGCTTTCATGTAAGACCACACTGGTCATAGTAAGAAGGTAGTTGAGGAAATACATTTTTGGTGCCTTTAAAGCTTCATATTTCCATCAAAAACTTCTACTGAATTCGTTTGATAGACTTTCTTTCAGGAAAGTTAGCAGCTGAAAAAAATATGGTATAAAATAATAATAAAGATATAAAGGAAGAATCACTGTGACCCTAGCTGCTGTACAAGCGTGTATTTTGTTTTGTCCCCTTTTAAATTTTCTCTACAACAAAAATAATCTTGTAAAATAGAGCAGGTCTGTTGAATGCTGTTTATTGCTCAGTCACAAACCTGCTCTAAAGTCTTAGACCTGTTATCAATGGGGGGGGGAAAATTCAAATAACTCTTTCATGCTCTTTCTTATCCAGAGTTGGCTCAGAGACAAAAGGGCCATGAGCCTTCAAACCACAGTGTTGCTGCTTTATTGCCTCTTTTGTTTGTGTGTTTCTCTGCTTTTACACCGCAACAGCCATGTAGCCTTAACTATACCTTGGCCATGCTTTAGTTTATTTCATTACGGTGTGTTTTCCCCCAAAAGATAAGCCCTGTTAATCTTCATTTATGCCTCCATCCCTTCTGTTACTCCATTGTAGATGATTTCAGTCCTCTACAATGCACAGGCAGACAGAAGGACATGTGCCTCGAAGGATTCGGCCTAGAAGGATGGAGCTCCGTAATAGGTCGGCGAGAATTCGCCACTGTATGTGACAGCTTGAAGCACACCCCGTCACAATCCATTTCTCATCTCTGCGGCCTGCATTAGACGCCTTGTCACAATAATTACATTTCTCTGTATTAATTGATGACTTATAATGGAAATAAGAGCTGTCGGGGAATGTATCAAACTACGGCAACAATAATAGCAATGGCAATAACAAAACAAATATCAAATGGACAAGTGAGGGAGAGTATTAGACGTGATTGATGAGGGGAGCAGGCCCAACCACACACTGTGTATGTGGTGAGGAACTTGTGCTGCTGTACGTTTGACAGGCTTGTTTGGCTGTGTGCGTGTGTTTATGTTTATATTAAACAGAGAATATAAGACTTTGGGTTTATTTTATTTATCTGTGTGCATATGTTTGTGTGTGTGTGTGTGTGTCCTTGCATGCATCTAGTATTCACTTTTAGTAGCGGCTAGAGACTCTGCTTGGAAGGAAATTATAACAACTAATAGAGCAGGAGTGAGGAATTTGTAATCCGTGTCAGAATTGAATTACTATCCAATAATGCTTATTTCAATACACAAAAAGACATAATCCCATTCATCTGTGCGCTTTCCTATTGTCATCGGCGTTTACACAGCAGAATATCAATGCAGAAACACGCAATCACTACATTATTGATATGAAAGCTCATTCGTCCTTTGCCCTCCAAGTTCAGCATAGCTTAATGAGGTATATCTGTTTTTTTCAGGTATAAATATTTACAACTGCTGCATAATGGTTATGCGCAAAGTGTCATTAGAATGTATGCTTTCCTCGAGTGTAATGAACTGAGAAACCATCACACACAGTTAACGATGCAAGCACAAAGTGTGTCCATGTATACAATTAGTAATGCTACGATGTACTGTGATCGCCTGCTTTAGCTTGGCCATTTATCTTTCTTTTTGTCTGTCTGGGAAATGTCTTGCTACTGACATGTAACAGAAGGAGGGGAGGCGGTCCGATGGTGACAAAAGACTGAGAATGACACAAACACTTGTTTTATTCATGAAAGGCCATGACCTTTTGTCACGCCTCCCCCCCCATATATACCTCCTCTTTTCATACTACCATACTACCTAAAGCTTGAAACAGCGGTCTTTGTGAAAGGGCATAGAGCATAATGTGGAATATTACATACCTCTCATTTATTTAAAAGTAGCATGTGCAATGGTGTCATCTACAGCCACGTGGTCCGTCTGCCAATCTAAGTGCTGCAACTGGAAGAGAATAGAACAGGATATGTTTACAAATTGGCCGCTCCTAAAATTGAGCTGATGATCATCCATGAAATTGTGTTGTCAGTCAAATCAAAACGTCTTTTTATTTTAACCTTGACTCTGGAACAGCCATGACACCTAAACTGGTTCAGCACAAGCCTTCGCTGTAAAAGCACTAGCAACTATAAAAGAAAGTGGTAAATGATGCAAAGAAGCTAGAATAGGTGGATCTGGAAAAATATATTTTTTTATATCTTGGCTATAGAATTTTGCACAATTTGGACCTGAGTTAAACCTTAAATGTACATGAGGGAGAAAATAGGATTCTCTCAATATTGTTTAATGGCTTACCAAAATCAATAAAATGATGGCTTTTTTTATGTTCTCCTGGAACAAGTAAGGCAAGGCAGCATTTGTTTAGCGTAGATTTCGGAGTTAGTAAATAGTGTATAGTGGAAAGAGGCCCTCTCGTGTCACACAAAGACAGTTTTATTCAGCTCCATTCACCAAAGTGCATATATCAAGAGCCAAATGCTCTCCCATTACCTCACATTACTTTCTATGTGGTTAGCAGCTTAGTCCCACAATGCACTATTAAGACAGACATTGCAACTTAATTGTCAACACAACCTTGATAACTTGCCATGTTTTGTGTCACTTAAAGCAGCTCAATGGAGCTTTTCATTTTGTGTTGATTCTGGTGTCCCTATAGACAAAGGTGGTAATGTTTCACCTAACATTAGGTTGCATGTTCCCTCCGCTCCACTTCACACTGCAAGTGAACTACTTCACAGGGAGGAAAAGCAGCTCCGGAGACGGACCTATAGTTAGCAGCTGAAACAACTTTGAGTCAGAGCAAACCACCATGCAGTTTTGTCTGATTTTGCTGAAAACTCCCAGTGGCAGGCTTTAAGAAAACTATCAAAAACTTGTTGTATACCTGTTAGTCTCTCCGCAGAGCACTTTTAATTATGTTACTTTTATTAGTTACTTATGATGAGATGCATAAACTTATCTTATTAACTACTACTACTTAACTACTTAACATATTAACTACCCCCCCCATGGCCTTAGTGTCTTTCTTTCTTCCCACTCAGGTTCTTAAAAGAAGTTCTCAAACATTTACTGGACTGGCCTTTCAGCTGGCAAACCATCCTGTTCAGGCCCGGTGACAATCTGCTGAGGAGGCCGTGTGTCAAGATGGCAGCAGTACTGTCTTACCGCTGCTTCTTGCTTTGTGTTGATGTAGTGAGATATAGTGAAACCAATGCTCATGAAGAGCATCTATTCTTGGATTAGTCTGGTTAGGACTGTATTTCCTGGAATCTGACATCTAGAAATGTTTTTTTTTTTTTGTGAAATGACTTGTCCACTGTAGCTTGGAGAATGGGGTAAAACATCTTATATCCTGGGATTGTGGATAGATCTGCAGCTAATTGTGCTTACATATTGCAGTCAACCTGCAGTTTTCCTCCCCTGAATGATTTAAGGGAGTGATGCTGAAATAAAGATAGCAGCATTGACTACCTGTGAGCAAATCGTTGCTTTAGTTCTCATCAATCAGGAACCAGAACCAGTTTAAGATGACATGATCAATAGTGTCAAAGGTTGTGCTAAGGTCATATAATACCAATATAGTTCACTCTCTTGAATCAACGACCATCAATAAATCATTCATAACCCTAAGAACAACATGTGAGTAAAAAAACAAACTTAAACATAAAATGGGAGCTCTGTAAACTCTTCTAAAAGTTGTTAAAAATTGTTTTTATCCAGAATTGTAGGAATTAAGGGGTAATTTCAAAATTGGTCTCTTTTCTCTTTTTACTCACTGTAAGTATCAAAGCCAGACCATTTGAGCACCCCCTCCTAAAATATCTGGAACACATCCTAGATGAAAGAGAGCTGGGGCCTACAGCCCTCATAACCTCTCTGAATACATTTGTGGCAATGCTATCAAGGGGACTAGAGCCTCGTATGTGACACAGTCTCAGCGAGAGTATGCAAAGAAATTGGCCCAAAGCGATTCAACAAATTAGGGAATGGGCAAGGGAGGTCCACAGCAGAAATTAGAGGAGTTGGAGGAATGATATTAGTCAGTTCTCAGATTTAGCAAACCTGGGGAAAATATTTCAAGACTCTTTTCATGTCCATCAGATAATGCAAACATTTGAAAGCCATTTCAGGGTCTTGCTGAAAGCGTCAAAATACTGCACTCTCCCTTCTAGGAAATTAAGCTCCATGTGTCACATGTTAACAGGGACTACAGCTTCCAACAGCTCTCTCCTCTCAGACTTAACGACATAGTTTTATGACACAAGTTGGTGGTATGTGTGGCTCACTAGTAGTGATATCAGTGCATGGGCATTATCAGATGAGATAAGATACTTAGTTGTCTCGCGGGGAAATTTGTCTTGGGCTCCTGCATCACACAACACACTGCAGATTGCAATATCAGATTGAAGAATGAAATCATATAAGACTACTTCTTATGATCTAATACTTCCTTGAAGATTGGAATGATTGAATTTTTGTGCCACTTTAGCTGAAATTTGGCATTCTGAGCCATCAACGCTTCAAATTTAGAATATGAGTTGGGTCGTTCAGAGATTGAGCAGAGATTTTCCTTATAGAGGCTGTGATCTTCTTGGCCGTTTGAGTAAGACGTGCCAGCTTAGCATTCAGCTGTGACAGATTACCATACCGTACTGTTATGCCATATCAAATTACGCTTGCTAAAATCATTTGATAAAACAAGAGCAGATATTGGACTGTTGGACTCTGTTAGTTAGAAAAGTAAATGTGCATATGGCCATAGTGTTTAAGAAGTTAATGATACTATCACTAATTAATATTATTAGGTGATACAATCAAATGCATTATCAGTGCTCCTTCCTTGTCTATAAGCAAACTGCCAAGGATCTAACTCTGGGTTTACAGTTTTCAGTAAGACAACATATTTTTCAAAACATTTTATCACAATTGAGGTCAATGCTACAGGCCTATAATCATTGTTCTCAACTGGTCAAGACTTCTTGGCACTGCAGTGATAACAGTTTTTTTCCATACTCCATTTTTTTCTTACTCTCGGTGAGTCCAGAGAGTGCTCAAAGAGTGGGCCCCAAGCTGGAGAGAGCTCTTCAACGCAGGTAGCTGAGGCTAAGTGTCCTGTGGAGAGATATTTGTCTCAGCAAGCCAACGGCGTGTCAGACACAAATGAACTACATCAAAAGGAACATTTTAAACTTCAACACAGCACCTGCAAAGGTAAAATTATGTTTTGCATAAACATTTAGTGATAAACAACAATGTTTGAATACAAATCCAAAGCATGTATTTCAGTCCACAAAGTATCTTGAGGATTTACTGTGCCTTCACATTGGATAAATCTGCAGCGGAACAATTTATGCCCAGTGCCAGCCTTCAGTGCCATTCTGTATGGTTATTTTACCTCAAAACCACTTTGATAAAACACAAAATGTATCTTCGGTCGTTGCCCCAACATGAGTCAGCACATCTTTAGCCGCATTTCAGAGACACTGAGACATTATTATAGCTACTAGCTACGGCACAGATAGCATTATTGTTATTAGGAGATACAGAAGTGATGTGGGCATTTTTTAATGCTTATAGCTGCACTTAATAGCGGTATGGAAAGCTTCTCACAGGTTTTTATAAACACATAAATACAAATGGTATTGCATTTGCAATGTTTGTAACATTTTTACCTCATGCATTGAAAGCAGTAACTTCTGAAGAGGAAAAAGTGGTTTGGCAAAAGGCAGTGAAGTACACAGTGCACAGTGCATGGCACTGACCAGCTACATAGGTCAAGTCCAAGTTTGCTTCACAGCACACAAGGTATGTGCACAGCATTAAGTATGCTCAGTGAATGCCAAACACAGTTTCGACATCTTGGGGAGCACAAACCTATCAGAATGCTGTTAACATATTTAAACGTGATAATGGGTAATTTGTCAGTGCTAATTTGATATGCAAATGGTCTCATCAAGCTTAGAAACGAGACGAGTCTGGTTGAAGCCAAGTACAATGTAAAGCACTATGACAAGCTCCTTTTCTTCAGGAGAGGTGAACATGTCATTTGGCCAACATGAACCTGTTCTCATTTCAAAAGACAGTAGGGACAATCTTTAAAGTAATTAAATGTTGATGCCACAGTTTGTGAAACGTAAGTCTGGCAATGCATGAAACCCCTACCCTCTTTATTACAGGTGGTGAGCCCCATAATGTTAAAATATGCATTGTTTAATGTATATCACTCCGTTGTTTAATTATTTTTCCCACGTTCATCACCACATGCCGTTCTCTAAAATTGTTAGTGCCACCCATGCTGCTGTTTCATTGCATAAATACAGTTGCTGTATGAGTTTCCCAGTTGCTGGATGTTTGGATATCCCAGTTATGAATCCATGCGTAATAACTTTTAATGGCTGATGTTTCAGTGGAAAACTGACAAATCCATAAATTGTTACTGAAATTAAGTCTGCTGTTACAAATGTTAGTAAGTCAGTGATGGTTCGTGGCGATTCTTTTTTCACACACTAAGCCTTCAAGTGTTGTTTTGTAGTTTTTGCCCCTAAACAGCCATGGGAGGGTCCTTTGTTGTTAAGGGCAACCAAAAGAGACTGTGTTGGCGGAGAAACAGAAGCCCTCACTTAAACACAACTCAGGAAAGTTTTTCTTTTATTTACATTAAAAGAGCTTGAATAAATAAATGATTTGTTAACCATCAATACAGTCTTTGCTGCAAACTTTTAAGGCCCTGTATGAGTGTTTCTTATTGAAGTGTTGAATACATTTGATGCATTATTTACAATGCAATCCTCAGTGTACAGTATGTTAGAAGATGTGTGATGATCAAATGTCGTTTTCATTCTGGCACTGTTTCAGATACCTGAGATTGCAGGTCGTCAGGTTACCGGCATGAAAAATTAAGCAGCACAAAACCCCACCATACAATTGGGAGACTGCGAGAATCGATATTTACATCAAGAAAATCAATTAAAAAAGAAAGCAAGACGTTGGCAAGGGATACATAAACCCTCCAGTTGTAGTACAGTACAGCAAGTTCACCAATATAAAGAGAGGTTTATTACACTTATTTATATTTATTTTCTAAAAATGAAACCATAAGCACCATATAATTGCCTCCAGTATTACCTCTGGCCTTGTTTTCTGTCTTTCCTGTCTCATTCTGTACACTGCTGGAATCTGAGTTCAGAACGTGTTAAGAAAATAGCACATTTGCATGTGGTGCATGGATTTCCTCTTGAGACAGTAGGCCAGTACTCCACATAAAAATGGAAAATGACAAGTTGAACATCTGGAAGGAGGAAGGTGACAAGGAGACAAGTTAGGAGTTATAGGGACATCTGTTTGGCTCTCCTTCCTTCGCCAGCCTCTCTTGGAGCAGAAATCTCTCCTTCTTCCTTGTTTCTGGCATCTTTATCCGAGAAAGACAGATGGATTTGCTTCTCCCTGGATACACACTCAGTCACACACACGCACACACACACACACACACTCTAACGCCCATCAATGCACGTACTATATATACACACACATATATAGAGTAATGCACAACCAAAGGCACAAATAACTTACAGAGCGAAGGCATCGTGACTTTGACAAACAAATAGACTCCAGCGGGCATACACTCACACACTCAGCGCTTGGGAGACGGACAGCTGCGCAAACATGCCCGGCCCTCATTCTTGGGATCTGAGTGGCGCTCCAACCACAACAGCAAATATTTCCCCTGCTGTCATCTTCTCTATTTTCTCTCCCTTATTCATCGAAAGCATGCCCGGGAAGTGGCAGGAGAGGTTCAGCATCTTCACGGTGCGGCCAGGAACCACAGCATCCCTCTTTTTCCCATTTCCCTCGCCTTCCTCCAGGAGCCAGATGCTGATTGGGGGGAAAAGTGGCGGCGAGGTGGGACCCTACCTGTCCCCTGGGGAAGATGAAATGTAAATTTTGCGACGTGGGCTCATTTGCTGCAGTCTGGAGCTGTCTGATAGGACCTGACTGGAGGCTTATTTGATTAGCTTAATTCCATCCTCGTGTGGACCACCGCAGCAATATTCCTGGAACATTTGTTAGAGCATTAGGCCCACAGTTAATGAACAATTTGTTCCGTTGAGCAACGAACCACACGAGCAATCGTGAGCTATCCTACACTCTGTGAAAAGGTTTTCATAGTTGTGACACCTGCCCAAGAAATTAGATTGGAGAACTTGTCACTGTAAAAAGTACAGCCGTATTCATTTTTTCTGTGTTCAGACGATGGAAAGAACTGCTTTGTTAATTCTCTGTGCTTGGATGATGCCTTAATTTGATGGCTTGCACAGGTTTTGTATTGTCCCAGGGCCCTACTGTGAGTGTTGTTACCTTGTCAATGCATTACACGTTGGCCACAACTGTCCATACAAACTGAACTGCCTCCTAAGAAAGTAAATAGTATTTTACCTTGCTGTATGTGTTGCAGATGAAGAGGACCTTAGAATGAACTCGGACTTGTTTGTGACTTACTTGTGGCAAAGTCATTACACACACACCTTACATGGTGCATCTTTCACACCCTGTCCATATGTTAACTTTCAGGATCTCTACTGCATGTGAGAAATAGCATGAGTCATAATATTATGTAAACAGGAGCAAGAACAGTCAGACATGGATGTGGGAACATTAAATGTCACAATCCCACACAGATGATAGTGATTACGTTTTAGAAGGAAATGCAGTCAAAGTTAACTTTTTTTTTTAATGTTTAAAACTGCACAAGTACATTACTGTGTGTTGTCTTGATTCTACTTTGTTGGCCCTTGATGGGGGAAGCTTTGCAAGGAAAAGAAATCCAATGATATAATAATGATTATAATGTATATTTCATGAATTATTTGAGTGGGAAGTTACATTAATAGTAAAATCTGTGGCTAGCTGTTCAGATAATGAATGAAATATGATCCAGAAAGACCATGTTGAATAATACATCCAGGCTTATGAGAAGCCAAAACATTATGAGGAACTATGGGAAGTTATCATGGCATTTGTTATCCTCTGTCTCTTTGAATTTGAGGTAAACAGCAGAATTACCTCATTCATCATGGTACGAAGTAATCTCTCCAAGAATGGGCTGCTCATCGCAGTGCATTGCTGGGTGACACTGCATTGTGCAGTGGCAACATCTGAGTCAGGTAAATCTTTTTTGCTAGTGTCCTCTACATTGGCACCCCCACTGCGTCAACAGCACAGTCAAGCTGTGTTCTTCGATGCAATGCTAAAGTCAGTCTGAAAACAGCCTTAGTCACGTCCACTGGCTATTATGTTACACATTATGTAAGATCATAATCATAATCTGTACTCTACATAGGTCTTTTATTGGCAATTGGCCTGTTTTATTTACAGGACAACCAACAATTCACTGAACATGAGGCAGTGAAAGCAAACTTTGGTAATGCCTTAGATTACGGCCTGCAATGTATGGCGTAATTTTGTGTGTGGTGTACCAGTGCAGTATGTACTTGGAACAAGATGTGAAGTAAGGGAATAACAGGTAACTAACTGGGAAATTATATTGATTTTTTGAGCTACTGGTTGCGTATTTTAATATCATGAGGTACATGGGCGTGATGACAGCCACACGCCGGTCACAAACAAAAATCATCAACATTGTCAGGTGAAGCGAGTAACAACAGAGTCTCCCATAGAGCGGTCTTCAAGGGACACTGTAGAGAGATCTTGTACAGTTATTGCCTGTGTAAATGTGTGTAAATAAATGTTTTTGATGAGAATTTAACCTATACCTCTACCACATTTAACACTCTCACACTTTCTTTGTCCCAAAATCAAATAAAAAGTGTTTCTAACCATTTGTTATCTTGCTTGCTTGATCGCACAAGCATTCAGTCATATTTATCAACCTTGCCATAACATACCACCATGGGATGTAGCACTAACTAAAAATAAACCTTTCTTTCTCACTGCTGGGCCTTTCTCTCTTCTTCTTCTCTCTCTCTCTACTATCTCTGCAACTCCTCCTCCGTTCCTTCGATGCATGTGTGTCTTGCTCTCTCTCCTCTTTCTCTCTCTGCCCTTCCTCCTCCGGCCTGCCACGCTCTCATTTGTCACATTTACAATGGAAACATCCAAATTTACAGATGCTATCAATTAATCACCTCCGCTCTAATTACAATCCAATTAACCTCTGTTTCCATGCGCCATGCTGCAGGACGGCCAGCACCCCTCCCTACTCAATCACACTGCTCAGAGAGAGACAGACAGAGAGATGGAGCGGGAGGGAGAGCGGAAAGCAGAGTGAGATTTAATGGAAGAAAAACTAAGTCAGATGGGGACAGAGATAGTGTAGATAGACAGATATATGTGGTCAAAAGTATGTGGACACCCAAGTCCCTCCTGTTGGCCTTGAGCTGTTTCCACGGTTTGCACTTTCCCTTTTTTACAATTGAGGGGAAATCTTTATATTACAGCACATAAAGATAAAGATAAAAAGGATAAAACTTTAGATTGGGGAAACACCGTTCATGCGTCAACATGACAGTGCCACCAGTGTACAAATTGAGACCCATGAACTTAATCTCTCTCTCTCTCTCTCTCTATATATATATATATATATATATATATATATATATATATATATATATATATATATACACACACACACACAAATACATAGATTTGGGAAAAGGGAGATAAGAGAGGAGACAGACAGTCATGGGGAAAAAAATGAGAAATAATGGGAGAGGAAGGAAAAAATGAAGCTCAACTCAAGAGCTGATGTCTCAGCGGAGGATCACAGGTGTGACTTGTCTTGTGCGGAGACAAAGGAAGAAGAGAAAGCTTGAGGAAGGTAGAGAGAGAGAGAGAGACGGAGGGAGAGGGAGGGAAGGAGAGGGAGGGAGGGATGAAGAGCTGTTGCTGCTGTTGTCAAGAGGATTGAAGAAAGAGGAAGGATGTGTCCATTACAGATGAGACTGTTCTCCTGGTGCGGTGGGAGATCAGACTGTCACCATGAACCACCTGTGTATGAGTGTCTGTAAGTGTGTGTGTGTGTGCTGTCTAAAGTGCTCACAAGCACAAGCACACTTAATATACCAATGCATCCACGAACAGGCTCACACCTATCTTGATATGTGGGGTTGCAAAGACATATACAATACATACATGCCAAAACAGCACATGCACATAGGGATACACAGTTCACATGTGTGCAAACGCATACATTGAGATGCACACACACGTACCATACATGCATTAACATCATGAACGTGGGCCCACAGAACAAGCACACACACTCATGGACACACATACGCTCCCATCCAGCTCTAACACAGATGGATATACACCACCACTATTAGCAGCCCTGGATTTACAGTGGCCCGTCAGCCTTCAGCTTTTAATGCCACGTGGGGCCTGTTTTACAGCTCTGCCCCAGGGCCCCAATCGGCTTTCAATTAGCAGGTGAGCTGCAGCCCTGTTTCCAATCAATAGCCCAGTACAGGCAAGCTGCAGGCACCCTGGGGCCCCGAGCTTGGAGGGAGGAGAGAGGAGGAGGAGGAGGGGGGAGGGAGGGGAGCTGGCAAGAAAGGCGGAGGTGGAATCGTGCCATGCACACGGGGGCCAGAGGGCTGTTTGAAGGGGTTGGACCTGTTACTTCCCTGCTTTCACACACACACACACACACACACACACACACAAAACACACAACAAGACATGCATCAAGGCACTATTTGTCTGCAAATTCAATCTTCAAGTCTTACTTTTCTTAAACAAGGAAAACAGGCTAATAAAATCGACACACTAAGTGAAGAGTGTGAACACACTGTTGGCAGGCTTGGAGGAGGAAGCTGCCCTCCAGTCTAACTTAGGAAATAAATGCTGTGTTGCTCTGTAACTGAGGAAGGGGAATTTGAATGAAGAAAACTTACAGCTTACAAGTTGCATTCCATAACTTGGATTATGTACATTTAACAAATAGCTAAGACAAGTTTCATCTTCAGTTCAGTTTGATAAATGCTTGCAATTTAAACTCTTTTTAAACTCTTTTTTTCAACTAGTTTTGCAGGCAGTAATCTCTCTACAAGGGAGTTTCTTCCACTGAGACAGTTCCATTTATTAGGCAGTTTTCCCTGGTTGAAGAGTTTTCCTCAAAACAAGTGACAGTATCTTCAAAAGATGCCGATTACTCTGTGCTCTTCAAGAAAATGTTCATTCAAGAAGGCATTTGAAAGTGACTGCGTAGCATGCAACACAAGTAAAATTGTCTCACAAAAGCTGGACTGTGTCAGATGACTGATTTAAAGACAGATAATGGGATTAAAATAATACAAGATGGGCATTTTTGGAAGTGTATCTTTCATCAAGGGGTCTGCGGAATCAGTCTCAATCTTCTCTCCAGGAACATCAATAAAACCAACATGAGTCAAGTCAAAATCAGCTGATAAACTGCCTGACAAGAGCACCACAATTTCTACACTTTGTGGTCAGTACATTTTAATGCTCCTGCGTTCAGAGTTAAATTATTTATGACTATAGGACGGGATACAAATTAAGTTACTTATTAAAATTTTTGCAGTGCGCGCACACACACACACGCAAGTACACATACAAACATGCGTCCGCACGCATGCACAGCTGTCAAATTCGTGCTCTCATCAAGGCTCAGCTCGGTCCAACTCCACAGAGAGGAGAAACCAAGCGAAACAAAATTAAGTGTTTCAATTCTCATCCACCTCTTAGAGACACCATCGCATGGCAAAATAGCCAAGTCATTTTAATTAGACTCAGAGTGCCACATGCTTTGGTCCCTACCTCCAATACATGAAAAAGAAAACCCCATTCCCCTTAGTGACAGCAGAGAGGGGGGGGAGTCTGCCAAAGCAGGCAGCTTGGCACAGAACCGACATTCACTGAATAACGGAACAGAGCGCCATTTTTACATCATGCTATACTGATTGTCAGAAGAGCAAACCCCATCAAGCTATTTCCTGTCTGTATTTTTTTTTTATTTCTTTTTTTAAATTCTCCTCTGTGTTTTGTAACCTTGTGAGAAACTAGCTGGTAACAAAGAGAGTGTGGCACATGGAGGAGAGGTTAGAGAAGATTGGAAGGCACTGAGGAAGGAGAAGAGGAGGAGGAGGAGACAAGCTACAGGGTTACTGGAGTGACATGGGTGTCTTTGAAGGCCTCGCAGCAGGGAGGGGTTGGCGAGGTGGAGGGGGTAGGGTAGATAGGGGAGAGGTGGGACAGATAACCGGGTCCCCTCAAACACCCTGCTCCTCTCTCCCTGCGCCAGTTTTATCGGAGAGGGGGCAATGAGGGTCTTTGAAGGAACCCCAGCAGGAGGTATGTGATTGTGTGCGCGTGTGTGTTTTTCACACATACGCGCGTAGAGTCCTCCGTGCAGACGTGTGCGCCATGAGAGCATTGATGTGAGCACGTGAGCGATGAGCGGCTGAGCAAATTCAGGTGCATACATACATACAATTACATTCACGTATGTGCATGTGCTTGCGCATGTGTGCCCGCATGTGTGACGGCAGAGCATCTCACTCTGAGCGGTGGAGAGAGGCAGAGCTAGAGCTGCTGGAAGGCAGAGAGACAGGCAGCTCTTCCCTCCACACATCTCTGTTCAAAGGCACCATCAAAGTCTGGCAGAAATGTCAGTGCTGCAGGCAGGGGACCGGCCTCTGAATGTCAGTCCTTCTCAGGTCAACACCAAGAGCCAGTCTGCCTCGCAAAGACAGAAAGAGGGGGTGGGGGGGGGACAGAGAGACATGGGGAGTCGATGAAGATAAAAAGAGAAAACAGGGGGACAGTGATTAGGGGAACATGACAAAAAGATGGAGAAAGAGAGAGTGAGATGAAGTTGTGGAGGAAAGAGAGCGATAAGGACGGAGAGGTAGATTACAGGGCATAATAACAACAGAGAGGATAAGAGAACAAAATGTTGGCTTTGGCCATTTGTGGCAAGACTTAGTTTCTTTCATTCTGTCAGTGTGTGTTTCTGCGGGTGCAGCAGGATGTCAAGTGACTTCAGGCCAGAGATCTAGGGGAGACTTTGAGTGAGAGAAATAATAAGGAAAAAAAAAGGCAAAGCAAAGCAGACAATGCAAAAACATCCTTGCCTCTGTGTGCATCTGAAATGCAGGAATACACAGAGACAGATAAAATAGCAGACAGACACACAGAGAAATAGTGAGAGAGGGAGAAATGCGCACTCACACAGCGGACATGCACACAAACACACACACACACACAGTAGTGATTGTCCCAGCGCAGGCCATGAGGAGCCTGTCAGATTACAGGAGGGTAATTGAATGGTAAGGGAGCAGACAACACATCTAGCACAGCCGGACTCCAGAGGCGGCCGCCACCATACCAGAGCTCAGGGGAAATTCAGGGCCCACTTAATAGTGAATTGGAGATGGGACATTGCGTGTGTGTGTGTGTCTGGGTATGATTTTGTGCGTGTGTGCTTGGTAGGTGTGGGACAAAGGAGAGCGCCCATGGCAGCAGCGAAAATGGTCACAAAAAATCTGAAGAAGGCTGATTTGAGAAACTACTTGACACAAGCGGGGAAAAAAAATAAATAAATAAAAACACCCTGGAAAAAATAGAGAAGCACCATAAAGCAGAGAGAAAGAGATGTGGAAAGAAAGAAAGAAAGAAAGAAAGAAAGAAAGAAAGAAAGAAAGAAAGAAAGAAAGAAAGAAAGAAAGAAAGAAAAGAAAGAAAGAATGCAGAAAGAACAGAAAAAAAAGAGGAGAGAGAGACAGATGCATACAGAGAGAGAGAGAGAAAGAAGGCAGGCAGAGAAACGATGCAGATGAATAGAAGAGCACAGAGGGAGATGCAGAGGCGAGAAAGATAAGGCGAGAGAGAAGAGGTTGTGAGAGGGAGAGTGAGATGCGCTGGCAGAAAAAAACATGAAGGGGACAGAGGGACAGCGGGGGGAAAGAGAGAAGAGCGAGCGGGAGAGGAAAAATAAAGGGAAAGACGGAGAGGCAAGAAATGACGGTGAAGGAGAGCTGCTATATGATCAGCCTGAAAGTCCATCTGCCAATGAGTGTCTCTGATAGCAGAGGAAATTGACAAGTGAGTGCTGTGAGGGAGTCAAAGACAAGCACTGTGGAGCGCGACACGAGGAGAGGAAGACAAGTGACAAATGAATGTAGATTTTGTTTTCAGTGGCACTTTAATGGCAATGAACGTTCAGTGTCATTTTTATTCCCGTATGAATAGATGGAGACGAGCAGACATGACATGCACGCACACGCACGTCATGGTATGGATTGAAGGAGTTGGGAAGGTGCGTGTGAGAGACAGGCAGACGACTTCTGTTGGGTGCCTGTCTCTGTAGACGGGAGCCCAGCGGCTGGGTGGAAACTAGTAAAACAACTCTTGGAAACAAGTAACTCTGGTGAGAGAGAGACAGAGTCGAGAGGATGTGGGGAAATTGATAGAAAGAGAGCAAAAGGGGAAAGTGCGGGACAAAGGAGAGGCACAGAGGAAGAGAAAGAGGAAAACGAAAGGTGGGAGGGAGGGTGTAAGCGAGAGAGGAGGAGACAGACAGGAAAAGAGAGGAGAAAACAAGAAGGTCTGCTGGGTGTAAAGTTTCCCCTGGATATGATATGTGGATATGGGGATGTCATGAAGCCTGTGAAGTGGAAATAATAAAGAATTAGGATTGTCTCTGAAGACAGGGGAATTAATCCAAAATGAATTACGGAGGGCAGGGGGAGTGGGGGGAGAGGGGAAGAAAAAAAAATCAACATCAGCTATTTCCTTTTCCTCTGCTTCGAGGCAGATAGGGGGCGGTTTGTGCGAGTGCTGTGAATCCCATAAAAATTAAATTAATAACAAAGGGAAAAAACACACACACACTCAAACACACACACACGCAAATAGAAGCGGAAAAATTAGTAATACGGGGGTGGAAGAGAGATAGTCGCACAGAGAGCAAGGGTACAGATGGAAAAAAAAAGAAAAAAAGACAAGAGAGAGATTTGAGGGAACTGAGGGTGGGCACTGTTGCTGCCAGATTGCACTGCTCTTTTGTTCCCCCTCGTCTTTCTGGAAAGGGCTGCCGGTGTTAAAGAGGAGATGCCGCGGAGGCCATTGTAATAAATGCCACTTGTAAATTGCGGAGTGGAATTATACAGCGTGCAGATGGATCCATACGCCTGAGCAAAACGTGGCCAAAAAACCGGGAGCGATAATTAAGACTTAGGGGGTGAATGACAGAGCCATTTGTGACGACGGAATATGGCGTCTCCGAGCTCTCTGGGAAACAGAAGGGCTCGGAGAGGCTTGGTGTCACAAAACATTACCCACACAGCTGTTGGCTTTATGAGCAGCAATGGTGTGCTCCCTTCCTCCCTCCCTCCCTCCTCTCCCTCCCCTCCTCTCTCCTCCTCCCTCTCCTCTCATCCTCTTTGACTCTCTATCTCTTTCTACCCTCTTCTCTCCAACCCACCCCTCCCCGACCCTCCACCGCCCACCCACACCCGTCTCCCCCTGGTCACCGCGCAGTGTTGCTGTTCTTTCCCAGTTTGTGCCATCTGAAAGCAACAACCCCCGCCACCCCATCCAAACACTGTCACCATCAGCTCCTCCATCCACCGCCGATCCACCCCCCCCCTTTCGCCTTCTTCACCTCACACCACCATCCTTGCCATCTCTGAGGGACTAGACAAGGACTTGTACTCCATCATTCATATCCACGGAGGAGGAGGAGGAGGAGGCACTCCGCATGCACACAAATATAGAGTAACACCAGAGCTGAAAATTCAATAAAAAGCACTGACACTGACAGTGCTTGGTACTGTTTTGAATGGGAGTTTGGGCTTACTGGGGCTCTGGGCTGACTGTAAAGTAGGAAAATCGAATTTTGTTGTTTTTCTTCTCTGTCTTTGTTAAAAAAAAAAAAAAAATTTATATGCCATCCCTGCTCTCACACTGTCCACACATGCTACACTGCTTCTAAGGTTCATGAATCACGTCCGTGCTTTGTTCATACTGTAGCCTGTTTCGAGCGCTTCTCCCTGAAAAACCACAAGACACTGGCTCTGTTGCACTCCTGGGAATTCACCACACCTTCGCTCAACAAGTGCAACTGTCACATACCTGAATACCTCTTTTGTTTTTGAGTCGCTGCATAAATTGCCGGCCTATCTCTGCGCAAACAGTGCTGAAAGAGGCGCCGGCACATTCATCCTACTTGGCGAATAAAGCAATTCTGATTCTGATGTGTCCCCCAAATTCTGCCCTTTAGTCTCCGTCTCTCTGTTAAGTCCATCTATCTCTCTGCCTGGCTGGCCAGGCTGTCTTCTGGTCTCGTCTACCTCTTTGTCTCTGTCCCGGGGGCCTCCGCAGCGTGCAGAGTATCCTGCGAAGTCTTAACTCAAACGAGACCCCTTCGCGCCCCGTTAAACCACCGACCTTCTCTGTCACTCCTGTCGCCCGCTGCTGCCGATGACGGGGGCCTGAGCTGCAAGCTAAGAGACCCCAAGCTCAATAAAAGTGTGGGTGATTAAACAACTCCCTGTAATTGCTCCTTTTGTGCAGAAATCAAACGGTCACACTTATTACGGAGGCAGGAGAGAGGGAGGTTGGGAGCAGTCGCTTCCGCCGAGGGCCAGACACCCTTGGTGACCCTCTGCCCTCCCGTCACTACTCCTTTATCTGACCAAACAACCACTGTGTAGTGTGTGTGTTTACCTGCATGTGTGTGTATGTGTGCTAATGCCCGGCGCGTATGTGCCAGCATGTGTGCATGTGTGGTAAGTATGCAAAGAAATCCAGCCAACGTAGAGCAACACCAGAGCTCCCCTCAGTGGTGGATGATTGGACTGCACAAGAAGAAAGCCCCGGTTGGATCGAAGCGGCGTGCAGTTGTGTGCCACCAGCCAGCTGGCTTTGGTAATGGGGGACAAAGCCAAACCAGGGGACCGTGTCCAACATGAGGGCCGGGTTTCAGAGATCATAGTAACACGTGAACCATACACATCATCTGCTAGTCAGACACACACACACACACACTCGCTTTTACACACACATATACAGATATCAGCACAAGGACCCAGCCATAGGCCCTGTCAAATGGGTCAGCTCACAAAGGGAGGGGCCCAATTACTAGCAGCCACAAATACACACATAAAGTGCCTTTCAAGGATCCACGAGTGCTTCAGCTTCCCCATGATTATGCCCACTCTCCACACACCCAGCACTTGTTGTACACATACAGGGGCCTCCTGTGCCAAAACAGCCATCAGACTGGACTTTTTGCAGCTGAGAAGTGATGAGATGTGTTCAGCTGGTTTGAAAAGGGAGAGCGTTCTGCGGAGTCAGGTCAGAGAGAGAAGGAGAGCCAGAGAGAGAGAGAGAGAGAGGGAGAGGGAGGGCAGAGTAAGCAACTGGCAGGTCAACAACTATTAGTGATCTGCCCTCTTTGAGGTGGGAGCACACGCTGCCATATTTAACCAGGAGAGATTAGATTTGAAGAAATCAATCTGAACCTGAATGAATCTGTGATGCAATAAATTGGAAACATTTAGACGTAGTTTGCCTGTAGGTGCCGCAGTACATGCTAGTATATTGGTCTGTCCTGCACCACTTCCTCCAGGACTAAATCAATAACTTTTGAAAAGAAATTGTGTTATGGTTAGGGAAGTCATACTTTGGGGCTGTGGTGTTATGTTTCTTTCATTTTCTTTTGTTTGTTTTTAAAAAAAAAAAGTTTGATCTTGTGTATAGACAGTATAACCATTTTTTTTCAGTGAGCATGTATTGCTCAAGCCAATCTGATGCATATGTATTTAATAATTCTGACACCATTTCATTATATCCACTTTTCAATTATCACCACACCTCTCCTTAAAGTAACCATTTTCACAGTATGTGTATTAACAGTGTATATATGGTAATGGCAGTACAGACATGTTTTGTGTTTTAATCAGTCTCTGACGACTACTCCTTCCATTTTAATTTTATTTTTCTTTCTTTGTGCGAAGCATTGAGATCTGGTATTCTTCACACTACTACAGGAGCATATTTTATGTTTATGTGCACAAACCACACAAATTATGTTTATGTCAAGTGTCTTTCAATCAGCTCATTCAAATGCAGAACATAATAGCTCAATGAATGGAAGTGCTAATTACAGAGAACTGATTTACGCCATCACATGAACATAGTTGGAGTATAATGTTCTGTGTAATCGGAGTTTGCAGACCTTTTCCATGAGATCAAATTTCCCCTATTGTTGCATAAACTTTCTCAAGTAATTATACATGTGAGAGTTATGACTACACACAAAAAAAGCCTGGTTTCATCTGTAGACTAGACTTCCAATAGAATCGAGGACTCAGGTGGTCCGTGTATGTGTTGGTGGAGTAATGGTGCCCCCTTCTGCCCAACATGCTAGCACAAAGCCTCAGCCGCAACAGACAATACTCTGTGTAATAGTCACACTATTATCCACAGACATCAAAGAAAAGGAGGCCTTGTGTAAAACTGTGCAAAATCAGGCTTTATTCTTTTTTTTTTTCCTGCATCCTCACCTTTCATCATCATCATCATCACCATCATTATCGTCAACATCATCTTTGAAGACATTACTTACCAGAAACAGACAGCCAGAGAACAGATTCTCAAAGAGACTCGCGGCTCTAAAACCTCTTGGCAAAAACAGGCATCAGCTATAAGCACAGTCCCGCAACACAGTGAGCAAGCTGTACATGTCCACTTCTTTCTGGGCAATACATTTCACCGAGGTCTCCATTGTCCTTATTTACAAATTGTTCTCTCTCCATGCCCAAACGTCCATTCAGTAGTCAGATTTTTTTAGTTCCAGGAGACAGTGAAAGCCAATCTCAGTACAGACATGGTTAAGATGTTGGATATTATAGTCTTGTTGACTCCATAAATACTTTTTCTTCCTCTTTTCCACCACTACCCATCTACTGCAGGTCCCAGGACAGTCCGTTTCTCCAGTTTAGGCAATTTTGAATAAGTGCAATGTCTAGTATAATGTCAAGAAAATACAAACCCACACATACATACATACAGTACATGACTAACTGATAAACTTGATTAGCTATACAAGGTCGCCATTCTCCAAGGTGAGGCCACAGAGTGGCACATTACTGCAGATCTATGACATCCAGTGTCCGTTTGGGAGGGACAGGGAGGATGTGAGCTCACCTGGACTTGATGCTGTCAGTAGATAGTTTGGTAAAACTTGTCCATGATTTTCTGTACAGTGGATTTTCTAAGTTGTGAATCAAATGGGAAGTGTAGGTCATACACATGGAGATTTGTTTCAGGATGAGATATCCACTGGAAAAAGTGATGACAACTTGGAACAAAATGATGGCACATGATTACGGTAATTTTTTTTTTTTTAACACAGAACGTAGGTGACAGATATAACATGTCCACAGGTTCAATCTAATCCACTGCTTTTCATTTGAGCAAAAGAGAGAGGATGGTCACATATTTAAAATTTCATTCCTATACTTTGTCCATTTTGCTGTTGCTGAAGGGTAAACCTCACAGCTTTATTTTGACCAGTTTAACAATGTAGCAATTTTCGACAACCATTTCAGTTTCATTCACTCTGACGAGTCTTTAACATAAAGTCAAAACCTTAAGAGGACTGTAGTTGATGAATGTGACAAGATATTACAGTAAACATTAAGCTACTCCGACTTTTCATGTAGGTATAGTGATAGATACCCATTTTTCTTGAATTAAGAAAATACAGTACATGTTTTAGCTTTTCAGACAGGCAAATGTGAGAAACAGGAGCTAGCCTCGGCAAACCAAGATATTAACAATTGAATGCATCCGAAGGTGCAAAAAGCTTCAGGTTTGGGTGCTAATTCTCAGTGGGGTTGTGAGGGGCTGTGAGGTTTTGAAAGTGCATCGTCACTCAGCCTTAATTCTATGATGAAAAATCATAATACCGTTAGTGGCTGGATTTTTACATTAGATAATGGTATCAAAAACAAAGTGCCTACAGTGTATGTAACTTCAGTTCAAGCCACACCTCGCTTATTGGATTCTGGGAGCTTCATCCAGTGAACAAGGGCAAAATGACAAAGCAGTACTTGCCCCTCAGATAACCATGTCAGAGACCTTAATTCATGTCATTACTCAAAGAATATTAAATAAATGGATTGGAGATAATGCCTTTGCAAACACAATAAGAGAACAAACTTCTATGTGCATGTAAATCCATCACGTATTTGCCACAAAGGGATCTAATTATCATTTGGAATGATTTTTTTTACTAGATATTCACAAAGAGAAATGATAAATAGAGATAATTAGTCCAAAAGGATCGGAAGGAGTGCAGTAAAAAAAAAAAAGGAGAAAGCCCATTCGACCCTGGGTGTGAAAGGGTGTGAACATGTGGAGAGCCATACCAGTGATTACTTCCTTTTTTTTCTTCGATGTGTTACGCTTCTGTCGGACACGAACTGAAAAAAAAGCAGACTGACTTTAACCAGGTTAGGCCTAACTGGAGGTTAAATGAACAAGTAATGTGTAAGCACTCGGAGAGAGAGGAAAACGGGAGGACCAGAACAAAACGACATCAGAAATAATGTGCTCGAGAGCTCCCTCAGCCTTCGGTATCAGGCCTGAGGTCGGCTCGCCCAAACATTCGCTGTCTGACTGCCTGTGCACCTCCGCCAGAGAGACGTGTGGAGGACCTCCATTAGCTGGAATATATCTGGGTCCCGATGACACGCATGATCTCCTTCTGCACTTTAGGCTCCTGGGTGTTGATGTTGGCATCTCCTACTTGGCCATCCTCATACCTGCATATATATAGAGAGAGAGACAGATGAGTTGACATGTTGTTTTGTCAAGAGCTGCTCAAGTTTTAAACATCATCTCTTGCTCCCTCAATTTTTCTTCTGTCTGCTGCTACTACTTGGTATTATAAGGGCTCAGTTTAAATATATGTAGTTTTAGTTTATTCTTATCTCATCAACAAGGCATAATATTGATGAATGAAACGTAACCTTTTTATAGACAAATAAGCCTACGTGAGCTGTCACAGGAGGCACAGTTTGGGCTGGCATGACAAATGTTCTTGTTTATATTCCAACCATATCAACCCTTTCTGAAACCATACACTCAGCACAAGTTCAGAATTGAATTATATTTAGCTGTGATTCAAATCTGATTGCAGGCCATCCCAGATCTAATTTCCAACTCCAAAGACAGCAGTGGACATGATAATAGACTTTGCCATCTGGTGAATGTGTGTGTCCAAAGCTTGGACTCGAAGCCCTGACATCAGCAGCCAGTGCGGATGCCATGCCTTGTTTGCTGAGCCGCAAAACACACTTTTAAACACCATACTGAAAAACCCGAGAGGAACCCAGTTTCAGTCATCAGCATGATTTATTCATTGCTCATTGAAAATGACGATGACTGATGAACTACCACAGCACACGCCACAATTCTTCGTCAAATTTCAATCATCTGCAGTTTAGCAGGTAAAACTTAACAACCTGAGTAATGAACTATGCATTTCAAGTGTGATGACGACTTTAATATTAGCTGCCAGGTTGCTATGCCACCTTCAGCAAATCTGTGGAAATGATGAAGGAGTCAAAGTGTTGGGAATACTTACACAAAAAAGAAGCGAGTACAGACGTGGTCGGATACTGGACACACCCAAATGTTACCGTGTTTCTGCAGATCCTTGGATGTGATCACTGTTTAAAAGAGAGAAGCATATTTCACCAAAAGTACAAAGAAAGAAGTGGTGGTTTCGTACTTCTTGTTAATGTGTTATCATTCCAATTACTTGCAAAACTAGTGTTGCTGTTATTCTAAGTATTATATAATACTACAAAACATGCACTCTAGCTCAAGGGCTTCAACTCAGTTATTATCCTAAATGATGCACTTTATCTCTTCTGTTTATTTTCAATTGTTTCCTCCTCTTCTGGTGGCGATGATCATATTTAATTGCCAATGCTCATTTAAAAGCATAACTGCACATTAATACACTAGTCACATTACCCAGTTTTATTCAGATTTTAATAGATTAACATTATGGCATTTTCTTACTGTCCTGCCTGACTGTTGTACATAACTTTAGAGTCAGATATACATCAAAGTATATTAGTCAAAAAGACCTATGCCACACATTCACTATGTGTTATCTTTAACAGGATAACAGAATCTTGCTTATCCTTACCTTCACACAGCGCGATACAGTTCAGGTTTCGACTCTGTAGAAACCTTGATTGTATTGGACGACTCTGTTGAAAAAGAGAGACAACAGTTAAAGCTGCCACAGTAAAGACCGTGGGCTAACTGAGCTAATGATGGTATCCAGAGGACTGTTGTAATAATGTAATAATGTAACAGTGTAATAGTCAGAACCAGGGCAGAGTGGTCATAAGAGAGATTTGTATGCAAAATATATCAAAACACGTTATGCCTTTTGAGCCATCATCATTTATAAACTCGATATACTGTGAATGCAAAGCTGTACTATGTCCAGCTGTCTCACCTGTGGTATGGTGTTCATGCGGTTGTAACGCTGCACCAGTTCATCTTTGGTGGGCATGCGGTGCTGTCCTTTCCCCATTCCTGCAAGGGGCAGCACACAGAGAGCAAAAAGAGTCAGAACGACCTTACCTCGAGTCACTCAAGCTGTGAAAAGCCTTCCTCCAGTGGTCTTGAACTCCCTCTACAGAGGAATTATTACCCACAGTGTTAACCTTCACATGAAGGTTATTCCGAAATGCTACTGAGTATTTCTACATGAATTGCAAGATTCAGTATGAATACAAAAAAGGTGATACAGCAAGTGGTGCTGTTATCAGTTTTATTATATAAACTACTGCATGCTTTAGATTGTACCAGTACATCTGATCATTTGTGCCATCAGCTTGAGTATTTAATTACTGGTTTTGAGTATGGACAGACTAAGCTCAGTGGATATAATGACAGCAGTCCCTAATCCATCCTTAAAACTGGGAAACCTGGGCTTGTTAATTAATCTCACAGGTAGGCCCCTCTGGCAACCTGCTGAACCCGTCCATATAACCAGCACCAAAACCAGACTTCCAGGACTAACAGACTAACAGGACCTCAAAACCTACCTCTGAAAGTGTGTTTCAGCAGAAAGACACAAGGCAAGCACTTAAAGTTTAGTTTAAATGGCTCAACACCTCCAAGCCGTGAAAAGAAAACAATATAAAAAGCCAACAAAGTACAAAGTAACACATACAGAACTCCTGTCAGCCACAACATAATGTATGGTATGGTAGGCGGTTCACAAGCTCAGAGACAAGGCCCAAGGCCCATCACCCAAAATGAACACACAACACAGAGCAGGACAATAGGATAGCATGGAAAGCTCCCACGTGTGAAAATGAAGCGTTCCGGGATGATAATCAGCCCATGTTACAAACACAGAGCGTATTCAGTTAACATGGTGGGGGGGGGAGGTGGGAAGGGGGGCCGGAGGGAGCTGAATAACGAGGAATGAGCCGTTCCTACCTGAGTATCCAAAAGATATGCTGGAGATGGGGCTCAGATAGATGCCCTTTCCATAAGCTGCTCCATGCAGCTTGGGTTTGAAAAGAGCAGGAAGGAAGGAAGGGTCACTGAGCAGTTGCACAGGACAACCTCACACACACACACACACACACACACACACAAACAAGGATGTGCTCACACACACAGTAAAACGCATACCAGTCCTACTGTAGTTGAACGCATGTTAAGTCTGTTTCTGTGAAAGCATACTAAATACACACACACCAAGAGACACACACACACGGAAATCTAAAGAAGTTAGATGGCAAATATATATTTTTTTATTTCAGTGATCTGAAACAACTCCAATAATCCACACAGTCACACCTTTAAACTGCCAACATGTTTTACCCTCACATAATGTGGTCTAGTCAAGATCATGTGATGATTTTGAATCTTGTGAACAATGAATAAAAAATGTGAAATGAGACCATGTAAGCTGGCTTGATAGTAAAGATAGTAAAAGTATGAGCATAACTGATGATGACGAAGATAAGCCTCCACACAAGAATGTCCAGAATGAGGAAAACCACAGGTGTAACATGGACAAGTATTCACAAGCCGCAGTGAGCCCAGAGGAGAAACAGGAGAGGAAGAACAAAGAGAAACTTGAGAGTTTGGGAATAAAATGTGAGGGAGATGGAAGTCAGGACATGGCACATCTGGAAGAAATCAAAAGAAACAATAGACGAGAGGTTTTGTGTGATGGCTGGAGCTGGAGGCAGACTCCGTCCTCCTCCTCCCCCCTCGTGTGAGAGACAATGACAGAGGAAGGGGGGGGGGGTGTCAATGCTCAAGGTGAAAAGGAGAGGGGAGAGAGGAGGCAGACAAGCACTGAGGCGAGATCAAAGATGGAGAGTTCAAAAAGTTGGAGAACAAAGACGGCATAAATGAAACACATCAGCATGATAGAGCAATCATGGCCGACATGAAGCTTTCAAAGATCCTTGAGATTTCGGCTTTAATTGTGTTTCATCTATTTTCAGGACGTCGGTGTACCTCCAAGCAGTCATTATCGCCCGTATTGTGCAAATGAGACAATTCTGCTCTCTCTAGTGCTCGCTTCTTCTTTTCTTTTTTTTATTATTTATCCATCTTTTGCAGGACTGGGTCAAAAAGTGCAACACCGACCTTGGCAAGGTACAACGAACGATGTAGAGATGAAGATGAACGCAGACCTGAGTAAAACAGGAATACATTTGGAAGTATTGTTATGGTCCATTTTCTCAGCTGTACCCACCTGTAGGTTTAAATGAACTTTTTTAATGATTTTCAGGCCACTGGAGATAATGAGCGGTGCCAGTTACTGACCTTTTTTTATGGAATCACCCACAGGAAGTTTATACTCACTACCACCGGGACTGTCCTCTGCATCCTTCAGCTTCAGACCTAACCTACTCAGTGCTCTAGGTGGTTAACCCGCACAGGGCACACAGGCAGCCCCCTGGCATCACAGCTGACACCACAGCCCCCTCCCTTTGTCTCACAACAGGAAGAGATGTGCTGTCTGCTGCTGCCGGCAGAGGAGGCAGAAAGCCGCCGACATTGGCCAGGAAAATCTCCCAGTGTGCCCTGCTCGCTAAAATGCCAATTGCAAAGCTGACGAAAGGGAAGCTGGCATCCATTAACTGCAAAAATGAATCAGCCGGACAGCGAGCCTGCTCTGTCTGAGAGCAGGTTTACTGTCCGAGAGGAGATGCATCGTAAATTCCAGCCAACTGCCAGGGTTACGTACCTGCAGTTTGGTATAAGAGGCATTGACTAGTCCATTTCTCAGAACAGAGTGCCAGTTCTCTATATGGGAACCACTAGAGCAAGTGTAGAGAGAGGGAGAGATGAGAAAGAAGAGATAAAACAAAGTGCTGTGTGAATTAAAAAAAAAAGCTGTGTCAGTGTGGTGACAAGATCCGTGTTCGAGGATGTTGTAATAAAATGACACTGTGTTGGATTTTGTCTCTTTTTCTTTGAAGGGGATTAGAAAATGGACAATTCCCATTATTTCTCTCTTAAACTGAAATTTGCTGTATTAGCTTTACAGCTTTCTTCTTGCTATTATTACAAGAGTACTTTGTAAAACATAGATATCAAAATTCACAAGAAGAGAAGATTCAAGCCCTCTTCTGCCAGCCGGAAAAGAGCTACTGTAGTCATCTATTTATACAATCTCTGCAAGGACATTTTGGGACAGTCTGTTACATCATCACAGTCCTTCAAATTTATATAATTTAATACTAGAAAAAAAGTATTAAAAGATGAAGATCAAAGCTGACAAGCCATCACTGCTGTCTTCCAGCACAGGATGGGTTATTTGAATACATCTCCCACTGCAGGTATCTGGACTGTCTTAAAATAAAATGCAGAGGTCACAGCAGTGTCATGAGGGATGTTATTTTTAACTAGTTTTGAAGCTGTTAGAAGTTCATGTTCCCACAGTACAAACTGGAAAAACATAAATAAAGAAAGAATAATAAATAAACAGGGAAAAAAGTATGTTATTGATTTCACTTATCAGCTGCTTATTAATTTCCTCTCAATCTCACAAGCTGCCATTAAACAGACTCTGAACATGTATTTATACATGTCTGTTTCTATTTATATCAATATAAAATCATGGCAGCCAAGCTGACATTCAATTTAGGCGTTGACTGTTGAGAATCATTAAATTTGTAGTATTAACCAGCATAAAGACAGACCGTCAGCACTGCTTATGAGTTGGTTGCACCCTGCAAGTGCCCAGATGGGCCGTGTGTATCTAAAATATTCAGCAGAGCCCCATCTGCTACAGTACAAATCTCTATCTCGCAGATATGGCTGGCTTCATGTGCTGGCTTAGCAAGGTGGTTTCTCTGTCCAAGAGAATGGCCACTGCTCTGTGCTGTTGTTTGTTATGGTTCCATAAAAATCTGCTAGAGTGGCTCCTCCATCCGCAACATAATGACCAGGTGTTACACTGAGACGAGTTCATGTTTGACAGAGTGTACTGCTGTAATGCTAAATTATGCATGCATTTTAGTGACTATGCTTGATTTGAGATCAATTATACACAGTAAGTTATTTCTCACATTATATTTGCCTAACAGCCACAAGCTTCCCAACATAATAACTGCAGATTCTTTTCTGATATCATGTAACAGCCTACATGATTTTAAGCCATCTAATCTTCAAAGTAGTCAGTCAGTGAAAACGTAGAGTTTTGACTGTATCACTCCTGCCGTCAGCTAATGAGAGGAACAAAATGGACTCACTGAAAGGCAAAGGTGCTGCCGTATAGCTTCTTGGCCGTGCGAAAACGAGCCTCCTTGGCCGGGGGGCTGCTGAGCAGCAGGAACTGGTGGGAGGTGTGCATGAATTTCAGTTGCTATCACAGTGAGGTCAGAAGTGAGAGACAACAAACAGAGAGATAGAGAATGACCCATCAAATTACATAATGTGGTGTTAAAAAAACTCATTTGATTTAAGACACTTATGGGATGTCATTCTGGTTTCCTACCCTACTCAGAGGCAGCTTGACGATATGAGACCTGTTACTGGAAATAATCCTGCGGAAAGACAGAGAGAGGATCAAAAAATGAAAAAAATAATGTGCCACTTTGCTTGAAGTGAAAGGAAGACATTTTGACTTGTCAAAGTATGAAAAGCACACGTGTTACAGGTGACATTAAATAATGGCTCCACTTTGGCCAAGTGTCCCAGTGAACAACCACACTGTAACCATGAGCCAGCATGCACAATACCAGGACCCTCGAAACTGAAGCAGCGAAATGGAATTCAGCCATCATTAATCTTCTTATTCACAGCTGTGCTTTTTCTTACTGTGCCATGTCAAAATGTCTTCCATGAAAAAGGCTTACTGGCATACGCTCATAAGCATGATTGTGTCATCCATGACTATTTACCTAATATGGTAGGTTAGATAAGCTCTCTATTGGTGAGCAGTGCCCTGTATTATTTTCTGAAATGAAATCAGATCCTGTTAACATGCAAAGTGTCGAACAGATCCTCTCTACTCACCACTGTAGCAGGGGGTGGGCCAAAGGGTCAAGCTTGTCCATCTGTTTCTTGATCTCTAGATAGGAGCCCTGAAAAAAAACACACCACAAGCATTTGTTGTTTCCTGTGTTGTTTTTTTTCACAGATATTTTTTTCCCCTCCAAATTCAAATGAGCAGACTTCTGATGGGTTTTATACATAGACAGATGCAGTGAATGAGCGAGCAATAGAAAGAAGAGTAATTAAGAGTAATAGAAAAGGTAAGCTAATCGCAACAACCATCACTTTGATAAAAAAAAAAAAAAAGACCCCACCCACGCGAGGGGATGATCTTAAATAAACTCAAAATCATATATTACATCTTAAACATGATACACCAGGTCTAACTGTAGCTTTGATCCACTGTGGCCCTCCCCTTGTTTCCCTCCCACCTCCTGCTTGTACCTGGGTCATTTCCCGAATGGACATGACGCTGTCCAGTGCTTTCTGCAGTCTCTCATAATTCTTCTTCTGTGTTCATCGGTTGAGCCAAACATCCATTGTATGCAATGAGAGAGGGAACAACATACAGACATCTAAAATCACTTGTAGAGGTAAAATTTTTTTTAAAATATTGTTGCTATTTCTTATTTTTTCCTATCCATTTCATGACCAAAAAAAGCTATCTGACAATCATTGCATATTACTTCAAAGATACAACTAATAATATAATCTGACACATTACTGTTTTGTAACTGGATCCCTTCAGTTTGTGAATAACTACGATTACATATTTCATAGTTTTGTTCTGACAGCAGCAGTGGTTCTTATAGAGTAGGCGTTGTGTTTCACACAACATGTGTCATCTTGGATCATCACTGTGTATTGATTTGGCTAGTAATCACGATTCAGGCAGCGAGGACACTGACCTTTGGGTTGAAGGCCAGAGTCTTGGGGTCATTGGGGTCGACGACTGACGGGTAGGGCTCAAAGATGATGCTCTTACGTGGAGACTCAAGAGCAGCTCGACACATTGCCACAAGTAGGTCCACCACCTGGGGAGAGAGGGATTTCACATTTGCATTTTATGCCTTTAGGTGATTGATTCGGAGCAATATGACAGAAGAACCCGCCTCAGTCCCAATAATATGTGTAAACTACCAATAATCAGTAATGAACATGATCGTGTCTCCCTCTCGAGTCGAATTTGTCTGTGTTTGACGCCCTTGTTTTCTTTTTCTTACATCTATGTCGGGCTTTTATTCTTTGATCTAAAATTCAAAGAGAATTTTCTGGGGAAAAAAAATTCTACATAAAATCATTGAAAATCTACTATCTGTTGTGTTGTTGTCACCTCGGCTCCTGTGGCCACTTCCTCAGCAGCACCGGACATCACACCCAGAGTGTAGAAGGAAAACACACACAGCTCCCTGGTGCACACAGCCGGCTGTAAGACGGCAAAACACAGACAGGGGACGAAAACACACATATTTTAATGTGTGCTACATATCTACACATTCATGCACACACCGTCTTTCTCACTCTTTGTCTTGCTCCCTTCAACTACAATTGTGGAAAATCCATTAACAGGATCACAGCACTAATAGAGAGATTAAAAATCACGTATGTTCTTTTCATAACTTCTCTGTTTGTTGAGTGGTTTATAAACTGTATGGTTTTCTCTCTTTTCTCTGATACCTTCAGCATGGATCCATTCTGAAAGACGTGCTGTTCGTCACACACCACGCAGTACTCGTTGAGCGTGGGGATCCTCTGCTCTGAGTACTTCATTATCTGTTTGGAGAAAAGCACAGTGGTGTCCCCCAGTTATCACTCCCACCTCCATCGCTGCCAGATAAAGGAACGAAGAGGTTTAGCAGCAGAACTGTTATAAAACTGTAATTTTGTGCTGAAATTAAGGCCGGCTTAACATGTTACAGGGACCTGGAACAACAATGCGCCGCAGGCCTCACCCCTCGTCACACAATCTCCAGCATGAATAGCTACTACAATAGAGCCCTAACATCCAAAGAGATTATAAAATTGTGACTTACATACATACAGTATGCACCTGAGCCTCATGCTAATAAAGTAAAGGAGACATTTACATATACAACTCCTCAACAGACTTTCTCCATATGCACATTTTAATAAAAGAGTAACTGATATCAATTGCCATGTTTTTGCACTGTGGAAAAAGACTTTCAGTATTGTATCAGTGCCTGGTTAAGTAGACTCATATCTCCTTGAGGTCTAACCTGCACTAAGAAGCCGTACTCCAAGGTAGGGATGTTCTTGCAGTGGCCGCCCGCCTGGGATGAGAAAAACAATTCAATCAGCTGCCTCGTGGTAATCTGCGCTGGGGCCCTGGCCGCCGGGACAGCCACAGTCTGATGAGTCAAGTGAAGACAAAGCATTATGGGAAACGGCACAGCAGCCATGTCACGGGTAGGGGTGAGGAAAGGCTCGGGTGGGAACAGTGCAGGTGGCGGGTGACTGAGAGGATCACAGTGGATTAAAACAGAGGAGAAATATATACAGTGCCTTAAACACATTCGCATTCATCATTAGCATTTTGTGTAATTGTGGATTTTGAGCTCGCTGTCATAGCAGTTTCTACATGAGCCTCAGAGTTGTGACAAAAACACTATGACCACAACATGTGACATGTGACTGAGACACATTAAAGACAAATAAGTGGGAGGGTGGTGCGATTGTGTTTATTCCACATATTCAAATGTAAAGTGAAAGGTCTGTGACTCAAAATCTGATCCAGACTGGCACTGACCTGACTGTTTGGTGGATAGCTGAAGAGCTCCCCTTTAGGGTTCTTCATGGTACACGAGATGGAGCGGTTCATCAGGCGGGTCACTCTCAGCTCAGGGACGCTCAGCTTCCCTTTCAAAACCGTGTCTTGGATCAGAGGGAAACTTGGAGACCTGAAAGAAAAAAAGCCAGACACAATTCATGTGCGTCCACCATTTTGCTACAATGAGAAATGTTGTCATTGTCCACATCTTTGTAGAGATATAACATTATGGAGGGTTTGTCTTCAAAGGCAAAATCAATCAGACATTTGGCTTATTATTAATTCTTATTATAAAGGAATGTTGTTGTTAAAAAAAATCTCAATTATAAATGGCATTATTTGCAATATCTCCTTAGCTCTAATGACTGCAATGTGTTTACAGCACCTGGACAGTTTTACTGTTGCACGTATTAAAGAAATAACCCCTCTGCTTTAGTCACTCACACTGCACTCACTGTATTATGCTCACTCAGACAACAGAAATCTGTTTGGGCCGTAGCTCAAGTCACTAACTGTTAATACACAACCACCAGTGTTCACTTCCACCATCACTCTCAGTACATTATCCATGTACACTCCTGACATGAGACTCCTGTCAAGTTGTGAGGATGTCAAGACAGCCTAGTAGTTAGTGAAGCTGACCTCCATCGAGTGGGCCGGGATCCAATCCCTGTGCATCCATAACTGTCAAAGTATCCCAGAGTAAGACAGGGCCGAGAAGAGTACTACCCCCTTGGGGAAATTGGTTGAGTGTGTCAGATTTTGAATTCAAGTCAATCTGCAACATGCTATGTCAGAGCTTCCTCTCCCCTGCTTGTCATCTTTGCTGCAGTTCAGCTTTCACTGGCAAACCTTCACAAAGTGCTTCTATCAACATAAAAATAACGTATAAAATAGACACACTGTTGATCAGCCCCGGGAAACAGAATATTTCCTGATGAAGCCGTTCTGAGGTCTTCAGAATGTTCTGTGACCACGTACAAATTGAACAACTAAGACAACATAATAGTCTGAGAAACTCTACACCTCTGTATGATTTATAATTTAAGAAATGAAATAAAAAATGAAATGCCATGTCTAAATAATAATAACCAACCAATTGCAAATGGCTCAAGTTAAACTACAGCCTTTTGTTATTTCCTAAAAACCTAACCCTTTTTTAATATTTGCAAATATTGTTTTCACTTGAGTTATAGGAATGCATCTACATACAATGGAAATATGCAATAACATACTGTAGATGTTATGTCAAAATAATACTAATATAGCCCAATTATTTTCTATGCTTGAAATAAATTAATCTGTTTATAAGTAAATTAGTACAACAACTAATTAAACATCTAATTTAACCAAACATCACAATCACAGTGAGCAGGTGAGCTCCATTGCTGGAAACAACAGACAGGTTTTGCAATCAGTTATCAGGTATTGTCAGAAATGTCAATTTGTTGTTAAAAGTGAGGACTTAGGGCCTACATTTACTCTGGATTGGAGTGTCGTTTGCAAGGCTAAAACATGCAGCATGCTGTGTATAAAACACAGGCATGATTGTGTAACCGCCCTGAGAGAGATACACAGTGAGGAAGAGAGAGAAAGAGAGAGAGAGAGATGCCTACTTGGGTATGGGGGAGAAGATGCTGAGCCCGGCCCGGAACTTCTTGATGGTTCCTCCGGCTTTGAACCAGCTGTGCCTCTTCTCCTGCTGGGCCTTGAGGAACTCATTACTGAGGTGCTTCCACTGCTGTGAGGTGAACGTGCTCAGGATCCTGCCATATCACAAATTAGAAAAAAAAAAAAAGGAAAAGAGTGGGAAGACTTGTCAGTAATACTCTTAAATTACCTTTCTTTTGTTTTTTTGCAGTACATTTTTATTTTGTGTGAGTGGTAAATTTAAATAAAAAAATACTTAAGCTGTGATTTGTATTTCTGATGCTACATATTTGGTTATGCAAAATATCAGTTTCTATAGGAAACAATGGTTAAATTATGAAATTTACAATGCACATCTTCCACATCAAACATGACAGAGTAGATCACATGACTTACTTTTTGAGCTGCAGGCCCAGGCTGAAGCCTTCTTTATTGGAGGGCTGGAACACTTCTACCGACGGCTCTGAGTAAAGATGACTAACATTATTACACACGGCACAGATGCACGCGCTCACTCTTTCTTTCACTCTCCCTCTTGTATAGGACATATTGTACTCACCTCCCACGCTCAGTGAGTGGCACAAATACCTAAAGTCCCTCCCAGAAAACCAACATCCACACTGACATCTTTACTCACCAGGTCCATCGAGGTACTGAGAAAGAGAAAAGCGCAGTCTCAGAATAATGGGCTCTGTTCTGATAACTTTCCAAGCTGTCGCAACCTCCTCCTGAGTCAGACACACACACATACACACATACACACAAATATACAGAGTTAGCATCCTAATTAGGGCCATTTCTCGTTACATGCATAAATTATAAGCACACGATACATTATAAATGATGGGTTATTTTGCAAAATGTCAGTGTTGGAATAGTAATTGGCAAAGACGGTGGAGGCGTGTGGGGAGGAAGAGGAATGCTGACTCACGTCTAAGAAACCGATGTTAATATGAAGATCGATGTCCACGTCATCAATGGTTCCATACTCCCTGTTCAGAGACACAACAATAGATACCCTTAATTTATCATAAGTAATTGGATGCATTACACTCCAACCCTTTCAACTGATTATCCCTTGAGGGAGAAAAATGAGGATTATTTTTTTCTTATTTCTCTAAAAGCGCCTGGTTAAAATTAGCACATAATATATTTGAATTGTGTCTGTGTACAGCATGTGGCAGATTAGGAATCACACCACCATTTGGTTGTTTTATTTTTTTCTTTTATTAACAACAAAGTGTGTGTGTGATTGTGTGTAATGTGTGTGTGTGTGTGTGTGTGTTTGCTGTACCTAACAGAGACAGCGCTGTCAGTGTAGATGTCTTTTACTGCCTCAATATCTGCATCCAGCTGAGGGTGGCGGTACAGGTCAGCAGCACAGCTCCCCTGTAAAAAGCAGTATATTAACACTGGTCACAATTAAAGCGACTTCCTGTCAGATGAATTCAAGTACGCTTCGTTAACACCAGCCATCATGATAACTTGAACCTATTATTTTAATTGGGGTGTTATTTAAGTAAAAGTGGATGCTGCTACAATAATGTTCACACACAGGTGAACTGTCAGTGTTTAGGTGGGCTGAAGCTTCTGAAGGTTTCTGTTGCTTTTAGCTATTTCCCTGGTTTATCCATTAGTTACCTAACTTAAGTTATTCATCTATTACGTTTGGATTTTTAACTCCTTATCCATGACTTTTAGCTAACTATTACTAACTATTTCATCATTATTTTAAGCTGATTATTCTAACTGTTGATCATTTATCTCACGATTTGAGTCATTCATCCATTACGTTTAGCCAACTGTTTCAGTCAGTTAACTTGTATTTTTATCTATTTATTTAAATCATTTACCTATTTTACTTTTAGCTATCTGTTCAGACCTCTTTGCTCTAGGTTTTCACACAGTCTCAATCACGACACAGCCATATTACGTAAGTATTCTGAACCACACTTCAGTCCAGATGTTCATGACATTTACACATCATGAAACTCGACCCCCGTTGTAAAATGTCAGAATTTGGCCGGTCCAGTTCAAATTAGACAAACGGCACATTTGCTACTTAATTTGTTCGGGGAATCATTTGCGAATTTCTACAACTGTAGGCGCTTCTCTCCGTGTGAGATAAGGTTAGCTAATCATTCAATCAATATTTTTAAAATATTTTTCAGCGATGGTTTTATAGCTTGCCATCTAATATGCTCTGTGGTTACCTCAGCACATCTGGTACCCTTCATAAATAGCACTTTCAGGTATAAATGATAATAACTGACCTAAGTTTGCCATATGTGTATCTGGCGTCTAGACTTGATGTCAGGCTCTCATCTCCTCAGCCCTGAGTGTGTAGAACAGATCCCACACTTTCATCCTTATCTTCACTACGCTGCTTTCATGTTCTCTGACTGCATAGAAATGAGCTTTAAGTCCCTGACTGGATTTACATTTCAATCACGAGACTTAGCGATAACGGTAAAAAAAGGATGATTAACAGATTAAGATCTTATATGAAAGTGAAGCATAGAACTTCACAAGATGAGAGGATTCATTTAATGGCAGCCACGGAAATGGATTTGACAAGTGTTGCTTGGGATTAATACTTAAGGTTGCACAGGGTGATAGTAATAAACCTGTATTATATTTTGCTGGTAAATGTCACATTTGCTATTGCCAGTTTGCAGAAATTCCAATTTGAGACCAATCCAGAGCCATGTGAAACATTGACATGCTTTACATTTTAACAGAAAATCTTGCTTCAGATGAATTTGAATTTCTGCCCTGCTAGCAGTGAGGCATAAGGACAGAAATGTCAGTCAGCTGGTCCATCTGTTCCGCAGGGCACTAGCAGGGCAAAATATCTCAACAACTATTCAAACACTGCCATAACATTTAGTCTGAATATTCATAATCCCTAAAAGAATGATTCCAAATGATTTTCGTGACCCCTGACTTATTGTCTGGTGCCACCATCAGGTCACAATTTCCCCCTGACCAACACTCAGGCCAGGTTACTGTGAAACTTGCAGAGGTTATTCGTGGTCAAACTGCTGAATCATTGTGTGTCTTTTTTGCTGCCGGAATATTAAAGCAGTAGAATCTGTTAATCAGGAAATCATACATTATGATACCCTGTTTTACAGTTTGTCGGGGACTAAAATAATATTGTTTCTAAAAATACCAAAATCAATAAAAGCTAAATAAACTAGCCTATTGCTTTTTTTTAAATATAAATGTATGCCATTAATTTGAAATCAACTGACTAGCATCAAACTAACAACAAAATTTCAGTAGCCTTACAAACAGCATATAAAACACATATTTATAGGAGATACTGTAATAGCCTCGGCTGTACCTGAATGCCATACAAGAACTGTTCCGACTCGTTCTCCCCATCCGACTCCTCGTCCGTCCAACACTGGCCTTTGATGTCCTGTGGGCCCACACATTGTGAAAAGGCCATTATAGTGGAGTGGAAAGAAAATGCGAACCTCTTTCCGTCATCCTTTCATCTCACATCCTTTCTCACATCTCCCTATTTAGCCTCCCGTTCAAGGGCTTCAAAACACTGCTTTATATAGCATCTCAAAGAGAGAGACGGAGAGGCATGATTTACTTCCAAAGGACAGGAAATTCTCTGAATTCAACTTTCAAGAAAACTCAGCTGACAATTAGAAGGGATGGGTCAATAAAAATATCTATCCTTTTTTACAAAAATAACCATATCTCATCATTTCTGTCAGGCGGTCCTGTTGCATAAACCTACAGTACTTAGAGTGATACAAATATTTAAACGTCTGTGGAAACTGAGAGCAATTTTATTTACCACTTTCTAAATCTTTAACAAAACCATTAATGAATGACACAGGTTAAATCGTTTGCAAGGATTACGCCAATAGCATCCTACCGGTCTTACCATTGGGTCTGCTGTTCATAGGGCTCACTCAGACAGGTTTGGGCCTTTGAATACTGCCAACCATTGCAGCCTATTTCCAGGTAGAAGGAACAAGAACAGGAAACCGGAGAGCTTTGACTGGCCGTCTCTCTCTCTCTCTCTCTCTTTCGCTCTTCTCTCTCACGCCTCAGAACCATACAAAACCTTGGAGAAACAGAAATACTGAATTCAATAAAAAGGAAGAAAACATGAAACAAAGAGGCCATCTCCAGTGATGCCATGCGTTGTAAATGGTGCCCTCCTCCTCTTTTCTTTAAATGGTCTGCACTTCACCTTGCCATGTATCCTAGCAACAGCCATCTCTGCCTCCTTTCAGAGTGGCATTAATCACTGTGGAGAGAATGTGTGGGAGATATATGCTGTACGTTCAGTACCCAGGATGTCTCAGTTTCTTTGTTTTGTTTGGTTGTTTTTTCTTTTTTTTTCCAGGAACTTCATCTATTAATACCCAAGCACCGAAGGCTGGCACACCTTTGTAGACGTACAGCGAAAACAGCACATCTGATGATGTCAGCGCATTGTTCCACTGACGTTTTTTTGATTTGCCAGGCCAATAAATGCGAGGAAATCTTGGAAATGCCACGTAGTTTCCTGGGTTAACAAAAGGGGAGATTACATTGTGGCCACAGGGTATTGGGTAAAAAAAAAAAAAAAAAAAGAAAAAAGAAAGGCATTTCTCAAGAATTTAACACGGTCGCTTCTATAACAAAACAGTCACAGCTGATAATGATGAGAAAAAACAGCTGTTGAATTTTTTTTATGATCTGGATTAAGAGGTAAATTATGCCAAAGTCGGGAGGAAAACTGCAAGGGTAAACAACATCAGTGATATAACAGAGGCAGCTACAGTGCACTGTGTTTTCGTAGAGACCCATCGCGTTTTGTGTCAGACATGTAAACAATGAGCATGGACTCCTCTTTAACTAGACTTAAAGATGCAGATGCAGAGCTGCATTTTCCACACTGCAGCATCTGAATACCAGTGAAAATGTACATAGTCTGGAGCATATCAAACCAAAATAAAGAATTTTAATATTTCACAGGGATTGAGACAAACAAAGACTGGGTGGATTAAGCAGGAAGGTGTCTATTATATATATAGGTCAATATAATTAAATGAACACCAATTATTCATTTCCTCTTTGTTTGCTGCACTAGCATAAGAGGCTGAGCACATCTCCACCTTAGACTGGGCCATTATCTACACAAAAATACTGTGTTTTCCTCTTCCTGATCATGGATATATGTCCTTTTTGGTGTTACAGTTTGGCTCCCTTCTTGTCTAAAACATCCCTCCAGACATCAACTGCACCTCATTAAAGCACCCCCACCCACCCCCATCATCACCACATCTTCCACTTCAGATCCTCTGCTTTTCTCTCTGTGCCTGCTGCCCTGCCATGTCCTCAACCCTGCTAGCATCTACCCCCCACCTCCTCCACCGCCATTCCCACAGCCTCTGTCGTCTCACATACCAACAGAGCCGCCAACAATCTGACCCACCCCAACCACCACGTCCTCATTCCTCCTTCTGATAATAGTTAATACAAACACAGATGCAGTCAGGCGGATTTTCCCCTCCCCCCACACTCTGCATCCCACCACACTTACCTCCACAGAGGATGGAGACTCGGATGCTGTCCTTGCCTCAGCTGCTCCCCCTCTTAAAGGACACACCTGCCTCTCTCTCTCTCGGTGGCTGTTTTCCTCTGAGCTGACAGATGACAACGGAGCCCATTAAAATAAGATGTTGGAGGAAACAGAGCCACAATCCCCCAATTCTACAGCGTCTGTCTCTCGGTGCTTGAGCTGTGCGTCTGCGAGCAATCCAGCTGGTGTGTGTTAGTCTGTGTGTGTTTATCTATTGCAGATCTCTGCTCCTACTGCTGTCTTATATTTTGCCTGACAACACTGAGGGGTTTGAGCATGCTCAGTGAGAGCAGGCAAGCCAGTCATGTGACCTGCAGCTGACTGCACTGCTGCTGAGAAATAAGGGGAAAAAATGGAGGAAGAAAAGGCTGTGATCATGGATATGTGTCTGCCTGTGTTTTTGTGTGTCGTCTGTGTGTGGCAGTATATGTCAGTGATTATTACTGTGCCATCATGCTCGGGAGGCAGCGTCTGGTTCATATTTGAGTGCTTTCATGTCTTATCTGAATTTGTTGAAAAAGGAAAAAAACAAAAACAAATATGAAAACAAATACGCTTAATGCTACCTTTAAACTGTATACTCAAATTATATAATACTAATAATTAGAATAACTAACAAACAATAATAATTATAATAATAAAAATAGTTAAATATCAGTAATATCTTCAAGGAGTGATATAAAAATATGACATCTCCAGTGTCTCTATGACACCCTGTGTCATTGTGTGTCTGTGTGAGATAATGGCCATTACGCCTTTGAGCTAATCAGTCTTTACCCTCATTACCCAAAGGTATCTATTTAAGAACTGACCTTAAGAATGGACAGATTAATGAACAGGTGTTGGGCCAACTGTCTGCTCAATGCTGTGGACAGGAGAGAAAGAAAATGAAGAAATTTTCATTAGGCTTTCATTTCATCACTTTCATTTCATTTTATTAGGACACAATAAGGAAAACTTATTGT
Source organism: Scortum barcoo (assembly GCA_023238725.1). Classification (NCBI taxonomy): domain Eukaryota; kingdom Metazoa; phylum Chordata; class Actinopteri; order Centrarchiformes; family Terapontidae; genus Scortum; species Scortum barcoo. The sequence continues at coordinate 20,083,555 of CM041531.1, forward strand.
GTCCTTATAAGGAAACAACAATACTGCTAGGACAATATAAATATTATGTGTATATGACACAGTTCAACATATTGTCATAATTGTACAGTTATCTTGCCTGGTACATCTTTTATTTACAGTGTGTGAAATATGAGGTGAGGTTGCAGGTGTTCCCGGTTCAAATGGGAGCTCACTATTGTAGCAGGGTAACTGTTCTTCACTGTGCAACAACCATCAGTACATATAATTCTGGATGCATCTGGAGAAATGACTATTTAGTGTCTCTAAAATATAAATAAGCTTTATGTATAATTTAGTCAACTAAGAATTTGCTTCAAGTCCTGTTATAATAAATTTCAGTTCTTGAGAGCCATTGAAGCAAAACACTATTTATCTTGATTTCTTTTATTTAATTTTGCACTATAAGTGTGTTTTTCAAGTGTGTGTGTACAAGTGTGTATTTTCACAAACTTCAATGCCTCATCTTGGAAACGACCTCTTAAAATATTTACACCCATTACCATGGAAGCAGAATATGTTTCTTTCAGACCTTCACTATTATTAATTGTACCCCTTCTTATTTCACATGAATTTGATTTTTTATTCATATTATAACATAATAAATATTTAATTGGGATGTTTTAGTTCATTTATGTGTGTCTTAATGGATTTTTGTTCATTTCACCTTTTTTGTTTGTCTTTCTCCTTGTGCTTATATCCATTTATTCACAGGTAGCAGTTCCTGCAGTCACACAGTAATAATACATTCAGAAGCATTAGGGCGTCCTATCTGCTCATCTCTGAGATTTATCTGAGCATATTCCCACAGTGTCCTACTGCACCTTGTGGCCCAGGGGTTAGCAGCCATTAATACTGACTGACAGACAGGGGCTTGGCCAGTGGACAGAATGACTGGACGACAGATCTGTCCCTCACCTGGACAGGTGTGTCCATTGGCCTCAGGTAGTGGAGTGCAGTGAATCCAGGCAGAGGCTGCCAGCAGCCAGTGAGAGAGCAACATGGGAAGTGGAAGCAGCAGTGTTAACGCCACCACAGCTGTAAACAGGTGAGAGCAGAATGGGACAGAGGGGGAGGAGACTTGGAGTGCATCCTTACAGTAGGCCACAGGGAGTCCAGAAGAAAATGTAAGATCAGCATCAGTGTTTTCTGTGTCTACAAAGTAAATATGAGGAGCATTTTTACTTGATTGATTTGTCTAAAATCTGCTACAGAAATTGAATGTTAAGCTTCTCACTAAGGTTGAGACATGATACGCAATTGTGTCTGTGAATTAATTATCCTGGGGTATATTTGCTATGTAGCTGTCAGGCGTGTGCACTGGACAAACCAAAATTATATCTGCAGTTGCTGTCGGCCATTAATAGACTACACCACAGCTGATTAGCACAAGGCATTACACTAATCGCGTCGAGGAAGTGTGGCAGCACAGCAATGCACCGTGGACCTCCATCAACGTTTCTATCTGTCTATGATCTGTGGAAATCAAAGAATAATGATTGTTTTTGATGTTATTATAAAACAGAATGGGGTAGTAATATAGTACTGCTGGTGGTTGATTTATTTGTATTTTGGATAATGGTACAGCATTAGTGTAGCAATTTTGTCTGTGTTCTTAAAATATATAAAAATAAAATTAATCAAGAATAAATAATGTGAGGAAAAATGCCCAATATTTATTAAAGAAAACATGTTTGCTTATACTTGTGTATATTATTCATATACTTTATTATACCACAATATGAAGTAGCTAGAATTGAATGTATCTCAATGCAAAACTGTTTTTCAGCACTAGATGGAGGTATAGCCTCAAACACAGCACAGTAAGGTGCTCAGCTCAACGAGAGTCCTTGTTCCATCACTCAAACATCCACTGACTCACCCTGCATTTGATAATCAATAAACACCATTTAGGTGTCAATACTGCGTCTTGAGATTTATGTAGAGATGTAGAGAGGAAGTGTGGCTCTGTATTCTGATATTTTTCAATACAGTTACCGTGTTTTCCCCGTTTGATGATGCTTCCCCGTGTGTTATTTTGGCAGTCGATGATTTTTTTCACAGCCACGTGATGTAAACACGCACACATCGTGACGGATCACTCGTGTGGATCTCACGTAGGCTCGTCAAAATGGCCAAAAAGATGAGCGGCCATGCTCTGCGTTTTTCAGGAAACTACAGCACGACCATCCTCTCGGTCACATGTCAGACTCCGCGCGCTGCTGAGACACTCGCGCCCTCCCATTGGCTCTCTAACTTTACCGTCTGTCTGCCGCGTATCCTTCCGCCGCCGTCTTCACTTTTTTTTAAAAAACGATTTTTCTGACTTTCCACAAAAAATAATACGGATATAAAACACATTTTGGAGAACGACCTGCGATGAGTACGGCTGGTGTGAGGCTGTAAACACGGCGGGTTATCTCTCCGTTTACGTACACCCCCTCGGATGGATATGTCTCAGCATCCCCAGAAAGTAGTCCCAGTGAGTGAGTAGGGAGATCACCTTGAGCTGCTCTCAGTGCAGCGGCAGATACATCGCTTCAGTCGGTTGTTCAGACAGATAAGGTGGGTGTCCAGGGTCTCTTATCGATACTCTGAAGCGGCCTGATAATTTATAGTATCACATTTTACCGCCTTTTAAACATGTTTTTAATCTGTTATTGTCTTCTTTAGCTAACTTTCATCCGGCGAGCTGGTGAGTCGGAGAGTGTATGAGACACTGGTGGCTTATTTAAACTCTTTAAAAAGCAACTTGATTTGGTGAAACTGTGTTTGAAGCTGCCATTATACCTGGACGTTTGTAGCTGGTTGAGAAAAGCCATTTTTAGTCCCGCTGAGCTCTTTTGAAATGTGTTCAACAGCGCTGTGGTTTGGTGCAGATAGTCGGTGAATTGTCTGTGAACTGAGCAGATATTTCTAACACCAGTCGGCTACAGGTAGTCATTTTGTAGTGCAGTTATCACATCTAAAATATATGTTAGTCAAATGTGATGCGTGAAGGTGTTGCAGACTCGCTTCCTGTTGCCTCCCGATGTGGGTGTGGCCGCGCCGTCTTCTCGACCTCCTATTGGTCAGACCGTGTGACTTCCCGACATCAGGAAAATGTGACGCAGATGGCAACGTGACCTCTGGCGCATCGTCCGCGGTGAATTAAAGTGTATTAAATCATCATTCATAAAACACTGGCACGTTTTAAGAGTTTGGATCAATGCCGCAAGGCTAAAACTCCCCAGCAGCTGTAAAAGTCGTGTGTTATCGTCGTATATCCTTAAATGGCAGTGTATTAATTTATCACGTCCTCTGTCCTTCACGTCCACCTTTTTTTTGTTCATCCGTCTTCTCCCAGATGCTTAAACTAAACCTGGACATCTTTTTTTTTATATATATATATTGCAGGGGATACAAGTCCTGGGATAACCGCGGTTGTAAATGTGTGTGTTGCCTTAGCAGCTTCACTGCAGTGTCTTGCTGCAGTGATGCTACAGATGACAGGCCTTGTTGATAGTGAATACTTGTGCAGGGGGGGGCATCCCTCACCCTCCCTGTCTTGGTTAGGTCAGTAGTTGTGGCTTTTAGCTCTTTTAGCTTGAGCTTGTTGTCATTTTGATATCTCATTAACATGACCTGTTTTTCCAGCCTGCTCCCAAAACAGAAGAAAATAGATGACTCAGGCAGGGCTTCATCGAAAGGTGCATTTTTAAACAATTATAATGTCAAATACACCTACTGTGGCCTGCGGAGACTCTGTGGTATTTCCTACGAATGCTTTGTAATGTGAGAAATGATCGTTTTGTGTGCGTCGCCTTCGTTGCCATGTCCTCCTGGCTGAAGGCCCCGTTGACAAAATGAAGTCTTTATCCCCGGGGACCAGTCTGGCCACAATGTCAAGTGTCCTGCTGGACTTCTTTTTTTTTAAGTGATGAGCTCAACAAAGAGGAAGTGCTCAGTGTCTGCCCGTTACTTAAACCAAGGTTGTTGACTAGGAGCTGGCAAGTTAAAGTTTTTGTTGTTTTTTTTTAAATTATATGCCCAGGCAGTCTCAAGTCAATTGAAATCAATCAGACATTATCCACTAAATCACCGTTATTAACACATTTCACAGTACTCATGAGTCTGTAAACTTTATCTAAAACTCCAGACTCTACAACTTATTCATCCACAGATATAAGTGAAATAGAGCATCATGTAAGTATATACGGTCGCATTTTACCTATGGCTGCTTATGTTTTTGTACTTTAAGGAGACTTCTGGCAGGTTACTGCAGTTATTGGACAGCTGAAGTGTTGTTTTCTGTCCGCGATGGATGTGTCCTTGACCTGCTGTTGTGGTAAGATAGTTAAGTTACAGCAATGCAGGTGGTCAGTGCAGTAGACAAGGCCTCTTGCAGCTGGCACTTCTCTCATGCAGTCCCTCCTCACTGTAGCTGCATGTTTGCTGACTAATGCTACGCAGAGCCAGTGCACAGAAAGCTACTGGTTAGGGGTATTCCTTTGCCACTGCAGACACACCTGACTGCACTGACAAAACACTGCAATCAGTTTGATGAAAGGAGCTTTGGGTGCCAAATGATTTTTTAAAAACCCATTGTATATGCACAGTCTTTGGTACCATTTCTGAATGGAAACCCATGCAGCATTGCCCCATCTAAGGTTTGTTTTAGAGCTTACAGGCCTAGTTTACAGGCCTACATAGTGAAAATACCATCGTACATTCAGTGTATTAGATTTCTACAAACAGCCTCTGTGTGTTATTATTAGCAATGCTCCATTTTTAGGCCTGGAGCGTTGTATGACCCAGGCTGGCCGACACATTGGTGTGTCACTGCTCAACTGTGTCGTAGTAGAAGTCTCATGTTTGTCCATTGCATCAGGTCATGGCGATCGCTTGGTCACAGCAGACACTCTCCGTGTCCTTTATCCTCACTGAAGGGATTTACTCTTGAGCTCCTGAAAGTGTCGTATGTATGCAAGCGCACGGCAGCAGTCTGTTCTGCACGGGCTGCTGTTTCAGGGAGGAGTGTGTGCATTGGCTTTGGAGGCTCCAGCATACTGGGGTTGTTTTGGAGGTCCTTCGTAGTAGCGTGCCTGTTTGTACCCAGGAGGAACAGGAAGATCTACTGGGGGTATGTAGAGCAGCCTGCAAATGATGCCTTAGTTGAGTGAGTGTGACTGATAGGAGCCATCTACTGTCTGTGTGAGCCAGCTTGGATTAGCTCTGTGTTACGTCACATCCACAATAGATACTAAATGTCATGTCACCCTGACAGCAGTGCTGCTACGGCTGCTAATGCTGGCACCAGCGTGTTTCACAAATAAGTGATGAGGAAATTGTTTGGAAAGACAGGAGGAGATAGAGACTGAGAGCTCATTACAACTTGAGAGTATGTTACAAAGGTAGAAGTGATGGAAAGGGATTGGAGGGGATTATTAACAGCCAGCTCTAAAGTTAGCCCTGCATCTGTGTCAGGGTTACTATAGCTGCTGTTAGCCTGTGGAGACCGTCCTGGGGTCAGACACGCTATGCGCGTCTGTCGGGCAGCCAGCCAGCCGCTAAATTCGCTAAATTTGGGGTGCACATTTCAAACCTTGAAAATATATGAGGGGAAACAGGCTCAATATAAAGCAATACATGACACTTAATAATATCTTCATAAGCTTTGCTTGAAATGGGGGGAATCGTGATTTATATGGAAGAAAATGGATTGTGGGCGATTTTTATATATTTATATATATATATATAATCTTTAGCATTCTAGTTTTCTATATTAATGTTTAAAATATATAAAATGTGCACGGTTCTGTAGCAATGGCGTTCGAAGCCAGCTATGTTCTGTTGTATTAAGAATAACCTTTTGATTTATTACTATTACTACTATCGGCAATAGCTATTTTTTGGACATGCATCTGATTTGTAGTCTCGTATGTGGTCAAGTAGCAAAACAGCTTGTAAGAAGAGCTGCCTGAAACTTCATCTCAAACTTTTCCTTATAAGACAAATGTGCATCCCCTTTTTAGTTTTGCAATTTTAACTGTCAGTGTTGCATTGTCTTTAGAATTGCGTTAAACTGTGAAGTTGTGATATTTATATCAGTTATGCTCTTGTGACAGAGCAGTTGAGAAACATATTTTACTAAATGACTGCATTTCAATGTCCAGGGTTTATTGTCTATTTTTATTATTCGATAATATCGAAAATAGTTCAGTCAAATCCCTTAAGTTAACCCAAAATGATTATGATAAAAATGTTATGATAAATACATAATCCAACACACATGTAACAAACAAGCATCTGCAAAATACTTAAAACAGTTTATTGATTCTTTTCATCATCAGGTGTTTTTACACTCATCAGCAGTGTGATTCATCTCAGAATAGTCCACTCCTGGTATTGTACATTCATAAAAATGTTTTGTGAAGAAATGCCAATTTAGCATATGGTTTTTACGTTCAATTAAGTTTCTTTAAAGAATTAAGCAGGTCAGGCTCATTTCACCCCTCTGCAGTCTTTTGAAGTGGTTCAGCCCACTCAAATGTCGGCCTCCAGCTTTCTCGTAGCTGTGTGTGTTGCAGTAGTGGGATGTGACTGCGCTCACGTACAACACTGGTCTGCCCCATTCACTGTTACATCATCAGTCAGCAGCTCCTGTAGAAGCAGCCTGTTAGTATAGTGGCTCTGCCTGGAATCCCCCAACATGAAGCATTTGTAATTAGGATGTGATGAGTAAGAGGAAGTCAGACCACAAGGATGACTGTTGAGTGCAACAGATTTTCCCCTCTTAGGTAGCCACCATTAACATGTCGTTAGTTGCAGTTGCGCCACCCTCACTTGCAGCCATCAAAAATGTGCCACCCTCATTGGACTTCCAACACTGAATATTAGGTCTAAATGTTCATATCGTCCTGTGTTTCCAGTACCACATGCTCAGGGTTGGAAATTCAGGGCAGGTCTTGCTTTTGTGTAGAGGAGATCAGAGACTGATGAGGGGGTTGTTCCCTTAAAGAGATATCACTTTGTTATCCTGTTGTTCTGCCAAAGAAGCAACCAGTGAGTTTTCTCTGTTGAAATGTAGTTCGTTGTATAATTTAGAGCAAGGAAACTTAATCTGCCCACTGGGTGGTTTGGACTGCGGCCTGAGCTGGTGCCTGAGTCATTCTGTTTTAAGATAATTTAGAGAAATTGACATAGGGCCATTGATGTCCTCCATCAGCTACACACTTTGACATCTCTTGTATGTTACCTTTTTATATCATGAATGTTGTCTGATTTTCATTAGCTTCTTTTATTATCATAATCTTGTTTAACTAATTTATTCCTGATATAATCTGTTGTTTTCTACTGTAAAACACTTTCTGCCCTTCTTTGGAAAAGTGTCATATACATTTAGAAAATGATGATCATATACATAATTTTGCATAGTTTTTTCATGCCCTTTGTATAGTCCAAACAGTGGATAGTGTGAACATCGTACCCCACGTGGGTATATATGCATCATCGGTGTATTATATGGAAAAATGAGAATTTACAATCTTACAAGTATTTAGCAGCAACATCTTCACATCAGTGAGTTAAATGATATTTTATAAAGCTGCAGTCTCTCATACCCAGTCACTAGATTGACTGTTCAAGCGTCTCAGCCTCTGTCAGCAGTGCTGTAGTTATGTAACAGCATCCAGAGCCATTGTAGAAACAGCATTCCTCATCTGTGTAGTATAACGGTGCTACTCCCTGCACAAATACAGTAAAAACGTGATGGCTGTTTGTTGAGACATGCCTTTATGTTAATGTCTTCATGCAGTGTTTTTCAGAATTCTGTCAGGGATAGGCCAGAGTGGAAAAAAGGAGTGCTGAAAGTGATGGAAGCTTGGCAGTCCCAGCCCTGTACATGAGCTTCGTGATGGTGGCGTTGCCATGGGTGACTCAGGGAAAAGTGGGTGGGAGAACTGAATGTACAATATGGTGTTGCAGCTCAATTAGCTATATGACCATTTGCAGTATAGAGGCAGTGCAAAAGTACTAGCCTAAACATGTTCCTTAACATTTCAGATCAACACTCATGTAACCGTTATCAAACTGTAAACATCTGGATGGTGCCTCAGAGCATCCAGGGTGGGATTGTTACTCTCAGTTGACATGAGCATGTTTACCCCCTATATAAGCTGTTGATTGTGCAACCTGAAAGGCAAATAGTAACTCAAGAAAAGACAAAAGAAGCTCATAATACGCCAGTATTTGAATAGAATTGCAGTAGGAACATTTCATAAACGTAGTCTGTGTTGTCCTTAATCTTGGTGTCTGCCGTTAGTTGACAATAGGTCTGCTGGATGAATAACCTCCAGCACCTCTGTTATTTGTCCCTGTGGTATTACACTTGAACTTCAGCAGTCATTCACTCAGTCAATACTTTCTGATTGGTTGGACTCCTTCCCTTTTACTTCACTTCCACAAAGTTAGCAAAAGTGCAGGATTGGGTACAGTATGGCTACATGAATGGCTGGTCAGTGTGGGAAATGCATCCCTAACACTAGATCTCATGAAGTCATACATGAATAAAACCACAGTTTTCTCTCGGCATTTTCTAAGGGCTGCTTTTTAAAAAAATCTGATTCAGTTTCAGGAATCCTGGCCTAAACTCCTGGATTGACAGCGGCCAGTCGAATCAGTTACCATCGTCCTCTATATAAACTTTTTTTCTTCATTTATTTTTCCCCTGCAGGACTTCTCCAGTCACTCCATTTACCATGCCTCACCCAAAGTCTCTAGACATGGGCTCTGCCTTCATCCAGACACAGCAGCTCAACGCTGCCATGGCTGACACCTTCCTGGAACACATGTGCCTGCTGGACATCGACTCCGAGCCCACCACCGCACGCAACACTGGCATTCATCTGCACCATTGGTTGGTCAACATTGTAGTTTCTGATATATATGGCTGTTACTAAATACATACCTGGTAGAGCTGTACCATAAGGGCTAATTAGTTGAACATTACTTTTACTATTGTTTATTACTGTCATCTTTGGGCAGGGCAGTTATATTGCATAGTGACAGATGAACTGGCAATAATGTGTGTTAACTTACACACCTCATGAATTCATAAAACTGTATAAAAAATAGTGTATTTTTAAAATGAAACATACCATACTTTATCTATTTCACCTGATGAAGAAGTAAATAAGTTTAACCTTTAAAACAGTTATATATCTTAATTCTTTTCTCTCAACAACTTCCTGCAGGACCAGCCTCGCGCTCTGTGGAAATGCTGAAGGAGATGATCAAATCTGGAATGAACATTGCTCGCATGAACTTCTCCCATGGCTCACATGAGGTGGGTCTTTTCACAACTCTGTAATACTACTGTGTAAATGAGTTTGTTAGAGCAGACCAGTCACATTGTTTAAAGTCACGCTTAAACTCTGCTGATAATTTTCTGTTTCTGTTTTCTGTGTTTTATCACAGACTGGTATTGGTTCATATGTTGACCTTTTGTGGCAGTCTTTGTTTTTCTTTTTAGCTTTCCAAGCAGTCTTGCTAACTTTTTGTTTAAAATAACTATGGTGAAAGTAGATGGTCAACAGTGCTCACAGTGAACAAGCACGTAATATATTATGAACTGCAATCAGCTTGGCACCTTAAGCAAGACTAGGCCAACCAGCATGAGTAGAAAAAAAATAGGTGCTCACAGTGGCACTTGCTCTGCATTTGTACTTTTTTTGGGTGTAAGTATAAATGCAGAGAAAGATGAAGAAATTGCCAGCTGCAGCGCCCAGTTGGTTCTTAAGATGAACTCATCTAAATAGAGAATAATCCACATATGAGAAGTGGGGCTCTTTAAATTAATTTGACCATAGTGCCATGTTATTGGTTTTTATTTGGTATGTTTTCTATACGACCACATTACATATGGAGATTTTTGCAAGATGGTTATAGAATTCTTTTTTTCGCTTTCGCATCCAAAAATGTAAATAGAATTGAAGCTGAAATGCCAACACGTATAGGTGTGCCATTTTTGGCATTTTGGAAAGAAAAGTTTGAGTACATAAATAAAAATTGATTAAATGACAAAGATTTAACCATACAGGAATGTAGAAATGATTAATTCTGCTTGTGATATTTTGAAGTCCACCTCGTATAGCAAGATTGAAGGTCAGTCTAGATTCAGAGAACAGCAACCGAAACCAAAGCTTTGTTGGATTGAGGTTATAAATACGTCATGTGTAGCTTCCTGTACTGCCTTTATCTCCTCAGCAGGCAGCACGCCTAGATTCTGTAAGAGTGTGTGTGCATACACAAACCAAACCCAAGGTCAGTCCGCTGTTCACCGAAGTGGAAAGTAGATAATGTTGCAAATCCAGAAAGTCACATTTCTTCAAACTAGTATTGATAATATTGACTGAAATGAGAACTAACTGAACATTAAATAGAGTTTCACTTCATTGTGGAGGAAATTAAATACAGATTTGTGGACTCTGACCTTGACGCACACGAACAGTAAACAGTCACTGTGCAACACTGGTCATAAAACATCATACTACTTCTCCTCCATCTCCTAATTAAATGCAGCACACTGGAGATTAACTTATGCCAAGATTATTCATCTATGTATTTATTCCTGGTTTAACATCATAATCTCCCCTTTCTGAAGCTACTATTCAAAAGATTGCATTTCAGATCCTCTAGCCACAGTGCTGGAGTATGCATGGCTCAATCTTAATTGCAGTTTTAGGTTTTTTGGCCCCCTGCATAAAAATCTTAGGATTACTTCCTTTTTTTGCAGCTGGTGAGACTATCCAGGTTTTCTTTGAGTCTGTCACTGTGCTGCTAGTGAAGTAGCTCAAAGTGTAGCCGGTGTGAAAGGCAGCCAATATGATTACCTGCCACTTAAGTTATTACTGAAAGCTCTGGTTACCCAGGTGGACAGCATAAGCCATCCAACCATAAGACAGCCGTCGTCTTCAAAGCCACAAACACTGTCCTGCGTGTTCATTTGCCTGCACTCATGAGCAAAGATGGCTGCTTCACTAATGCCGGTACTAAATTCCTCTGAAGTTCTGCTCCATTTCCCAAAGCATTTTATAGCCAAAGGTCGGCCAGATTTCCAGGGCAAAAGTGCACCTACTTTCAATATTTCTGTCATCTTTTCATATGCTGTGTTCATTTCTAATTCTGATAGGATCTAAATTGTTTGGTTTTATTGTTTCTATTGTTCAACACCGACACTGAGGAATTTCCTCCTGTGAAAATACTGAACTTCCTCATAACTTTGAGGCAGTTCTTGCAGAGGTTTCATCATAAGGAGAGTCATATGCTAAAGGACACATTCTTCCACTGACAGTCTATATCGGTATATTGCTACTTTACGATACTTATGATATGTAATCTCTTAGGTCTCATTTAACAATGCTTCATTTGCAATCCATTCCTCAGTGAAACGTGTCAGTAAAGAACTGTATGACCCTGAAGTGATGCTGACAGTATGACTCATGTTTATGACTGTGTGAGTTGTCAGACGCACCTTATCTTGTAATCACCCTGGCCTGATAAAAGAATTATTTTACAGTAACTCTGATTCCAGTGCCTCTGCCAAATTGTGATTTCTTTTCATTTCAATGCGCATGACAACCACAGAAATGTGTTTTGTGGAGATATTTTCACGTTACACTTTTTCTTTCTTTCTTTAGTACCATGCAGAGACCATAAAGAACGTACGTGAGGCATGTGAGAGCTTCGAGCCGGGCAGTATCCAGTACAGGCCCATCGGCATCGCCCTGGACACCAAGGGCCCGGAGATCAGGACTGGCCTCATCCAGGGAGTGAGTTTAACATCGCCTGTTCACGGATTTCACACCAAAACAGCAGTCCATACTGTGGCTTTATTAGCTTTTTTTTTTTTTCTTTACAGTCAGGAACATAATATATGAAAAATGTAAAATGATGTCTGTTAATGATTTGACAGAGCGGCACTGCTGAGGTGGAGCTGAAGAAGGGCAACATGATCAAGATTACCTTGGATGATGCTCATCAGGACAACTGCAGCGAAGAAATCCTCTGGCTCGACTACAAAAACATCACCAAAGTGGTGGAGATTGGCAGCAAGATCTATATCGATGATGGACTCATATCTCTGCAGGTCAAGGAGATTGGTGAGTGGAGGGGAGGCAGCCATGGATACAAATAGGCCCCACGACACCCCTTGTGATCCATTAGAATGTTTAGAAAACTCGAAAATCAATACTCAGTAAAAGGCCTTATTCAATTTAAAAATTTCCTCTCCAGGTTCTGATTTCCTCATATGCGAGATCGAGAACGGTGGCAACCTGGGAAGCAAGAAGGGAGTGAACCTGCCTGGTGCTGCCGTAGACCTGCCTGCTGTCTCAGAAAAGGACATCAAGGACCTGCAGTTTGGTGTGGAGCACGGAGTCGACATGGTCTTTGCCTCCTTCATCCGCAAAGCTGCAGACGTACACGCTGTCAGAGCAGTGCTGGGAGAGAAGGGCAAAGACATTAAGATCATCAGCAAGCTTGAGAACCATGAGGGTGTGCGCAGGTGTGTGTGGAGGAAGTGTTTTCATCTTTTCAGACCAATGGTTGACATCAAGATATATTTGTGCTGTAATTACAGTTGTTTAGCTGAGCAAAGGCCAGTTCCAGCTGTGAAGAGCAGCATTTTATGATTCCTTAAAGTTTTACTTTGTGATTAAAATTATCGCACATTTTCTGTTTGCTGTGTAGATTTGATGAGATTATGGAGGCCAGCGATGGCATCATGGTTGCCCGTGGTGACCTGGGAATTGAGATCCCCACAGAAAAGGTCTTCCTGGCTCAGAAGATGATGATCGGTCGCTGCAACAAAGCCGGCAAGCCGATCACATGTGCCACTCAGGTTAGATAAAAGCAAAGCATTCACTGTGTTTCCTTCAGCTAGGGCAGGCTCAGTTTAATCTTTATTAAAAGTAATGTTAACTCTTGTTTTTGTGTGTGTTATCCACATGATCACCATTCAGATGCTGGAGAGCATGATCAAGAAGCCCAGACCTACCCGTGCTGAGGGCAGTGACGTAGCCAACGCTGTGCTGGATGGAGCTGACTGCATCATGCTTAGCGGAGAGACTGCCAAGGGAGACTACCCTCTGGAGGCAGTGCGCACACAGCATATGGTGAGTGCAACACTAAACATGAGAAATTAATTCAGAATCAAATTATATAGAGTTATAATTGTTTATAATTATTGACAACAGAAATGAATTATGTTTATGGGATGATCTTGCATAGTCTGTCCTTTTAATTTAAGCATGTTTTAGTCAAACACTGGGAGATTACTCTTTCTCATTTCCTAATTTTTGCGTTCTCCTGAACACCTCTGACTTTTCTTTCAGCTGCTCAATGACGCAGCATCTTTTTTTATTTCCCACTTGGCCGAACAGCTGCTGAAGGAGGTGTCAGCAGGACTGTTTGGCCAACTGGAAGTTCCTATCATTTATCCATCCATTCATTTCCACATTAGATTTCAGTGCCATTTAAGTATGCTAATGAATGATCAATAAACGATTAATCACTATTAAATTCCTGATCAGTTAAAGATGGAAGTATTAACAATATGTGGGGTTGGTTGTACCTAATTTGTGGATCCATGAAATATTAATTTCAGCTGTGCTGGTGTTTTAAATGGATGGATACCTGTACAATTTCCATACAGTTGGGATGGTTCTCACATTGGATTTCCATACATTATGAACACAAAGAGTGGAACTTACCTTAAAGATCTGCACTTCTTCATCTAACAAATTCACAGTGCTGCTCTTCTTTACTATTTATTAATTTGCCTTGGTAAACCCAAACTGATCCAACTGATTTTTCAACAATTGACAGTGCACATATAAGTCACCCCTAACTAAGCTGGCAAAGAGGGAGCAGGAACAGCAGCTTTAAGTGATGTCAAACTTTTATGACATTTTCACACAGCGCTCATGTAGTAAGTACAGGCTTTTAAGTGTTATTAATAAGGCTGGTGAAGGATAAAGAATTGTGCTTAAAATCTGTAATACCTACATGTGTGGGCTCTTTTATATTTTAGTTTGGTCAGTCAGGGACAGACACAAGTGAAACATCTTCCACCCAGTATTGATAGTTATTAGGTCTTAATGAAATTGTACATCAAAATTACAATTGGCATCTATTGCATGGATGGATAATGCTGTTAATACTGTATTGCCTGCCTTTCGTCGTTCAGGCCTTTCTCGGATAACCTCCACTGTTCTTGGCACTGCTACCGTATGCAGATGCAGGAGTGACTCAGCAGTGCTGCAGCTCCTGCCTTTCAGTTTGCTGCCTTTATGCTGAAGTCACTTGGGCTGCTTCACAATCCACAGCAAACAGCTTCTATTAAACTAAAACCTTACATTTACTTACAAGACTTGTACTGGACTTACTCTGCTTCTAGGCCACGTTTGCTATCAGACATTGTCTTGTTCTCGTTTACTTCAGTCTGTCTAATACTTTTCTTGTACTTCATCTCTTCACTCTTATGTGCAGTGTGTGGCATCTTAACTCCCAGCTCCCCTTTTCAACTCCCAGTTCACTTAAGACAGGTTCTTCAAGTGTTTTAGTTTAGTTTTATAGTCAGTTTGTTTTGCATTTATTTTTTAATGTTGAGGTCCTGGCAGAATCGTTGCCTCCATTCCAGATTAGCATTGGTTGTATTGTACTGTTTTACATTTAACACCCCATGTACAAAAATGTAACATTTTGACTCTTGGACATGTTTGATCATTGTTTTCTTGTTTGCCCCCCCCCCCCAACCCCGCTAACTGCACACCTGAACTCTTGTATTTATTGCCCCTCCTACCTTTTCCTTCTGTCCCTTTTGTTCTTTAACCTGTCTGTTTTGTCTCTCTAACGTTGTCCTTCTCTGTTTCCCATGTTCATCCTTACTCCTTTTCTTCTCCCCCACATTTTCCTCCATTTTCCTGCGTGTGCCTTCGCGTTATGCATCTTGCCTTCACTTGTGCCAGATTGCTCGTGAAGCCGAGGCAGCCATGTTCCACCGGCAGGTGTTTGAGGATTTGCGTCGCTCCACGCCGCACTGCAAAGACCCCGCTGAGGCTATTGCAATCGGCGCTGTTGAGGCCTCCTTTAAGAGCTTAGCCTCTGGGATCATTGTGCTCACTGGCTCTGGAAGGTAGGCAGGTTATCTGGCCCCGGCAGCTCAAGAGGACAATGATATCCGTACTTGAGGAGTCAGAGAGGGAGAGTAGGGCCAGACAGGGACTGAGTAACTGGGAGAGCCTGGCAAACACCTTAAGCAGACTACTGGTTAATTTTTACCTACCTGAACAAATTTATGCACTCTGAAAGTTTACTACTCTCTTTTGGCCATTTCAATTTGTTTCAGTGCTCATTAAACAATCATTCAACCACTGGCTAACCAGGAGTCTAGCTACGCATTTGCCCGTCACTCCCAGTGGTGTGAATGAGTCGGCGTGCAGTAGTGGTAGTGTGCGCGACTGAGAGTAACTCCCCTCACCCTTCCCTCGTGGTCCCTCTGGGCTCAGATAGCACGAGAGGCCGAGGCAGCCACTTTCCACAGACAGCTGTTTGAGGAGCTGAGGAGACACTCCCATCTGACCAGAGACCCCTCAGAGGCTGTAGCAGTTGGAGCTGTCGAGTCATCCTTCAAATGCTGCGCTAGTGCCTTTATCGTTCTCACCAAGACTGGGAGGTAAGACAGAGAAGCACTGGGGTGAAATGATCCTGGTCCTGAAGGTAAGGTGTCGCCAAGTAAATGCTAGCATGTCCAACACAGCTCTGGATTCTCCCTCTCCTTTGGTTTTGTGTGTGTGTGCGTGTGTGTGTGAGAGACATACGGTGTTACAGAGGGTGGTTCAAGATAGTAACAAATTGCAACAGACTGGTAGTGGAGGTTGTCATTAGCCCAGTCCCAGTGACCACCTATCAGACTGCATTGTATTAAATCTCACGTGATATTAATCAATGTTTACACAGCTTCATACAGAATATAAAATCACATCAAATTCAAAAACACTGGAAATCATTTTGTACACACCATGCTTTTTTGCTGTATGTAGTTTATGTAAGATAAACGTAAAAATATCTGGCCTCATCTGTCATCCCTGTTGTTAACATTACATTACTATGGTACAAACTGTGGATTCATTTCTTCATGGGACAGCCCTGACTCCACTGGTTTAACAGGAGTGACATCTGAGTGTGTGAGAGTGGACAGTTGGATTTGGGCAGCTGACAATCAACCTCTACACAGCCATAATACACCACAAGTGTTGTCACCTATTTTGGCTGATTAGACCTTTGAAGGCTGTTGGGGAGTTTACAGACTGTCTGTCCGTCTGTTTTGTTGTACCTGTTAGGGTGGGGCAACAACACCTTTTGTTATAGTTTTATATATGTATATGGAGTGTTCTTGAGCTCATCACACCACTGGCATGAAGGAGTCTAGCCCAACCTTAGAAGAGGTCTAAATGAGCCTGAATACCTGAAAAACACCTGTGTTTCGAATTACTTCTTCCAAGAATCCATCTGCATGGAGTTAATTTACATGCACAAAATAACAAGTTTAATGGCTTACATAGTGCTTAAATGTTATTTACAATAAGTTTCTTTTTTAACATTATTTATCTGGAAATTCTGCTTTTGAATCTATATGATTGATAGTCTTTGTCTACATAATTCAACACTCTGCCTTGGTAATTGTGTCTCTTGCTGAATTTTAAAAGTTAACACATTTTGTGCACACTTGACATAAGCATGACTTTTAACATTAAGCCTGCTCAGCAATTTCCCCTCCTAATCCAAACGTGTATGTGCAGGTCCGCCCACCTGATTTCCAGGTACAGGCCCCGTGCCCCCATCCTCGCCGTGACCCGTAACGCTCAAACAGCTCGCCAGGCCCACCTGTACCGCGGCATCTTCCCTGTCCTCTACACCAAGCCCGCCCATGATGTGTGGGCAGAGGACGTCGACATGCGTGTCAACTTTGCCATGGATATGGGTAAGTCGTACAATTCACCTTTTAGTATGTCGTATAGATTTCATGAATGAAGAGAAGCCAATTTACATTTTCTGTCAAAGGTAAATAAAATTCCTGAATCAGTGTTTCTGTTGGTGTGAAGCTCTGAGTCTAAACCTGTTTCATGTTTAATTTCCAGGCAAGGCCAGAGGATTCTTCAAAGAGGGAGACGTTGTTATCGTCCTGACCGGCTGGCGTCCAGGCTCCGGTTACACCAACACCATGCGCGTGGTTTTGGTGGCCTGAACAGCCAACGGGGCTGCTCCGCTTTCTTCCTCCACCTCCATCTATATTTCATAGCTCTCCACCCTGCAGTCCACTCCAGCTCTCAGCCCATCTCATGCAACACAGGGGCCGACAAAGTCAACCATATATGAACAATATAGGCAATAATGCAACGAAATTAAAAAAGAAAAAAAGAAGTAAATAGAGTATAGCCCTCGTGGCCAAAGAGCTGGTTTGGGTGGGAGTGGAGGCTTGATCCGTACAATTTCACTTTGTTTC
Source organism: Scortum barcoo (assembly GCA_023238725.1). NCBI lineage: Eukaryota > Metazoa > Chordata > Actinopteri > Centrarchiformes > Terapontidae > Scortum > Scortum barcoo. Next base: position 20,101,097 of record CM041531.1, read on the forward strand.
CATTCCTTTCACGTCGATTCTCTCTCAATCAAACCAGTCTGCAGGGCCTCAGATTAATACATCCTGACCGGAAACTGCTGTATTTATTCACTCAACGCTTGTATCAGTAAAAGTGAACCGGTCTGAGAGTGAACGCACCCTGGTCTGTGTGTGCATGCGCGTTTCGTTTAGGTGGGGTCAGCGGTGGGGGCAGGAGAGCCGATCTTAACAGAGCACCTTGACTACTGTAAACAGTTTACCAATCACACTCCTCTGCCGACACAACGAACAAACAGGTGGCATCCTAAATCGAAGGGCTCCTCCTACAGCGCAGCCTTGGCTCCGCCACTCCACCCGAACAGATCCTTCTGTAGTGCTGTCTGTACCAAGTGTCCTCTCTTAGTGCCAGCTTTCACTGTATTTAAGTGTATCTGTAAGTGTTGCACTCCTAATCTACTCCCAACAATGTTACATTCAATATTATACTTGACATTTGTGAATGGTAAAGTTTTCTTTTGGGACATCTGACGCTACATATATTTTGTCTGAATATAGAGAAATGTTAGTTTTGGATGTCCACTTAAGAGCTGTTTGAGCTAGTTACTGTATTTGTCTTTATTAGATGTGTCATAAAGCCTTTACATTTATTTGCATTTGGATCGTATCTGAGTTGGCACTTAAGAATCATACGTGGTTCAGTAAAGTTGACTGATATGAATGAGCACTTTTAGGGTTTTTTTTTTTTCCCCCACAGGGGACTTGATGAGGGGATGTCCCTCTCAAGCCCCTGTTGGGCGATGGGTAAATGGGTAAAAGCCCTCTGCTCGTCTGTCTCCCTCTATGTTGGTGATCCGCTGTAGCTGTCTTCATGTGTCTAACATGCTTTGGATTGTAATGCTAGAGTGTAAGAACTAACTAAATGTAAAGGGGTGTTGTATTGTTTTAGCCGGTGTACTGAGCTGTCCTAAAAGACTGGATTTCCATCAATAAAAGAGATGAGCACCTATCTTAACTCTGCTTTGCAAATGTTTTGTTTGATGATGAAGTTTATGGGTGGTAGTGCAGTAAATTTACATGAAGTGAATGAAGAGGTGAAGAGAGAGACTAAAGACAAAAAAGTAATTGAAAATGTATTTTATAAATGATAAAAAAAAAATTTGACAGTGTAGGATCCAGTGAGGTACATTTGTGATGAACTTCCAAATATGTGAAGGATGTTTCTTAGCACACAGTAACCATATTGAAGCCCACCATGGTCAACCAAATGAGAAAAGGAAAATTAAGTCTAAGCTTAGCTTTCTTGGCCAAGTTAGAGCATAAAGGACAATTAATTCTTTCACCCTAAAATTATTTAATTTAACAAGAGAGACAATTTAGCCTTGTGTTCAACGTTTACTGGCAGTCCTGGCTGTAAACCACCCCCACCTGCCTGCGAACCTCATCCTCCACCTCTGCCAGCAGAACTGAGTCAGCATGGGACATGACTGCACTCTCCTTCAGCCCTACGTGAGGAAAATCAGTGTCAGAGCAGCGCACTGGTCAGTCTGGCACGTACGAACTCAGTATATGGCCAATAAGATTTTAGTGTCTCTGATGCCACCTTGTGTTCAAAGTGGGTAAAACGTGTCAGGATGCCTGAACAAACAATAATTAATACCCCTGTTATTACACTTGTTTTAGTTACTTTAAGTCACTCATGTAGTAATATAGATACAGATTAAAAAGCTGAATTTTGAAGTACCTTTGAGCAAGCACTGTCGAACCTCCTCTGCTTCGTAACGCATCCCAGTGCTGTTGAGGAAGTTGAGAGGCAAATAGGGTTCAGGCACAGGGTACTGAGTTTCCTTCCCATTAACCACTAATGATGTGGGACACCACATGTGGTCAGGGACCTAAAAAAAAAAAACATGCATCAGGATATACAATATAACAAGAACAGCAGATACACAATTACAGTACGTGCAGTGAAAATACTTCTCCATCTCTGCATTACACAACATATAACTTCCTAATTTCCAAACACTGCTTCACACTTGACCTTCGTTCCCGTCACTGATCTTTATTTAACACGCGAACACACATTGTGCCAAACTGGCTGAAACTATTAGAATTTTATCTGATTACAAGGCCCTGCTAAGATGACCTACCCTGATGGTGCCCTTTGTGCCCACAATAATGGCGTCATTGGGCAGATTCATTCCCGAAGAGCAAGTAAACACTGCCATCTTGTTCTTGGAGAACTTCAGAGTGACAACCATAGTCTCATCCACTCCTGCAATAACACACAAATACACAATATATATTTGACGGGGGAGACAATAAGACCAAATACATGAATGCAGTGACATGGTTTTAAAAAGTGCAATAGACGTACAATTTCATGCGTCTCCTGCAAGAAAAGCAATGGGTCGGTTAAGTCTGCAGTGTTTTATATTGAAGAACGCTGCGCAGGAGAATGAGGGCAATCAAACCTTAACCTTTATTGTGCCAGTTAAAACATAAAAGAACCGAAAGGACAGAGATAAGACAAAGTTTTATCAGGCCGCAACACTACCAAGGTTAGAAACTTGTCAGTTCACACACATTCAGGAATCACACTGTCTAAATAGAGCTGGAGCCGAAACTTAACAAGATCCAGCTTAAAAACTCCGGTCTGTCATCATATGGAGAGCTGCAAACGCAACACTTCCCCTCATTATTCATGAAGTGACAGAGCTTCGGAAATCATGCCTGTTTTTTTTCTTACCTGAGTCTAGGCAGACCCCCGTGGCCTGGATGCTCTCTGGCTTCTCTCCACCATACACCATGCATATCAACTGCAGGCAGTAGATGCCGATGTCGAGCATCGCCCCTCCGCCCAGGTCCTTCTGCACCGATCTCGACACGTGCATCAGCGGCACGCCGAACTCCGACCTCACCATTTTCACATCGCCCACCTCCCCCTGGGCCAGCAGCCGTCTGATCTCCACCGAGGCCGGGAAGAACCGGGTCCAGACAGCCTGGGGCAAAAAAACAGGAGACGTTTGATCCAGGTTACGTTTCAGGTGCTTGGTGTTGCGTTATGCAGTCGCTTGAGCTGCAAATCAGATCAAACTAAGCCGAAATTATCAACAAATGGTTTGAATGTTCATTGGATTATCACATCAAGTCATTTTCAAGGACTTGAGGTCTTTTTTTTCCACTTGTTATCTTGCCTGAATAAATCACGATGAAAGCATTTGTTTTAAAACGTCTGCTGCTTTATATCTAGATGATCCACTGGAAATCTTACTGTTAAAAAATCACCCAAGATTAATTTTGCACGTTATATTTTGACTTCAAAAATGTAATAACATGAGTATCATTTTAAAAGTCACAGATGAAGACTATGATAAAACACTGAATAATTTGTAGTGTGACAGGCACCTTTTTTCAAACAAGACAACAATGCTGCAGTCATTTCTGCTGTCACTCTTTTTTCAGTGAGCGACAAAGACCGCAGCAGATGAAAGTATTACATGAACATCCCGAGCTCAGATTGATATTGCAGGTAAAGGGCAGAGGAGAAGAAGAAGTGAAGAAAGCTATGGATGGATTTTTTTCTCTCTCTCCCTGCTCTGCTCCCTCCATACCTCCATGAGGAAGACGTCATTCCTCTTGGCAGAGGCCAGGATCTCCTGCACCTCCTTGGTGTTCATGGCCAGCGGCTTCTCGCACAGCACGTTCTTCTTGGCATTCGTGAAGAGCAGACAAGTCTTCAGATGGTAGGGGTGGATGACTCCGATGTACACCACATCTGCACACACGCACAAGTAAGAGAGCGTACTGTTGTGGGTCAAACTGAGCAGGAGATTAGTGGACGTCCAACAGACGGCTTCAAGTTCAGATAATGAACAGAAAAAGCCAGCAGCCAATCAAATCTGGTCTGACGGACACTCACCTACGTCCGCATCTCTGGCCAGCTCCTCGTAGCTGCCGTACGCTCGGGGGATGCTGTGCTTTTTGGCAAACTCCTGTGCATCCTCCAACTTGCGAGCCGCCACAGCCACAACCTGTCGATTAAGTGTCAAATGATGATGAACACTTTGCTCCCGTTCCACCCTCACAAAAGGCCTCAAGCTACAATCTCACATTTTGCAGTGCGTAATCCTGGCTGAAGGCTGATGTTTAGCTGTCTGACTACTGGCAGGTTTTCCTTCCTAATGTGGACTCAGCAGTAACATATTAAATTATCTGTATAACTAAAATATATCTCATGCAAGTATATCACTCTTTGGTGATCAGATGTAGACCAGCTTTGCAAAAATGACTGAATTGGTGCTTTCTTACAGTCTCTGTTACATATTCAGTTTGCAGAGTTAGTGAGTATCTTTAGTCTTCAGCTGTCTTATCAGTTGTACCTCAACTTTACTATTGCTGCAATAAAAAAATATACCGTAACTCTACAGGGTGCAGACCATTTCAGATGCGCGTGCAGTGCGTATTTACGGTAAAGAGAGAGCGAGACGACATGAAGAAGATTCAAAAGTGTGCGCAAAAAGTGCTCCAAATGCAACAGACCTCCACCTGCAGCGTGTCTCAGCTCAGTGGCTTTAGCTCGTTACAAGCTGCAGGCTGCAAACCCTCAAACCCTGATTTGATCTGAACTATGCGAAGCAGCAGGTCGTCAGAAACACGCAGAAAGGAGCCGCACGGACCCCAGGACGGACTCATACTGGTACCTGGTGGTCCTCAGGAGGAAGAGACTTGAGGGCCACGGTGAAGTCGTGGCTGATCTTGCCCGCGCTGCAGATCCCCCACCTGGTCGTTGCCATGTCGGACGTCAAAGTGACAGGCGGAGAGCGGAGACGCGCAGTGGCGCCGCTCCGCCGCAAGGTGGAGACAGAGTACAACCGATGAGCGTGTGACGCTGCAGAAAAGTAACGTGACGGTGATGACGGTGATTTGTGCTGACGGGACCAAAACGTGACCTCCAGATGTGATCGTGAGAACACCAGGATAAACAAATGATTGCTCACCTGATATCTTCTTCTTCCTCCTCCTGCCTGGACTCAGGGGATCACTTTTATTTTATTATTTGTTTTTATTCTTATCGTTAACCCTTTAACGCCAAGTGTGTCATGTTTGATGGTTTTTGAGACCTCCCGATCATCAGTGTGATTTTTTTTTCCTGAAAAACCTGATGTATACAATTAAAATGCCGGAAAATTCAAAAGACCTAAAAAATAAATAAAAATCCCAGAATGTTGCAAAAATTATACAAATTAAAAATCAAATTTTTAAAATTTGTCACAAGATTCAATTAACACTCCAGTTAAAAAAAAAAATTGAATTTTCTGGCAAGTTATTTCGTGGTTCAGGCTTTACAGGGTTAATACATTTTTATACCCACTATGAACTATCTGTCTTTTCCTTATTCTGTGCTGCATTTCTCCTGCTGATGAACGGTGTGAACTGTTCTGTATCGTACTTCATTGACACTTCCCTTAGGATAAACTAAATTTATCTATATATAACAATAAATAATAGATATTTCCACTCTCCAGCGCAGCTCTTGTGCTACTTTTCAGGATGGGGTTTTATTCATCAAATCACCAGGAGAGGTCAGAGGTCAGCCACGAAACAGCCGTCCGTTTTATCGAGGCTGATATTTATCATTGTGTTTCTTGAGGCTAAACGGTTCCATTTATTAAGGCCCTTTATTAAGTGAGAAAAAAGTAATAGGTCAACGCTGTGGAGCAGAGACAACATGTGTTGAGAAATAAGCATGTGATCACTTATACTTTCCTCACATTTCCCTCCGCCTTGAATGAATATATGCAGCGTTTCAGCATTAGTTTGTAGCAAAATGACGTTTCCACATCAAAATGTGCCGTTTCCCCTCCCGTAGCAACGAGACATCCTCCAGTGTTTTTTTAAGGCGTCCTGTGTGCCCAAAAGGTTGGGGACGAGTATTAAACGAGCCCTGCTCTGTGCCGACTCACAAAGGCCTTCCTCCGTCCTAACCTTGAAAAGCAGACAGTGCAACCTATTTCTGAATGGAGAGCGTGAATCTGTTTGGTACACGGCTGCGGGGGTCGGACATGACAGAACACTTTGATTCAAATGTGCCACTCCAAGTCTCCCCTCCACCGGATGATATTCGAAATGAAACAAGGCTTTCCCAATCAGTCCTTTATTGGATTCATCAATCACACACCTCACAGTGACAGCTGGGGTTGTCTTTTAAGGCCGAGGACTTGATTAGACGCAGCGTGGTTGCTCTGTTTGTTTACATTGTGATTTATCTGGTTTAAGGCACGCTTTCAACCACATTTTTTAAACTGACAGAGGTTATTATGTACTGAACAATATTAGAGGGAGAAGAGAGGCAATATATGATCTGTAATGGGTGCATAAGATGGCACTAACAAGCAGTAATAAATGTACTGCAAGATTTCCAATATTTTGGTGATTGTATCTTTAATTCAGGGGCGGCTCAGCCATGTTATCGGAGTCACAGTTGCCTCAGTGACTCTGCGTCTGCTCAGGCTTTGTCACGCAGTGCCATGAGTGATCTGTTTATACCGAAGATCCAAAGCCTGCCCCGAGCAGCTCCCCCTGTTCCATCTGAGTAGGTTTAGGTCAGGTGGCTGTCCTGGCTGAAGGTAACTCCCACCTGTTTCCTGATTTCATCCATGATCTCTGTCAGTAAGACGGACTCCGCCAGAGGCATCCGCGGGCTCTCCTTAAGTCCTGCGGATGAGGAGGGGTTTAACGGGAAAAATGAGACTGACTGAAAGATGTGTCTGTTTATAACCACAGTTAAATTATGCACATATTCACAACGAAGCATAAATTATGTCAAAGCGGGGATGTAAAGATTATGTAAATGACTACGGGGGGGCAAAACCAATGGGAGTGCAGTACGCTAGAGGACACTCCAAGGTCTGATTACAGTATTGATTCTGAATCAATCTAATGACGGCACTCGTGTCTGAGGGTTTAAATAAATTCTCACAAGGAGCTCCGGGAAAAGACACCGGTTTCACTGAATTGCAGCGTCTCTCTTTCAAACTTCGCCTCGCCTTTGAAACAGCGGTTTGGGCCGCTCAAACAATTTCACCTCTTTGAAGACAAACACACAACTCTCCTTTTATCGTGACCTACCTTTAAGCAGGCACTGCCGCACTTCCTCCGCCTCATAGCGAAGCCCGGTGCTGTTGGTGAAATTCAGAGGGAGGCCGGGTTCAGACAGAGGGTACTCCGTCTGCTTGTCATTCACCACAAGCGTGGTGGGGCAGTGCATGGGGCCGAGAACCTGGAGGGTAAAGATGAGATGCACTTTGGTGCGAAATCCAATCACTCAGCTCGTAAATCACCAAACGCAGTGAGTCTGAATGCTTCAATTTAATTAAATGTGAAAGTAATTAGCAGTCAACTCGGGTTTCGCACGTCTCAATCATTTCTTAATTAAGTAAAATGTTCCCATACAAGACTAGCACAGCCTACTTTAATGGAGCCCTTCGTGCCGCTGATGACAGCGTCGTTTGGAAGTCGAGCAGCAATTGAAAAAGAGCAGAAGGCCATCCTGTTCCCGGAGAACTTCATCAGCACGACCACCGACTTGTCCACTCCTGCCAGACGTTGGATAAAAGTAAATCATTGTCAAACTGGTGAGAAGCAAATGAGCGAATGAATGCCGAGAACGCTGCTGTTGATATCAGTTAAAATCCCTTTCAAGTTTCATCCAGTTCGGCTCCCCTTAGGTCATTTCGATGCATTTTTTATCAGCGCGCTTCAATTAGGTCAAATCATTTCAATTCTATTCAGCTCTACAGGCATGACTTTTTGATGGAAAAAAAAGAGGAAAAAGTCCCAAATATACGCTCATTAAATTGCCAAATATCCTACACAAAGGTATGTAAATGATAATGAAATGATAATGAAAATACTCATTACATGTATGTGATGGTGTTACACTGAAGGATATCTTGCAGTGAGACATGCAGTTACATATTCCCCTGCCAGTTTTACAGTATTACTGTATTCTCCGTGGAGGATTTGGATTAGTCTGACATTTTAAAGATAAGTCTGGGATTTTCTGTGCGAAGAATTCTTCCCTGAGGTGTTTACATTTTGGACAGTTCATAAAAAAAGAGATATTCTGTCTTAAGTTTTCCCCGTGTCACACTCGGGACTCTAATTCTCCTCCTGTTTTGTTTATGCTGAGCGCTTTCCACCGCCGGATTGCGATCACTGATTCATGCTGTGTGGTTAATGATACTAACCTACATCCCACCTCGGCTGCGCGACCTGTGTGCTGAATCATACCTGAGTCAAGCAGCACCCCCGTGGCCTGGATGGACTCTGGCCTCTCGCCGTTGAACACCATCAGCACAAACTGCAGGCAGTACACTCCAATGTCCAGCAGCGCCGCCTCCCAGCTCCTTCTCCACCGAGCGGGAGATGTGGAGCTGGGGGGAGCCGAAGTAGGCCTTCACCAGCTTCACCTCCCCGACCGCCTCCTCTGCCAGCAGCCTGCGCACCTCAGCGTGCACGGGGAAACAGCGGGACCAGATGGCCTGAGAGGGACAGAGCAGGCAACCTAGCACCGCCGCAACAGTAAAACAGTTTATACGGGGGTTTCACCTAAGCAGTCTATTACTGGCGGCTCTCCACTTCCTCCACCATCCCACGAGCACTGTGGCAGATGTGCTGGTCAAACATGACATGACAAGATGTTTTCCTGTAACGAGAGTCATAAATATTCCCTGGACATTCAGGGTTTGCTTCCTACAGTACACGAGCGTCCCCTGATGCAGTGACGCAGTTATTGATTTAAAATGTGAACTGCGAACTTTAACATATGTAGACTGCTTTCTTTCAAACAGTATGACAAGCTGATCAATGCCACTCTGTACGTCTGTAAGGTAAATGCACATCTACAGCACGCAGCTGGTTAATATATCTTAGTATAAAGATGGGAAACAGCCCTGCTCTATCTGAAGGTAACAAAATCCATCAACCAGCATGAACATCAACAAAAAATGTTTAATTGTTGTAAGTCACTTTTTTTAGGAGAAAGTGTCCAAATTATTTGATTTCTCCAATGTGAATATTTTCTGGTTTCTTATCCTCTGTGACAGTAATTTGAACATCTTTGGGTCGTAGACCAAACATTGAGGATGTCGTCAACTATTTTGTGATATTTTATTGACCAAATAACTAATCAAGTAATTGAGAAAATGCAGCCCTTGTAAAAGAAGAGAAGCTGCGGTTTTACATTAAAAGGCGGAATGTTTCCTAGCCAGCTTCCCTGGCATGTTTTTTCATTACTGCGATAAATTTGAGATATTGTGTGTTACACAATACAACAATTGAGATATAATGTGTTAACTACTGAAACTTTAGAGGTGCTGGTCGGCAGATTTTCTTACCTTTGAGCAGAGCCAGGATAGCTGTGTCCCTGTTTGCAGTCTTTATACTAACCAGCTGCTGAATGTATGTGTGATTCTACCTTCTAGTTTTCCTCTCTCAAGACCAATTTTTGTGTTGTGTTAGCACTGAACCTGCACCTGGAATGACACGCACTCCCTTCAGCCTTACCTCCATCAGGAATATGTTGTTTTCCTTGGCTGTGGTGACGAGGTCTTTCACCTCCCTGGAGTTCATGGCGAAGGGCTTCTCGCACAACACGTTCTTCCCCGCCTTGAGGAAGAGCAAGCCAACGCGCCAGTGCTCCATGTGCAGCACTCCCAGGTACACAACGTCTGTCGAGGACACAGATGTTCAGAGGCTCAGCCTCACACAGCAGCACGCCCTTATCTCTGCCTGTGCAGCCAGGCCGCTCACAGCTCTCAACTCACCAATGTCTGGGTCGGCCAGCTCCTCGTAGCTGCCGTAAGCCTTAGGAATACTGTGCTTCTTGGCAAACTCTTTGGCACGCTCCAAGCTTCTTGCCGCAATGACTGCTATCTGTGCGAAAGAGGGGGAAAAAAACGCACACACACATTCATCACCGTGTTGCTCTGTCAGTAGCTCTGTTCAGTTCAAGGGAGACATCCTGTGTGACAGTGAAGATGTAGTGAGCTTGTTTGGACAGAGTACCTGGTGATCTCTGGGAGGCAGAGTCTTCATGGCCACGCTGAAGTCGTGGCTGATCTTCCTCGCGCCACAGAGCCCCCATCGGGTTGCCATGTTGAATTGGATGGTAAGTGACAAATGAGCAGGGTGGTGCTTGAGTAAAGATCTGAGCTGCTGGCGAGTTGTGACCTTGGGGAAGGTTGCACGTTCGTTGGGGGAGAAACGCACTAAACTGTCATGCCTCGGAGCCTGCGGCACTTCAGCAGACAAGGCTCCTGCATTTATATGCCGGGGAGGCAGGATGTGTCACCTTCCTTCTGCTCCCCCTCCGAGGTAGAGGGTGCAACACACGCAAATAAACACACACACACGCTGCTGTGTTGTTGTGTTGTTGCTGACACAGGCCTTTCAATCCAGGCTGGAGAGGTTTGCACCAGTTTCTAACAATCTGTAACGGGGCTATCAATAGGGCTCTCATTATTAACACACTGAAGGGGGAAAAGGTGCACAGTTTAATGTGTACAGGGTGAGGGCTCGCCTTGCCCGTAGATCAGCACTCTCCGGCAGCAGCGCAGGTCAAGTATTGGATTAGCCTGCGATGGTTTGACAGCTGCACAGAAGCCAATGATTAAACCAGAGTCTTGTGGGGGTTGCAGGGATAAATAGATATGCTGGGTTCACAGAATGCTTGCGGATCCCACAGCAGGGCAATTTAACTGACCAGTAAGCTGAGCCAGGATGACTATGGAAAAGCATCAGCTCAGTTGCCCTTGAGCTAAATATTATTCGTTTAGCCAGACAGGCGGTTGTGTAAACTCCCTGCCACATGCTGCCAGTAGAGGACACTGTGTTGTCAGCGGAGTTATACTTTCTCTCTCTCAAGCTCTGAGAACTTGGCATGGCCCGCTGTAAGGAATTATATAAAGGTTTGCAAAATCAGGTGAACCAAAAAGAAGACAGATGCACTTTGGAGAGTATCTGCCAGAAGTCATGTGGAAACCTGTCGATCAGTTCTGCAAAGAAAAAAAACAGGATTTTCATGTCTGTGTGGTTGGTCTGAATTGAACATATTTCTGCAATAAAGCATATTTTAGATACATTCCCATTTAATATTGCTATAATTTTGACCCATATTCGTGCCATGATCTTTTCCAATAATCCCATCCTTTTTTTTTTCTAATTTCCTGCAGGTGCTATTCAGTGGTTGGATTTACATCAGAGCATAGTGTCAGTGTCAGCAATGTCTTCATTATGAAAGAAAAGGAATTTCATCAATGACTCTCAATGCTGGCTGCTTTCCTTTTGTATTTCACTTCCAAATGAATTCTGGGAGCTGTGTGCCGTTGTCATAACAACAAGGTGCCAGCTGGGCAATTTGTATGCAAATGGCATTGGGCTTGGCCTGATATCCCTGCCTATACCACAAAACCTGGTTGCCATGGGAATGCCCAACTCCTCGGTGGGTAATTTTTACTTTTTTTTTTTTAAACTTTTTTGGGGGACACAGCAGCATTTCTCTGGCTGGCCTGCACAGTGACATCATCGCAGGTGTTAAGAAAAGATGCAGAAGTGTGAGGGAGGACGTGCAACCTGACAGGGCAAGTGCAACTAGATTTTGAATTGGTGTGAAGCAATGAATTGGTTCTGTGTGCTGCCTGACTCGACTGCCTGCCGGCAGACGTGGGGAACGCAGCGCGGAGGCTCAGGTGGTCATAGAAGGGTGTTCTGGACGGGGTCGCCTGACAGCCGTGCACTGGGACCCCGCCGCTCTCACCCTCAGCTGAGCCACGGATGCCTACTTTCAAAAACTCTAAATGTCCTGCTTAAGCCGCCTCGCTCTAAATCACCGCCGTCGCCTGCATGAGTTGCTTAGAGCCGCCGTCGCCTGCATGAGCTCAAGGTCACGAGGAGAGCGAGCCCGCGAACTGGCCGGCCTTTTAGCTTAAATGAAGAGTGGACTGAAGAGTGGACAACAGGGCGGAGTCTGCGGCCCTGGGTTTCTCTCAGCCTGGTCCAGGGATGGAGGCGGATGGTGAGGACGGTTCCAGAAAGTGAGCGGTGATGAGCCGAGTCATTCAGAAACCTGGCATGCGGAAGGAAGCCAGCGCCTCATTAATTCAGCATGGCCGGGACGATTGCCTTCCACTCCTATCACTTCTCACTGTCTTTATTTGATTAAGAATTCATGCATCATCTTTCGTCCGCGTCTTTATTTGATTAAGACCCTATCCGTCCCTCCACTCCACCAGGACGTGGAAGAATGGCACCCGATGGGTCACGTGACCGGTCATGACGGCTCCCTTAGAGGGGGTGGATCATTTTGCCTGTGAAGGTGGTTGATCACAGCGGACAGTTTTGTTTCACACATTGTCACGTCATTTCATCTGTGTGTCTCGCTGTCAGAAAGACTTTGCCCCCCTGTGACACTGACAATGGCAATGCACCAGTGTCCAATAAAGCCTCTCAACTCAAACTCTGTTAATGATCAAGCACATAGTTGTGAAAATAATTTTTCGGAGGGGCATGCGAGAGGGTTACAATCCAAAAATTAAAAAAACTGAGTCGGATTTTTATGGAGATATCCCGCTATCAGGAAAAAATACTGATGCTGTTGTTTGTCTTTTTTTAATTTTAATGTAATGACTGAAGATAGTAAAAGCTACACAACTCCAGTTACCATTTAACAGCTCCGTATTTCATCAGCAACTTCAAGTTAATGGAAAATAAAAAGGACCAGAGAGAGGCACCCTAATCCTATTTTGATTGATGCAGATATGCAGAGGTTTTTTTCCCCCCTCCCCCAGCTGTCAGTGTAAGTGAGAGCCATCTTGCTGCTGTGTATTTTTTTTGTGTGTGTGGGGGGGGACAACTGTATTGCAGCAGTTATGGGAGCACCATCACTCCTTCATCTCTGTCTCAAGGTCACTGCAGAGGAAGGGTGACAGGCTAGACAAGCGCCAGGAGGTGCCAGCCATTTTGAGGGAGAGTTTGGGAGCTGGATGAATCCAGGGAGGGAGAGGGAAGTGTGCGGCGAGGAGTAATAAGTCATTTTGTCAATGCTACAGCATGTTCTGATGTGTGAGCCCGGGTTATTTTTTTTTCCATTAGAAAAAGTGTGATAGAGGGAGACTGAGAGGAGCGAGCAGAAATGGGAGCCTTTGAGCCGCCCAGCATTGTGCCGGCCCTTTGAGAGTCCTATCTTTGTCTGCAGCACACACACGGGGAGGCTGAGCCGTGGAGCAAGAGCAGGCTGGACCAGAGCTGACTTAGCAGCCCTTCATCTGGATGTTAGCGCTGATGGGGAGGAGCGGGGAGAAATACAGCCACACATTGAGCTATTACATCAAGTTATCGTTTCCCATTTCTACCCACTCTCCACATGTCTTCATGGTTTCTGTCGGCCAAATCCACATTTGCCGCGGTGATGTTCCCTCTGTATGCCTTCATGCAGCTGAAAACACATGTTAAGTGGACAGGGAAGACACATTAGGCAGCGTGTCAGCGGGCTGGATATTATGTGGTTGATTTTATTTAGTCCCTGTTGCCTGGTTGCCCATTGAAGGTCCAGTTTCTGCACCGTTCATGGCGCAGTACAGAAAAAGCTTGCAGTCACCGGTACCAACTGTGCACACTGCTGCCCAAATGCCCCAAAGCAATGTGACCTAACTCTCACATCCTAAAACCAACACACTCCAAGCTAAATTTACTTTGAATGCAACATTTGCAGTGTCTCATTGTGGTGTACCAGTTATTAGTCTTAAGCCACGTTGCAGGCAAAAATACAAGGAGAATGGATTTACCAAGGTGAGTTCTCATGATTACAAATGTACCTAATATGTCCCCACTTTTCTGTACTGTTTACATCTAATGGACCTGAAAGAGGTTTTTGCCAACCAACAAATAAAGCCCTTTGAGGAGAGGTTTTGCCCCTGCGGTGAATGTTTATTTCTGTTCTGAGTGCAAAACAAGGAGTCTAGTCTATCAGTGCTGTTGTTCCACTGGAGTAAGTACTATCTGTCTCCATTAACAGCAGCCAGGGACACACACTGTCGCGGTCTTTTTCTTTTTTTTCCCAATGTATCTTTCTCTCTCTCTCTCTCTCACACACAAAAACAAAATGAACTCATGTCTCCATCCAAGTCCACAGTGGTGCCACCTTATATCGGCCAGCTGAGATTGTGCGAGACGATACGGAGTCCATCAGAGACCCCCGCCTGCCTCCTTTGCTGAGGTGAGAGTGGTAGACATGCCAGGAGCCAAGACATGGGGCAGATACTAACCTCTATCACCCAGCTGATAATGTCCATTTGGGTTTGAGGAATGTCCATTATGGAGCGGACATCCATCACATCCACGATGTTCTGTGTCTGGAGATGAGGCAGCATCAAGGGGGGCGACTGAATGCGCAAGGAATGCATCTGATGAGGAAGTGATCACGAAGTTTTTTTCTGCGATGTGATAACAAAATGACGTGTGGCTGTAGGGACTGTAGGGTCTTCCAGGGACATGAGACAGTGGTGTTGGATGCAGCATCAGAGCTGGTGGTGACTAAGCAGTTTGCTCACGGACACTTAAGCAGCACAAATGACTGCAAACATTCCCAGGTCCACTCTAAGGAAGAGGCTCCATTTATTCACCTTTTGTAGCTAGTGGAAATCTTAGATACCAATCTTGACTTATGTAGACATTACAGAGGTAAATAACATTAAGTGTACACATGCATTATTTATAAGAGGTTTATGAGTTGTAATTAATTGATTTATTAGAGATTAATAAACCAGTTATTTATGCTTTATAGGTCTGAAATGAGTAAGTCTGTGGTTGAATAAATGAAGAAAAGGATTCTGGTATGCATATGATTTGCAGCTCTGTTACATTAGTTAAATCGACAGATGGTCCAATTGAGAGACTAAAAAGACAATCACAGCTGTTCTAATTAATGGCTTATTACAAATCTCTAAGACAATGATAAATTACTTTTACTATTATTAAACCCCTTAGTTACAACTTACAGACCATTTGTAAAGTGATACAAAGAACGAAAAAGGCAGTAAAGTTTTTTAGTATGAGCACCACCTCACAACCTGCCCACCCAAATGTTTTTTTTATTTTTTGCTATTTAGATGAGTAGGCTAGGCTGGGATGAAAACCTTTGCTGCTTGCTGTGAGAGGAGCATGATGTGCACAGCCTGGGCAACAATCAGTAGCCTGAATAAAAGCTGTGATTGCTACAAAGTCTTTATGAACAGTGAAGTAAAATAATAAAACATTTAATCTTTGACAGATGTCTTATAACAAAAACAACGACAACAACAACAAAAACAACAAAAAAACAATCAAGGTGGTAGGGAGCCCCTCAGAGAATGCAGGTCTGGCATGTAGGGCCCATAACTCTGTGCCACAGCGCTGTTTAAGACTAATACATAAGGATTTAGAGAATGCAACATAAACCGTTAATAAACACACAAACTTTTAAATGGTGTCTCTTTGAAAGGTTATACCAATATACCATTACAATAAAAAAAAGTGTTTATTCATATTGGCAAGTTTGATCCTTATTTCCCTACAAAAACATTTTCACAGGACGTGGCGAGACCTCCCTGAAAACCGGTCCTCTACCACGTGACTGAAAAAAACTGTTCACCGAGACCAATGTAGCCGCTTCACCCACCTTTTGATTTCCCACTCCATCAGTGGTCCATATCCCCCCTGTAGGCCCGTCACACTGGCTCCTCTGCGGAGAGGCCGAAGCCATTAAGCAGCCAACACACTCCGCTGCTGCGTCTCCCTGTTTAATTGCCTGATAGGGCTTGTGATATTTTTATCAGCCGTCCTGTGGCGGATGGCTGCCGAGAGGGGAGATGGGGAGTGTGTGTGTGTGTGTGTGTGTCTTTACGTGTCATGCCATGCCTCGGTACACCTCTGACAAGAGAGCTGCCTGCTTGCTGCAGGAAACCCCGCGCTTCTGTGCACCTGCATATCAAACTGTGTGACCCAGCCTCTCAGCCGTGACATAGCACAGAACGTCCATACCTAAATTCAGCTTTGGCTTTGACGCCTCATCATCGTTGTGCTGTAGATAATGAACCATGTCTCCAGCACTTTGGAGCTTTGTTAAATATTATCACTGAGGAATATTTTCCCAAATACAGTACCGACAGTTGTTTCTCCACTGTGGCGGGAGGATGTTTTCATAGGTTGTGAGGTTTAAAGATGGCTCTGGAAAATAAGGTGGATGGATTTATCACTCCGAGCTGCTATCAGTATCAGATATGGTGCATTTTCCTCCACGCGGACTTTATGTACAGATACAGTACACAGGTTACTCTGTCCCCCCCCCCCACACACACACACTCACACACACACACACACAGGCCATGCTAGCACTTCCCTGCCAGCTGTTAGGTTTATTAACTGGATGCTTGTCCACAGTCAAAGTGATTTAGGGCTTTGGAGGGAGGTGGAGGGAGGAATAAGTGTCAGTGGGGGAGCCAAAAAGAGAGAGAGACAGCATAGGATCCTTATCAGGGCTCCAGATCCTACTAACTGCAGACCAGCATAAAACCAGGGAAAAAACAATTCTCTCTTTTTCTTTTTTTTCAGTTGAGTTTTTGGCAGGGGAATAGGAAGTGGATTTCACCTCGCTGGGATCTCGTTGAGTGCAAGCTCTGTCTATGTGGGAATTATTGAATTTGTTCAGCAACTCCCTCCATGCGGTTTAAGACATTTCACTGCAGTCACTCCACTCACTGATTGGATACAGCCAGTTAGTCACACTATCTCAGAAAGTAAGTGCAGTTTCTCCCTAAAATAGGGTAGGTGTAAAACCCTGAACTCTGGGATAAATAAGTGAAATAATATGCACCACAATTCAGGTTCAGTCTTGATATTTTATAACTATATTTTCTGTGTGGACAGCAGCAACAATATAATAAGAGTCTGCCGAATACATTTATTTTCCTCTCAAAGGAGTTTTTCTGAGAGCTGACCATTCGCTTGGATCCTTGGTTACTAATGCTACTGCTTTGTGCAGTTTACATGTGGCTGGATTACCACTGAAAATTCCTAATAATTACTGAAACAATGGATCATTGATTTCAAACAGAGGTACACAAAGCTGGCTTCTCATTTCAAGCAACAACCAACCCAAGGTTTTGAGGATTATAGGCCAGTTGCCTTGACTCCCCTTGTCATGAAGTCCTTTGAAAAATTGATCTCATCAATACTGAGCACCTGCTTGACCCATTACAATTTGCGCACAGAGCCGGATGAGGGGAAGGTGCTACTGCCGCGCTGCTGAACCTTGATTTTAAACATCCCAAGGGAGCAAAACACACACCAAGCTGCTGCCAAGCTGGGTTGTTCTGTCTGCTTTTAACATGATTAACCCTACAGACAAGATCATCAGGATTTAGATTTTAATGTTTGGGTTTGATCCTTCATTTATTAACTAACAGGTCTCAGGGAGTGAGGATGAATGGGTGCATGTCAGGGGAACTGTCATCATACACAGGGTCCCCTCAGGGCTGTGTCCTTTTGTCCCTCCTCCATATTATACAGACTTATACTGACTAGTATGTTGACAACTGCTGCAGCCAGCATGACAACAGATATATTTTAAAATTTGCTGATGACTCTGTTATAGTCAGCATCCTCCTTGCTGAGGAGAACAGCCATGGCCCTGTCGTTGATGAATTTGTGGTGTGACGGCACATTTCTGCAGCTAAATGTGACAAAAACTAAGCACATGGGTATTGATTTTAGGAGTCAGCCCTCAGCCCCTCTATTATCAAGGAAAAGGGGGTAGACTCTGCAGAGAACAAGTACGTTGAGATTTTAATTGATAACAACCAGTAAGTAAGACTGAGATGCTGTGCAAGAAGGGCCAGCTACGTGTTTTCTTTCTCCAGGAATTGTGCAGCGACGAGCGCCGTGCACGCACAGCAAGAGAGGGTTCTGGGTTTCAAGTCATGACAGTGTAATTTTGACATTACTTGTTACTTCTTAACAGAAGAGACAGCGGGAGAGGCAGTTTTAGCTTGCTCTCATAGAGGGACAGACACCACACACATCATTAACCCACACAATCCCAAAAATAACACATTGGTTGAATTGGTAGTGTCTAGAATTCCTTGTTACTCAGTCCTTTTCTTTCTTTATCATTTGAAATAAATTGTTTCCTAGAAACAATTTGATCATAATTATTTGGTAAAATAGAAAATTGTTTATAAGGGCACAAAGTTCTTCACAGATCTAGAATCTTAATTTTACTATTGATGAGCTTTCCTCAATGATCCTAAAGGTCTGAGGTCCACCCACCACAGTCTCACAAACCACATACTGTGGGAAACACTGGTTGAGATGATAAGATGATGGGGTTCATGATGGTGGTTATGATGGCAAATCTACTTGTATACTGGTAATTGTGTTATTATGTTGATCATGATCAACATGGTCAGTATGCTCTTTACCTTACTCTCCCTGTGTGTTTCTATGGTCATAGTCTGCAGATACTTATTTAATTTACCCTGTAATTTTTAGATGTTATTGCTGTTGCAGCTTAATTAACTGATGTCCACTGAAGGTTGGATACCAGTGACTAACCCAAAGTATTCAGGACACTTCCACTCCCTCTTACTATACTCTTACTATACTATGTTCTTTTATGTGTTACACTATGAATTGCTTTAAAAAACACACAAATTGCCATCAGTAAACAAAAGTAAAGTTGAAGGTTGATGTTATGTATATAGTCAGGCTAATTAAGTTTCTATTATTTATAAACTTAATTTGAGATCTAGGTTTGGGAGGGTTACTTTAAATATGTCATCTCATACAATAACTATCTGTTTTTTTTTTTAAAAAAAAGGTATTCAGTAACCTAAACCAAGTGTCACTATATTACATTACTTTTGGATTACCTCAATACCAAATGTGCTTTTAACTTACTGCGATCTAGGGTTTGTGTTTTTCTCCACACACCATCCTAGTAACCAAGAGCCACCTACAGTCCCAAAATATTTTCAGTAGTAGTAGTTGTAGAATTAATAGCAACTAATGTTCTTACTTATTAACAAACATTAGTTGTGTTGAGTTTTTCTAGCCTAAACTCACGTGTTCGTTTGATGAAGTACTGCAGGAGATGGTCAAGTTCAGTTTTCACAGATTTTATTCTAACAGCATAAGCAATAATAGAAAATGAGATCGTTTACAGAGCTCTGGACCAAACTAAGTATCCCTGACCAACAACCACGTTGCAGCGTCAGTTCACGAAGTCTGATGCCTGTCTTTTGATCTTTCCCTGGTCCAGTTCTTATTACAGTTACACAAAGTCAATGACGTATATGATGTGCATCCTCTTCTGATTGGTCGTTTCTACCTCGGCATGTCGTCTCCTCGTGTTATTCGACTCCATCCACATGATCACTCTGTGAGCTGTGCCTATCTGCAACAAGAAGAAGCACAGAGACAAGGACCACACTTTCCCCTCCCGATACCTCTTCTGCATTCCTTGATTTCACTCCCCAGCAGCTCTGAATATTATCCTATGTTCCCCAGCAGTGTTGTTTTCCAGATATGGGCATACTTTGTCTTATTCACTCTGTTACTGACTGTTCTGAGTGTCTGACTCGTCTCATGTTTACACAATTTATAATCATTTCTAAGCACAGCAAGATTCATTTATTCTATCAAAACATGGCATGTTGTTTCCTAGTCATCTGCTAAGCATTAAAGGCATGATTTGTAGGCATATATTCCAACAGTTGTTATAATGTCCACTTTAGCTGACTTTTCCAAAGATAGCTTTTGGCTAAACTAGCTTTTATGACAATATTCCTGATAAAGATACTCCCAATAGTAATCTTAGTAACCATACTATATGGCTAAACAACACGAAAACACACTGACTACATATTCTATCGTTCTGAAATAGTTTTTATCACATATTTAGTGACTACTTACCTTTATTAGCCGGTCTATCAGGAATTGTCAAAACATTTTCATCAAGGAAATAAAAACCCGTAATGCACAGAGTCAAAGTGTATCCGTGGCACATCTCCTGCCACTGTGGGGGCACGAACTTGCCGAAAGTGCTCCTGGGGGACATATTAGAGGGTGAAAAAGACACTCTTTCAGTTCAAAGCATCACTCACGATGGAGCCCTGTGTGCACCACTTCAAATTGCCCTGGCTAGATAAGGTTGCTAAACTACGACTGGTGAACCGCCGTTTAGGGGAACAGTCAGTTGTGTGAACAGGAAACAGGAGAGGGCAACTAAAGGTCAACAAGAATAGCAACACACACTGCAGTCTCTTCTAATTATCACAGCAGAAAGGAGCGTGTTAATAATCTCCATTTCTTCACGGCTGACATGTAAAAATCATGAAATATTCAGAGTTTAACTGCCTCCTTTAATCCCAGCGGCTGTGCCAGGATTAGAAAGGAAGCAGAAGTGGGTGTTCGAAAACACCGCCTCTTTCTCTCCCTGTCTGTCCGTCTTTTCCTCACGCTCCTCAGAAACAAACACACACGCTCACGCCTGCAGTGAACTCAGCCGGGCCACAGACACACTCCGTCGCTCGCCCACCGCCTCGCAGGTCTTTTCCTCTCCCCTGCACAACCCCTGCACATCCTCCTCCTTCCTTCCTCCTCTGCTTTGGGTTCTCTCCTTCGCCCCGTCCTCCATCCCTCTTATCACGCACAAAACACACACATTTGCGCATACTGACATACTTACAGCTTTTGTGTCCTGGCTGCACACACACACACAGCTTTATACACACGCTCAGCTCGCACACACACACACACAGACTTATATACACAGCCAAAGAGGCACAGTCTCACACAAGCACACACACACACAATACAATTTTCCCCACTCCTCCCTCTTGTTGTTTTTTTCTCTGTTTTGCTCTGGGGAAGTTGGCACCGCACTGTAACTGTCTATTGTATCCACTGCTGTGAGCTATGTGGTTATACACTCACGCATGCACACACAGGCAATTACATGCAATATAAATCTTGCATATTTTGCAAATAAAAATGGTTCCCTGTGAAACACCTGAGGAGGAAACATCAAAGGTACAATAGAGGGATCCAGAAGGATCCGCTTCTGCTAATGAAAGTGAGTCATCCCTCGTACAAATTAGCCTCTGCTTCCTTCATCTTACGTAAAGACTGCATAACCTCTGTGAAACCTGCTTCATAGATGGCTGCTGGTAATACAGACAGGTAGATCACGTTTTGCGGGGGATGTCTGACTTGAACCACATCATTTTTTTGGGGGGAAAAAAGACCCAAAAACCACATGTATTTACGTTCAGTTGACAATAAAGCACCTACCAGCTGTTGGGAGCAAAGGAGGAAATGATGTGATGCTGTTAAAATGTCCGAGGGAGGGGGGAAGGGGAGGTCAAGGCTTTTGGATGGGTCAACAAAATGACCCACCGACTATCAACAGTCATCGCCGGTTTCTTTTAACCACAATCAGGATCATCCCCTAACCTTAACAAAGTAGTAACACTTCTCTTTCCACATCTGTGACCTCAAGAGTCAAAAGTTATTTTTAATCTGTCAAAAGGCAGAGGGTTACATCTTCATAGGCACTTTTCTGATCCCACAGATGTCTCCTGTCTGCCTGGCGAAAGAGCGTTTAAATCCGGTCTTTAACATACTGAATGGCTCAGCTCTGCCCTTCTTCTTTGCTGGACGAACGTTAAGCCGGTGTGCAGTCGGTAGAAATGTTGGATTTAAGCGTTGGTTTTGACCTTGGCAAGCGTTTTCTAATTCTGGGCAGACAAAAAGTAGGGAAAGCTGTGTAATCAAATTATTGTGAAACATAGGCAGTGCGTGAGGTCACAGATGTGTCTAAATGTTTCTGTAAAGTAGAACAGTTAATATTTGGATAATGACAATGTATGAGATAAAAATGTGAAAACAATGTGAAAAAGGCTGCTTGTAGTGAGAAACCTACAGAGAACTATCGCCTGAATCTGCAGTTCCCCTCATCTCCACAGAGCTTTATAGTGGTTTTCTGCTTGTTGTTTATCTGTCCAGTCGCAACTTTACTGCTGTGGTTCACCACTCTGATAGTGTTGTTTTTGAGCCACGCCAGGCAGCTGTTTTCAGAGAAAAGGCATTGTTAAAAAGCCATGGCAGACAGACAAATTCGTATTTGTGACTAGCTGCTGAACATAGTGATGCATTTAGCAGCTAAAGAGCCCGTTATTCCCCACCAGAGTTGGTAGAGCACAAAAGCAGAGATAAAAGAGGAAGATGTTGGACCTGTTAGCCCGATTCTTTAGTTGGAAGCCCAAGAACAAACCGGAGAAATCTTCAGTTCACAGCAGATGTAGAATTTATTTAGGTCACAGGTAAAGTATTACAGTGTGCTGGGCTCAAAGTGACAGAGCTCTCGCAGGATCTCAGTCAGATGGAGCACCGATTTCCGGGTGTGATTCACAGGTATCTTCTTGGGGTGGGATTGCCCCATACAGAGGTTGGACTTACGCATGCCACCGAGTCTCATTGGCCAGTTATCTCTGACGTGAACAGGCCAACCACTGTTCACATGAAGTTACTGAAATGTGGTATGAAACATGAGTGTGTGTTGTCCTTGAGGCATGTATCTAATACAACAAGCCTAACTGACAGATTAAAGAGGAATTTGTGGGTACATCTGATTCCTGCTTATCAAGTTGAAGGTCACACTTTTCTGATTAAATGAAAACAACTAAAAAGTTACATGAGTTCAGTGAAAAAGCACAAATCTAAAGAAGACAAAGTGAAAAAGTCCAAATCTAAAGTGAACAGAGTAAAAGCCAATTTTAACAGACCCCTAAACCTTTTACCAGATGTCAGAAACACGACTCAGTGTTTGCTCAAAAGTCCATCATATCAATTTAAAAAGGTGGTGGTGTTCCAAAGTTGTGTTCACAAACTATTATCTTTACCAAGGGACCAAGTCATTGTTGTGCCTAACCTAATCAGATCTTAACTATATATAACTATGTGTCAGATCAGAAAACGATTTTCAAACAGCGATTCGGAATTTTGGGAGGTGTAGATTCGTAGATTTGTTGCATGTTGCATTTCTAATGAATGACTCCTTTTTCGCGTGTTCCTGTCGCATGTATGTTTTTACATATGCGCCTCTCCCTGTTGTCAAGAGGCTGACAGAAACAGTACAACTTTGCAGTCCTGGCAGGCAGAAGGAGAGAATGGCAGCATTATCAAATGCCTGAATGATCTGCACATCTCCTAAAGCGGTATGTGACTTGATTCTTTCTGAAGTCATATTGGCAAAAGTACAGAAATCATTTCAAAGTGCCCTTTGCAACGGCAGCCAAACGAGGACCAGACGGTCAATAAGGAATGTCAATCAATACACAGGTGTTTTATAATTTAGACCATGCAGCCGCTGCGTTGAACGTAATTAATTTTGCTCGAGGTCTCCCTTTTCGCCCACCTCTCACTTTTCAGTCCCCTCACGCCACCCACCCGCCCTCACCCCTTCCCCCACCCTTTTACTGAATGTGCTGCTGATTGTACAACAGTCCCCTTGAGCCTTGAGGTGAGATCTATTTCTGACTCTTGAGCACACCCGAGGTGGTCAACGAGAGGGAATTTTTATGTTCTATAATAAGAAAAAAAGAAATCGTTCAGTGGAAGGCTTTTGAGGCGTCCATTGTCAGTCACAGCTGACTGTGCTCTCAGCGCTGGTATGTGTAACAGCTCTCATGGGCTGTATGACATAACATTACAGGCCACTGGACATAAGGAGGATGATCGCGATGTTGGCTTTCACTCTTGCCACGCGCGTTCCATCTGTCACCTGGCTGATGAGGAACATTTTGTTTGGGAGTTTTGGGCCCACGCATCAGAGTATAAGAAGGCCGCGCGCAGAATGAATGCTTGTTTGTTGTGATTTTTATGCCTACAGCTCATTTGTGCGGTGGGTTCCAGTCACATTTGATATGGGCCTGGAATCTGTGACACACATGAGGTGCAATCGCCCCCCCCCCCTTACCTGTAGCTAAGACGTTCATTTGCAGGTGATGCATGAAGGTCAGCAGGGAGCGTGAAACTCTGTGCACTGGCTGACTGACTCCAAAAGTGGACTAGTCCCCTCTACAGGCTGGCTCTTCTGCAAAATGATAACTACGGGAGCGAGCGGTGACACTCGAACCATCTTAATTATACTGAACAATGGCTAGTCCTGGTGTAATTCAGCCTTTCTAGATACATATGCTGGATGATAATTTGATCCCAGCTTGTCACGCTCTCATGCCGACAGGATTTTATAACAAAATATATAGCACTGCTGATATTTATTTAGTCCTCATCATCAGAGAGAAAACGACAGAAGAGGCAGCCACAGCAGGGACACGAGCCTACCAAGACAACCAATCAAGGCGCTCCTTTCTGAAGCCTGCTGATGGTTTAGTACAAGGCCATTTACTGTCAGAATTTAAACCCACATGATTTATGGTATGGCCTGCCCTGGTCTGCTTTCCATCCTTAGTTCAAAGGATGAGTCCTGGCTGCAAAATGCTCAAGGGCACGGGCTAATATGATAAACAGGGAACAGAGGCTGCAGGCTGGGTGGGGGTGCTGGTGGTGGGGTTCACTGCAGTTTACCCTCAGCCTGTGAAAAGCCAGAGACGGTGTATGGTGAGGGATGCGTCGTCTCTGAAGCCAAGGGGCAAAGAGGGATGTGAGGATGGGAGATCTCCCCCCACACCACCCCCACCCCACCTCCTCCGCTGATCAACTCTCACTGGGGGCGAGGAGGAGGAGGAAGTGGAGGAGGATGGTGTTGCAGGGATCACGAGTCACGGAGGATTATAATTGCTAAAAATAAGAAAATGGTATTTTCCTCTCTTTCAAATGAGTTCCTCTGGGTTCCTTTTTATATTATTATTTTTGGAGGAGAGGGGAGGGTTTTATGACATATGCAGGAATCATCCACGATACAGCATGCTAATATATTGAAATGTATTTGGTTTCTTTGTGAAATGCTATGTCTGTTGTGGTGAGAAAACTGTATTGGCTTACTGTTCAGCTTTTCAGAAACCATAACTAAATCCAACACACTCCTTTAAATTAACCCCCCCCCCCTTCACTCACTCCCCAAAATACCAACAGGAATATTTTACTCTCACGCCAGCAATCAGTTAAGCAGAGTAGGGGTCATGTTTTGGAAATAGCGGATGTCACATTTTGGAATTAATCTCTGCAATTCAATCTCAAGGGACCGATTCAATAAACAGTATTTAAACATTTTATGAGCTTTGCAAGATGGGTTTAAGCCTCCCCAGTCAGAAATAGGAAGCTAACTGTATCAGCCTCGGAGGGTTTGACTGGAGGGGAGATTGGCTGCGCTTAGAAACGGACATTTAGGACGGACTGTTAGCAGATGGCAGGGTGACAACTTGAGCTGCTGGTTCTTGCTTTGACATATGACAGTGGGGTTGCAGCTCAAGGCAGCACATCACCACATCAAAGTCACACTCACACGATTTACACTCACTGGATGAATGGACAGGAGTGGCCGGAAATGGTCAAAAAAAAAAAAGTGTGTATTATGTGTTATACTTTCAGTGTTCATTATGGTGTGAGCACAATTTGAATATAGCAGTTGTGGAAGAAGCACTCAGATCCTTTAGTTAGTAAAGTTTTCAATACCATGATGTTAAAATTGTCATTAATTTAAAATCCTACTTGAGTACAAGAAACAATGCACTTAAAATAGATAAAGTACTGATTTCGTAGCAGAAATGTGTTCCCTGTGACTGATGTATTATTATATATTACATCATAATATTGTTAAATATCATAAAAATCCATTAATGAATAAGCAGCATTTTAAACTTTCAGCTAGCTATTTTAATTTTGTTTTAATTACTATACATATTGGATGGTGAGGTAGTTTATTGCCAGGGTTCACAAGATAAATCTGAGGCTAAATGGTAATTGGAGTTCTTTTATCTGGCTTATTTGGCTTTTAAAGTGCTTTGCAATTTGACTGTCATTCACCCATTCACGATGGCAGCGAGCCACCATGCAAGGCACTGGACGAATCACTAAGAGCAAGATGGGTTCAGTGTCTTACCCAAGGACACTTTGAGTTGTAGACAGCAGGAGCTGAGGATCAAGCTGCCAGCCCAGTGATTGGCACTGGGCTGGCACTAGTGGACAGAGCCATGGCCGCCTCCGTGATCACATGAGAGAAGAAGTTCTGCTGTGCAATATGTTACTTTTTTTGTTTTTATCTCCTTGGGTCTTAAATAGTTACTTAAATGAAACCTTGTGAGAGGTTTAGAGGTGTAATGTTTCTCTCATGAAACTACAACTCATGGACCCCTAACTGACATTGACTTTTTTGAGGGGTCATAACTTTTTTGAGGTTGGAGGCCATTGGTTTAATGTATTGTAGTTTAACAGCCTATGAGTAAAACAAAAAACAACAACAACAACAACAAAAATACTAGCAAAGTAAAGTACAGTTATCTTTAAATTGTGCATAAATACAGTACTTGAGTCAATGTACTAAGGTTACTTTCCACAGCTGGAATATAGAGTGTCATTAAAACCCATCAGTAATCAATAATACTAATAATAAAATCCAATCTGACAAACACACATTCACCACAAATGACTCATCAAACCTGACTGGAACTATTAGCTTGAGCCATGAGCTCATATTATCACCTTTCTAATACTAACCCACCTGTTTTGTCAGCACTTTTGTCTACCTCTAAGTAGGGCACATATGGCCCATTTCTGACCATCAGGATTTTTCAACGAGGGAGGGAAGGAGCAGAGGACCGAGGCTTTTTTTTGGGGGGGGTTGGCAGAGCAAGAGGCAGAGTGGGGACATCAGGTTGGCAACCTGTGGCCATTTTTCTGATGTTATCCATGCGTATGCTTTCATGAACTTAATCCCAGGAGGCACACACACACGCATAGCACAGATATAGAGTCACCCACGTGCATGGACACACACACTGACACAAAAACAAAACTTTGAGCCATGTGCATCAAAAGCTGGAGCATTGCAAAGTTGGCATTTGGACAATATTTGCGAACAAACTGGCAGATGTCAAAAGGCTTTGACGGCAGGGTTTTAGAGGAAAAAAAAGCACTAATACGGATGTGCTGTAGTTACTGTGTGTGTTTTTGAGTGCTCTGCCCTGGGCTAGCAAAAAATATAGTGCGAGGTCTGCATGCTATGAGCGTGAGAAGATACAAAAAAAGTAAAAGCACTTCCTTTTAAACAAACTTACAGATGTAACAAATCTGCAAGATACAATGAAACAAGAGGAAAATCTCACTTCTTATGTACTGAGTTTATACAACAACTCTTTTGATCCACTTTTGATCTTGCAGATTTCAGACTTTGAAGACACTCAAGTTTCATCCCCCTGGTCGACTGAAATTCACCTAAATCTCCATGTCTCTCTTAAATGTCACTATTAAAACATTTTAATTTAATGTAATGTGTCATGCTTTCTCCACGCAAAACCAGCATGGAGTTGAAAGGCGCTATCTGGAAAAAGAGGAAAAACTTGAGATGCACGCATTTACTTTAGTGCTTTAACCCCAAGGCCTGCGGGGTAATGGTAGGATTAATTACTGTTGAGTTTGACCCAAGGAGAACTAGAGCAGATTATCCCAGATGCTGCAGAGGAAGGCATTAGTGCTGGTCGTGTCTCTATGGCAGCAGAGAGGCAGCCACCTCAACAGCGAGGATGTCACCGTGACCTCACTGATCTGGCCCAAACCTCACACGGAGGCTGCGTACAGGGGGCTCACGTGGCAGCAGCAGGCCACGCGCCGTTCACGCCACGATCCCGCACGCGGTCGGATGCCGAGCGGGCGGCTGAAAGCCAGCGCCTCTCCTCTCAGCAGGCAGGAGGAGAATAATGTGTAATTACAATAGACAATCTAAAACAAAGCCCTTCACTTTCAATGAGCTCCTCTTGGTGAAGGGAAGGTTACCTCAAGGGGGAATTCTAATGAAGCAGATGGCTGAGTGCTCACAGGGGCAGACGCAGACTGTCCTCCTTTTTACAGTCTGCCAACATTTCCAGCATTCTGAGGAGCTTCACCTGTCTCTTGACCGCTCTTTGTGTGAATCTGTGTATGCGTGTGTGTGTGCGCGCAAAGGACTTTTGCTTATTGACACCTTTCACAAGATGGAGGGGAAAAATAATGAGAGGAAGCTCACAACTTTGCCAGCGGTACACATTTTCACGTACACACAGTACAGTGGGGAAAAACGCACTATGAAAGCAGTGTCATGGTGCTCTAAAGGGTGCGCATATTGCACTGTGCAACATCTAAGCGACTTTGTGAAGAGCAATTGAGAGCATGCAGCAAGTGAACAGAGATGAAAAAAAAAACACTCCAAGCAGGTGTTTCTTATATTTTATTCTATACCGTTTTATTTCATCCAGTATGTGTGCTTATCGACAATGCAGTTTTTGCCTCACTCCTTTCACCGCCACACAAACTACGAGCCACCCTTACTGTGTGTGTGTGTGTGTGGTTCAGCGCAATGTCCCGCAAGTACACATCCGGTCACACACCATACCTGTACAGTTCCCTTTTTGCTTCTTCCCACAGTTTCTGTGTTAAATGCAGAAAAAATAGATATCCATTGTTCAATAGCAAAGCGATCAAAATACTGTCCTCCCCAAAAGGTCACGTGTCCTCGTAAGAAGTATTGATCCAGTCGCTGCCTTCGTAAAACAGAAAGGTCGAGCCTTCGGGAAGAAAGTCTTGGTCTGTAGCATCGTGTAACGAAAATGTCCCACTCCGGCGCCGCATCAATGTAAATAGATTATACAATGCAAATGACAATGTTTCCTTAAAAATCATGAACATGTTATGAACTCTGTACAGACACACATGTTGGTGAACATTGCTTATCATTATCTGTTATGGTGATGACATCACTTATTAAGAGAGTCTAAAATGAATACAGAAATATAAATAGGTCCTATGGAAATATATAAATCTGTATAAGTAAGTACTTTGTCGACATTATGAACCCAACATCAGATTAAGTGGAATTATAGTACATACTTCAGCAAATGAAAGACAGCTGCGAGAAGCAGGATTTTTTTTATATAAACCCACATCTCTCCAAATGCACACACACGCACGCACACACACACACACACACACACACACACACTAATCCGGTGAAGTGCAAGCCTCACCTTTGGCTTCAACACAGGATTTTTGACCAGTAAAGAAACATATGAAACCATGTATTTTCAGAACCAAATCTAAACATCTAACTTGTTTATTTGTTAGTTTACAGAACCAAGACAAATTTTAAAATATGAGCAAGTCGCAAAGAAGGATGAATCAATGACTTTATTTTGACAGCTACAAAGAGAGACTCCTGCCACTTAGCAGTACAGTGTCATTTACCCTGAATGATCTTTAGGTGATGTGGTGGTCTGTGAATTTATATGGTTCCCACTATTGCGTGGTATCCCTAAACTGGGTCATATCCAGGTTACACTGCCCAACAGCCCACTTTGTGGTCAAAATAACATTACTGCATTCCATCTCACTGGAGCGGCAGCAAAAGAGGTCAGCTGTATTAGACGCTACAATAAACAGAACTTTTCACCACACATAGCAATCTTCATATCATATCCAATCACTCTGAGGTACACTGTCACACAGAACACCTGATTCTGGTGCTTGCGTACGAAATAAATTGAGCGTTTGTGGAGGGGTTGGAGGGATTTGGGGTCATGAATGAATAACGAGGGCCTTGGCAAAAAAACTAAACAAAACAAAACAAAAAACACGTGCCTTTTTCTCTCCCGAGAAATTGCAGGTTCGATTCCGCTACTGCTACATCTAATCCGCAATCACAGCAAATGACTTCATTAGCGTGCATCGCTGATTCACCAGCCCATATTCATGGGCGAGCAGGGCAACACAAAGGGAGAGGGAGGCTAAGATTAGGCGGCGGAATTGGATATGCACCAAACAGAATCTGAGAATGCTGTGTTACAAAAACAACCATGAATTGGAAATGGTACAGAGGTGCCATATGGGGGGTTGCACTGATGCAACTTACAAACCTGCTGGCTGCTTCACGACAAATCTACCTCAGGCCAACAGCAGGGCAAGAGCCAGGTGTGGCCTCAGGCTGAGGAAAAGATTAATAACTTCTGCCAGACATTATGAATTTATATTAATTTTCCTTTTTTCCTGCAAATAGACTGGGAAGCCCTGACCTAGATTTCGTTCAAATAGAGCAATCAATTCGTACTAAATGCACAATGTAAAAATGAAATAATAATTCCTTACAGGATGAAAAGCACAGATGTGCCAGGTGCTTTTCCACTCTTTCCTCTGAACTGGTTTCTGAACAGCTTGGACAGAGTGCCCATGGGCTGCATTGATCCTCCAAATGCCCTTCATTGCTGTTTCCCCTGTTATTTTCTTCCCATGTTCAGATGGGTGACACAGGGAGACGGAATGAAAATAGCATGAGCTTGAGTGAGTCACACTTGTTTTTCTTTATTCATCCTTCTCAAAAGACACAAAGTTTCAAAGCCTCCTTATCTAATTCCCAGCTGATTCCTCTAAAAACACACTGTCTCTATACTACATTACGCTACAGATGAGGCTGCAGCAAATAGTCTGGGAGGATGGAAATAGCAAATCGCCTTGAAGAATAAACAGTGCTATCAGGTGAAAATCTTGTTACTCCAATTTCGGGTTATTTTCATGTCTGTTCTTCGTATGAAGGATTACATGGTCTTCTGTGAGTTGAGAAAATTATTATGAAACCCATTTTCATTTCCATTACATAATTTAAAAGCTGCATGGTCATCAATCAAACACCTCTTTTCTTAATTTCATAAAAAAGTCTTGCATAAAAAGCCCCAGACAGAAGATTTTGCAAAGATGTTGGCCCAGATGAAACAGACAGGACAGGCAGATTGTGTCTGCTCCCTAAATGACAGTGACAGATTCAGCTGATACACTGTGCGCCCACCTAACCCTCCCCTAAACCACTTATCTGCCGTGATGGACCAGACTAAGTTCAGGCCAACTAATCAATCCCAGTCCAATGTCTATCTCTCTGTGAGCTATGACCTGTGCCTCCCTGTCCCACCCTCCTCCGACAGCGCCCAGCCCTGGCCATCGACCCTGCCAGGCAGCGTGGCGTGGGAAAGCAGCACACACACAGCACACACACACACACACCACAAACACTAGTGCTAGCTACATAGCTACAGTCAAAACCTTGCCTCATATCCTTCCAATCAATACCACAATGATAAACATCCACTAGCACTCAGGAACAATCATAAGGAAGGGGTCGACATGCCGCAAATCCCCAGGGCAACAAGTACCCCATCAGCAAGAGTACCTCATGGGGGTCCCTGTCTACCTGTCTTCCCTGTGGCTGAAAGTCCAACTAAATCATTCTCCCAGTGCATCAGTGTTCTCTCACATCTACACCTTTGTCTCGCAGAGCGGCTTCAAACTGTTCTCCAACTCCAAGCCTTAATAAGGTCTTTTTCCTGATGTGCGAGGCACAGCAGTCTGTCTGCTTTTGTGCAGTGCAAGGCTAGCAGGTACAGGAAGACCAAGGTTTAAATGCCTACACTGCGTGCAGACTATGTTCAGTACTCCAGAGATGAAACAGTGTTTACTTTCAGTTTGTGTCGCAGACCTCTGTCCCTCCCACCCCTTTCCCCTTTTGGATGGTGGTTTGAAGAGTCCCGGGCAGTCTACCATGAGGCACATGGCCAACGTTAATGTTTCAGAACCTACAGATGTAGACTAGTTTTTAAATACGAGCGAGGTGAACAAAAAAAAACTGTTCTGGCCATTAGCAGTGCCTGCTCTGTTGGTAAAAAAAGGCGTGAAGTGAAAAGGTCATGTGCATCCAGATAAAAGCCATGAGCCATTATTGATTTCATCTATATAAACTAATTAAGCGATTCTGTAATAATAAGCCTAATAATCGCAGAGTTCTTGCCATGTCTACTTCCTCTCACTGTGCCTTGTCTAATTCTGTTAGTTGATGTTCTGCATTTATTTTTTTTATCATTTCATACAGTAATGACTGTGATGCAGATCATGCCTGGACATATTGGATTTAGCTGTTGGCTTTGTGTGGACTTGCAAAACCTAAATAAAATGGAAATACTGGCTATATGAACTGGCTTGGCTGATGTGAAAGCAATAAGTGGAAAATCAGTTAGTCATAGATTTGCTTTCTGCAAATTCAGTCAGGGATACTTTCAACAACAACATAAAATGCTGTGGACAAATAGGATTGTTGAATATTTTGTATTTAGTGCCAGGAGCTGTCAATGTGTGCTCTTGTGGTTGTGTGCATGTCTGTAAATGTGCACTCGTGCAGCTGTGTGTCATGTCATGTGTAGTGCTATATCTTATTATAGGGACATCTGGGAACTGTAAATGAGCGGAGAGAATGGTCACTGTGCACCTCTGTGTGTGAGTCCATGATAGCCTGTGAGGGTCAAGGGATTACAGACATGTCTTGTTAAATTAGGCTGCCGTGGCTGAGTGCTGTGACTGAGTAAGGGACTCAGCTGTCTGAGTGGAACCCGGTTCCATCTTGGTGATGAGCTACAGACAAACATGTAGAAGCATATCACTGCTCCTCTCCTTTGGGAGTTTAGTGATATCTTCCTCTGCTGTGTAGTCTGCTTTCTTGACCACTGTAAGGTTCCCTGACAGTACCACCAGATTCTGAATGAATGCATGTGATAGAACAATTAATCCCATCAATGATTGACTGCAAACAGCTGTAGTTTACATTATGTGAATTCAGAAACACTAGCAGCAATGCAATCAAATCTTAAGTCCAAACCTTTCAGTAATGTTTACTGTGACAAAATTCAAACCAGTTGTTGTTGTTGAAAAACATTTCTCCCAAAAGCGGCGCAGCAGTACAGAAATACTTTATGAGGATGTGCAGTGAAGTGTGGGCCGTGTTAGACAACTTACTAAGTCATATATCCAGATTGCCTTCCAACATTGTAGTTGGTATTGGTTCTGTGTCTTGCTAAAGGACACTTTGGCAGGAGAAATGGCTGCTGATGAAAACGTCTGTCAAAGATATTGAACCAATGACCGTTTTAGTCAGGGAACAGTCTCTTAACCCCCCAGGGCACCGTGCCTTCAGTGCATCTACCATAGCTACAGTACTTGTAGCAACAAAAAATGTACATACATTCAACATCTCAAACTCAGCACTGACCCTCAACAAGGAAACATGTCTATTTTGACCATATAGCAGCTAGAGTAGAAGAAGTAATGCACAAATCAGATATCAAGTGGCATATTTCCATTTCCAGCACTTTTCGGATATTTCAGCTTGTGTACTGTATTTACTGTATTTGCTCAATGACTGAAAGTTTGGGGGCTATTATATGTTTGACTGCTTTTGATCTGAGCAATCTGAGTGCTACACAATGCAACACACAAGCTGTGGATAATGGAAGTCCTAGTTTTGTGTGAAAAAGGCAAACTTCCTTTTGATCAGTCCAGGGGAAAGTCTTGCTTTGCATCCGACTGTTCCACTGAAACTCACACTTATTCTCACTAACACTCACACATCAACAGTTGCACGCAGTCAGGAAGAAAAACAACACATGCTTTCTATACACATTAGCGGCATGAGCTTGGAAGACAAAGTGAGCTTGTTAGGACATGGTTGAGGACTCTGCAGAAAGCCAGTCACTTACATACTGTTATGTCTCAGTATTGAGATAGAGGGTAGCTCGCTGTACCCCTCTCCCCCTGCTTCAAAAAATAGTATTATTACGATAAAGTGGTATAAAATAAGGATTGACGGACCAAGAGGAGGTGAATTATTACCCCACAGGAAAAGTCTTTTTGGTTTCCTAAAATCTCTTCTCCATCCCTTATAAGGTTTTGAAAAGTTTATACAGAGGATAAATAAGTACAATCTAATAGATACATTTAAGGATCAACAATATGTGATCCTGTATGAGATGGTACAAGAGTCAGCCTGTCTCCAAGCATGTTGTTTTAGCTAAAAATGTAGATACTTTTTTTAAACACACAAAAAGCCTTTATACATGCAGGTATTAGTGCATAGGTTCCTGCTGAAAAAGAGTATTATTGTGTATTCCACTGAATCTGTCTTCTCAAACAAAACCAGATGAATTTGGCATAGTTATAGAAATAAAGAAAATGACTGTCCGTTAAATGGAGATCATTTTTCACACCCTCCTAGTCCTTTGATTAACTTATCTTTTAAATATATCTCTATATATACAATATGTATGGATAAAAAATAAGGGTAAAGCATAAAACAAATATAGAGTATTCTAGAGCTCCGAGTTACCCGGTAAAGTGTATTTTATATCACAGTAAATTTAAGATCTTGGTAAAATGAGAGGTGGAACACAGTGAAGTCTGAAGACAGAAATAAAAGAATGCCACACAGGAAGACAGTTTGTGTGTGTTTCAGTCTGGAGGAGCACAGGAGGGTGTGATCAATCCTCACAAATTGGAAGGGAGTTTAGAGCGGACAGTTTGAGGTTCTAGATCTGATGAGTAGGCAGCAGAGCCCCTCCTTAGAGGCAAGGCTGGAGAGGTCCCAGGGGACTGAGTCTGGTGAGGGTGCCCTGGAGACATCTGGATTGGAGGAGTCATTCGCCCTGGCACTGAGCTACAGGGTTTGGGCACAAGAGTGGGTGAGGAAAAGGGTGAGGGGTAGTATCCAGTTTCCACAGAAGAGTGAGGGGAAGGGTGGCCTAATGCCTGGGCCACTTCCTGGGGCAGAGACGGGTGCGAGCTGGATAAAAGCTTTAGGTCCTCTGAAAAGCGGCCCAGTGGAGAATCTCTCCCTGTTGTCTGTGGCTGGCTGGGAAGCTGTGAAGGAAGAGAAGACTGAGGCATGAGCAGAGAACTGTGGGATCCTGTGGCACTCGAGGGGTCGCTGTAGTGGAAAGTCCTGCCTGCCACTGGGCTTTGAATAGTAGGACTTGGCGCCACGGGGGTGAGGCAGGGGGAGGCGTTTGCAGAACCATATTGAGCCAGAGAAGCCAGAGCAGACCTCTCCAGGGACATCTGATGGGGCAGGAAGCCAGACTGCAGCCCTGCCAGGCTAAAATGGCTGAGGGAAGATGGGGAGCCCTCAGCAGGCTGCTGGCTGTGCTGTCCTCTACTAGAGGATGGTGAGCCTTGTGGAGGGGAATGAAGGAGGTTTAAGCCACTGGTAGTCCTGCCTCCCCCAGAAAATGGCTGCAAAGGAGCCACCTGAGGAGGCTTGGGAGGTGGCTGGCTATAGAGAAGCTGACCAGGCACAGGGCTGGGCGAGCTGGTAGATATAGGACTCTGACAACGGGAGGAACTAATACGTCCAGCTGTAATTCCACCAGAAGTTCCTCCTACTGGACCAGGTGTAGAGCCTCCTATATGGCTCCCTACTCCCCCTCCTGTTCCTCTGCCAGTGTGTCCTCCAATCACCCCTCCGCCTGGTCCACTCAAACCCCCTCCTATATGGCTAGTTGTTGATCCAACGGAGGCCCTTCCCAATGATCCTCCAGCATTCCCTACCACTGAATCACCAGAAAGCCCTCCGAGAGGTCCCTCAGAGGCCCCTCCAATTGACCCTCCAGATGCCCCTCCTGTCAGTGCCCCAGAAACCAATCCTATTGATCCACCAGAAGCTCTCCCTAGTGATTCTCCAGTAGTTGTTACTACCAGTGATTCTCCAGAAGCCCCTCCCACTGATCCTCCAGACACTCTTCCCATTGATCCTCGAGAAGTCCCTCTTATCGATCTCCTGGCTGAATCCCCACAGGTAACTCCCCCCACTGACCCACCTGATGCCCCACCTGCTAACCTTCCACGAGTAGCACCCACTAAACCTTCAGTTATTCCCCCCATTAATTCCCCTGAGATCTCTCCTACTGATCCACCAGTAGCTCCTCCCAGCCCAAAGTGCACCCCAGGAATCATCTCTGTCGTTCCAGTTGTGAAGTCCTCTCCAGCCCAAGCAGTGTCTCCTCCGGTGGCTCCCTCCACAGACCCTCCGACCGCTCCACCTGAAGACCACCCTGTAGCACCACCACAAGCACCAACTGCCCCTCCACTTATTCCTGACCCCGTGCTTCCACCTGTAGATCCTTGGTGAAAAAGGTTTGAGAGAGGAGGGGTGCTGGAGCGGAAGGGATGTTGATGCTGTGGTTGTGGGTGTAGTTGGGCCATACTAGATGAGGGTGAACCAGAGGAAGAGTATGGTCCGAAGGGGAAGGCAGAGGCCCCTCCTCCACTGGACCCAGACCCAGACCCACTAGGTCCATGCTGGCCTCCGCTACCTGAGGCTTGTTGGCTAGAGCCAGTTGCCCCTGTACCTGACGTCACGTGTTGGGCCCGAAAAGAGGCTAGCAATGGCATGTCCACCCCAGAGCGCAGTTTAGAGGGTGTGCTCGAGGGAGAGTCCCCAGCAGAGCCAG
Organism: Scortum barcoo; assembly: GCA_023238725.1. Taxonomy (NCBI): domain Eukaryota; kingdom Metazoa; phylum Chordata; class Actinopteri; order Centrarchiformes; family Terapontidae; genus Scortum; species Scortum barcoo. Next base: position 20,137,633 of record CM041531.1, read on the forward strand.
GAGCTGTGGATGGAGGAACAAATGTGTGGAACTTCTTAAACCGACTGGAGGGGTCTTTTAAGGAGCCCAGAACAGAAACAGGAGGTCTGAAGAGAGTTGGCGGAAGGTGGGGATGGTGTGTCAGGGCAATTGCTACTGAGGTGGTTGCAGCTGCTGCCTGGAGAGGAGCTTGGATGAGAGGGGCCCAGATGACAGGGGTAGGTGAGGGCGGCGTCTGGGGTGGAGCGTTCTGCATTAGGTGGGCACAATGGGCCATGTCCCTGTCATGCTGCACAATCTGCTGGATGATCTCATTCTCTTGGTAGTTGAGTACACCAGAGCTGAGGTCGTGTTGTACCTTGTGTTGCAGGATAGAGTTTTTCTTGCCTGTAAAAGCACATACACACACAAACACAAAAACAGACATATAGAGAGTTACAGGTGAGGGAACGTAGAGACGAAAGGAGAATGAGCATAAATCTTGGAAGCAGTCAGAACCAGGCTGACATTAGATGTAGTCAAATAACCACTCTATTTTTCAACAACCCTCTCCAATAGAAGAAGCTAGCATAAGAAGAGCTATGAAGAGAGTAAAGAAAAGAAATGTGCACCTGAAAATCACAAGGGGGAAAAGGGAGGGAAAGAGATTTAAGAAAGAGATAGGGGGAAGAAGCATGAGGGGAAAGACAAAGCATAAAAGAACACAGAATAACAGAAACAACAAAATATAGGTGGGGGATAACTACCCAGAGACAGGAACTCGGGATGCATGACAGCCTAAGGTGTAGATGGTGTATGTTTGACAAGCTCTTACTGTGATTCCCTAGGTAACAGGGACAAAACATTAAGCAAACATTGTACCACAAGAGCAGATTCAGCCTGAGATAGGGTGTGAGGTGCATTGAGATAAAGGGTCAGGTCTACAACCTTTATTTTATTTTATTTATCTCTTTATTTTTTTTATGTGAGTGACCCCTAATATCAATGGGATCATATCATATCATATCAATGCATCATACAAATTTGAGATTCAATTTAAGAATGGACTTTTTCACAATTTTCTTTTCACAAAATGCTTGCTACTTGTTGTGCTCCTTCACTTTCAACACTTAGGAACATACATAATCTGTACTCCCTGTGAGCTGTGCACAAGGTCAAAGAGATAAGTTGGAGTTATGTCACTATTATAGGCATACAAACTGCTGACCCAGCCTCTTTGAGAAATGTGTGCAAACCTGACCACAAAGTCCATTAGTCATTGTTGAATGGTTGCAGTAGGTATGACAGGGTTAATTCACATGGCTGCCATTTTCAATTTTGTGATAACAAAAGGCTGTGAAATATGAAGATATTCTAAATGCAATTAGGCCCAGATCAATTCCTCCATTTTCTGTTATGACTGGTGGCAGATTAGTGGAGGTGTTGCATTGAGGAACTGTATCCAGCTTGACCCTAGCATCACCTGACCCTTTCACCACTGGCATCACCAGCACACCTCAAATCAGATTGTGAAAAGTCCATCAAGACAGTAATTAATTTGTGAATCATTGCTGTGTGAGTGAATCTATTAGGGAAGAAGGGTGTACATGAGCGTCAAGCCCTGGAGAAAGGACATACGCAAGAGACCATCTCACAGAAACATCACTATCAACCCACCACATCTTTTCAAAGCAGCCATTTTCTACAAAGAGACCCCCTAAAGCAATTTCTCTATCTTCCATTCTAAACATAGCTGAGGATAAAACAGAGCATGCAGTGATGGCTGAGTAATGATACAGGCGTGCCTTTCATTGTGAATTTTTCATCAGCTCAGTCTGAGCCTGGGAACAGTGATGGATATGGAGAGAATATCAATTGTATGCGTAACAGAAGTCACGCAGGGATTTCAAAACCAGAGCTATATCTGCATGTTTATATGCAGATGACTTTGAAAGTAATTTCAGTCATTGAGTATCGGTATGGACATTCTGTACAGCCCTCAAGTTTTGTCTGAAAGCTTTGGCTACGGTTAGAGATATTTTGTAGTACATTCACTGTGCTATGTTGAACATACACATGAGTAAATAAAAGCTGAAAGTAAAACAGTGATCCTCTCCTAACCCTGTAGTGAAGTCTCAAGATTTCCCTCTGAGGCTGTTGTTTAAATTTAATTTTCTTACCAATGCGGTCGAGCCTGTCAAGTGCAACAGTCTCAAAAGCCCGTCGCATCATAGGATACTCCTCCAGCACCTCATTGAAGTTGTCCACAGACAGTGAGTACAGGCGACAGTATGTGTCCGCCCGGACGCTGGCTGTTCTTCTGCCCCGCGTCAGCAAACAAATCTCTGCAACAAAACAAAGTTATTTAGAGGAGTTAAACCCAGAAGCTCACCTGTGTTTAAGTGGACATGAAATTTAAACAGGTATACCAGCGCTATAGTAATTTACCTTTACTTCATTCATGACCTAAAGCAGGATTTTAAGGCTTGTTTATTTTCCCACAGATACTTTATGCTAAGTAGTAAGTATAATACAAAACACTTTCTAAACAAAATGTGAATTCTAGAGTTGTTTTGTTTTATTTATTTATTTTGTTGCACCTAAAACTACAACCTTTTTCTGTAATCCATTGGTGCAGCATTTAATGCCATTTTCAGAGCTTAAAGTTCTGTCAGCCCTCATCTGCGATGTCCGCTCAGGAAAATAATGTCCCATATAAACAGCTGTAGAGCTCTGGCACAAAGATGGTGTGTATGGGTATAAGTGTGTCTGTACTGTATGCAGATGTCACATGAGATGTGTCTATGTAAGAGTCTGCATCTGCACATGATGTATGTGTGTGGGTGTGTGTGTGTATGTACACAAATGTTTGTGAATGTACTATATGTGTTTTATTCATGAGAGAAAGGCAGTATAGGAGAGTAAGGTAGAGTGAAGATACAGGCTATATATTCTCTATATATATTTATATATAAATGTATATAAATAAACTTATATGAATATACTGTTTACATCTAGAAAGCGGTATCAATCGTATGTATGTGTGTATTTATGTGGATGGGGTTAGGTCACTTTGACGTACGCATTTTGCCATGTGTTTGTACACATTCCCTAATGTCTTCTCTCTTTAGCTTTCATCTCATCTTCCACCCTCCCTTCTTGTGTTTGCTATCACCCTCTTTCTCAGAAACCCATTTCCAGCTTATCCACACACATATGCTCTCAATTCTCCCACATAATGCACTTCCCTCTTCTCGCCCCTTTAGCCTACATCAAATGAAATTTTTACAGAATCGAACTTATCTCAAGAAATCTCATGCATAGTTTGACTCTCCACCTTTGCCCGTTTTACTCTTTTCGACATCTAAAAAAAAAAAAGTTGATTTTTCTTCTGTTGGTGTTGGTTTTTTGCATTTACATTTCCCTAACCTGCAGCCACACACACAGCAAGAGTCTTCCTGTGCTGCATAGGGCAATGTCTGCTTGAGTCAAAAACATGTGCAGCTGTGTTTGTTGTGTTTGTTCTTATATGTGGGTATGATGTGATCATGGTGAGCTGTGTGTGGGTGTGTGATTAAAAAATGATGCTGTAAATGAGCTGGTGTGTGGTCAGGGCTAGTAATAATCATGGCCAATCACAAAAGCTGTTCTCATCTCCCCAGAAAATTTTACATTAACAATCATACTCAACCTATATATAACCTATATGTTTAATGACAACCTTTCTTATTTGTTTTATTTTTACAAACAATATCCTTTAATGGCAATTCAAGAAGTAGTCTTGTGCCGTTTGTGCAAGTTCCATCAAAGTAGCTAATGCACACCACTTACATTAGGAACTGCAATAGAAACATTTCTGTATCAGACAGCCATATCAGACAGCTGCATAAGACGTTAATTAACTGAAAGGAAAGCCTTTCAGCTAATTAGCCACAGCATGCTAGCTGTTGTAACTTCTCACTCTGCCGTCCTGGCACCACTGAAATAAAAAAAGGTGATATTGAGGGCTCTTTAAAGGGGCGCTATGTGCAGTGCAGCACATAGTTCACAGACTCTGAGGAGGCAGATGGCACAAAATGCTGTCAATGCTGACTCCAAAATTGCAGTGCGCTGCTTGATTGCCAATGACACTCCCTCTCATGCACTTCTCCTCCCACTGGCAAAGTACTAGAATATGGTCCATAGCAAAAGGGGAAAAAAATCTACTGCTTTATGAAAATGCCACCTGACAATCATACATACACCACATAAACCACTGTTGGCGTTATGGGTAAGAACTGACTCAGTTTGTGTTTTCTTTGTCATTGTAACCTATCTAGCAACTAATAATGAGTTACTGTTGCTGTGCAGCTGCTGTACTTTGAAATTTGAGAATACCATCTGGAGATAGAAAGGTATAAACACTTGCACTATGCGAAGTGCAAATAATCAAGTAAGAGAAAGACAGGCATTTTGTCCATCCTATTTAACATTATTTAAATATATGGAGGGGCTACAAAACACCACTCAATATGATAAAAGCCCCAAAAAGCACTTGGGAGCCAAGTGAATACAAAAAAATGTAAACCTTACATGTTTCATATACGTAGCATTCACTACACAGTGATTGTATTGGATTTATATTTTCTGGTCACTGAGTGTAAAGTGGTTCTGATTGTATGTGATGGTTTGAAATGAGATAGGCAAACAGATAAAGGGAGAATGCATGATATGACTGTGCGGTGAACAAGGAATAAGTGCTCCATATGAAGCAGAAGAACAACGTCATCTATAGTGTGTTACTGTTTATGTATGTATGTGTGTGTGTGTGTGTATGTGTGTGTGTGAAGGAACATGGGTGAATGGACAATGACCAAATGAACAAGAGAGCTGTGTGAATGCGAAAGGGTAAAAATACCACACTCTTCTGTCTGTGGGCGTGTGCGTTCACATCTGTGCGTCTGCACATGTGTCTGTGCAAGTGTGTGCTAGTGGGGCAGCCCTGGCTGTAGCTGTGCTGGGGGTCTATTTCCCACAGCACTGCTCCAGTAATCCCCTCTGGAGAGAAGCATCACGGCTCTGTATTAAATCCTCTTGTCCCGTGGCTTTCTGGATGAAGCCAATACTGCCAAGATGAGGCGCTGAGCTGCAGTGAGCCCCCTGGCCTCATCTAACTGTCTTTGCAGAAAGCAACTGAAGCCCAGACACTTAACAGTGCCATCTGAACTACAAGTGTGGGGGAAAAAAATCCATGGCAGGGTTTGGGTCTGGTGCGACTTGCTCCTAGACAATAAGAGATTAGTGGACATCTCAGAGTGCTGAGGGGCATAATGCAGGCCGCTGCCCTGAAGCTCAATGCTGTCCTCAATATTAGAAATTTTAAAGTTAGGAGCAAAGATAATTGTGGCACTTCAATAAAGTGCTACGAGTGGATTTACTGTAAGAAGAATATACATATTATAAGTTTTACACAAAATAGCAAATGTACTTTTGGAGAGAAATAGAAAAATATAGAAAAAAACATAAAACCAAAAATATTTGGGGAGAAATAAATTACATTTCATCATCTACCACTGAATAATTCACTTTAGGATTTATGTTTTTTTATCTCTCTTAAAAATACATTTTTGTAAAATAAGCCTCAAAACATCCAATATAAGACAATAGACAACACATGAATAATCACATGAATACATAACACTGAAGGAATTAAAAAAATAGGTATTATGTGTATTCTTTGGCAAAATGAAAGTATTGCTATATGTATGATTCAAGTGAATAATTTCCAATGAGAAACATGCTGTATTCACTTAGAGACTATCTTTACAGAGGAGTACAGAGGACTGACGGAGAGCTTTGTCACATGGTGGACTCATGCTTTTGGGTCCAAATCACAAAAAAAATTCAAGGACACCTTTTGGGTAAAAAATGTCATGACTTTATCATTTTTATCCTACTAGACATTAATTTTAACTTGTGTATTTGTGTGACCTTTGACACTAACCACCAATTTCTAACCAGTTAATCAGTTTGTTCCTGAGTCCAAGTGCAAGTGGATGTTTGCACTAAATTTTGAAGAAATTCCCTCAAGACTGGGACAGATGGAGAAGCCAAACACATAATATGACTGGCTGAAAGGGGAGGAGGCAGTAACCGGTGACAACTTCACTGTCAAATGTGCCATAATATAAAAGCATCATTGTGTAAAATGCCACTTTGAAATACAATGAAACAAAAAAAAACAACCTCAAAATAACATTTTTTTATTTGTTCACATATTTTACTTTGTTAATTTATATGCTTTTTGTTTCATAGTTATTTGCATAATACTGAAAACTCTGCGGTAAAGAAGACTATAGTACTGTGTAAAACATGCTACACCGCTGAGCTCTGAGTGAACTTCTGCAGTGCACTGTTTAACTCTAGAGGGCTTTTGTGGATGCTTCATAAGTTACATTCAATTTATTTATGAATGCTCTACTCCCACTGTTTCCTCACATCTCCTGTGACTCATCGCGATGCTCCCCAAATCCTGCATGAAATCATAGAACAGGCATAGTTGGTGTAGCTGGTGTAGTTTGTGTTCTGTAAGGGGCGTGTGGTTTCTCCTCAGATTCACTCCAACAAGTATGTGTGGTCTTAACGAACAATATCATGATTCATAAGCAGGCCAAAATTGAGGGAACTGATTGGCTGTGAATATGATATCATAGTGCTCAGTAGTCTTGATTCTAAAAACAGCATTTAAGGAAAAGAATGATTAAACTGTAAAAATAAAGACTTGATAAATCGTCTTGTTGTGTCCCCCTGCTGCTCTGCTCTGCTTTGAGTTTACGTGATGCTGCTGTGATTGTTCCTAAAACTGTGTTCGGCAAGAAAGCACTACAGACAAAAGGATGCTTCAGCTTCCAGAAGGAAAACTACATCTGTACACCACAATATGCTGCTTTGCCAATGCATTAATCAAAACTAGTTAAAATTGGATGTTGCACAGGGAAAGGAGGACTAAGACATCATGTGCCGTGACCTTGGTAAGAACACACATGACTGGTCTTTTGTTGGATGATGCGGCCCACGTGTCCTGTGCTCTTACTGGAAAGATGCTTCCCCTGAGTCCTTGCACCAGCTCTCAAAGTGAAGAGGAGACTACATGCTGAGCTAGATGTCATCACATGTGTGTGTGGAAGAGAAAGGGAAAAACACTGAATGAGAGACATTTTGTGTGCATCACTGTCCCGTCCTTGTTAACTCAAAGCTTTCAGAGACATCTACATGTTATATGGATAAACTGGGGGTCACAAAGGGTGCTCTCTGTGAGTCTTTATTGACCAGCTCTTGGTGACATCCGCAGACAAACGCACAACTACCGCAGACAAATGCACCACTACACAATGAATGTGTACATATCCTTCAGGTATAAACATTAAATTCTGCTCAAGGCCCTTTTCCACTGCTCTGTGTCACTGAAAAATAGCAGTTCATAACTTGGTTTCTAGCCACAGCTGGTTGCACTGAACAGAATGTATAAAAAAATTAATGTAAGAGAGATGAAAAATAATAGTGCTCTAGCACATACAATACATGACAACACAAATGGCATCCAAACCATAATCACAGAAATCTTCTGCACAGGTGTGAAACAAGTGTAAGAAACAAATTAGTATAGTGAATATGTGTTTCACTTATAACACATTTGCAACATCAGTGTGTCCACATCTGCATTAAAAATCACGTGTGAGCGAAGGCAGACAGAGCACGATGTACAAACTGAAGTGCATGAATCTGAGTGAATGCAAATTTTGGCCTTTGAATGCGCTTTTAAATAAAATCTCAGCGTGCATATATCTGCATGTGATCCTACGTGTGTTCCCTTCCTTCCTCTCTGCTCACAAGTGTGAATTAATGAGTGTGAGCAGGACTGCTTGGTCTGTGGTAAAGTATCTGTGTCCTGCAGCCTGGTCTGGCAAAGCTCACCTGGACTCTGAGTCCCGCTGTCAGCTCCCATCTCCCTCCCGACACTGCCCCCAGCCCACTGAGCGGACACTCTCTAACCTTTGAAACATCCGCAGTGGGCTGGCTGATTCCCCGTGACATGCCATGCTCACTCCCTCACAGCATTAGCATAGCTGCGCAAACACCTTCCGTTTGGCTAGCTTGCATAGACAGGTAGGGGATATTTGGTGTTTTTCAGCACTGTGGCTGATGCTGGGGTCCTTTCATGTCGCATTGTCTCTTTTTCACCCCCTGAACTGAGGCTGGTTATGTTAGTGAGGGACAAAAGACACAAGAAAGCCTTGGTTTGACAGTTACAAAGGCATACTGTACATTTTTTTTATATAAACAATAAAAACATGGCTCTATGGACGGCTGGTATACCACTTTTAAAAACAAGCATTCATGTTCCTTAGAGGATAAAATCAAAGAAATATGTTAACTTTTGGTCATCGGTTCAAACGTGCATAACTTGGATGGATGCCATCATCTGGTCAGAATTTCATTTTGTTCGGTACTTAAGTGCACATGAGTTTGCGTCGTCCTCGTGAGTATGTTAGACGTGTTTGTTTTGTTGAAATAATCAGACAAGTGATCATAATGGAAAACTTTTTTTAGGTGATAAAAGTAACAGATATTTCAATAATAATAATGTCTCTCTCTAAAATTGCTCTGTGCAATTTAGATTTAGATTTTGTAAAAAACAAAAAGATTCGTAGTTATCTGTCAGGACAGTATTGATGGTTTGGTGTCAAATATCCTCAGAGACTCATGAGTCTCATCTCCTGCCTGTTTATCAGACACAGCTGATGATGGCAACAGGATAGAAGCAGATACTGTGTCTTATCACATCGTACATTGTATCAAAACACAGCACTGTGTTGTGTATCATCCAATCCTATCCAAGCTGTCATATTATATAAGGCTACTCTATATATCATCATACCCCCCATTCTGTCACTCAGTCAACTGCTGCAGTGTCTCGATCTTCAAGCTGACGCTGCTCCAGAATAAGAGGTGCAGGGGTGTTAAGTGGGTTAAGGACCGGGAGGATTACCTGGGCCTTTTCTGTTGCCAGGCTCTCTCACTGACTCGCTCATTCAGGGTGGCCATTTGGCAGCTGTATAGCACCGCCAGCCTGAGCTCAGGCAAGGGGAAAAAAGGCCCCTCCAAAAAAAAAGTAAAAGGGAGGGGAGATGGGATGAGTATTAGTTCCCTAACCAAGGACTTCACAAGACTACAGATTAAGAGAACACCAGTCACAGAAAACAAGCCAAAGACTGAGAAAAGCCAAAATGATGACACAGGAGATTGCAAACTATGCAGTCATGTCAGTCACCTCCTCAAGCCCCTCCCAATCTCTGTCTCACCTTCCTTTTTTTTTTTTTTTTTTTTACCCCCCCACTCACATAGCTGCCACGGGCCAATCGCTCAGAGGCAAAGTGAGCCATCTTAGGAGTACAATCAAAGGCAGCTTTTGATAAGCACCCCCTGACTGGCATGCAGGGCCACCGCAAGGTCACCGAGCTCTACTCCAACCAAGGGAGAGACGCAGTGGCAACACATCAATTACTGCAGGCAACAAAGGATAAACTATAACGACACAATAACCTGCTCTGTCTGGGCACTGAGAGGGCAGCGGAGATGCTGTTCAGATAAGGGTTTCAATCCTGAACTATAAGGAGAGAAAGAGGGAAGTGGAGGCAGGGGTGGAGGGTGCATGTTTTCTTTCTGAGCCCAGAGCAGCGTCCAGAGAGCGGGCTTGGCAGCGATCCATGTGTCCCTTGGCGTTAGTACTACAGTCACATTACATTTCCCCTCGCCACTGGATTGCTGTGTGCCCAGCCGACGCTCCCATCCAGGACATGTCGTGTCCACTTTAGACTTTAGGCTCTCTGGCTCGAACTAATCCAACAGCTAACAAACTGGAGCAGACTGCTGAGTATATAATTGTGTAAATAATTTAGGTCGTCTATGAATGAAGGAGTTACGGTACATGAGTCCGCTGAGACGGTGATGAGTATATAGGCATGCCATTTGTTGAACTGTAAACCGGAGGCTGCTGACACTGAGTGTGCTGGACAAAGGGGAAGGCTCTTCACCTACTGGACCGCAGCTGCTCTTCATTCATGTGCTCACACATCCACGATACAGAGTCAAAACCTAGCAGTCCACGAGGCACAGATTTCTGCATTCTGGTAACATGAATTAAACAAACAAAAAAAAACCTATTGCTTTTTATTGCTTTCTTACAACTTACTGTTTGCTGATACTAACAGCTTCACTGAGATCCACATGTGCCACATACTCCCTGTGCTGATCCTGCACCAATTAATTTCATGAATGACTAACTCGTGTTTGGTAACAAACTCCCAGTGGCTCTAGGCTTACCTCACTAGCCCCCACCCTTACCCCCCCAGAGGAGTGGCACTGCCAGGAATAGTCACAGCATAATGGAGTCAAAAGCCTTGTGCCTATAATGCGCAAAAGGGGAAAATAATTACAGATCCAAGGCTTAAGATTAAAGCAAGTAAGCCAGTTTCTGCTCCAAAACCAGAGCATTTACACTTTTGTGGGTTACATTACTCGTGTTTATTCAAGGAAAGAAAAAGTCAAATGTGGATGCTTTCACTTGAATGCATTTAGATGACACTGTTGTTGGAGAGTAGACTCAGTGCAGCGTCTCTGCGTGGCAGAAAGTCACACAAGCTGCGCCATTACCACGACGCATGTGCCAGAAATGAGCCTATAAGCTCGCTGAACCTCTCTTTGAATCTGGACCCTGTGTTGCTGAGGAGGCACCGAAGGAGGGAACATTTTGGACAACATTTTAGACAGCGTGGCTCTATAGACAGCTGGGGCCATGTTGTCTAAAATGTTGATTAGTTTTGGCATGTGTAGAGATAGATTGCCTGCCATCTTTTCATTATTTCTCTAGAACCAGCCGGAGAGAGGGCATGGAGATGGACTTGAGCAGGCAAGACGTAATTAAACTTCCACAGGCGGGTCATGTGTTGTTAAACGCTTTGCCACCATTTCTCATTACTTAACAGTGTAGTCTAAATGATACGCTGTCACTGGGCAATTAATTGGTATTTGGTGAGGGCAGTATGGCAGCATTGTCTCCTACATGTGTCATAGGCTCTGTGGGACATTATCTGACCCTGATTAAGAACATAACATGAGTTAAGTACATAACAACTCTGGGTTATCGCACAAGTCTTAAGCATTCATACAGTATGTCATTTCACAGCTTTCTGACCCCTTTGACCTTTAAATACATATTTTGCGCAACAGTGAGTTTTCTTAATTTGGGTTTGCCCCACATTTAATTCATTCATTCATGATGTGAATTAAGGGGAAAGTCCTGCATAAACCATGAAGCAGAATTTTAAGTAAGGTGACAACATAACACTTCATGCTCACAACGAGCTAATATCAGAAGCCAGAATGGCATTATCCAAATTCTGTTGCTTCACAAATCAAAATTCAAACCTAGGCCAACTTCTTAAGGTGCTAAAGGACAGCGTTATTAATATTAAAACAGAGCAGACTTAAGCCCCACAGAAAGATGCGTGTGTGTGACCTTTGAGTTTGTGATTCTGCTGCAGCACCAGCTCTTCTTACCTCCAAAATAGGAGCCATCTGAAAGCTTGGTCTCTTTATTGCCTTTGGTTAGTACGCTGACAACCCCATGCTGTATGAAGTACATTTTTTTGCCGATGGTGCCCTCCCTGATGATATAATCCCCAGGCTGGAACACCTCAAACCTCAGCTTGGTGAGCATGGAGGTGACAAAGTTGGGGTCGGCGTTGGCAAACAGAGGCATGGACGCCACCAGCTTTCGACAGTTAAAGTTGATGATTTCCTGTGTGAGCACACAGAGAAAGCAGTTAGCAAGAACAGCGGGAAAAAAAGAAAAAGCTGGTCACTCTATAAAATGCATTGACCTGTCACAACTTCAGACAAGTAGGATATTAAAGTAACAACAGGAAAAATGTCAGCCGTGCAGACATTTGTTCCTTCTCTCAGTTTTGCTCTTGTTTGGATTTGGCCTCAAGAAAAAAAAAACTGAACTGAGGGAAATGTCAAACAGTACACAAAAGCTTTTGATTGCATCACAGCCACATGAGGAACTCTGGTCCCACCTCTCGCAGCGGTTCGTTCAGCTCTCCCAGGATGCTCTCCTCGTCAAACATCTTGCCCTGGTAACGGTGCTCGTAGTAGTCGTGGATCCTCTGCCTCATATCTGCGGGCAGCTTGTGGAAGGACATGTACTGCTCCACCTGTTTGTACTGCGGGGACACAGAGACATGCAACAATCGGGTTACTCAGAGGCCATAGTGCTGTAGCACAAATACACAGCCACAGGGAACAGCTGGCACTGAGGTCAGACACACAAGGAAATGGAGATGGATGCATACAGGCCATCCAAGCTTGTGCAGGTTGCTCCAAACAAGATGGCACTTTTCTAATCTTTGATCAACCCTCTTACAGTTTGTCTTTCTCAAAAGACAGGCAGAAACAGAAAACTCCAAATTTGTTGTAATCACATTGAATATTCCTCTAACTAAAGTTCCACTCCTCTAAAGATACTGGAGAATAGAGAGAGGTGCAATCATTGTCGAGAAGTGGTTAGTCATGCTGGCAATTCGCTGGAGCTTGTAAAGGATTCACCACTGTTGCTGATCTGGACCTGCAGTGCCTCTGAAACATTCTCAGAGTAAAATAAATGTGTCACTTCAACATCCAGTTGGAGTTGTCACTTCTGCCTGCTCCATTGTGAGTTTCTTTATCAAATCAAGTTTAGCAACAACTGATCACAGGTATGACAAGCATTTCCTCAGCAAAATATCAGGTGGAATTGACTTTCATCCACAGCACTAAAATAATTTGCATCCACATACAGTATCTAATGACAAATCAATATCTCTGGAACTGCTACTGGCTGCAGGACACTACAATAGGAGTGCATTGCAGTGAATTTGGAATGAATTTGGAAGGTACAGAATGAGAAAGTGTGAGAAAGAAGCAATGTGATGATGTGAGAGTGTGCGAGGAAAGGTGTGATGAGATTACAAATTCAAATCTTGCCTTTAAAGCAGTGACAGGAGAGAAAAGAAGGCAACCACAGATGAAAGTGTGTGAATACGTGCATTTATGCATTTATGTGTGTGGATTATATTATCTTATGTGTCTATGTGCATGTGATAGGTTCAGCCTCATAAATTACAATCAAACAATACTTACAAACAATACTAGGAAATGACTAATAAACAATGTGTACTGTAGGTGTTATACAATTACAGCACATTTGAGCTAAAAAGTATCTAAAAATGAAAAGCCTCTAAAATAGTACATAATACAACTAAAGACTAAAAACAACTGAAAAAATTACGTTATAAAAAGCTGTATGATAGCCATGCTGCAATCTCTTTGATGTATCCTGCTGATAATGCCTATTTATACTTTATATGTGAGTGTAGTGTTGCAATTAGTAACAAACAAAGCCCTGTGGCTCACGTACACCAAATCACTTAACGGTGTGTTTACCGTATGTTTCACAGGGCAGAATGTATGTCTGTATCCTCAAGTTTTTATGTTGTTTGTTCAAGAGTAAAAGCATTAAGATCTGTTACATGGGCTTTCATTGATTCTTCAGTATAGGAGGCAGAGATGCAGATCAAAGAGGCTGAGAGCACCTCGGGAATAATAACAGGTAGAATCCTTGACCCTCGGTGAAAGAAAAAAAAAGAAATTAACCATTCATAGGGATGCGCTGGAGGTGCTCTTTGATCACTATTTCTACACTGCCATCAGCCTTGCCACTCAATGACATGCCTGACCTCAGATGTCTCCCACTTTGTTATCCTGCTCTAATACACTAGTCACCACTAATCTTGGAGGAGATCATCAAAAGGCCGATCTTTTGGAAATATAGCACAGTAAATAAGGATAGCTGTCTCATGCAAGTCAGATTGTTTTTTGTGAAAGCAGAGAAGCTGTCAGGCCTCCTGAAAATCAGGAGATGTGAGTGGAGTTGGAAGGAAACACACACTAGGGTTAGAATCTACTTAACCACTTGGGGATTGGATCAGATCAGATGCAAGGCTCTGAAGTTAACATTTTCTGTCCTTGCACTGACACTCAGTTATTGTTTGTAATCCTCCTGTATGCGGGCTCCTCTATCTCCCTTTACAATGCTTATTTATACAGTGTGCTCTTTTTTTCCTCCAGGACTCCCCTTTAAGCCAAATTTATATGGATTTTAGCCTGTGGTGTTTGACCACAGCCTTTAGAGTCCCTCACAGGCAAAGAAAACAGAACTCAGTGTGTGAATATCGATGATGCAGCTCCCTTGACTGTGACCACTTAGCTACAAACTGTTGGATGCCACAGCTTGAATCGTGATTTTTAATGCACAAACCAAGTAATAACAAGGACGTAGAGCTGCAAGTGTAAAGGTATGTTGTGCATATGAAAACATGTGCACACAGAGTCTAGAACAAGTAATGCTGTAGTTGATGCAGATTTGTTTAACCATTACACATTATGTTCAACACTAACAAATTCCTTATCTGATCTACTTAAAATATCAGTTCACCTTATAGGAATATTAAGTGAAATATCTGACATTTTTTTTGTGTTAGTGCTGAGTAGAGTGACCTGGAAAATTAAATACTTGCAGAGGCAAGAATAAGATGTGGAAAGAAGCTTTCACATATCCGGTCTCTGTGCATCTGTGGGGAGATGGATGAGCTCTGTCATGGAGTAAGGGTTTGAGTCTTTATCCCCCACAATCCCTTTGGCATAAAATTGCGCATTTACTGATCTGATGATGAAAAAGAACCCTTTCACAGAGAGGACCTTTTGCTCCTCTACTCCAAAGGATGGAAAGCTCCAGAAAACAATCACGGCCATCTCCAGCTGTAGTCCCGCTGCCTGCCGAGTATCGCAGCAGAGATGGCTTGTCTGCGCGTGATGCCAGGGTGAAGATGACACGTGTAACCCACATTCTGCATCTTGTCTAATGTCTTTATGTCTCCTGCATTTGACATGCCACAGCATGTCGCTCTGCCTCAAAGGCGTGGATTATCATCTCCTTCAGAATTTTTCCCAACCCCCCTTTTTTCTTTTTTTTTTACATTCATAAAAAAGAGAGGGAAAAAAAACACTGTCAACATGTAATACAACCATTTATCCTCAGCTTTGCGGCATTTTACAGTTTGATTCTCCCAGCATGAAAGGGCATTAGTCAAGTGAACAAATGCAAGATAATGTCCTGTTGCTTTTATATTGTGATGAGTAGAACTGTACTACACAGAGTAGCTTGCTGTCTCACTCAAAGGCATTTCATATTTGCTAATCACTGCTGAGTCTCAGAGGAGGAGCTGACAGGGATGTAAAGACACCGACCACGGGGGGACGCTGTTCTCCTGACGCTGTGATGGGCCGATAACACTCCACTTTCATTTTCTCTAGCATAAACAAAGATGATATAATGTATTAATCAGTGAGCTTTCTGGGTGCTGGTAGGTGTATTTTGTTACCTTTGGACAAAGTCAGAATGGCTGTTTCAAGTCTGTGCTATGCTAAGCTAATGTGTTAATGGTTTTCTATTTGACGGACAGATGTGAGAGTGATATCAATCTTCTCATCTCTCTCTCTCTTGGCAAGACAGCAAATAAGTCGACGTTTGACACACTTTCATCCCGATTTGGTGGTTTTAGCACTGCAGTGTTTGGTTGTTGATGTCGATTTTGAATGCTGATTTTGAATTTTTCTGACGTCTTCATTATCTAGCATTGCAAAGGTCAATTATACAATGAATACTGCATTGTTGCACATTTGTTTGTTCTTTAAATGACACAACCATCTGAGTAAAAAAGTTGTCCTCTCTTTCTCCATACCATTGGACTGTTAATCTGGGTAGGTTAGTACATAAGGTGTCAAGAGTGCCTCTTTTTATACTGTAAGTACCTTACTGTAACTTATTGTCTTCTAAGTACATTACAGCAGAGAGGTTTTTCAGTTTTTGCGTGTGGGTGAGCCTATTAGCTTCCAGCCTTGGCAATGTTACAGAAGCAGCACACTCTGCCCACTGAGCTATACAGAACTGCATCTTCATGCTATTTCATTTCACAAATCTTTTCCCTTTCTTTCTTAGTTTTGATCTCTCTTCACATGGCCATTCTTTGGTCTGTTTCCCATTCGCACTTTATTTTCCTTCTGTCCCTCTACTATATTATTGAGCTTTTCATTTTTCCCCTCCAAGTCCCTTCTCTCTCATGCAGTTCTCCAAGCAGATGCAAATTTTTGACCAAATAAAACATGAATTATTCATTTCCCGTAAGAGTTGTCAGCCACTTAATTATACTTTATAAACATTTATTTTTCCCCACTGTTCTCTGTCTCCTTCTCACCAACCTTGTGTGACCTGGTCAAAGGGTATGGGTCATACAATGAGGCCAACTGAAGTCTTAAATATTTGTGACCACAAATGGAAGCATGAAAAACGGGCAGCAGATAAATTAACAAAACACATTATAGAGGATGCTCCACTTGCTCTGTATGTGTTGAGGACAGCTCATTCATGTGTGAAATGGTCATAACAACACTGAATTCATGTCTGTCAGTGGCACTCGTGGGCAGCCATTTATATACTGTAGTAAGCATTATGGTATGGTGAGACAGGTGGTCTCATGAAATCGCAGCTATTACCCATCTTCTATCTAATTGTTCCACTATCCATGAATAAGTCATACTACCTGCAGAAGCACCGATTACATGATCTAGTTTTGTGAAACCACACAGCATGGCTCTACGGAGAATAATGTTGTTTTGTCTGTCTGCCACTTTGATCCAGATTGAAATGTCTCAACAATTATTGGATGGATTGCCATGAATGGTGCCCAAAGGATGAAACCTAATAACTTTGGCGATCCCTTGACTTTTCCCCTATCTCTTTATGACCAAGTGTCCGTAAAAAACTAATGATATTCCTATCACCCTAATTGGCAAATGTTAGCTTTCTGACACGCTAAAGTAAGAAAGCTAACATGGTAAACTGCTAAAATGGTCACTGTGGTGCATCCAAGCACAGAGAAAGGAAATTCCCTTGCTCTTCACAACCACCATATTGCTACTTTATATCCAGTAAAATGCTGTACGTCTGTCGGAATCAAGATCTTTAAATGAATGCTGCAAGTGCTACAGAAAGCATCCATTTTCTGTGACATTAAATATACAGTTTATTGACATTAGTTGCACCTCTGAATTGGGTTTGGGCTGCACACGCAAAGAGCTTCATAGAGTGCCTCTGGGGCATGTCAGCAGTCCTTGACTCAGTAGTGAATGTTGTGCGGCAGAGAGAGAGGAAAAGGGAGTGTAACAGGGTTTAGATTAATGCCATCAGTCAGGTCCCGACTAATGAGAACGGCTCTTACTGTAAGGCAGAATCAGACTTAAGCTGTTCGACTTGTTGACAGCTGTGTCCTTGGGTTGATTGTATGGGGAAATCATGGCCTAAAAATTACACAAGGTGCCACAAAGCTACTGCTATTGTTGGAGGAAACTTACATCTATTTCCTACAAGGGTTTTTTTAAGGCCTTCAAAATCAATCAACAGAGATTATCGGAGAAATATTTAGCCTAAATAAGGAAAACACTTAAACTGCACATTTTACTTGTTCCCTGACAACATTAATCCATCTCTCTCCCTCTTGGAAAGAAAGGGACAACTCTGTAAGTATAAATATAGTCATCCTCTGATGATTATTTACTGTATTTCCAAAGGTCTTGATTGGGGGATTGAAGTGGGGGAACAAAAGATCTCTAGAGCCTCTTCGCCCACAAATAATTAGCTTTGGGCCTCTTATTAACTTTTCCCCAAAGAGCCATGTTTAATTGCCAAGTGTTAATTAGAGATTTGGAGGGGAGGGGCTGCAGCACCCCATTGCCATTTCCTTCCAAATCCATTTGGGACTGGCATGCCACAACATGCTACTCATGTACAAGTCCCTCCTGGGCATCCCTGATTTCATCACCACACCACCAAAAACAAACAGAACATCACTCTGTCATAATATTGATAATAAACAGTTGAAAACCTGAATGGAGAAATGTTCAAAAGGATGAGAGATATTCTATAAAGTACCAGTAATCACAATTCACCTACACATGAATGAGATTATCTCTTTTGTTTGGTGTCCTCATCCCCATCTCTCTTTACTGTATACATTTCCACTGTAGAGGCCATAGTGAGAGATAAGCAGCAGCTTACAGAGAGCTGGAGTGGCAGGCATACCCTGTATGCACAGTCACATGTGCAGCCATCTTATGCCCCCAATCTGGAGAGATGTAATTCTCTTTGTGTGATAATGGTTCTCAACATGCCTGAGACAAGAGGGAGGAATCCTTGAGGGAATTTGGCAGATGCTTAACCCATTCCTGCTCACAGTGTTTTAGACTGTGTGCAGCAGAACTGCTCTCTGGGCAATAAAGGGGTTCAATAAGAGACCCCAAAGGATAATTGAATAATATTATGACTAATACCACAGGAGTCCACATGACAGGAAAAAACTACAGTACTGAACTATTCTGCACTACACTGTAATTCAGTGGTATAAGATTGTACTGCTGCTTTTTCTGTTTATTATCAAATTTACAATTTGCTATGATAGTACTGTAAATTTGAAAAAAAAAGACAAAGTGAACATTTCATTTCAAAATATAGGGACATTTTTCACTCTTTTCTCATTTTATAGATTCACAATTGATCTTTTCATTTGAAAAATAATCAACCGAACAATCAACAATGGCTATTGTCCAATAGAACTGGTCCATATGGAGGTATCCATATCGGTCCCATTTGATAACTGGGACCACAGAGTTCTAACAACGATACTACTTTGTGTATCTTTAATTTACCAAAAATCCCATGAAAAGATCACTGAGCAACGAGTACACTGCACCTCAAACACAAGAGTCGAAAAGTAGTAGAGTAGAAAAAGGTTGTGCTCAGGAAAAGCTTACACCATATCCAGTTTCATCCTGTCTCTTTTCCATTCAGATCTGATACAGGCCTGACCTAATCCAAGCAGTCAGATACATCTGCGCCAAATTGAGTTGCAAACAGGTAGAAAATGCACACTTTTTATTCTGCAGCCACAGGCTGTTTACACACAGCAAAAGACCGACATCAGGCATATATTTTTAGCAGAGTGAAAATGAATCTAATAAAGCTATTTTTCATCTCAGTGGGGGCCACACTTCAACCCCTAGTATTTAGTGTGATTGTTGGGCTCTCTACTTTGTGTAACAGTTAACAGGCTGCCTGATTCCTATTTAAGTCTGCTTGCTAGCTTCTGACAGCCTAGGCATTTATCACATGGTGCCACATTGTAATAGAATTCTATTCAGAAAAGATTATACTCGGCCTTTCTGATGATAATTTTTTTCCCCCCTTCCTTCCTATTTCACGTCCGTACACTTCTAAGATTTCCTTCATGGACTGATTTTCTTCATCGTAGCGCCCCAGAGGAGTTTCACTGATTTGTTTCCCATCTGGATTAAACTGTTACTCGGACCATCACCTCTGCATGCCAGCTGGACAGACGGCCTCTCGTCTTGGTCGTACAGCCACGTGTATGCGAGCTCCACATTCAATTTTTTACAGCTCATCTACAGTGGATGAATGCAGAGCCTATGTCACATTAAAACCAGCGTGAAGCAGTAAAATGTGGTGCTGCTCGGCTCAACGTTGATCCGCTCTCTGACTCCTATCACTAACTAAACAGTAGTAGTATCCACCCTCCACCCCGCTGTGACAGTAGAAGGTAGGGATTTGTGTTGTTGCTCATTGGGTGTTTATCTACTATCTAGGTCAGGTCAAACGCCATACACAATGCAACTATCATACATTTGCTCACGCTCATGTTAGCTAATGTTCATTTGAATTTAAACTCCAATCCATATTCTGTAATAACCGTTGTGATAACTAAAACTCTCAAACCACATACCAGATATTTAGGGAGCTGCATACCGTCTACATTGCAGATGAGCAAGTCACAATTCATGCTACTTCACAGGCTGTATGCAAATGATGCAGTTTTGTAGTCTTGCTGACAGCATCTTTGGAATACCAAAATGGGCATATTTGGCTTCCAAACACAAAGGCTCCAAACTGCAAACTACAGATATCCATTTCAGCTTGCCAACAGAAAAAAGACTGGTGGCATTTCCAACATTCACTAATGAGTCAAAATGTCTAATTCTTCATATTTCACGGTCTGTAATCTGCAACATCAGCTATGCATGTGTTGAGTCAGCAAGCCAAAGGAAGTATTAAAAGAGTGCGCCTGAACGCTGTGATGTTGGTTAGAGACCGACAAAGGCAGCGGGATCAAGATGAAAAATACATTTTATGGCAGAGCATTTGGTAGACAGATTCAGAGTTGAAAGAAAAAGTCATTTTTTTCCCCTGTTCATTTTCATGATACACACTAAAAACATAAACAACCACTTTATGTGATCCTGTTGTATTTAATGTGTTAGAAATATACACCAGTTGTGATGAGAATTCAAGCTTCTCAGTGTCCTTGTACTTTGAGTACCCACTCTGGGGCTGACTTTGTGAGTTCAATAACACTAATAATGGTGCAATGATAGGAGAGCCCAGATCAACTTGAACACACATACTATTATTTCAAGTATCAAATGTATATTACGCAAACATAAATGTGAAGACAGACATTTTTTCTGTTTGATATTTTAAAGTAATGAACTTACATTTTATGCAGATTTTTGATGAACCATTAATATTTACCTGAAGTGTGCAACAGCACTCTCTGGGTTCGAGAGTAAAGAATTACACCTCTTACATGCTGCATTCAATTTGCATCACTGCGTGTGACCATCAGCTCTTGCATATTTACCTCATTTGTGTCATATTCCCATCGTCACGTTTTGCATGGTTTATTAAAGGTCTATTAACAGTAAACCCACCTGCAAATTAGGAATGCTTTTCCATCACATCTCAGCTTCACTGCCTTAAGAGACTCCTAAAGATGTTACATAGAGCCACTACATGTAACTTTGACTAATGAGACAGCACAGAATCACTCAGTCTAAAAGAAGGGTGTGTATAATGGTTTAGTGTACGGTGGCAGGTTGGACACTGGCTGCTGAGTTGGTGGTGTTTCAGTTAGTGGATTTCTCTGCAGGCTGAGTCCCAGCAGATAGGAACAGCTGTCTCTGTCGCGGCGGTCCAATTGCGGTCTGAAAACACCTGTCTCCTCAAAACTCCAGGGATTGACCAATGGATTGTCCACCTCTTGAGTGCGTGGATTATGGTATTAGTCTAACACGGAAAAGCAGAGTGAAATCTCGAGGAAGCAGATCCCATTGTCACACAACTGATGTAAGGGCCAATGACAAAAAGGTTTATGTCTTTGAAGGAGCTAACCCTGATAAGCGGCAGCGAGAAGGAGTGGGTACAGTACAGTGTAGTAGAAATGACTACTATCTGGCTCCCACAGCCAGATGAGCACGTAGTGACAGTGCACCCAGAGAGTGCCTTATCACTGAGGCATGTGGAACGATAAATGAGAGAATCCACACTCTTTAAAATTAATTGCAGTCTGCAGTAATAACCTTTCTGCAGGCAGGCACCGTGGGAAGCTGTGGGAGCACAGGGGAGCCTTTTTAGCTGGCTGGGGGATTCTTAAGGCGCCTTAGGGGGTGATCCCAGAAACGGCAGCAAATGGCTTTGGTGGCACAGGCTGACTGGTGCTGAGACAGGCCAGCTGTTCAGTCTGCTTGGCAGCAAGGCATCTCTAAAGCTGAGCAGCAGACGAGCACAGAGCGCTAAGCTCGGAGCCGGTTTGCTCCCCCTTTCATTAAACAGCTACTCAGATCAGCAGCGTTAGTCAGATATCTGCTTGCATGTTTTACTTTTTTTATTTTTTACCTTTTCAGTTGATGAGAATCTGGTGGAAAACTAGTAACTTTGTTACTCACCCCAAGAATTGCGAGGTGTTCATTTATCCAGTGCACACTCCTTTTGAAGATGTGGCAACACACACCTATTACGTCAGCTAATCTGCTCGTCTGCTCATCTGCCTGGGCTTTTTTCTCTGCCCTCTCTCACTCCCACTCTTCCTCTTTCATCCGGGTGGGGTTTCTCGAGCCTCTGCCTCCGTTCCCTGGAGGTCAACTTCTCCTGTCTCCCCTTCGCCACAGACGGTGGGCAATGTGTCAGCCTCGCAGCTCAGCTCATTATCGCCCACGCTGGGCCCACAGAGGGCAAGGCACTGTGGAACATGACTCTGCCCTTGCGGCCAGCTGTCAGGGCTTTCCTTTCACTGAAGTGGGGAGGCTGGGGTTCTTGTGTCTATATGGACGGTTCCACAGTAAAAACCCATCCAGCTAAAGATAAAAAGTTGGCCTGCAGGAGTTGAGGAAATGTGGACACCGTACTCAGTGTGTCCTATTTTTTAGTAATAGTGATTTCTGTGTTTATTGCTGTCCAAAGAAAACCATGTATCAATTGAAGTTGTCCTACTTAGTAGTTTTCTACTATTTTTCTACCATGAACCATTTAAAAATCAGAAAAATCACTTCATACACCTCAAAATAACCACCTCATAACTCCAGAGCCTGTTTTCTTCACTTTTAATTGTGCCAATTTTCCAAAATGTAACAGGAGTTCCAAAACATGCTGTATAATTAGCCCTAAAATCAACAGAAAAGACTCATAACAGGGGTGATTAACTTTTTAGGAGTAGACTTGGGGTGTTAGGGGAGGGAGGACTTTGAAAGTCCCTGGTCTAGAGGACTTGTGCTTGTTTCCACTTTTTGGAAGAGTTATGAAGGAACTCCAATACCTAGATGTCAGTGTGTGTTTGGTGGCTGGACAAACATCAAAGAAATTCAATTTCGGGATGAACTGCTGCATTAAAATAAAACCAAGCTTCAAGCTGAGGACGAGCCAGCATCCCGCCTTACCACCACTGTCCTCGCTTCAAAATAAAGCAAGGCAACAACATCTGTCAGCAACACGTCATCTTGACTCACCTTCTCCTGGTACTGCCGTCGCGATGAGTCTAGAGATTGGATTAGCGCGGTGGCATGGCCCACGAACATGGCGTAGCAGGTAGCGCCCACAATCATGCTGAGGATGGTCAGCCACACGTCTGTCATGCCCACCGGGGGGTACATGCCATACCCAATACACAGCATGTGGCTCATAGCTTTGAAAAGTGCGTAGGAGTACTGCTGTCCCCATGTGTCATTCTGGATGAAACAGAGGAGATGGGGTGAGTTAGGGTGAGTACATTGGAACACTTTATCTCTCTATCTTCCCCTCTCGCTCTCTCATAAGGGTGTTGATGGCACATTAAAGGTCAATGAGCACCACGAAAGCTCACACACATACACGCACACATCTAATTACTTGAGACAAAACTAATGGCAGATGTCCACCGCAAACTGTCTTGGTTCAGAGCAGCTGGCAGGGTAAAACATACTTTTCAATATGCAAACATTTGGAGCAAGCAGACATTTGGGCGAGAGCCTAAAACAGTGCCCTGAGAATGGGCGGATGAAGCGTGAGACACTGGAGGCTTGCATGACAGAAAGTAGGTCAGCTATTTAGAAAAATGTGATTTCTCTACGAGTTTTCTCATTTGTAGATAAATTGCCCCTTTTCCTTTAGATCCCGGTGGTAGTTCATGGCAAATCAATATCAACTCTCTCCTGGGGGTGACATGTCCAAATTGCTTTCAAACTCATTTCCACAGCGGAAAAAGCAGAGAGATAGCAATTTTATTAGTGCCCTCCTGAAAAGGTAAGGAGCGATGACCCAGCAAGATAATGGGACAGCTACTGTAAAGGAAGACAAAAAATGTCTCTGAATGATTCTAATCAGGGGCAAACAAACCGCGACTGAATCAATACTAACAAACTCTTTGTCTACCAGGTAATGTGAGCAAAACATGAGGAGCTTTCCATCAGAGAGGTGCCTGTCCCAGAGGCCTGAATTAATTCAGAAAGATATATTTGTTATTCTGTCACATTGAGAGCCATTCTTCTACGTAATGCAATTAATTAGACAGTGTTTACTGTGTGAAACAAAACAAACTGCATTTTGATGTTAATGAGAGGCTACATCCCTCACACGGGATTTTAAACCAAGTACATTAGGACTTTTTTTCCTCACATCTCAGAGCCCCTGCACTCCCAGATATAAACGGGCTGTTTTTGGGTGCAGAAATCTGAGGAGGCAGCCAGTGCAACAACCTCTGCTGAAGTTCTGGAAAACACGAGTCTGAGCTGCGACAACATGAGAAGTAGAAGCAGAAAATGCCTAAATATAATCTAGTCAGAACGGCAGGAAATCATCTTGTGACAAGGCATTTGGCATGTGAGCCCATACTCCACGGTCGCTGAGCTGGAGGTATTAAAACATTTAAGAAGTGGAGGACTGGAGTTTCAGGTTTGAATGGAAGTAAGTAAAGGTAAAAGTAGGACGTGTTATTAAAATAAAGACACTATTTCTCTGAAAAAGTAAGCAAATATCGGGAATTTTTTTGTTTGTTTTGTTAAAATACAGGACGGCAAATCTCTGATATTGCTCTACGGGACTATTTAAATCTGTCTCTTTGTTGTGGCTTTGTGAATCATGCAGCATTATTTTTGCATCTGTAATGTGCATTTGGTACAAATAAAGTATGTTTTTCAGAATGAAACAAAGAGATTAGTGAAGCAATCACATCTTGTTTTCACTGCCGTGGAATAAGACATCCAATCGAATCTTAATCCATGCGCAGTGCACTGTACCTTAATGATGAGCCACAGTTTACATTATGTTGCCTGATAGCTCAGCCTTATGTAACTTAAAATAATCCCCTAGCAACTTGGCACTATACATATGAAACTAGTGGTTAAATGCATCTTTCATGGTGGTGAAGGGAACATAAATATAGAAACGGAAGAAGGATGTGGATGTGACCAAATGCAACACTGAAGTCTGAATGTATATTGTTCTCTTTAGTCTTAATCCATTTTAATTCAGATAATTGAAAGACAAAGATATTGGTCAAAGAAAGCTGCCTACTGATTGCTGGTTTGATCCCCACTGACACTGTTCCCTGACCAGGACCACCTCACCTGACTGTGTGTATCTCCACACAGACAGGTATGGAAAACGGGCTAAAATTAGCTAAAGTGTGAAACATCTCAAGGGACAGTGGTTTGCAACATCTGTCGTTTCTTATGATTAAATATAACAAGTGAGCATGTCAGGGAGGCAGTGAGGCATGATGAACTAAATCCATCATACCTTGAGCGATGCAACTACTCATGTGACTTCTGTTCTGGCACAGAGAGCTGAACACACAGCTGACTAGGAGCTGGTTTATGTAAAACTCAGCACTGCTTTCCTTGAATGTGCTGTGTTGTTGTCACAGTTTAAAAATATATTTATTCCATGCTTACTCTGTCATCTCTCTGTTAATATATGTGGTATTTTGTTTGTGTCTTGAATTATTAAATGTCTTCAAAAAAGCCTCTTTTTCAAGTATGAAATTCTTGTAAAATATATTGTTGTGCATTTGTTCTTGCACTGTGACAGACAACGGCTGTGAGTTCAATAAATTGATCTGCTTGGTTGAAATGCAGACAAACCTATTCAGTCCACCATGTGTGCATCTTTCAGTTTTTCACTGAAATAAGTTGCTGACCACAAGAAAGAACCAAACATTGCCCTATTGACACCTACATCGACACATAAGCTATAAGTTAGGGAACCACTCTCTTCAGCTTCCTTGCTTGAGGGTTAAATATAAGTGGATTTATTGGGATGTTATGTTGAAGCATTCACTTATGTCGGATCAATCGCGAGTGAAGGTCTCCGCCGCAAAACCTGACGATAACTCAGATGACTGCTCTGGAGCCATGCTCTTTTTTTAACACTCAAGTTAGCATGAGGACATCAGCTGCGGGTGATTCAGAGTCGCACATCAGGTGCAGCACAGTGCGCTTCCTTAAGCAAATAAAAGGGAACTGTATTATGAGTCAGGCTTAAACAACAGAGACTCTACTCCAGCAGCTGTTTTAACAATACACCTAAATTAAAGCTCAGCATGAGTGCTCAATGGAAACTGTCAATATTCAACCAATATTGAATAAGGGCCGTCTGTCCTCCGTGGAAAATCAATGTTCTCTGTAACAGCCTCAGTGGCTCTCTCCTTTCACAATATGGACAAATGTCGAGTACTCCAAATAAATAAAAATAATCAGCAAATTGAATAAATGTGGGCAAATGTAGCAGATAAATATATTTGATTTAGGGCTTTACATGACAGATATGCAAGGCAACCCTTCCCAGGATGCTAAAGGGCATCAGTACAGTAATTACTGAGGCTGATGGATGAGATAAGACAGGGCATAATCTGATTCGAACAGTCAGGAGGACTCGGCGCAGGAGAAGCACTTACCACCATCTTATTTTTGGAGACCCAGCAGTCAGCAGGGAAATCCTGCAGCATGGGCACCAGGAACTGCAGGCAGCCGTCCCAGTGACACAGCAGCAGCATCATGCCGATCAGGTTGACTATCCTCACCATGGCGCTGGCTAGGTCATAGGTCATGTGGAAGATCTGCGGAGTGGGAGAGGAAGGAAACAGGCAATGGGTTAGGGTGAGATGACTCAACTTGCTGACGGTCAAATCCCTGAAATCTCTGTAGACTGCAAATCTCTCACACACACATATATGCAAGTCCTCAAGGGAGATTTTCCTCCTCCGCAAGCAGTTCAGTGACTTCTGGGTCTATTCTTTGATCGCGTCAAGCGTGAGGTTTTTGGTACTGGAATTAGACGACAGTGTACTTAGCCTGTAGAAACTATAGCTTTTTACATCACACACAGATGAGCTGGTGGATGCAGATGTTGCTGTTCTGAGGATGGCCCATTGGGGACGGCCAGCAAACAGGGACTAGAGCTTTAGTTCCCCTGCTGCAGAAATGCTCTTATCATCAGCCACTCAGCCAAACACAATAATGGTACAAGGGTAGAGGTGGCCGCGCTCCTGGGGTGAGAGCGTTCACAGGCTGTCTTTGTTAATCCTAATGATAAATATACTCAAAAGGCGCTCCAGGAGTTCTGGGCTGGTGTAGATTTTAATGGCCTCAACCATTCAAAGCCTCTTAATCCCATTGAAGACCACGGTGTGCACTGCTAACCACTCCACTCCTTATTAAAATCCACTCAGTGCCTTTTAAGGGCTTGTGACTGAGAGGGGATATTCCATTTTCACTTTGTTGTTCCGCACCAGGCGATGATGAGCAAAAAGATGAAGACATCAACATATTTGTCACCCAAAGTTTAATCTCAGCCCTTGCTCCCGAAGCACTGGGTCTGTTTATTTTTCTGCTTCCATGCAAATGCAGATAAATGTGTGCATGTGTCTGTTTATTTCTCTTTCCATGTGCGTGTCAAGAAGGAGGCTGGCAGGGACCAGTGTGGTGCTTGTCCCGGACAGTGTGGGTGCCGCTGCACCATTGAATCATGTCAATTTAGCTTCGTCAACAGGCTAGCATGAAGCCAGAGGTATGCCCGGGAAAAAGTGCCCGGGCGTGGAGCGGAGCCAGGCTCTCTCAGAGTGGATGGAGACAGACACTCACGCACTCTCCATCTGGCCACAAAAAAAAACATACACATTGAAACTTAACGTGTCTCGCTTGCACTCTGTCCCTCTACTTCTTTCTTTGGGCTCTTCTTCAAAATTTTCAGCCTTGGGCACTTTCACATCACCTAAGCCGAATCATTCGCCCAGCTGCACCTTTTCTTGCTCAACCCGCCAAATCCCCTAATTTTCTACACTTCTGTACACGCACATCAATGCGAGCCATTGTTTGTCTTTGTTTTTTTTTGTTTGTTTGTTTTTGCAGGAGTCAGTATTTTCCTTAAACACAGCAAGAAATAACTTACCTTATCTCATGTGCAATGTTGTGTGATGTCGAACTTTGTGCTGGAGCTGTAATGGCATTCCACAACATTAAAGCATTAAATTAATTGTGTGGCGAATGAATAAATCATGAGGTGCCCCTTTCCATCTCCAACATTGAGCCTGATATATTTTTTATTTGTGAAATCGTATTGCCAGACAGAAAAGGGAAGCTTTATAATACAGACACAACTTTTAAATCTATAAAAACTTGAAAAAAAAACAAAAGATATAAGGCATACAACTGTACAATGTATTGTTTGCATGTTAAATTATTACTTTTTTTCAGAGTTTTTGGAGATTCTGCCATAATTACTATTCTAATATTACACAAACCCTCAGGCAATTTGCAAGATAAAGCTAAATATTTTGTCAAAGGACAAAAGTAAAACTATGTCTTAATGCATAATTATACACTATAGAAGCAAGATATTTAGGTTTAAGATGTATAATATTTGTATGTATTATATTTTAGTATTTATATATCATGTCTTTGTTTTTTCCAAATGTGTTTTATTTTCAGGTTGCTCTGACAAGGAAAGGAAATGAATGGGGCACTCCACCAGTTTCACAAATCAAAATAAACTTACATCACTGGGAGGACCTAATAACATGTGAGCACAGCTGTGTGAATTATTTATTGGCCTTTTAAAGTCAAATAACCCTGGTGATGTCAAAGTGATGTCATCTGGTATATCTATTTTAGTTTTAGCGGACAGCTTGTTTTACAGTTTTACAAACTGGGGGCATTACCAGACAGAGAGGGTCTAATGAAAGACTACTGAAACGCATGATGGGAAATGTAGGATATCTCAGCCTCAGCCTCAGCTGCATCGATTTTGACCATATTCAGATGTCTCTTGTATCTCATGAGTCCCCCAAACTTACGGAAATACAATACTAAAGAACCTTAAACTGCTACCATTATTACTCTTGAGTGTGATAAACAGGTAGAACAGGACCTTCATCATCCAAAATGGTGCATAGCACTGGCATTTTAAGACTCTTCTTATGGAGCATGGAACAATCTGCCGTCTTAAGTGTGTCATGCACATTGTGTGGGATGTCCTTGAACCTGTCAATATACTGAATACTATCAAACTCTCTACAGTGTTAGTATATTTCTGAAGCAGGATAAATTCCTTTCAGTATCTTGCGGCGCAGCCTGAATGACTCATTACTGTTCAACAATAACCCCTGCTACCTCCCTACTGTAGATGTGCCCTCAATAGACCTCTAGCTGAATAAAGCCTATGAAAACTGTCGTGGGTAATGCCATGCAAATCTCTCAGTTTGTAACCCAAACTCCACTGTCACTGGAGTAAGGTGATTCCCCTATCTCTCCTCACAGCGGTAATCAATTCAAATACACCCATACCAAGCAGGAACAGACTTTCCAGTTACGAAAAATTGCCCCCAAGATTGGTTCTGTTAGAACCTTGGATCATTATTAAAGGATCATTATTCCGAGGCAAAGGAATAAGGTCTCTGTATCTCTTCTTCCTCCTCTGATTTATGTCGCTTCTTGTCAGTGAGAGAACAGGCACACAGGGCAGGACATCCGTGTTGTGCAAATCGACCAAGAACATGTACTGTACTATAAACATGCACACACACACACACACACACAAGGTAATGCTGTTTGCACACACGGCATTCCACAGCATGGCGTGTTACATGGAGGATGATGGATTGCTGACCACTTTCTTTTAATTGATAGGGACACAGAGTGAGCCTGGCGGTATTAACATCAGCATAAACAAGAGAGCTTTGATTGATGAGGGCACTGAGACGCAACACTACAGTTTTTTACATGGCCTTGTTGTTACTCTCACTACCCTCATTAGGCCTTTTCATATGACAGGCCAAGCTGATATATATATTTTTGACATAAAAAACACGGATCAGATCATGTCACCTCTGGTAAGTCAATGCTAAAGTAGTGGTTGTTCAAAATGGCAATTAATGAAACGGCAATGACACGGTTGTACGCACTTTGAGAAGGAGGCTGTATTTTAAAACAGTGGGAAAAGCCACTTTAAGTGTTACAAGCCAAAACACTGGCAGAAACACTAATAACAAAACTACTTCTGTTATTAAATTACTACCAGAAATGATTGAAACAATTACTATCTCTTACCCAAATTACACAAATTGATCTTTTTCTATGCCACTGGAGGAGATGGACCACAGATATGCGCAGCGTTTCACAGACGACAAATAAAACGAGTAAATAAAGGCCAATAAACATGACAGGGGTCAAAAACAGGGTTGCACGCTAAAGTCATAAAATAATCTGTATCCCCATGAGCCAGCAATCAGGCCCGGGCAGGCGCCGAGTGGATGGAGGCAGCTGCCGAGTCATCTCAGACAGATGGAGTGAGAAGAGCGTGATCCAGGTGAGAGAATAGATGCATATGTCCCACGGTGCTGATGGTAGCTGCCCAGACACAGTCGACGTCGCACTATACCGAGGCATCTGGTGTTTGCCGCGCGCGCTGCTAATGATGATGAATGTGTGGCATGACGGCGTCTCGACACATAAGAGAAAACAAAATTCTTCGCTCATGCTGTTTTGCTGATGCCATTTTGCTGACTGAGTCTCAACACATGCCCTGTTTGCCCCCTAAATCTCTGTCCCAGTCCTTTTTGTCTTTGAGTTTCACCTTTGTGCCCCAAGTGATTTTTATTTCAAAATGACTTACTTATTTTGACTCACTTGAATTGGTTTTGCATAATTAATGTAATGATTAAGTTGAATTGCACAAGGCATATTTCTACAGCAGTTTTTAATAATTATCAACACAGTGGACATTTCATTTTATTACACAGTTTTGTTGTAGTGCAATCCAGAAATCTTTAACAGGACAGAATGAATTATTATTTTGTTTAATTCACTAATAAATCATTCATTTATACAGTCAAGTAATTTTGTAAAAATAATTTTAATGATTCCTGGTTTTGAGGATTCTGCACCCGTACATAACAGAGCTTGATTCATCATCATTTGCTTGTACTACAATATATAGTTTAAAATGTAAATTTATTATTGTTTATTGATCAGTTTAAAACCCATATGCAACAACTAAACAACTATTAATGAGTTTTAGCTCCATACTTGAAAGTGTCTTTTTCTGTAGAAACAGTGTAGAAGTTAAACATGTTAATAGATTTACAGTGTTAAGTGCCACATGCTGCATCCTCCTGTGTTTTAGTAAAACATGACTTCCCTGTGATGAGTAATGAAGTTTATCAACCAAATCAATCCACGCGTGTCTCTGTGCTATTTTTAATTATCCAACGTGATGGCAGATTCGGGGAGCGGGCCTTGGCCAGGGGTTAGATTTCTCACTATAAATGCCTCGACCAAAATGTCATGCTCATGGACGAAGCACACATGGAGAATGAGAAGTAGGCCTGGGAGTGGACCACTGGGAACACCCTTCCATCATCTGTCTGAACAGGCCTGGAGGGCTCGGATCACAAAAAACACTCTTGCTCTGCTCCCTACCAAGATGCGCCACTGGGTTTGTGCAGGATTACACATTTTATGTGTAATAGTTTTTTAAGCAAAACCACTGTGGGTATTGATATCACACAAGGCTTATTCAGAACGTTGAGGACCTGTCACTGTTGCTGGCAAGCCTCATTGTGCACTCAATAATAGCCCATTAAATCTATTCTTCCTGCTTTTCTTATCTCTGAAAGACCAGTCCTTGGCCAAGGTAATGGGTCAGTGAGTGGGGGGCTGATTAGCTGATTTACCTTATTTAAATATTTTTGTATAGATTTACTGGGTGGAAATGAAAGGCGCCTCACTGCTTCTCTGAACCCACGGGGCAGCCACATGGTTTAATTGTATCACAGCACCTGAACGTTTTACTGACGGATCATTTTGTTTCTACCTTAGAGCCGCACAAAGCCACATGGGCGGGCAGAGCCATAAATCTCAACAATCCAAGATGCCAATATTAATAGAGACAGACGTTCTGTCACCTTGTAATAAATAAGCACAGGTGGCATGGCATAGCTCCTTAAACCTTAAGTCATCTGCCTACACACCTTACAATGAAATAACATCTTCTTTGTCATTTAAACTCCCTGCCACAGGCCTCAGCTCTTGTCTCACAAATTCATCTCCATCCCTGCTAAAAGCAACGTTTACTGGGTTGGCCAGTCGAGACGGTTATGTTGTAGGCATCAGGCACGATGAGAGGAAGCCCTCAGAGCTTAGTCATTAGTGCACTGCCTTGAATCTGATTTAACAGGATGACTAATCTCATCCAAGTCACTGGTTCGTCAACAGGAGACAACTCCAATGAGGAGAATATCCGGTCACAGTCTTATTTTTATCCCGATGAAAAGTGACAAGAGGAAGCTGACAAGAGGGAGACAGGGGAGACGCCTAACATCAGTCTGCTCTGCTCGAGTGTATGTGATGGATATCTGCACACCATGTTGAACGTCATTATGCATGACAGTGTTATCACTGGCATGTAGCCACCGCCGCCAAAACCCCCTTGTTTGTAAACAACGTTCTGTCAACATGGCGGCTGTAAAAACACCCTTAAATCTGGAGTGTTTGGAGGGGGAATGGCAGCAATCAGAGCTAATTCATGACAGCTGTGATAAAAAGGACACAGAAGAAGGGGACTTGTGAGCTGGTGGGGGATCAGGGCATCACTTTTGTTATGCAAAAGGATACTGATGGTGTTAGTGGTGCTCGGATTAGAGTCTCTTTGGAGATGAAGATGATATGATTGCAGTTTCAGATGTCACTTTACTTGCTGAAATGTCTTAGGAGCATTTTGCGCCCCTCCCCACCCTCGGAATTGTGAGGATGTTTATCAGTTGTGAAGACTTACTGGTACAACAGATTTAACATGATTTGAACAAGCTTTTTTACTGATAAATATGACACCCTAAACTTCAGGTTGAGTCAGGCAGAACCATGTGGATACATCTAGTTTTTACACTTGCAGGTTATTATGGCTGTATTACTATGCAAAACTATGCAAATAATTTCAAATAATTAGAAAAAAAAGATATATATTATAATGCTATAATGCTAGATACCTACAATGTACAATATATATATGTAAAATTATTATTATTATTATTGTTGTTGTTGTTATTACATTGTACTAATAAGTAATAACAATAATCAAAATATAAAAGTCAATACTAAGATGAAAGCTTTAAAATATATTTAAAAAGTCCATTAATTGTAAAGTTATTTATTATTACTATGGCTATGCTCATAGTCCAAAAATCATTTAACTGAGCAGTAGCTTCATAAAATATTACAGCACTGCTTTGACCCACAATACCCTTCTCTACTTGGAAGACCCACTAGAGCAGTTTGGGGGTCAAGCATCATGCTCAAGGACACTCCAACAATTTGTGGTTATGGGCAGACATGAGCTTGAGGCTAACAGCACAGTATGCTCTCCTAAGGATGTGCAAGTATAGTCTATGTCAACAGAGCCAGGGAAAAAGCACACATACACTATCACACACAAGAAAACACAAAAGACATACACACATGTAGTACAATAGGGGACACCTACTGTATATTGATTGCAAAACACTCAACTATTAACTATTTGCCACTGCATATGTATGTACAGTCCATGTGTGCACATCAGATTCCGATCAACCTCCTTGACCTGTCCATGCAGTTTTATAAAACCAAAGCTAAGTGAACTAGATAGCATACGTTTTCAGTGTGTGTCTCTCTGACACGTTGATACTTCACTTATAAAATGCTGAAAGTTAGCTAACTGTCCCCGAAGGATTATGAAACAGATTTATGACGTGCTGGACTGGCCTACAGCTGTGAAAGTGCAGGTCACATGGGTGCAATTTTATGAGTGAGGATGTGAGGCAGCAAATGATTCGTCACCTTTTTTGACAGAGGTCTCTATATGCCCTCTATGGTAAGCATGCCACTATGATTTTATTCATTTATTTTTGACATATTTAAAACAGTCTTGTAGCCCTCCCTCAGGCACTTCACCTGGAATATGTTAGAGCTCTGTTTTGCCCCTGCTTTTGGCATAAATTGCTTCTCCATCTCTTCAGTGCACGTTAGGTTCCTTTGTCTCGTCCTGAATTCCTAAAAAGCTTTATTCACTGCAGAGAGTGCATGTGAAAAGATTCTAATTTTAAATTTTTTTCCCAACAGTATCACTCTACGAGGCATCAAACCATACAGTGCAGTTTACTGAGCTGTATTCAACCCTTCCCGGAAGAAGTGTCCTCTGTGTGACTTCTTACTGAGGAGGAAATGAAACTCAAACAATAACAAACCAAATGAATTCATGCAGGACTATTTATAGCTTGCAGATACTTGTGAAATATGAGTAAAATAAATCAGTGTTGCCTCGTGGAGGACATCGGGACATCACAGGTCTGCAGCTTCTGCCGTGCCAGAGAACCCCATCGCGGCGCCATATTTAGGGTGGCAAGCAATGCTGAATAGCATTCAGTGATGTTCCAGGGGCTAAAAATTGTACAGTGTCATGGATCACAAGGATCCTGTGAAAAGCAGGAGATGCAATGTGGTTGAATAGTCATTTTTCTTTTAGTTTGTTAGTTTATTACTGTGTGTTTGTCTATGGAAAACTAAGAACACAATAGAGCATCAGTGGGAAAATGCAATATAAAATTGTACAAGTATAAACACAGAGTCACTGTGTAGTTGCAGTTTGTCTCCTGAGCTCAACATGCAGAACATGCACAACATGAAGTGTTACCAAAATATTCAAATGGCGATGAAATACATGTGTGTTGTCTGAAGTGTAGCTGTCAATAGGAAAAGTCAAAAAGTCAGTCAGGTGGTGAGATCCCGGTGACAAGTTATTCTGCAGTGACAGATGACATTTCTGTGAGGTTGCATCTGGAGTACTCTGGCGCTGAGGCAAAGCTGGCCTTTCACTCTGTCTGCCTAGCTAGCATTCATCAGCAAACCTCACACACACACCATCCACACAGGCATAAAACATGTAAATGGCAGCTGGCTCCGTGAGTCTAATGTGCCCTCCCTTTGTTGTATTGTTTCGGTGGTTTTCAGATGATGCGGGCATCACTGTCCTGCAAGTCCTTCAAGTACTGTTTAACAACAGGAATTAAAATTATTGCTCTTTGTTTTCTTCTCATCTTTACCTAGTCCTGTACTAAAACAGCGGTGGTGGTCGTTCTATAAGCTAGTTCATCAGGCAATACTGCTTTTTCTTCTTTTTTTTCCTTTTATTTCATTGGATCATTCCCCCTCTCTCCTCTCCTTCCCTTGTTGCCTTATTGCACAGGCTGGTCATGTGACAGTTCAGTTCAGTTGCGTCCACTCTATTCAAATGAGAACTGGCTTGAACTGCATGTATCCCTGCCTTCATTTTGGGCTCAGACGTAGAGCAGCAGGCAGGCATGGAGGCACAGGGTGGCAAAGGGAGTCTCCCCCAGTGATTTATTTGAACTTTTCCTCTCTTTGAAATGGCATCACAGAGGCCCTGCATGATTAATGTCACCACACTTATATACACTGTTCTACCCAGAGTGCCAGCTGAATATTTGAAAACCAGGAACTTTCAGAGTGCCTGTGGGCAGGTCTGGGTGATACTGAGGTTTGATTGGCAATCAGCTTGCTATTCAACCTTTCCAATTGTCCACGTAATGTCATGCACTCAGGTGAACACACCAACTGAGTGCATTTTTACAGCAGTGTGCTAATTACTGGACATTAATACAGTGTTGTTGGTATGAGAATGCAAAAGTGAAGCAAAAGTCCTCCCTTTGAGAATATGACCATTAACTGTCCACCACATCCGCTGCACTCCACTGTGCATTTTCTAAAACACCCCAAATTACAGCCAAGGATCTGATTTCTTAAAATATGTGATTAAGTGTGCCATTATCCTTTTTAAAGTGTTCTCATATTTGTTGGTAAGAATCATAATTATGTGCACTTTGGTAAATAAAATTAAAGGACTCCAATCAGTGGTGTCACAATGAGCAACACATAACCAGTCACACTGAAATGATTGTTTTGTTAACTGTGGGTGTTTTGCATTGCTGGGTAATAAACCAACATTGACACAAAATTCAACAGTGTGAGGACCAGTTATGTTTCAGTGTGTTATGAGATGTAACCCATCCGTTAAAAGGCTTCTGGGCCTGAAGGTACGCAGGCTGACTGGTAACCTAAAATGCCCCTTTGACCCCTGACATCAACAAAAGTGTTAATTGCAACAGTGCAACATAACATCTGGATTATGACCACGCACACTGACTGTGTCAAAATACTCTTCATCGAGACACTAAACCCTGAACTAAAGCCGCCACCATGCACTGCCATGGCCTCAAAGAGATAGCTTCCTTGTAGGAGGCTTTGGTTATTTTCAGGGAGGACATGTGGAATGGCAAACATCAAGTTGTTATGAAGCACAGAGCCTCCAAGACACAGTCCTTCTCCTGGGTGGTATTTATTAAATTATCCAGTGTTATCTCTTATTTTGCGACTGACCAGCATCGCAACCCTGACTCCATCCTCTAGTGGAGTGTTCTTGTTGACTCTGCACTGAGACGCTTCACTTTGCACCTTTTACCTCTGAGACTAAACAACAAGATCCATCCAGTGAGAGCAATAGGAACTTTTCTAATTATTGCTGCAATTATAATCATGCTTGTGCTGCTGCAATGTCTCTTTGGGCTCTGTGGCCCCACTGCTAGCTGGATGGGCACACAGAGAGAAAATGCTAATCAACAACGAGGCTTCATCAACTTATTGGTGACTGGGGTACACCAAAAGAGCCTCTTCACTCCTTTCAAGGGTGGATGTAATCAGAAGCAGCATCCATCCATATTTCCTTCCCAGGGGAAGGGGGAAGGTACAGAGCTCTGCAAACATACTTGCAGTAGCTCCTCAGCATGGGAATACTGTTTAGATTATAATTGGATTTGAGAAGTGAAGCCCTATGTGTTTGAGTAACTTCATCAAACAGTATGCTTGTATTATTATCAATCATTGTGATTTCTTGGTATTTTCTCTGCATCTCTGTCTTTTTCTCTCTGCATGAATCCGCTTGTCAACATCCAGAAAATCCAGTTTGCCAAGTACAACTCAAAATAGTCAAACACATTATTCAGGAAAGAGGGGAACATTTAGCTCAACTACAGACACAGGGTAAACACAGTGAAGTGCGCTTTCCTACCTCTTCCCATTGGTGGATATAGCGAATGAGTCTGGAGAGGCGCAAGAGCCGCAGCAAGCTGAGGATCTTTGTGAAGCGGACAATTCGCAAGGCGCGTGCCGTCTTGTAGAAATCAGAGTCGATGCGCGTCTCCACGATGAGGAAGATGTAGTCCACAGGGATGGAGGAGATGAAGTCCACCACAAACCAACTCCGTAAGTACTTGATCTTGATCTGTTGCGGATCCAGGATGATTTCCGTGTTGTCCTCCTTGACGATTCCCGTCCTGAAGTTGAGGACCAGGTCCATGAGGAAGAAGGTGTCGGAGACCACGTTGAACACGATCCAGGGGGGTGTGTGCTCGTCCTTGAAGAATGTGATGCCCACAGGGATGATGATGAGGTTGCCCACCATTAGCAGCAGCATGGTCAAGTCCCAGTAAAACCTTGTTGGGGAGAGAAATGGAGAAAGGCAGAGATGGGACAGTGAAAGAGTCAGAAGATGGTAAAATTCTGTAGCTTACTATTAGCACCATCGTGCCCAGTTGGAGGCTAACATTATTTGTCTTTAAAAACTCAGTGGATTGCATGGTGTATGATATACATGCTGCATCATACAGTGTATACTGTATACTATATTTTTGAAAATGGCCCACCTACAAAACACTGACCTACACACACATTGCAACTGCTTGATGAATACTGCACAAGTATATAAACTGTTTGTTGATATGTTGTTTTTCTGTATGTGAAACCTGTGATGGGACCCACTCTGTGTCTCATCACAAATCTATTTAAACCTTTGGGTGTTGTGCATGTTTGGTGGAAGCAAGCTTATACACATGGAGGTGTGATGATAATCTATACATATGTAACTTCCCCACCATGCCAGAAGGCAGCTTGACGAGGAAGCTATTTGTGTTTGGACAGTAAATCACAAATCAAAGGTCAATGAGGGTTAACTAATAATTACAAACTGCACAATGACCTCGTCCATCTTAGGAGCCTGAGAGTTTGGATATAAATTGCACTCTCTGCTGGTGTAGTAATTGAATCCAGACTGGGCCTTTGGTATTATGGATCACAAAAACCCAGGTAGAAGATTGTTACTGCAAGCAAGTTGGACTACAGCAAGTAATTACTGATCTGTCACTTCCTTGTTGCAGTTGATGTCCATAGTATATTGAGATAAATAATTTGTTTACAATGAACTGCTGCTCTATAGGATTGTGTGGCCTGATCTAAAAAGACCTCTGGTCCAAGTCACGTTCTCGGTAGTCTTGTGGGGTTTTTTTTCTTCGCTTCCCTGCGTTCACTTTGTTGGATGATGTACAGTTTGTCATTTTATTGAGGAGTTAGATTTAAAATTCCCTTTTCTCTTTAAAGTCTTTTGAGGCATACTTGTGATGAAGTACTCCAAAGCTTGCACTCAAAGTAGTTTCTACCTTGATATTCCCATTGATTCTCATACAAGAACTGACGTTCCATGTTATTATAAAAGAAACTTTATCATTTAAAAGGTGCAGACTTGTCACAGCTAATCATTTGAGGATTTCTTTTTTCTAGTAATGTGCTTTGTCTTGCTGTGAGCATGACTAAACTCCATTAGTGATGCATTATGGAGGCATTGCGTTTCTCTAACACTTAAAACTGTGATCACATTTTACATCACTTTGAGTAAATTACTGTAAATAATTACGGTAAAATACTGCAAAACTACACAGGCTGCTATGTAGTGTACACTTGAGTTGTAATGTGCTTGGAATACAGCTTACGAGAGCATTTCAGACTTACACATGCATACATCAATACATAGTATGCACAGACTCGCATCTCAGTTTCATGTCTGTTGCACACACAGGCACATGTACGCACACACACTGAGGAACCAGTGACAGTAATTGGAATTCTTCAAAGTAAAAGGGTATCTACTGTTCCAGCTTGTTGTCAAGTGGAGTTATATTTAGACAGACCTTGCCACCAGTGTTTGCTCATGTTTAGACTGAAAGCCCTAGAGGACAAGAAAAACTTCAAAGGAAGAAACGCACACATAGGTAATGACATTTGTTCTTCATACTGCCATGTTCCCTAATATTACAAATGCTAGATAGGCTGTGCATTTGTATAAACTACACAGCTTACTAATCAGATATAGGTGTGCTCTTAGCCCTTGACAGGGCCCACCAGCAACAAAGAGAGATTAGCTGTTTCTTTCAATAACTCTAACAACTGCAGATCCATTTGTTTTGCAATTTGTATCAAGTGTGATGACTCAACCACACATAATACTTCGTTTCATATTTAAAGGACCATATCAGTCTTTTTGTAATTCTGTAGCTAAGTTTTGAGGATGATAATTAATGTCTAAAGGTCACATTATCATTGTGTGGCACTGTGTGGTAAGACTTTGAGAAAACATCCATCCATCTTCCTCCGCTTATCCGGGACCGGGTCGCGGTGGCAGCAGTCTGAGCAGAGATGCCCAGACTTCCCTCACCCTCAGACACTTCCTCCAGCTCTTCCGGGGGGATTCCAAGGCGTTCCCAGGCCAGCCAAGAGACATAGTCTCTCCAGCATGTCCTGGGTCTTCCCCTGGCCTCCTCCCCGTGGGACATGCCTGGAACGCCTCCCTAGGGAGGCTTCCAGGGGGCATTCGAAACAGATGCCCAAGCCACCACAGCTGACTCCTCTCGATGCAAAGGAGCAGTGGCTCTACTCTGAGCTCCTCCCAAGTGACTAATCTTCTCGCCCTATCTCTAAGGGAGCGCTCAGCCACCCTGCGGAGGAAACTCATTTCGGCCGCTTGTATCCGCGATCTTGTCCTTTCGGTCATTACCCAAAGTTCATGACCATAGGTGAGAGTGGGAGCATAGACTGACCTGGTAAATCGAGAGCTTCGCCTTTCGACTCAGCTCCTTCTTCACCACGACGGTCCGGTACACCAACTGCAGAGGCTGCACCAATCCGCCTGTCAAGTCTCACGCTCCATCTTTCCCTCACTCATGAACAAGACCCCGAGATACTTGAACTCCTCCACTTGAGGCAGGACCTCTTCACCAACCTGGAGAGGGCAAGCCACCCTTTTCCGGTTGAGAACCATGGCCTCAGACTTGGAGGTGCTGATTCTCATCCCAGCCGCTTCACACTCAGCTGCAAACCACCCCAGTACATGCTGAAGGTCCTTCAGCCTCCGCTTCCTCAGTGGAAGGCATGACGGTGGGATTGATGGAGCTCCCCAAAGTATTCCTTCCACTGTCTGACAATGTCCCCAGTTGAGGTCAACAGCTCCCCACCCGCACTGCAAACAGTGTTGGCAGAGAACTGCTTCCCCCTCCTGAGGTGCCGGACAGTTTGCCAGAATTTCTTCGAGGCCGACCGATAGTCCTCCTCTATGGCCTCACCAAACTCCTCCCAGACCCGAGTTTTTGCTTCCACGACAGCCCAGGCTTCGGCTTGCTTGGTCTGCCGATACCCGTCAACTGCGTCATGAGTCCCACAGGCCAACATGGTCCGGTAGGACTCCTTCTTCAGCTTGACAGCATCCTTTACTTCCTGGTGTCCACCACCGGGTTCGGGGGTTGCCGCCACGACAGGCACCAGAGACCTTGTGTCCACAGCTTTGAACTGCCACGTCAACAATGAAGGCAGAGAACATGGTCCACTCAGACTCAATGTCCCCAGCCTCCCTCGGAATCTGGGAGAAGTTCTTCCCGGAGGTGGGAGTTGAAGACCTCCCTGACAGAGGGCTCGGCCAGACGTTCCCAACAGACCCTCACAATACTTTTGGGTCTGCCAGGTCTGTCCAACTTCCTCCTCCACCAGCGGATCCCACTCAACACCAGGTGGCCTCAGTTGACAGCTCAGCCCCTCTCTTTACCCGAGTGTCCAAGACATACGGCTGGAGATCAGATGAAACAACAACAAAGTCGATCATCGACCTCC
Organism: Scortum barcoo; assembly: GCA_023238725.1. NCBI lineage: Eukaryota > Metazoa > Chordata > Actinopteri > Centrarchiformes > Terapontidae > Scortum > Scortum barcoo. Next base: position 20,178,697 of record CM041531.1, read on the forward strand.
TGGCCTAGGGTGTCCACCGGTGCCACGTGCACTGTCAAGTACCCCTCCTTGGGACTCCAAGAAGGACGGATACTCTGTACTTCTGTTCGGCCCACAGACACAAACAACAGAAAGAGACCTATCCCCAACCCGAAGGCGCAGGGAAGTGACCCTGTTGTTCACCAGGGAGAACTCCAACACATAGTCTGCAAGCCCCAACCCAAGGCCTGGCTACAGGGTGGGTAATGCCAATCCGGGTGATGTAACGGTCCTTGGTTTTCCGTGGTTTTCTATCCATGATGAGTTTGTGAACTGCTCTTAGTATGGCCCATCACCTAGGAGCTGTTTGCCATGGGAAACCCTACCAGGGGCGTAATGGCTCCGACAACATAGCTCCAAGGATCATTCGGGACACACAAACCCCTCCTCCACGGTAAGGTGGAGGTTCAAGGAGGGGTTTGAGAAAACAGCTAAATTATTAAAAAAAAAAAAAACAGCAAATAAACATGATTTTGTCCTTTGAGATACGTTTTATAAAAAAATACAAATAAATATTCCATCACTGGCACAACGTAAGCCACAGAGGTGGGGGGCTGACAATGATGTCTGGCTTGTAAAACAAAAAAAAAAAAAATCAAGCCTTACAGAAAAATCGCAGCCAGCAGTTAAGTGATGCTGTATGGATGACAGAGTGAGGAAACAGTGAAAGAAATAAAAAAAAAAAAGCAGCGCCCGAGGAGAGCTCCTCAACATCTTTGCCACTCTGTGTCTCTCTGTGTTACTCTGGCAGAACACAGCTACTGCTGCCACCTGTTTGAGTAAGCCTGACTTGTTATAGGAGTATGAGGATTGGTAAGATTAACAGCAGCTGCTGTATGCTCATTGTGAAAATGCATCTTTCCAAATATGAAGGGTAGTGCAACACATGTTCTAATACAAAATGAGGGAAAAACAAATCAGGTCATGGTATTTTTTTCATTATTTTTTTTCAAAATAAGTTTACTCGTGGAAAACATCCTATAACCATTAGTCAGATAGAGTTTGAGGACACCTCTAAATCAAGTATTACTGTGATTGATCCTCTACAATATTCTAGGATGAGAAAAAAGCTCAGTATGCAGAATTTATTCATACTTATTGTGTGTTCTTGTGTGCACAGAGACTGTGATTTTACATGCATGTTTGTGTGTGTGTGTGTGTGTGTGCATGTGTACACACATGCATGCATGTGTAAAGTAAATGCTCATGATTTCTCCTTTTCACTCTTGTGGTTGCCTCCGAATGGAGGTCAGGCCACCTAAACATAGCAGGGATCAATTTACTGTGTTTTATTATGCACTGGGACCCTGACATAGAAGAACATTGTTCTATAAATACAGTTGGATGAGTGCGGGATGTTGGGCGGACATTTCAAAGGCATTAAACAATACCATATCTCTGTGTGCATCCTAAATCATAGACTTAAACTGTGTGGTCTTATACTACCTGTACTGAAATAAAATGAAAGCAAATACAACAGTCTATCAGTAGTGATATAAAGATGATATTCCCAGGTGTTTGGGGAGAGAGAAACATCTCATTTTAAAGAAATGTATGGTTTTATCCTTTTTATTCTTTTAGTTTTATTCTATTTTATTAGATAGCTGTTACAGACATCCCAAATGATGCCTGGGCTTGTCACAACTTTAATACACAAAAACTGGCAATATGTTAGGTATAGTGAAAAGTGAAGTTCATGTTTATTATGACAGCAACTGAATACTTCTCTAAGGTACGACACATGATTAGGAAAAAAACTGCTTAACTGATTAAAACTGCTGATGCCTTGACGTTTTATGATGTTTCCAACATGAATGGATATTTTTGTTTGAAACTGGTAAACAGACATGTCACACAGTGCTTTATAGGAAACAAAATATATTTGTGATGAAAATGTGATCATGAAAAGATAGAATTATAAACTCTGTGTGTGTCTGTTTGTACAGATAAGAGATCACTGGGGAACATCTGAGCTGCCCACATAAAATAAATGGCAGACCACAAAGTAGACTAAAAAAAAGATAGAATTGAGCTCAAGTGCAAAAATTAAAGGTGATACAGTGGCAGGCCTCCCCGCTGTGTGTCAAACTTTTAAAAATGAGGCACAGCAAAGCGGAGAAACACTGGACACGTCGAGGAAAGGAAGCAGCAGAATGGCTCACACCTAAGTTGTTATGGTGCTGAGTGTTCAGTGCACTGATGAAGGGAGCCATGACATTTTGCTGTCTGTAGGGACAGAGCCACAGCCCACTCTGCTCTCCGGTGGGGTGACCAGGGACAGCAGGAACATGTTGTCACCCTCAGAGTGCATCTGACTACACGATAAGCCTCTCTCATTTTCCTCACCCTGCCAACCGGGCTACCTGAAAGGGACCAAGAGAGCCTCCGCAAACAGCACGAGATGGACATACACTTACCTTTCAGAGTAGACTATATTTAAATTGAGGGGGCATGGGGGAGACAAGAATGGGGTATATGTAGTTTTGCATTTACAGGGAGTATATGTTTGTATTTGTGCATGCATGCGTGTGTGTGTGTGTGTGTGTGTGTGTGTGTGTGTGTGTGTGTGTACACTTGTTTACTGTTCCCTTGTAGAAATATCTATATGCTGCCTATAACATGCTGGGAGAGTGATGGCATAGCATGCAAGCAGATCATCTGTCATGTCAGGTACAAGTGGTAGACAGGATTTAACAGTGTCTCCCTTTATTCTGAAGCGCACTGACTGAATGGGAACAGCAGAAGAACAGTGGGTGCTCCCAGCCTACACTTCCAGAAGGGCACCAACCAACACTGTGTGCACTGTAAATGTGATTTGGGCCGATTAAATGATTGAAATGTATGTATGGTTTTGCATGAAAAAGCTGTTTCCCTTTTGAATAATTCATTTGTGTGTTGCGTGTGCGTTTGCATCCATTTTCTTTCTGATGATTTGGTTGAGTTATCAGGGGTCCTGTATTACCACAAGCACTGACTCACTATATGCCTGAGAATTCTGACTCATGTTTTGTTAAATATCAGTAGCACAAACACCCTGTTTCATTTTTGGACGCATACACATGAAACCCACTTTTTCCATACCATGATTTCCATACCTAAACTCCAGGTTTTGGGTGATTGTGGTTGCTCAAGGAAGATAACTTGAGGGTCCTGAAGTACAGATGCTGATACACCAATTATTTGCAGTCATCAGTCATTGCAGGTGTGATTTTGGACCTCACTTCATTTTCAGTTTTAAGTTTCATCCTCTGTAGATGTTGATCTTTTCTTTATTTGTTCAGCCATAGTGACTGTTTACTCAATGCTAGCAAAGACTGAGAAAAACAGTACTCTGCTTCACACAGAGGTGAGCTGAAGAGTGAATCTGTTGCGCTAAAAGCCTTGTTAAAGGCCAAACTGTGCACCGCTTGTGTTTTTTTCTGGAACGTTGCCACCGACACCTGGGTCATAATACTGCACAATACTGCTTTCATCATTTGGTGATAAATAGTGACTTAGCTGACTGTTATTTAAATTATGTTCATAGAAATGTTACAGTTATAAAATGGACATAACTAAGAAACAATATTAAAGGTGAATCATGTGGACAAATCACATTTAGCCAGTACATGACCTGTTCATTAGATTAGTACACAAAAACTGACAGGACTACCTAATCTCAGTTTGTATGTGTTTGAGAGTTTATTTGTGTGTAGGTGTATAAATAAGTGTTATTACACGGGAACTGTTCTTCTGTTTTTAGCTCAGCTATGAATAGAGATAAGTGTAAACCAACCACTTGACAAACCTTAACAATAAACCTGTTGTCTCTTAGAACTGGTTTCTTTATCTGTAGAAGCTGGTTTACAGCATAACTGCTTGTTGGCCTTTATTGTGGGAACTACTTAACTGCCATTAGATGTTACTTAATCTGATGTGTAAATGAAACAACGCAATCACTTTTTAACCGTGGACACTAAATCTAAATTTGTATTTGAGGGCGTCCAGGTCATTTTAATTGTGTAATGCATAAATGTCTTTTGCCATGTATAATGTTTAATAGGTTCCTACAGGATGATGTAATATTCATATATTATTAAAATTCAATTCAAAATGTGTCCAGTGTTTTTAAAGCCACAGTGAAGGTAATTATCGCTTTATTTTATGACTCTCTTGATAAGAATCATAAGTGAAAAACACTCCAATGTCAAAATACATTTTCTGATGTTATGATTTGTTGGGAGTAATGACCGCACAGCACAGATAGTAATTAACGAGGACATTTAGAGTTCCTGTTTGAAGATGACTTACGGTGTATTTCAGGTGCAAATTATTGTTGTAGCAGCAATTTAACTGAACCAGTCCTAAACTGTAGTTAAACTCAAATGATAACTGACAGAGCAACAGCCTCATTAAGTCCACTGCCATCTTTGAGTGTATGAATGAGGAGGATTGAATAAAAATTAAGCATGAAAGGCTCTTGTGCGGGAAAAAAATCACTTCATTTTACATAAGCTACACTTAGCCACAGGGAGAGGGAATCTATGACACAGCCTGTCACACTTAACGGGAGAACAACAACTGTAACAACAACATAAAAAAGAAACACCTGTGTATTACCCATAAAGAGCAACCTATTGGTTTTAAACAAGCCAGTTGGCAAACAGAGCAAGATTTAAGTGTCTAAAAGAACAAAACTCAGGTTAAAAGGGTTAATCCTATTTTTGTTGTCACCCGCTCCAATGAACTGTCATAACGGCACTGTCTTTGCTGAGCACAGCCAGCAGGCACACTGCAAGCACATCACTGACACCGGGGCTGTGCAGTCGCAGGTGGCTATATTTAGGTGAGGCGCACTGTTTTATCAAACCTAGGCTAAGAAGATTTCATCAGAGGGAGAGGCAAATCTCCCCAACCTTAGGCTACGAGAAAACAGAGGGATTTACTAAATACCTACAGAGGGGAGAGGAGAAGCAAAATCAACTGAAAGGAGTCAACCTTACCTAACTCTGCTAAAAGAGGTCCAGACATAAGATTACAAGTAGTTCTGCTGGTAGGACATCAAGGTAAGGGTACAGACTAGGGTTTTTCAGTCACCTCTAAAGCTCTGTCGAGGACTGTTATTCAACGCAGCCAAGAGAAAGACAATGCTAAAGACAATGTCACATCAATGTCACAGTTTCTAACAGATAGTCCGACCCCTTAAAGGTAAAATGTAAAAGAAGGAGATGCACAACCACCGAAATTCAGAACACAAGAGTGGAGCGTGCTATCAGCTTTACACGTGACAAAAATTTAAATGAACTTATTCATTTTTATATCAGTTCTTACATTAATAATCATCATAATGATTATAAACGGCAGGAAAATCTGTCTATATTGGTCATTATTATCAATTAGGATCAACTGTTCTTTCATTTATAGGTCAAATGTCTGCATGTATCAAAAAAAGACTTTCTATCCTCACCTCTATTTGTCTGTATGTATGTAATTCTAGTGGGTCATTTAGTGTTTGGTATTGCTCATAATATAATGTTAAAATGTGTATGGCATGGTCTCTGCACACTTGGATTTCAATTCAAATGGTCTAAAACATACAGACATGTTGCTGCAAGTCCAGTCAGTTGTTCAGACAGCCTTTTTACAAAAAAAAAAAATACAGCATGTTCCTTTGACAGTGATAATTATTGGTTTAAAGGAAATTTAAACCATTCAGTATAATCCTTGAATTGCTAGTATTTTTCACCTTCATCTTCATTAAAAATCAGAGATGTGGGCAGCGATTCACAGGTCCATAACCAGACTAAGTATCTCAGGGAACGTCTCTACATGCTGCAGATTTTTGCTGCACATTTCAGAATGTGCCCCAGACCTACTCATTGAAATAAGTCCAGCCAAAACTTGCTCTGATGTCTGAATGGCTCAGAAGTGTGCACTTAAGAGCCCCGACTAAATCATGAAATCACCAAAGCCACTTTGCAAACTGACCAGATGTAATCAGGGAGCCCAGTGAGAAGAATGCTCTGAAGTAGTCTGTGTTCCCTGTCCCTTCTTCATACCCATGGGAGTATTTTATTTATTTATTTTTGGCTGTTTCTGAAGAAGCTTTGCCTGGCGCCACTAGTGGCTCCTCAGTATCCCTGTCCTTGTCTCTGCAGCCCTGCAGAGTCCTTCACAGCTTCCCGGAGCGCGACCTGCTACCTATCTACACATGGGAACAAAAACTGTACACGGGTAGTCTGCAGTCAGAAAATAAATATGCCCTCTGTGAGGAAACAAAAAAACAGTGAGACAGTGAGTGGGGCTGCACTGAAGACATGGAGAGGACAGAAAGCTCTCCAGCCGTTGCCATCAGCATGCATTTATCCTGCTAGCATATGCCAGTATCTGCACTCCAGCTTTGTGGACTGTCATCCTGCCACTAATTGCATCTGTGTTTTATCATGATGCCTTGTTATCTTCTACAAAGTCCTTAGGGTCATGTCAAAGGGGTCCCCTGTCAGCCAGCCACACAGTGTGACAAAGGAAACGCTGGCCAGCACCTCCCAACTCAATACGAAAAAAATAAAAAAAATAAAATCTCCCCCACCCACCAGCCTGCTGCTCTTCTGGACAGAGTGAGAGAGAAAGACAGAAATGGAGCAATGGGCTTTCTCTTAACATAGATGAAGTGTTAAGATAATGTACTGTCTGTAATACCAGGAGCCGGTCACACTGTACACCATAACCTTGTGCCCTTGCTCTGAGCTGCACCAGTGCTCGGCCATTATCTTCACCACTTCAGGTGCTGCCATCAGCAAATGGAGCAGCCACAATGAAAGCCTTTTTCTATTCTCATCTCCAAAGAGGTGATCTGAGGTCAAAGGGTGACAAGGAGGAAAAGGGGCATGAAAAGAGAAAATAAGGGGAGAGAACAACATATTTAGATTAAAGGGTAGGGATGACCAAAAACAGAGGGTGTATATGAGGTGATATCCATGTGGTCTTCTGGACATAATCACTTTTTCTTTCCTCATGATGTTGTTTTTGAGCAATATTACACAAATGTAGAGGTAAATAAAACTAAAATTAATACAGCTTAAAGGCTGATAGAAAACCCTCACTAGGAAGACACTGGGAGCATGAAATGAAATCAAATCGGAGAGGAGATGCAGTTTATCTGATTTTTGCTGGTCTGCGTGAGTAAGCAAAAGCAGAGGCTTATCTGACTGTTAAACCAAACAGGGCAGGATTTATCATGTTTATTTGTTAGCTTCATAATTTCTCGATTGTACATGCTAAGCAGGGTCAGGGATTGGATTTATACGCACCAACTTCGCTGCCGCCTCCCTATTCAATCAAACATTGGGTGACTTGATATTAGTAAAACTGGTGTGGGGGAAAAATAGGACATGCTATCGACTATGGAGATGGGGAAGATAAATCAGGAGCAGAGGAGAGGGAACAATCTGTCTCTCGCCACTGCATGTCTCATAATCCAGCCATTTGTCTGAGTCTTCTAGACACCCAGCGTGTGGCCAGACCAGGCCAAACACATTGATCCAGGGAAGTACTTCCTGTGAATCACGTCAGCCACACACAGAGTTCTTTATTCAGCGCACTGGACTCTGCTCCTCTCTGAGTGGAAACCCCACTGTTACCAAAGCGCTTCAGCCTTGTATACATTCTTACAGAGTAAACAGTGGAGAGGTCTTCTAAGGAAATGCCATCCTCCCGCCATGTCTGCTCTGCACAGACGGCTGCAGAGAGCGATATTAAGGACGGAATAATGACAATCATGGGTGAATAATGAGCAGGTTGAAAGATCATTATTTCATCTCGCATAAAGATATTCAGAACTCTCACTTTTTTATGATGTTGAATCGTTGCACAGATGAAATGTATTTTATTATCATATTTTTTGCCTTCTCTCCATCTTGCATGAATTACGAATGAAAGTGCTTTGGGAATTTCACAGCACATAAGCCTATGCACAGTACATCAAATTTAACTGTAAAACATAACATCAGACAAAAATCTTCAGACATGTAACGCAAAACCCTAAAAAACAAATTTTTAATGTTTCAATTTTTAATTGTTTTAAACTAGTTTGAATTTAATAGCAATATGATTATCATCATGATATGGTCCCACTAGAAGTCCATTAATAGTGAATTAATGCCCAGCACACGGCAATCCCTTGTAAAAGCATTACACACTATTTTGATAAACATCCTAAGGGCAAGACAAAGAAACTGATAGTCAGAAGGTAAGACAGACAGAAAGATAATGGAGATGTGGAGAGATCAGATGTAGAGGAGCTCTAGCACAATGCTATCTCTGTTACACCTGAGTCAACTGCAGGTGAAACTGATTATTGTTTCTGGCACATTCTGCTAATTGGCTATGAACTTAATGGAACCCGCCTGTGAAGCTGACTTTGTAATGATGTGTGTCTTACATTAAATTTAAAGTGCTTTTTAATATGGTGTTTCTCATATTGTGTCCACCCCCCGGAGCAGCATATCAGTGCCGGTTTGACATCTTGGCCATTTCCTATCTGGGCTGATAGGAAAAAAGCAATCCAATTTCAGAGAGACAAGGGGTGTGGGAATCCACCTGGGACACAGGCAGGGCTGAAAAGGTCAACCTATACTAGATGTAGCAGAGTGTGTGTAAGGAGGAATGAACAGGCGGGTGGCTGCAGTGTGCGTGCAGAGGTCAACACAAGAAAAGCTGTGATTTGGTTACTGTACTGTACAAAAACTATGCATGAAACACAGGGTCCTTTTTAAGGCAAAATTAGACACCAAGCAGTCTCTCTGCATGCAACTTTCTCCAGCTAAATGACAAATCAGGGTCAAATTACAGTTTGCAATTAATACTTTAGTTTATTTTAACTTGCATGTGGTGCAAAAGGACGGGCTTTAATTTCTCAGACCATTTTGTGTCTCAGGTCAGACACAGTGGTGTACTGAGCAGCCTCATAATGTGAGTGTTTGTATTTTGGACCCTCATAGCCTTGATAAAATTAGTAAATCCCGCCATCTGCCTCTTAACTAGATAAGAGCAAAGAAAGAAAAGAAGTTGCAAACAGTATTTCACTCAGCTCTGTGTGTGCCTAGACACTGAATGGAAGACATCAGAGAGAATCAATAGCATACAGGAGGTATTTTAACTCAAGAAATCTTAATTATTCATTCCAACCATGCTGACAATTCCCATAAAATACGGCTTGCAGTGCTGGCAACCGAGTGATTTCTTGTTTTTAAAGTTTTTTTTTTGTGTGTGTGCGTAATAAATTCTTCAGTCGTTACACATGGGTTAGTAAAAGCAATAACACCAAGGAGGAGACTCTTTGGTGTGGTTATCAGTTAGGTGATGATGCAGAAGGCTGAATGACTGCAGAACCCGTAATCAAAGTAAAGAATGCCCTCTTGGGTATCACTGGAAGATTACACCTATATAGTCTGTGCTGATGTTGATTGCTTTTTCCACCAGCACTGATTATAGGTCAAATGTCAGATTGAAATTAAAACTAAATGTGTAAAATTAGATTTATAGCCTGAGCCGCTATTTGGATGGAAAAATATTGCAGGGGGAAAAAAAAGGATACAGTAAGGCATCACTGTATTTTTACCATTTATCTCCACAGAGTTACAATCGGTTGCAGCCCCCTTTTGCACAATTCATATGCTAAGGGTCACAAGGCTCACAAATCCTGCAGTAACCTGTTTCCTCCCCATCTCAACTCCTCCCCTGCGTGAGTCGAGTGGACCAGTGAAATCAGTAAGGGATATGTGTCAGTCCACTGTATGGAGAGAGCAAGCACTCTTACTATTTTTGTTGCACTCTTCTCTTTTTCCAAAACAGGAAGCGGAGTTAAAATAATGCCAGAAGTGGATAAATAACAGTATAAACAAAAGGGTCTACAGCGGTCTCGGTCACTCTAATGTCACACACACAGATGTGACCATATGGTGATAATTCGCTAAAAAAGAAAAATAAAAAAAAATAAACAAACAAGCCAAAAAAAAACAAATACACATTTTCTCCATCAAGCACCTTGAAATGTCAGGGTAATTGAAACTGACATATTTACCTCTGGTCAGTGGGGCAATAATTACATCTGTCCAGTGGCAAGGGAAATAAATGTGACACTGAAATGTGTTAAAACGGGGGAAAAACTCAAGGATTGGTCTTGGCTGACTGGTGTTGTGTATCCACCTGGAGAGATTATAAATTGATGTTGCAGTGCAGAGGATGGTGGAGCGAGAAGGACAGACAACATTACATTTGTCAGGTGACTAAAATACATTAAGCATACCAGCTGGGTGACATGCGGCACTTAACAGAAAACGCTTCCTACAGGCGTTCCCATTTTCAAAATGTATATGATGTCCAATCAATCAATATAATCTCACCTCGAGATTACCATCACTTTGCCAAGGTTAAACTCAGCTCTCTGTCTAATACGTAAAGCTGAAGTAAATGACATATCAGGAAGGTGGGGGGGGAAAAAAAAACTCTCACATGCAAAAAAAGGAAACGAAAAGGCCATTCGTTTATAGTTGTGATCACGTGTCCTGTTTCCACATGCCCACACAAGTGTGCCTGGCGAGGTCACACGGTACCGTTCAATCATTCTGCCACTATGACAGGCAACCTTCCACCCACTGGCCACGCACATCCTCCCTGGGCTCCCTCCATTAAATAAATTGTGCTGTAATAATCTCTTGGCTCCTAATATTTGTGGATGAGCACAGCAGCCTATTTTGATTACCCCACTTTCAGGCCCAGCCAGAACCATCTGTAATCCCCATGTTTTACCCTCACTAAATTAAAGGAGGAATTATTTAATGGAGGCCGAAAGGAATAAAGTGTCATTCATACTATGTAGTGTTAAAACGCCTTTTGCTCCACCTTCCCATGCAGATTAGCACTATCAAACAAGAAGACACAGTCCACAAGGACACACGCTAACACTCTATAGTCTGCATTCAATTTATGCATCTTTTATCGAAAAGACTTTGATCTCATGTGGATTTTACAATCATCGTTATTGAGACTTATGACTCCTGCCACAGCCACAACAAGGGGAATCACCCCCACTGCAGCCGTGTATGTTTTGCCATCTCATTTTTCAATAAATCCACCGATGGCAAGCCGGAGGCCCCGAGAGAACCAAACAAATCAATAGCAAAACGTATTCTCAAATCAACCGTAATCAACCTGACTGAAATAGAGAATGCTGTTATTTAATCTGATCCCATCCGCTCACACAAGCATAATACACACAGATACACATGCGTAAACTCCACTACAGGACTACAGTAAGAGTAGTGGCTGCTAATGCTCGATAAGGACCATACAGTTAAGGTGCGCAATTTGTGCAGCATTTAAAATATCTTTAAGTGAATCGAGGGAATAATAACTATGGGATTTATTCCTCCCCAATCTCCCATAAAATCCAAGTGCATTCTAAGTACAGGTAACACAGCTGCCATTCCCTCTTTATTTTACAAGAAAGTACACTGAGCTTGTCCTCACCATTTTAGTCTTTTGAAGATTAAGATATGCAAATATGCAAAAGTCATGAGAGCTGTGCTAATACTGTGAGAGGCTGTCCAAAAAACATTTTTCTATTTGGACTAGTGGAAGACATTAAAAATGCGATGACTCACTTTAGCAAGAGAATTAAAACATCAAATCAGAAACTGGTTAAATTGTTGGGTGCATGTAAAAGGAATGCCCTCAGGAGCACATTTTCATTTAGTCAACACTTTGCCTAAAAGTTACTTCTCTTTAACTATATCGCAGACTTAGTGTGCACGTCGGTGACTACATCTGCTCTACTTTTCTTTAATGTATTCTCTGCAAAAAAAAAAAAATAACAGGAGCAAATTTGTAAGATGTCTTTTCAGAGGATTTATTTTTGCCACTGTCTAGGTAAGTGTCTTTTGGGAAACAGAACTGGATGTGCAGGAGGAATAAAAGGCTGTTGAAAAAGTGGACTTTGTAGAGGGGATGGAAGGATTCGCCTGACTGTTGCAAAGGGATTTAACTGATTGACAGAAACTGCAGGACAGCCGACCCCCCTCTCTGATAGTGTTGGCAACACAGTTCTAAAGGAAAAAGGGAAGATTAATAAAGCCGTTGGTTTGAAAGAAAAAAAAAAATTCTTATGTGCAACATCTTCTTTTCTATCTCTCCAGGGAAATGTGGAAGACTTTCCAACAGATGTGTCCTCTGGGCTCTGAATCACAAGATAATTAAAAGGCACTTGACGATCAGAGGGCTGCATTCTAATATTGCGCCGCGTCATTTGTCTAGAACTCTGCACAATGCTGTTGTGTTGATAGGATCCACTCAAAGGGCTCTATGCAAACAGGTAAGAAAAAATAAATCACCACCTGGTCGTCATCATGCAAAGATAGAGGATCCATTCTGTAAGAGGAGAATCATTTCGTCCATCAAGCATGGAAATTTTCCATTATCTTTAACAGGGGCAATAAGCATTATATGACTTTTATCAACCCCTATTCACAACCAAGGACATGCAGCATCGATAGTCCCCGGCACCACTTATGGTACAGCAGCTTTTAAATACCAAACACAAAGTCACGTTCTCACGACAGAGACAAGTAAGCTGGCAGAGCAGATTTCCAAGGGAAGCATGCACTGAGGAGCGGGGCTGAGGGGCAACAATCCTATCAGACCCACACAGATATTTTATGGTCATTGTGCACTTAAGGACAGTCTTTATTTAAAAGACTCCATGCAAATCAGTCATTTTGTAGGAAGGCTTGTTTTTTTGGGTTGTAGATGTCACTCTCTGGTTAACTGACCACATCTGCTCACTGGAAGATGCTTGTTCAGAATCGAAGGGGGCTGTTCAGCTTTGGATCTGGAAATGAGGCAGTAGATTGGATTATGATGCCATTTTTAATCCGTCTTTTTCCCTCGCGAGATATTGCTCCTCCCTTGCTTCTTAGCATTATACAATACTTGACAAGAGGAGATTTTGCTGAATTCTGGCGCGGTGATGACTATGTGATTCCTTGTGACACTCTAATTTGAGCTTATATTGCCAAAGCTTTGATGCAGACATGGGAATAAAACTTTTAGTCACAGAGACCCTTCTCTTCTGCGGGCCCATTAAAAAGTCCTGTTCATCTTCTTGTGTATTTTAATTACAGTCATCTTGTCCTGTCTCTGATCCTGATTTTGGAGGAAGTAGTCATCCAAGTATCATGTTTCTCCTTCAGTTCATTAAAAATAAAATACTAGCTGTAACTCATCTCAATATACTGTTTTAACTCACTGATACGATGCACTACTTTTCTACAGCTCACATGGAGATCGGTTTCAATTATTATTTGAAGTATTTTAATGCTGATAAAAGGTGTCATAGATGTTGACTCAATTCGGGAATGGGCCCTTAGCCTTTAAACTGCTTGTGAATTAGGGAGTTTATGTACGCTTTGTCCTTTTCATGTCAGTCACAAAGAAATTAGTTAGCTGAAGCAGAGGCTCAGTTTTTACTCCTGACTGAGTGCCACATCTGTGGTTTTAATTGTAGAGGAGTGATTAAGTAATCATAGAGAGTGATTGAACCACAAGCAAACTGCTCTCAGATCGCCAAAATGTTTATTTATGGTAATATACAGTATCCCCCCTCAGACTCTGAACAAGTGGGTGGCTAACCTCATTTTTTAGAGCACTTCTCTCTCAGTGCATTTTCATTTATCTGTTTATTTTGGTACATCTCGCTGAGAGAGGTCCATGTGCATCTATTTCACTGAGTGCAGTGTGGAGCCCCCATTTCACCATCTTGCTCAAAGACACTTCAAAACTGATAGCTGGTGCCAAGTCTCTGACCTTTCAGTATCAGGACAGTCTCCCCAAGCCCCAAATCACCCTTCCTCGTGACATTTAGCACAGTGAGTAAGAGAGCAGAGGGGGTCAGAGGAAACACAACCAGCTGGGAGGAGCATAACAAAAATGGCAAACTGTCCAGCACATGTCTCACTTCTTGATGATGGCCTGTCTAAACTGCGTGTGGATTTGGAAATAGGAATGGCTAATCAGTCTAGTGTCTTAGTATCTGCAAACTCTTCCCTACTAACAACTCTGTGCTTGAGGTGCCTGGGACAGGCTTGCACTTTGTTACAGGTTTTGACTGAGCAGACACTGGCAAGCTACTATATGGAGACAGGCAGGTCGTTAATGCAGAATAACCCAATCACAGATTGAAATCTGAACAACTGAGTTGATTTCCCAGTTTTAGTTGTATCTGTATCAAATGTAAGGTTGGCTGAAATGTGATGTTACAAAAAAAACAAGCATTTTCTTGCCTTCCCTCATTGGAGTTATATCTCTCCTCTCTTTCTGTCTACCTCACATACACACAAGCAGTTCGATAAAAAAAAAAAGCTTTCTTGTCAGATTAAGACAGCTGACGCATGACTCAATCTTAAACAGAAAATTCAACAGAAAACATCCAGTGGTGTTAGCCACCGCAGTGTATCTGTCCCTCCTCTCGGGATAAACAGGCAGATAAATGTGTCTGTTTTCTATTCTAGGAAGAGTCTTATTTAGCCTTTTCCACTGACACCCCGGGCCTGTGAGCAACTCGCACCACAACTCACATGTCTCTCAAAGTCAGACATCTTGTTCTTGTTGAGGTAGAGAAACACAATTTTGTGGTAAGTGACTTTCTATATCATATGTCATTACACCATCATAGCCAATCAAACACCAGGCAGGCTAGACATCATTCAATGTCACGGACAAGGAGAAATACGGAATGTGCAACAAGGACGATCTTGCTCTATATCCTTTTACAGCCACACAAATGTCTCCACTTGACTTAAATGATGTAGAAGATGTATGTGTGAACTAAATGCCAATGTTGACATGGCTTGTGTTGAAACAGTTTTACCTGAATTATTAAACTACAGGAAAATGGGTTCAATTAAAAAAAAGCTATGGTTCATTACTTGCTTACATACAAGCCACAGAGTAATCTAAAGAGAATCTTTTTTTAATTTCAATTAATTGGATAGGTTAAAGGAAGCAAATTATATTAGCACTTCTCAATCAAAACCACAGACTGAGGCCCATCTAATAATATCAAGATCATATACACACTTGTGTGTACCATAGTGTGTATAGTGTGCAGTTCAAGCCCCAGTATGAGTGTTGTGGCAATAAATAACAAGTGTGTACAAACAGCTCGGTGGCACTTCTGAGATGCTGAAAAAGTCAACGTGTATGATTTTAGCTCAACTGTTAACAATCATGTAAAAGCACTGTATGACAACCTCTGTAAAATCCCACTGTAAAAGCAAAAATGAAGTACCTTAAACCTAGCCTTGCTGCGTGGTTAAGAGCCTCCATGTGGCCACGAATCTGATGCATATGTCCAATAACAAACTCAAGGGCACTAACAAGAGAGAGGAATCTGCAGGCCAAAAGAGTGCCCGTGGACTTTCTCTATTCAGTTTTGTGGCTGCAGTTTGTCACTAGAGCAGACAGCCTTGTTAAATGTAGACATAAATTGTGCAGATTATCTCAAAATCAATCAAAATAAAATGACTCAACCCTGCCAGTTTCTTCTAATACCACATATAGAAGAAACACAATATGTAAGGCCGCAAAAACAATGCAAAGTGAAATCATCACTAACCCTAATCAATGACAAATGATGTCTCCTGAGCACAAGTTGTCTCAAATAAAGGACCACTGAAGGGCTTCAATTATGTATCCACTTGGATAGTATCTGTCTGGGGTAGGTAAATTGGCCTAATTAGCAAAGGTTGTGTTATCTGTGGGCTGTTCCATAACACAACACAGTGTATCTACAGGCCTCCTGAGTGAGACGTGCACCCCCTGAAACTAATGAACATAATTCCTCTACTGTGTTATGGCACCGGGATATCACTTCTACACCTATAAACTAATTAATAAATTGTAAGGAATTGTATAAAGGCAAGTGATTGCAATCATTGGGTTGGGCTTGGGCAAAGAGTCTTCCTTTAACGTGTAAGGTAAGTGATGAGTGAGTTATAAAGCTGAATGAAACAATGAATGGGCTGCTCTTGAGCTGAAGAATGGCCCTGATAAATGATCAACGCGCAGAGGAAGAAGAAGAAGAAAAAACATCTGGGCCTGTGCGAGGCGTCGACGTTAACGTGACGCTTCTGCACTAAAAAAAAACCCCTCTTTTGTTTGAGTGGAGAACATGTGCGTGAGGTGTGTGAATTTACCTGAAATCACTGTAGGGGTGAATTATCCAAAATCCGGCGGATTTAACCCGCTCCTGCTCGCGTTCAACCGCCTTCTCACTTCCAAACATCCTCAGGGAGAACTTGTTGACCCCTGGCTGAAGCATCGCTCCAAACTGTCTGTGTATGAACCCGGCTTGGTATAATCTCTCGTCGTCCGGCAGGATCTGATCGATGCCGTCCAACTTTACAAACCCGGACTGCTGGTCTGGGGAGTCTTTCTGGGCACCGCCGCCGCCACCGCTGGCCCCTTGCGCGCCCTGATCCGGCGGCCCGTCGCCGATGGCTCCGGGGGGGCTCTCCTCGCTCGGGGTGACGTCCCCCTCGGTGATGAGGCGCCTCTCCTCCGCCGAGTCCGGGTCGTGCACATGCCGACTCGTGATGGACGAGAGGCTGCCTCGAAACCTCCGGCAGTCCCCGTTCGAGCTGGTCTTCGTCGGTCTCCCTATGTCCGTCTCCATGATCACAGACTCCCCACTTTTGGTCTCCCCGATGCCTTTGCAGCTTCCCCCAGAGGTCGGCGACGGTGACGGCAGAGGCTTCATCCTGATGCTCTTCCTCCGGGTGTCCTTGTCTGCGTCTTCTCCTTCGCCCATGATAGATGCTTTCTGTCCAATGTGCTGTGGCAAACTGTAGAGCCTTTTACGCATGGAGGAGTGCAGCCTGTCCATTATGACATTGAGACGCGGCGGGGGGAATCAAATGAATCCAGGTTGTTGGGCTGTGTTGAGACGATTATTGCCACCAGCCCCGCGCTCCCTGTTTCTGTCTGTGAGCGCGATCGGTCTGGAGCTAATCTGAATCCCCGAAAGCCCGCTGCACATGACATGGACCGCCGTGGCTCTGCTGAAACAGACGAGAGACACGCTTTTTCATCATTAGACTACCTGACAGTTTGCATATGTCCTCACTCGCAGCCTGGGCGGTCCGCTCGGACCACTGCGTCCCCGATGTGCATCTTTGTGCCGCTCCGACATGGTGCGCAAAAGTGGAAAAAACTGCTTGAAAGTCACCTTAGCGTGACATGTGAGGGACGTGCCGACGGACGGTGATACGGAGACGAGGGAAATGTCATGCACGACGAAGGATGCTCTTTTCACCAGATGCCTTGCCGGCTGCCATCAAACAAACGCGACACAATTCATGCAAAACGGAGGAGAGCATTCCAGGGACCTCTGACATCACTGATCCATAGTCATGGTGCGTTTTGGCGAAATGTGAATATTCATGATGCTGATCCATTGGGTTGCCATAGGAGCGAGAACTGCAAATAAGCTCAGCCCACCTTGTTTAAAGGGAAATGCTCTTCCCATTCTTAAAACGCTCTCCCGTTTCTCTTAAGTTGAGGCTACAGGTAGGCGACGCAAGCCCTTTGTTCAGCCCTGCTGTGGGGCTCCGCATGTGAGAAGCAAGTGGCCTGTTTTGCCATCCCTTTTATCGGGCTGATCCACTGCGTAATTTGCGCACACAAATCCAGTTGAAGCTGGACGGCTGCGCTGGAATAGGCTCGCATAAACTGGCAAAGGTTTTGTCAAACATCCTTCCATAATGATTTTTTTTTTGTATGCGACCGACCTCTCAAATAGTAATAAATATGAGTACATGCATATATTGTAATTTGATTTATGTACTTATGAGGCTCTGAGTAAACCCTTTCTGCAAACGACTTGTTTGTTTCCTTGCCATTCCTGCAGGCTATTTAATCATTCAAGTTCACACAATTCTGTAATAACAACAGTAATGATGTGTGATGGCCATTCACTTCCCCTCAAACAATTAAACATTTGCCATTAAACATGTACAATGTGCGAAAAAGTGCCTTCATTGTCAGTGACAGTGTTTACACCATTTATTCACAATGACCCAAGTGGAGGCGTGGGAGTTTCAGGGCATGCAGATCATTTTCTTATATATGGTCATGACAAAAACCCTTCCCTTTGCCTAAAATAAGTTCCCAGACAAACCTAAACTATTTGATTTTATTTACTATTATATTTGCTTTTTTTTTTTTCGAAGATCCTCATGATGCTTGACATTGTTGACAAATCTGACTAGAAAATGGAAGGAAGTGGAGAAAGGATTCCAATTTTTTTTCACAGAAACTAAACATAAACTAATTTCATATTCACAACTGATTAATTGGTATCTTTGCTTTATATTAAAATAATGGGCAATAGATACTCAGTGATCACAAGCGACTATTTGAACATTTACAATTAGATAAACAAAATGAGATCAACAGATTCTTCCAGCTAGGTAATTTTTAATTGAATAGGTTTCACTATGGTGTAATCTTATTTAGGATTTTTTTTTAAGTGGACTGGATTTGCATAAAGTCACCTCAGTGCCACAGTCAAAAATGACTGACTTGAATTAGAGCCACAAAATCATTTGACAGTCCTCCCAGTTGTTTACTTTTAGTTAATATATGTGTTCTACGAGGCCCTTTTCCAGAGTTTTATTAATTAATCTAATTACTGCCTACTACTACTGCCAACCTTATAACAAACAGTGCATCAAGATGGCCTTAGGTAGGCCTGAGGTGAGCAAATAAAGTAGAGCCTGACCAAAATGGTCAATATCAACATTTTGTGGATATATTGTACTAAGAAACAAGAAGTTGATGTGCAGAAATGCCAAAGATATTTCCATGGTAACTTAGAGAAAGTGGTGGCATTAAGTCTGTCTATCAAAGCACTGACAAGTTTATTATTGAAAGTGTCCTGTTTGGTACACACTTTGGTCGCATGATACACACATTCATCCTGATTCTTAAAAATGTCTGACTTCTGTATTACCCAAAATGTTTTTTTGAAGAAATCAGATCATACAATTATGACATAAATTCTCAGGGTTAATGTTGTTAAGGCCACTGTGAGTGATCACAAATTTGATTAATCTAGTTTGTTGTGAAAGTATTCTTGTGCCATCATCTCTTTTCTCTTCATCAGTGTCACTTTTACATAATTAGTCCACCAAAGAGCATACACAAGTACATTTATTAACTGTAAAATGTACCACTCAGTCAAAATAAAACAAAATGTGGTTGGTTTCCATCAAGGTAGCACGATCAGTATGTATCTATCGCTGATGAAGTCACAACAGACAGATATATGGTTTTTATATATACATACATATATACATACATATATATATATATATATATATATATATATATATATATATATATGGTTACATGGTTTTGTCCGGAAATCCATGTAAACATCCTACCTATCGAGAAGGGTGTGATGTTTCAACTCTTGTTGAGAGGGAGATTCAAAATGCAGACAAAAACAAACAGTAACATACTACATGGAAGAATCACAGCAGTCACAGTTAAGCAAATGCCAGCGTTCAAAATGTAGAGACCTGGACACATGCAAACACCTCCACTGAATGCAGCCATTATTAATCATCCATTATAATTAACGACACTTGAACGTCTATTCAGTTTTCAGGTCACAGTGAGTCAGCACTCACCACAAACTAATATCAAGATTTTAGCCTTGTACAACCCTCGTAGTGTCAAGTGTATCCAAACCACCGTGTACTCTTTCACTTCAAACTACCTTTGTCTATAAGTTACAGACTGTATAGCTTTAAAAACTAAAAGTCTAAAATCATAGTGCTGTTTACTGTATTATCCACACAACATTTCTTCCAGCATTTCTTGCATTGCAACCAAATTTTAATGATGTAACTCTTTGTCAACAATATTTTAATACACTCCTCTCTGTAGAAAATAACTATACATTTTATTACCTTTCACAAATGACAAACACCTGTTGTCAGACCTGTGTGTGATTAAAATGGAGAGGATATAAGTGGTGTAAAAATCTGTCAACATAGATAGAATATTAATTTTTATTACCAATCTATCTAATATGAATGTAATATTAACTGGTTTAACTAGCTATCTATATATATCAATATACATATGGATTAATACTACAATAATGAAAAATACAGTAACATAAACATTCATTAGTCAAACAGTTGTGTCCTACCATGCTCCTTCACTCACTCTGTAAATTAGCACATCAGTCTGTTAGCTTCTGACTAAATACTGAAAAACAACTCACCTAACAAACAACAACAAACCATGGACGTGGCCAGCGGACTCTCATGGATTTTAAAACGCTATGGTCGTTTCGTCCCAGGCTCCAAAGACACAGAAGGGAAACCATGGAAGGTAAAAGAGACCTTTAATTAATATTTATTGAACTAAATGATGCTAATAGCTAGCTAACTAGCTCGTTGTGCTAATGTGATATTAGCTGCCTGTAGTCCAACACAATACAGCAGCTATCAGTCACTGACACATTCATTAAAGTGAATTAAAACTCACTTCATGCCTTGTTAATGGAGTTTTAATGAAACCTAGCTAGCTCATGTAAACACAAGTCATTTTACTTTTTATCCTTCTTTTTTTTAAATAAGAAGATTATTTAACTTTAAAATGTATTACCATAATCTCTGAGATTCTCAAAATATTCAGTTCACTGCACAGTAACAATTATTTTAACTCTCTGTTAAAATTAAAACTCTTTTTCTTGTCTAAATATTGTACCTGAAAGTGGCACATGTCCATGAAATATGCATAAAATGAAATCTTTCTAATGCCTAATGCAGTGATAGTGTAAATAAGCACTAATAAGAAAGCAGGACATGAAAGACTTCCTTGTGAATTTATGTTTGTACTTAATGGCTGAACAATGAAAGACAAAGTTCACCAAAAGTCTATCATTAATACATTTATTGTAAACACAACTTCAAACAAAACACAAATAAAACAAGAGTAAAGTTTTATGTTCAAGTAGATATTTTCACTCCTGGTTAATCTGTCTGTTTATTTTTACTGAGTTGTCAATTATTGATTGTATAAGTGTATAAAATGTCTAAAACAAGAACACCAACCTCATCATGCCACAGGAGTTTACATTTATGACCTGAAGAAGCTTATTTTGCCTGAGCATCCATTACCTATGATGTGAAAATGAGAAAAGCAGCCCTCACTGCCGAGAGCTTTCATTTGGGAGGCTGTTGAAAGGGAATTCAGAGTCTTTTTTAGTTTACGTTGGAGAGGATTCATGTTGACTGATAAGACCTTTGTTTGAAGCTTTACTCTCAAGTAAAACAGTTCTGCAGAGATTCCCTTCCCTGTTTTAAATTCAGTCTCGGTGCTCACTAGGCGGTTGATATAAAAACAAAATACTCACATGCACTTCAAGACACCAAAACAGACTTCCAGAAAAAGACTGAAAACAGTTGCTTAAATAGTTGGTTTCTGTTTATTATCTTTTTCAGAATGTTTCAATGTTATCAAAAATATGTGAAAGGTATAAGTAGCTGTAATATCAGTAAACAAAGTTCAACATTTATTACTGTAGGTAATACAGATTATTAGAACTGTAAGAAAATTAATGCAATCCAATCTGCATGTTGGGGGATCCTTGGGTACTCCAGAATATACACTGTTATTTTTTACCTCTTCTCATGAAATGATTGTGACAATGTGATTCATTATTGATAGATGAAGTGTTACTGTGATATGTCTAGAAGAGACTGATCAATAAAGTTTATCATCTTAACAGTGTATATATGTATATATTTACACATACACACACACACACACACACACACACATCTGTGTTACACTGATTATGGTAATGTAATCATAATGCAATATATGAGCCTTTTTACCAGGCATGGTCACCAGGCATTAAAATTAGATGATTTTATAACAATGTGATAATATTAATGATGGATCTGTTCTATTCAAGTGTCCCAGTAAGAAATGACAGTGAGACAACCAACATGAAACAAAATCAGGATACTGAAAACCCAAAGCAGCTATATGTGATTCATTTGAGTATTTATATCTGTGCCTTTTCTGCTCTGACATGTCAGAATATCCACCACAAAGGCCAATTTTAAATAAGACAGCTTTGGGTCCTTGTCTAATGGCACACATAATCAGGTGCCCAAACTTTTGTGTTGTCATTTTTTTCTTGCCATCTGTCTGTGTTGAATTTCAAAATATTACTCGTGAGCCGGGATGCGTGTGCTGTAACACATTTAAGAAGTACAGCTTTAAGGACTGTTTTGTCTTTCATTAACTGTATCAGACTCTACATGGCAAGCTGGAGCTGTATGTTTAGTGTGCTTACAGAGAGGGATGGCTACCTACATTATACAGTGTACTGTGTGGCATCCCCGAGAATAGATTCGCAGTAATAGGCATGAATTGTTTGAAGTGAGTTTGGGTACATTCACATTGCACCTGCAGGGCGCTACCACATTTCACAGTGAATTATAGAGTTCAAGGCAATTTGTGAGCATGGAATTACAAGATTTACAACTGATTTTATTATAAAAAGTCATCATGCTAAACACTCAATGTGCCGTGGGTAGCTAGGGTAGTTTGTTTAGAACACATTTAAGCATTTTAATAAAGTGATATCAAGTACACAGTGCTTTACCAAACAGGCTAAAAATCCAATACAAAAGATAGAGGTGTATAATTCAATGCTCACAGATTGGTTCATTATAATAAAAAAAATACACATATCTGTTTTAACCAAAGTATAATGGCTGATGTTCTCTTCTCTTCACCAGATATTTGAGTCAAATCACAACAAGCCGAAGATTTTCCTCACAATTGTGTGTGGACATATGCTGGTATTGCAGGGAAAAGAATGCTTGGTAAGATGACTACGTGTCAAGATTGACTGTTTCCTGTTGTTTTGTTTTCCATGTATTGTCTTTTATGAGTTATACAAAACAAAGATGAAGCCTTATTTTTCAGATCCTGCTGTACTGTGTACGTAGGTCCGGTCTTTTGGGTGTGCTTGTTGGTGGTGTTAGTCATTATGGATTACAATATACAAAGCTTGTGGTTTGAAATATCAGAAGCTGTTGACAAAAATGAAAATAGATTCTCTGTAAAGATAGACTTCAGTCTAATAAATACACACAAATCTTCAGTATAAAATACGTTTAGCAGTTTTGCAGTTAATTTGATATTTACATACATATTCACACCTTGACATTTTGCCTATAAACTAACAGGTGTCAGTGCAAACACTGTGTTGCAGTGTACCTTTACTTCAATTCTCCAGTTCAGTTCTGTAATTCAAAAAATAAATTGTGGCTACAGGGAAATTGCTTGGAACCATTCATGGCTGCAGTTATGATTATTATGCTCTGACACTGGCAATCTGTAGTATGTCACAGTTGTTATTATTGGTTGTCCTTCCCCATATAGAGGGAACATTGAATATGAATATTCGTATAAATTATTATTAATGTTGCTCTAGAAGGACACTCTTGGATGGGACTGTCAGAGTGTACATGTATCATGGACCACTACATTGTAGCTTTTGCTTTTATTATCCACTTGTTAATGTAAAGAGACAGTATAAGTAGATTGTAGTGGCATTTCCCAATTACACGCTTCACAAAATAGCTATTGAAATAGTAAACTATTCTCTCTCTGACAAAAAATCTATACATGCAATCTGCTTTGATGAAGGCCGTATAAAATATTCTGCTGAAGAAGCCTGACATTTCTGCTCAAATCTGATGGGATTTACTGTATTGTTTTGCTTGGGTCAGGCCAAATGTCCCTCAGAACCTTTCGAGCTTTTTGGGTCAAAATCATCAGCAGAATATTTTTGGGGACAAAAATTTCAGGTTCAGGCTTTGATAAAGCAAAAAACCCATTTTAGAGTTTGATAGAAATATTTTATGTGGTGGTCTCTTTGGGCATTCATTCACATGCCTTGATTCAATTTCTTTTTTATATGCCTCATAGAGCATGGATTTGACATTTGCCAACCTTGGCACAGCAGAGTGGCACACGTACATCTTAATTACGCAAGTAGTCCAGTGCTGGTTGTAGACAATCAGGACAAGCCACCACCACAGATAATGGTAAAAACTATGTGTCAAACCACTTTTTTCACTAGGTAATCCTTATCTATAGTTGTGTTACTTTGCTAAGGTCTGTTTATCCATGTACAACAGTAAAAGTAGAACATTTGGGGCTTTTACTAGTTAGTGGGGCCCTTAGACATAAAAAGTGAACTTCGTTCCCTGCAGACACCAGAAATTTGAGGGACTACTCAATGTCTCATTAATGGAGTTCTGGCAGGTGACACAGCTATCTTGCTGCGCCAGGGTGCCGAGCCAGACAGATATTCAGGTCAGACTGCAGAGAGCTTTCACCGTGGATGATAGACTGGTCTATTATAGATTGGTGCAGTGAATGCTGAGGAACTTTCAATACAGAGAGCTCAAGCCTATAGGCTACATGATAAGGTCTGACGGAAACTTTTGAAATTGTCTTTGAGAAACTATAATTTACTGTATTGGACAGAATCGAGGGGTTAGTGGGGAGATTCAGCCCTCTCCTTAAAATATGGAGACTCCTGACTTAATAGGTATCACCTGTCAAAGTAAAAACAGTCAGCTGTAAATGCATGTTTATCATTCACACTGAACAAGCAGCAGATGGCGACAATTTAAAAGAAAGGAAACAATATAGCGTATTAGTTAACCTATCTCTGCTCCTTCTCACAGATTCTCCATGTTTTTTCTAAACCACCTCCAAAGATATTTTACCTGATTTGGTGTTTTGATGGTGATGGTCGAGAGTTCAGTCTCGACCAATTGAAGACCATGTCTTCAATTGGGTCGGGAACTGGTGACTGCAAAGGCCATGGCGTATGATTTACTTTATTTTCATAACTCATAAGTGACCCCTGTGTCCAGTATGGAATCATGTGCGCTTGGTAGGTTTCGGCACACATCTATTCAGGGTTTTCCCTTATTTTCAAAAATATGCATTATTAACCCTGGATGTGGACTGATGGTGCTACAGCACAGCAGAGCCCCTACCTCCTGGTGCAGTGGCATTATTCCAAGGAAACCCTGTTGATATACCTTCATTGTGCAGTTAAATCAAATGTATTTATAAAACACATATAAAATCATAAATAGGTTGATGACAATATTAGGCTATTGTATACATTTGCCTCTCATGAGCCTCAATTCTGAGGTTACTGAGTAAACAGAGACCCCTGCAGACAGTTTTAGGTAACTATTTTTCAGCTTGATTAAACCATAATACCCTGTTTTGTCCATTAATTTCGTTAAGTATTTTTTAGTGAATGAGTTGAAATCAAGCTGCATTGTAGTACTTGTTGTAGTACAAAAAAGACAATTTCACATAAAATGGAATTTACCAAAAAAAAATTTTTGTATATGTTATCCATGAATTGGTGTAGCCTATGGATAAAACTGTTTCCTCTCTTGGATGAAGATCATAATTCTCCTGCCTTTTCCCAGGATACAGTCCCCTTGCTTTGTGGTTCAGAGTGTCTCAAAGTACACCAGAAATCTGATAACCTGATGTTTCGATTTACCGTGAAGGTGAGTCTTGAGACGCATTGCAATCTGACAGTGAGTAGTATTTTCATAAGGTCTGTCCCCATACTTAATTCTCTTGCAAATATTGCATAATAAAAAAATGAAAAGGGAAAAGTAATAATACTCTACATTTTGATTATTCATTTCTTTATTCAGGTTCTGTGATGAATGGCCTCCTTACCCAGATCATTTTCTGTTCAATTTAATGTTCAGAAATGTAATGACTTGAGTTGCATGAGTATTAAATTAAACTGTCTGCTTGTATACCAAACAATTTTAACTTTAACTTAATGCAATGCTGATTTCACAAAACACAAATACCTACAGACTGCGTTTTAATCAGCACAGTTTAAATCAACAAATACAGATTGAAGGTATTTATGGATGTCTGCAGGGAGAGAGCCGCATGATGAGGATGCAGTTTGATGGAAGTAGCAGAGCAGAGGCTATAACTGAGTGCTCAAGTGCTGTGGAAAAACTGATGGAGTACACGCCTGTCACCACTCAGGATGACGCACCACCATCCCCCAATCAGTCCCCCACTGAGGTCTCTGCACCAGCGATACAGGTTGGCCACTTTACAATTTAGTAAATAAGATTTCTGCACAGATGTTTTACATGACCATCACACCAAAATAGGCCTGTGACATAGGTGGTAACTTAAAGCTGAGAGCCTGATTTGTGTATGTACGGCATCAAAGAAAAACTGATTTTTTCTTCCTGGCATGGCCTTCGTTTGGTAGACATGAGACACAGATGTCACCACTCATTGTACAGTATTAAAAAATAAATGTCATTTATCAGCATAATGTAAACTCCCTTCATTGAATTTGTCACATAGACATTGCTTGTTGCTTAATCAACAGTATTGTCACAATGCTGTGGTAAGCTTCATGAACAATGACCGTATTATACTCACTAGATGGTGCTATATACAATACTGACTTATTCCTTGAGGTGACACGACCGCTACAGTGGGTGGACTGAAGTAGAGAATATGCTGCACATATACTAACCAATCATAATGCAAGATTTGGTGTAGAATACAGTATGTCCCACCCAAACACACATGCACAAACAGGAATGTAGAACAGTAATATAATTAATTTAGTAATGCAACCATCAAAGTGATGTGTCCTTTGAGCAACTGAAGAAATGAGCTCTTAATATTGTAGTCAAATTGTTGATAAGAAAATCAAAAAATTTCACCCAAAGCTAAAAACCAACGACAACAATAGTACTACGCAATCAAAGAATTTAATCGGTTAAAATTCAGATTGTTTTTGCTTTATCGATCAATTATGCTTTGTATCACCAGTGGCCTCTTATTTACTTTCAAACTCGAAAACACTCAACAAAATGTTACAAACGGAGAAACTGCAATTCTGAATAAAATTTAGATCCTGCTGTCATTTAATATGAAGGACCAAGAAAGGAGCGGACTGCCATGTGACCTTTAGCAAACAGACACACTGAAGGAGTTCACAGTGAAGATGAAAGGGCTTTGAGGGGTGGATATCTTTCAATTAGTAATGAGGCCATTGATTGGCCCCTTAACCCTGTCATGCCATGGTCGTCAAATCTTTTTTCTCCTTCTGTGTGTCAGCAGACTCAGCAGGGAAAGGCTGTGGGTGTTGAGCCTGTGGTTGTCCAAGGATCATTGTCCATCAAGCGTCTTACCGAGGTATTGATCTCAAAAAGCAAGAGCCCTAAACAAAAATCTTGAACATCAACTGTGTTACATATGAATTGTAATTCTGTGTTAAATTTAAGGAGCACAATCTTTTTATTGATTTTTGTGAGGCACAGTGGCCTCAGTTAATTTACCTTCTTGAATTATGAACACTAACATAGGCCACTCAATCAACTGCTTCTTTTTCATTTCACTCGAGTGTTTGTTGGACCTTCCACAGCACTTCTTGGGAGAGACCGCTGTGATTCTGCCTCAAGTATACCGCCACAGCTCTTTGGCACAGGGTGACTTGGAGCCCATCCTGCGCGTTTGTCTGCTGGATCCCAGCTTTCATGCACTTGTGGAGAATGTGGAGGGGGAGCTGAGGAAACTGCTTCAAGAGTGAAGAATCTCAACAACAGCTAAAGGCAGAAAGGTCAAGTCGGTGTAATGTGTTTTTTCTTCTACAGTTTGTGTAGGCAGTGCCTGGTGGTGGTAGTGGTGGTGGAGTGTTTCTTGCTGTGCTGCCGATGTTTGAAATGTTGTTCTACATCAGTTGTTATGGTATAAGAGGCGGGCTAAGAGGATGCTTAGAAAGGTATTGAATCTAGGTGGTTAGAAGAAGAACTTACAAAGCAAACAAAAAAATCTGGGTTCATTTTCAAATTTTTTATTCAGAAAAAAAATATTGGTCTCACTCATATGTTTGATCGTGGCTATATACTCTGGTCCCTCTGTTCCCACCTTAATGCAGGTCCATTTCCACCGCAACACACATGGATACATTATTGAAAGAGGAGTCATGCAGCTACAGCAGTGAATTTTGCTATGCCAGCTTCCAAGTGATCCCACAATATTAAAGCTTCACTGAGTAAAACAAACTGCCCTCCATATATCTATTTAAGAATACATATTGCATAGGATTATAGCCATGCTATACAGTTAGAGAGAAAAAATAAAAAATAAAAATCAATAAATGAAATTGGGAAATATAAAAAAAATTTTTTTTTACAGATTTCCTATCATTTGAACACTCATACTTCAACATATACAAGACACCTAAGTTACTCTGGAAAGAAAAAAAATAATACACATATCATTTTTGTTTAGATAGTTAAACACACAGTAGTCATTTTCTGTAATCACTCTCAATTAAATTTAAATACTGCCAGTCATTGAAGCCCTTGCTTCACAATAAAAGTTTTGTTAAAAGTGGACATCTTGTCACAAAATCAAACATAGTTAAATGACCATGATATGCTGTACAAATTTTCAAGAATAAACTAACTATACACACACACACATACACGCACACACACACACACAGAGGTATGTATGTATGCATGTATGTTTATTTGAGTGGGTGTATATGTGTATATGTACAGTATGTATGTATATACATATATATATATATATACATACAAACACACACACATACACACACATACACATATATAATATAAGGATGACTCCATAAAAAACATAGGTCATTTTAGATGCAAAAAGCCACACGAGGGATAACAACAGAAAATTTCTATTCTGAGTATCCTATTGCGTAATTATCTTGCATGCATTGTACATGATATGTAATACAAAAGGGATCACCTCATTTGAGGATATGATAAAATTAATAAAGGAGACACCAACAGCACATTAAAAATGTGTACACCTTTGTGGTGGTTTTAGTCATTATTCGTCATCCTGAAATCTCCATGTAAGACTGAATAAGGCATGCTTAAGACAGCCATTATGTTCTTTTTGTTGCCAGTGTTATGCTGATATTGTTTCTCATAAAATGAGACAAGATATGCTTTTTTCAAAACTGCCCGGAGCTGTCTCCACCTCTGATACCTTCATGTAGTCAAAAAATGCAGTTTAGCCATTTCATCTGTGAAGAGAAAATCAAGAGAAGGCGTGACTATGGATAATCCTCACAGTGAGTTCTATATTTAGCCCCTGTCCCCTACAACAGTGTCTTACTTGAGTAAATTTCTTATTTTGTATTCCTCTGGCGAATGTTTTTGTCCTTGTGGTTGTTTGTTGAATTTGTTTTCCTGTGAAAGAAGCAGTTACGTTTTAGTGACCTAAAGGTAATAGCAATTCAAATCATAGCACTCTGTGTTTCTGGGTTACAAGTATAGCAGTAAGAACAGTTATATACTCACATTGGTCCAACTGGTTCATCATCTTTGGCAGGAGAAGAGAGCAGGACAAAAACAGAACACAGAAGTCAAATATGAGATAAAAGTAAAATTCCTTTGATGCATGTTTCAGCACATGTACTAATATGTACATATGTACTTCACTGGCAGCCCTCACATTTTTTTCGCTTTTTTCAGTCCTAAGTTTACCTATCTGAGATCAGCTTACCAAATCTTTCAGCAAACACTGATATTGTGTGATGATGCAGCTGAAAGCACAGATTGCTTTGAATACTTGAATACTGGTGTGGCAGAATCGTGCACTGGTGGGAGGCTCTGACATCACAGACATTGGAGTCAGCTGCTGAACAGCTTTGTATGCACAAGCTTTGTGTCTGATAAACAGTCAGTAGGAAAACGGTACACAAACACAGGAGTGTGGATTTAGTCGCTTCGTGCTTTAAAAAAGGACACATAAGGATGCTGAAGGCTCCTTAGAAGGTGGTAAAAACCCATTCGGAAAAAAACAACTGCATAATATGTTTTTGGAAAACGGTCAGCAGCAACATATTTGTAGTAGAAAGGCTGAAATGTGAAAAAAACAAACAAACTGTGTTTTGGTCTCTTAAACAGCCACATCTTTAATGCCAAGCACTGTAAACTTAACCTTACATGCCATCTGAATCTCATGGGGATCCTGTTCATTTCAGACTGAGCATATGTGTAGGAGGGTTACAGATGGCTCACTTAAAGCCATCTTTTAATTACAGTACACTCAGCAATTTCATAGTGATTTCAAAAGAGCCTAGCACCCGGGTGTGATATTGTGACTGACTTGGCATTAATACACGAATCTCTTCAAAGCTGTCTCTCAGCATCTCGCGGTTGTATCAATTCCCTGCAGTACACAGTGGTTATTATGGCTCTTTTCAACGCTAATTCCATTCAGATTATCCACATAAATCTAATAAAAATAATACATTTTTAATCATCTTTTCAGTGGGACCAACATATAAAATTGCCATTCTTTCTCACCATACAGCAGTGCAATAAATAACATACATTGCAAAGTAACAGTAAGAAACACTGCAGGAAGAGGAGCCGGTGAATAACAGTGAATACTGTAGCACTGAGTGACAAGTTAGTTAAAAAACCCACAGCCTTGGGGTTGACATGGTGGTTGGTGTTTGGCATACAGATGAAAATGTGTCAACAGGAAAGGAACCAGTCACAGTGAGATACTTTCCATGCAGTTATAACTCTGAGAGCATTAGCAGCATTAGCAGCATTCCATGGCATTAATGTAGAGCAGATTATGGCAGTTATAATGTTAGACAAAAAATGGTTCTGTGATCGCTCGGAGGAGGAACATCTGTCGGCATATCCCACCATTTTCGCACCTCATATGTATACACCACAAAAGCTGTTTACTATAATGGTTTTGCAAGCAACAGATTTTTACTGTGTGAGGTTGACGATTGAAAACTGATAATAAATCACTGTAGCACATGAGGTCTGATTACATCTGTTATATTTTTATGTAACTTCAAAATATACAGTATGTGGGTGCAAGTTTTTAGCTTAAAAATTGTCTTGTTACATAAAGTGAGCGGTTATTTAGCAAATAATCACACAGCAAAATCTGTAATTTTAGCAACCGGTTTTGAAACACAGGATAGAAATGTCAGCCTCTGCCTCAGAGCCCTTAGCTGTGAAGTATAAAAGTGTTCGAACAGCTAAGCCATCAAGAGACCAGAATTCATAATGCACGCAGACAGGGGCCAAAACCTGCGGGAATACGGGATGCTAAAAGGAGATTTTAGAGAGGCTGTGCATCGTGAGCAGGGAGTCCTCGTTCCTGATTTGAATGGCGTAAACATGGCAAATATAATCCACCTTAATCGCTTCATTTTTCCGGTAAACCAAACTAGAGGCCATGCACAGAGCTTACTTGAGCTGTGTGAGCTTTGTGTACATGTGCATTTATTTGAAGCACGTATTGTAGTAAAGCAATTTTTGTTTTTGTTTTGTATAATTATGAAGTTCTTCATTATTATTACAGCTTTTAGTTAATATTGTAATTTGATTAAAAATACACGATTTATATATATTCTTTTATGGATTATAGATAGATCGAGATAACAGATGACTATAGACATGGTCAACCACTGTTATTGGTCTGGTAAAGAAATACATACATGAAATAATGGCTAGTAAAAGATAACAGATTTTAAACTTTAGGAAATGTCTTCTGGTATCAATTATGAATTGATATCTATAGTACTAGG
Organism: Scortum barcoo; assembly: GCA_023238725.1. Lineage (NCBI taxonomy): Eukaryota > Metazoa > Chordata > Actinopteri > Centrarchiformes > Terapontidae > Scortum > Scortum barcoo. The sequence goes on from CM041531.1 coordinate 20,210,495, forward strand.
TAAACAAAATAATATGACACATCAGTTGATGTGTTGATATTTTGTAATTGCAAATGATGTTTACACACTTTAAATGGTTAATACATGGATTGTGAAGCATGAATAAAGTCTATTTTGGACCTCAGAAAATGATGAATACATTTTTAGTCTGTCACCCTATCTCTTACTCTGCAGTTGCCTGAAGTGCGGGGAGATTAAAAAGAAGAAAATGGAAGACAGAACCAGAATCATATCTGATGAACACTTTGAGACACTGAGGCCCAAAAAGAGGTTTATCTACTGAATATTCCTTACACATTTGAGTAAATCTGATTTGATTTTGTTTGGACTTAGTAAATGAAAAGCAGCATGAAGTAGCCTGGAGCTCTATTTGTTTAGTCTGTTTTAGACTGTGACAGTACAACTGTTGCCCACTTTGGATAATTCACATTAGTGGGGCGACTGTTGTGGTTTCGTATTCTGCTTGTGTTCATGTTTTATTCCAAAATGAAAAGAACACAGAGCCACACTAGCAGAGGTCAGACTGAACCTTTGGTGACTGGAAACGCCTTTGGGCTTTTGAGACATTTTGATCTTGTCACATTCTTATCATGTGATATTGTCTGCCTCCTGAAGCATGGGAAAAGCTGATATTATGAAGAGGAGACTAGACAAAACAAAAAATAATTTTAAATAATGGATAAAGTGTGTTGACGAAATCAAAGGAAATTAGTAAATGTTAATATTCAGTATTAAATAATTAAGACTTAGAATATGTATTTATTTTTGTGTTTTTTCTTTCCTGTGTTTACTTTTGCATTTCTTTGTACCCATTATGTGGTTTTGCTATTTTGGCATGACGTTCAGACCCAGACTGCAGACGCTTAGTTGTAACCTCGATTGGCCATCAGTGTAAGGGCCCTTGAGGTTTTTTTGTTCTCTAACAGTCAAGTAGCTCTGTAATACTACCAACTGCATCAGCCTGAAAAACAGATGAATCCTGCATTAGACTAGATATTTAAGTCTTCATATCAGTAAAGTACGAGTGTGTTTCAGAATGGTGCTGTTACAACAAAGTGTGTGTGGTTTACAGCCTCAATATTACGAGGCTAGATGGGTCTACCTGCCCATCTTCAGACAGTCTGCTTGGCTAACTCGGTCCAAAATGTGTTCAGTAAGAACATTAAAGAACGTTCATCTGTCATCCGTATTTACTCACTTTAAAAGTTAAATAAATGAAGTTTTCATTCCACCATAACCAGTATTTTCTTAAACTTCAGCAAAAATGTTTTTGGATGGACTGTTGGCTTGTAAAAACATAAAAAATGACAGAAAGAAAAAAACAGATCTCCGAAACCATGCAGTATCTCACACTTACCACCCATTTAGATTATGTTGCCATTTGGAAAGAAGGGGGAAGGGGAAAAGAATGGTAACCGATTAAATTATATAGTCGCACCAATATGTTTTATACCTACAGGCTGATAAGCCTACATGTTAAACAGTGTTATTCTTCTATCAGCTGGAAACAAAAGTGCTGTTACCATTGCCATTAGCACAGCACACAAATAGCCAACTCTGGGAAAGGTTAGCTGTGGGGCCCTCTGTTGTTCACCAAATGTGCATGTATAAAGGTCCTATTTGGAATATGTGACTTATACTGTATGTGACAATGTCCTTCCTGTCTCTTGTAAACATCTCTGTAGTTTAACATCTGATACACTCCTCTGCTGATGACATTTGACATCATAGATGTCCTTCTGCAAAAAGGGCGTTACTGGGTAATTTCTGTACTTTCTTCACTTCAAAGCAAACTTTCACCGATTTACCAGTTTCATCTTTCTCAACCTCAGTTCCAGACATAATGTATAATATATTTTTTAAATAATGCAATACCTCCGTAGCAAAGATCAGACACCAGACAAAAAAAATCTTGAATGTCTCCAAGGTTTAGAATTGCAATTTGAACATAAATAATGAAATATTTACTTTCATAGTTTATCATTTATTACTTCTATTAACAGATAAAAGAAAAAACGTCTTACCATCGATAATGTCGTCTGGCCTCTTGCGTTTCTCATACACAACGATGATGACCACTAGGATTATTATTTCTGCAAGCACACCCAGGAAAGGCCAAAGTGGCGCAAGGTGGCTGCGCACCCGTAGTATAGTGGTCTCAGCAGTGTTTCCAATCACGTTAGTGGCATTGCATTCATATCTTCCAGGATCTGTATTTATATCCAGGTTTAGTATGTTGAGCTCTGTGTAGTTGTCTCTGTTAGTGATGAAGAAGCGTCCAGTGGAGTTGTCAATGTCCTGGAACACAGTAACCATTTCTCAGTGTTAATTCATTGAAAAGAAAGACGTGTAATATGGAGTCATTAAATAGCACGCACTCTTCATGTCTATCTATCGCACATGTGTATATGCAGACAGGTGACAAATTACAGGAAAAAAACTGAATATATGAGAGAAGAAACATAACACTGATGAGAGTGATTACTTCCAGGATGACCATAAACCCACCTATAGAGCATGTTTGGTCACTGAATTGTTGGATAAAAATGAAAATGATGTGAATCACATGCCATACGCAATCCAATTAAACAGATATGGGAGATTTTGGACCAGCGTGTTAGACAGCATCACTAAAACACCAAATAAGGGAGTATCTTTTGGAAGAATGCTGTTCATCCCTCTAGTAGAGTTCAGAAACCAACACCTTTCTAAGACACTTTATGTTGGGTTTTCTTTTGTCACCCGTCTGTGTTTGTGTGTGTGTGTACATATATAGTGACTAAACACAAACACACATACAGACACACACACAAACACATATACATTCATTCACACTTCCACCTCCATTTGTTTATCTGTTTCTCTCTCTGTCTCATTTTTTAATATTAAAATACTGTATATGAATACATGTTTACTGTATATATACAGTATGTACGTATACCGTGTAGGATGTTCCGTCCACTTTACGCCATGTCCAGGTGGGATGTGGGTAACCGACAGACTTGCAGTAAAGCATTGCATTTTCCCCCTCGTTTTTATTTTCACTCCGCTTGTGGCCTGTGATATCAGGTTTTGCTGAAAAGGTAAAATAAATAAATAAAATTGATCATTAGCTGAGTTGGCACAAGTGAGACATTCAAGGGAACGTTTTAACTCCTACCAGATGGCATGAAGAAGGAATGCATGATTGGCTGCTCTGGCTATGGTAATAATGTGTGTTATTCAGATGTCTGCGTAAGAGAGAGGAGTGTAATTAACTTTCTCTCTTTAGTCTCTTTAGTGGGGTTGATTCACTGAGCCGTCTCGGTCTCATTTGAAATTTTCATAACTTCAAGCTATTGCAGTAAAGAAGAACCATAGTTAGTAGTTAGATATTTTCAAAAATCATATGCGTTGCATCATTAAGTTTACGACCCTTTTTAAAACAAAAGCTAAAACATTATACTTTGGTCTTATATTCAAAGCCCAATGGTATCTACTGCTCTACCTGCTAATATAATTTTAGCTCAGTCATTTTAACACATGGGACTAATTATTTTCTCCAATGACTTGTTGAACATATATAAAACAACTTTGTCATGACTATGCTAAAATAAAGTGGTGTTTTCCTTTGTTTTTGGCAGTAAATGTGAGAAGTAGATACCTGTTTAGCTAAAAATATAGATAGTCATAAAATATAGCTTCCCAGCACATGAGAAATACAGATGAGAGAAATATGTAAAACTGCACTGTGTCTAATAGAACAGAGGCTTGTCCAAGATTAGGGACAATAAAAAGTACTGTTTTGGGTGTGCAGTTATTTTGTGAGCATGTTCACCCCCATCATCAGACCCCAGCTGTGGGGAATATCACTCTGGGAGAGAGAAAAGTATTCCAGTATAATTCATAATGAGGTCATGGAAGTGGGGGATCAGTATGATATGAGAACCTCCAGATGTTCCCATTCATAATAATTCCACAGTGAATTCCACAAAAGAGGTTTAGAGCCAAAGGAAAACAGCATGAATAGGCCCTGATTAATGAATGAACTGATGATAAAAATGCAACACAAAGGTTATGAATTTAATCAATTCAGGCATATGTCATAAAGCACTGCAACAGATGCCGAGTCAAACTGATCCATCAATAGAGTTTTGTTTTGTATTTTTCCCAAAGGTGAGACACAGACTTTTCATGTAACTCAGCATCAGGAAGATAACTGTTCCTGCTTTTCCACTAATCCTCAAAATTACAATAATTCCTTCCATGCAATTAAGCAGGATAAGAGAGAGGCCTGGAGTGAGCGTTTTTCAGCTGCGCATGGATAATAGAGTAGGAGGGGTCTGAGCTCTTTGGTGACATCACCTCACTCTGATTATGGTACACACGTGCTCCCGGAGCAGGGGCGTGGCCAAGCTCATTTGTGCTTGTGCTTATCCTGACTGTATTATGTCAGTGACTGACAGCACGGAGACAGCCCTCAGAGTGGCGCAAAAACAGACGGAAACCTCCATTTCACACTGCCCACCTACAATTACTGTGATCTTTAATCTGTGTGCTAGACGGAGGTTAGGTGACGCGTGAATGCGAGAGAGAGATGTGTGAGCGAGAGCAAGGTCAAAGCTGTCAGAAAGAAAAGAAAAGCTGATTAAGATGACATCGGATTTTACATCAAATCCTTTGTTAGTTGCGTTCTACATTTTATGTTTCGATTTTAGAGAATTTGTGTAAAAATTGTATAAACTTGGGCAGTATTTGTTCTTTTCTTGAGGAACATGCAAAAATATCAATACGCACATGAAAATAATTTCACAGAGATATGCGCTCAACGTGTATCAAAAATTTGAGAAATAGGAGGTACCAAATATGTATCTGTGGTAAGCTTAGTATCACAGACTATAAACTCCACTCCTGCCACAGAGATGGCTGGGACCGGATTCAGAGCCCTAATCCTACAACATCACAGAACCCTCCATCTGTTGCCTCTGAGCTGAGTCCTGCAAGGATGAGTGTGCCAAGGACACTGTAGGCGAGGGATCTCAGTGAACTGCTGCCAGAAGCGCAGTGCAAAGCTGGCTAGCATAACAGTGGGCTTGCTACCTGTGTCACAAAACAATTTCAAACACCTCTAGAAAATTATAAAAGAGCATTTAAGAACAGAAGACAATGCTTTGTTTAGATCCAGCAAGGACACCTACTCTTAACTTCATTCTGTGATTTTAATTTTTTTTTCTTTTACACATAGAAAGTAGCCCTATTTAAAGGACAAAACGCATGCATCATCAGTTGATTTAAAAGACTGACTTTTTCTCCAGGGGACGGATAGCAAGCCTCAACAGTCTCAGGCCCGCAGTCTAGTGATGGCCGGGACACTTCAGTTTGAATGGCGATGAATCCCATCATCTCACAATCCAGTGAAAGCAGAACACACACGGTCATCACCCATGTTACGCAATCAGGCAGCGCTTTAAGACAGCCGCGAAAATAAGAGGCAGGGCATGCTCAGTATGCACCACAGCCATGCCACAGCAAATTGGCTTAAGCACTACACACAGGCAGGCTTCTCTTGAACAGGGTTTCACTTGCCCTTACTCAGAGAAGATTCCTTATTCAAGTTGATGGCTTCGCTGTCAGCTTGAATGAAACCAACACAGTAGTTCTTTGGTTAGGTTTTCTAGCTAATGCACAGACCATCCTAGTTAACTTTCTTAGGCTATTAGTGATTGAATAAAAGACTAATTTACAAACCTTAAATCATTCTTTTTTAAAAGAGTATAACTGCTGTTAACGAAACCTCCTAGTGGGCTTTGTGCATGTTTTAGTGGGCATGTGAGCAGTGCCTGTCCATTTTGCTAGACTGTTGTCTCAGTGTAAGCCAAAAGTGACAACAGCCTCAGGATCGCCCCTTGTCATCACCACTGGACTGGATGAATTCAAACATCTTTGTCAACAAGGACTCTCTTAAGACAGCTCAGGGTGGTTAACTTTTTTAGGACACCTTTATCTTCTCCGTCTCACAGTAGAAAACCACAAAGGACATGGTAAAAGCTCAAATTAAACCCAGGGCTTTTTCAGGCTTTGAATACATCACAGAGAAAATCAAATGTCAGACAAATTTGCTTTTTTTTTTAATAGTTGTGTCATTCGTGTAAAAAAAAGGTTCAGTTGTTACTGTGCCACAGAGGAATCTTACCTTTTACTTCAATTGTAGCATTTGCATTCGGTGCCATGTCAAATGTATAAACACACATGTATTCCCCAGAATCATCTGCCCGTGGTTTAACGATCCTACAAGAAAATAAAAAACACCATCTCATTCCATAACTTCAACTGACCAGACATTGGCACTATAAGTAGTCAAGTAACTAAAGTCAACTAATTTCAGTTTAACTCTAATAATTAGTTGGGACTACAGCTGTGAAAGCTTGAGGGGCCTGCAAAGCCTTTGGAAACAAAATGTTGGCATTATGCTATTATATTACGGAGCAGCAGCACTGCATTCTGCAGAGAAGGGCACCACAGGCATTTTAGCTGTAATCTTCAGAGTATCACTGATGTAATGTGACAAGGAAGTGACCAATTGGTCTTATCTTGTGGCTAGGGAGAGTCTGTGGTATGTCTACGGTGGCGACAGTAGCTTTGTGCTCCAATGGTTATACAGTGTGACAGCAGGAAATAACAACTAGTTGATACTTTAGGCTATGGTATTTTTCTGTTCCAGTTAGATGCATAGGTATAGTTCAATATTTGGCTTAAGGGAGTGATATGCTGCATAATGCTTGTGGGTGAGAAAGCCAGGAGCCAGCTTCAGTCTCATCAGTGGTGGTCTGGAGATATTTCAAGCAAATAGGGTACCTTACCAAGCTATTATGACTATTTCAGTATATCACCAATTATGTAAAGAAAAAAACAAAGCTATAAACTATACACCTCTCCTTCAAATGCACCATGCATTGATATTTATAGTGGCTTCCTTATGAACATCGCACCATAACATAATGAAATGTACTATACAAGTAAACAAGTCTAATTTTGTACCATGACCTTTGTATGGCTGTCAACTGCACGCTGTCAGCAACAAGAGCAATGTGCAGTATGTATGCTTCTTTCCTTCAAGAGCCGTGTTTTCACAATAAAGAACAAAACTCTCTAGCAATGCATTCTACATCAAAATTCAGAAAAATTTGTTTCTTAATTGTCTTAGTAACTGCTTGAAGACAGTGTACGTTTAGATTTGATGAGTTGTAGTCTCTCCTATGTCTATGGAAAATGTGGAACGCATTCTTTAACCACTTGTACAGGAAGAGGAAGAGAGTGGTCTGTGGTCTGACCCACTTACAAGCAAGAACTGACAGTCAGTTAGCCAGGCAGAACAACAAACCTGAGTTACCATTTCTGAAAATAAGTGTGTGCAACACTCCTCTGTCTAACTTAAAGCCACTCATTATACTGTCTGGGTCTGTGCGAGATCCTGCTCTTCAGCATTTTCTGACAACAATTTCTCCAGCCTGCCACTGTTTGAGATTTGACTGTGAAAGACTGCCTCAGCATTCTTTTTTTGGTTTGTTTTTTATTTTTTGTTTTCTGCTCGCAAAGCCACCTCCATTTGACATGTAACATTTTTGATATATTGCAGATAAATTCTCATCCACCTTCCATCGCTGGGAGCACTTATTGTCCGCACTGTCCTCTTTCCCAAAATATGTCCTAATTACTGCGTAGAGGAGAAGCCACGTGTCACCTGTATGCTGTGTTCCTCTGCTCTGTCCGCGTATTGGGGATCTCCTGTCCGTTCTTCATCCAGAAGCTTTCCTTGTGCGGGGTGTGGGCAGTGGTGAGGTTACACTGCAGGGTAACGGGTTTGCCAGGGATGTCCGCTGACAGGATGGTCTGATCAGAGGCATTGATCTTTGGTTCTGGAAGACAGACACAGTCAACCCTTATCACAGAACTGGGGCTCAACGCTGTTTTAATGCTTCCTCCCATGCTGTAGTAGCTGTAGGCTGTATGCTGTTTTTATACTATCTGTGTAGGAGGGTGTCTATGAAGTGAAAACAAAAGTGCACACAACAAATAAACAAAAGACATAATAAGCACATGAATCAGTTGGATTGCCTTGTATCAACAATTTATCTTTGGATTTTAAAAAAAAGTAGTATTCTTTGATTAAAACTACAGTAATACATGTAAATGCTGAATCAACATGATAATTAACAGTATAAGGGAAGTCATCTGTGTGATATTTAGACATACTCAAAAGATTAATCAAATATTGTTTGGATTAACTGTACCTGTTTCACACCTATCTCTTGTCATGGCAGTGCATGTATGAATGCTTTTCTGAATACTCTTAATGTACAGTCTGCAGGAGGATGTTTGACAGATAGAAGATATACTGTAGCTGATAACTGCTGTAATCTAAACAATACCAGGGTCCACTTCTCAAGGACGTTTGGGGAAGCAGGAGGTGTCATCTGAGAGCGAGGCGCCCTTTGCTCTGCCTTGAGTAGTGAGCAGGAAGCCTCCTCTGCCCTGCCTCCTCCACAATCCCCCTCCTCCTCCCCCCCCTCCTTCTCCAGGGCGGGCCAACCATGGCAACAATGGAGCCCCCGAGGGGAGGAGCAGAGAGAAGAAGCATCATAATCTTACTACTGGCTGCTGCTGCAAGGCCACTAGCAAAGCAAAAGGGATGAGAGGGGAAAGACTGGCAAGTGACTACTATTAGCATTCATGGCACATTCATCGTGCAGTTCTGTATAGTCAATCGCTAAGGGGATATCTCTCCCCTCCCCCCTTACATCTCTATCTCCCCCACCAAGCAGAACCACATGTACTATTAATAGTATCTTAGAGACATGCATACACACACAACATGAGATACATAAATTAGCATTTAGCAAACACGGCACAGTGGTCCACGGGCAATTTCACCAGAAGGTTGTTTGTAGGACACCTTGTCACAATTTAAAATGTGGATAAGTCCTGGATAACATATCACCATATCAGAATGTAATCAAATATAAATTGTTGCTCGAAATGAGGCAAGATGTAGTGAAACCTGACCCCTGTTCTCCTTTTGCTGATACTCTAATACAGTATTGTATTTAAATTGATATTGTATCCAAATAACTGGCAGATAGTATATAAAGAGTGTTACTTTTTTAAAAAAAATACTGTATTTCAGCACAAATATATTTTAGCCTTTGTGTCATCTGGTATCTTTTTATAGCACCAGTTTTGACTGAATGTCAAGTTACATTTTGCCAAGATGTATTAGTAAATAGCTTAGACACAGAAACCAACTTGGAAAGGTCTATTAGGGGAGCACTGTATCAATGTAAAAGGCAAGACAGGCCTCAAATCATGATATTGTAGCACATAACAATACAAAAAAAAATGCATCACTAGAGAGATATCCCATTAGCTGTGCTAGCACTTGGAGAATCGTGGGTCTCTTGAGCACGTGGTTGAGCTAAATGGTTTGAACCACTCGTTCTTAATATGCAATTTTTAATACATTCTTGCATCTAAAACACACACTTGTGTTACTTTGCAGTACAGACTGTAGAACACATAGCATTTGAACTGCTTTAAAAAGCAAAGTCTCACAAACATGCTCACTTTAAAATAGCTACTTCTTGTACTCAAAATCCACTTGGATCTATGTAATTAAAGTGATACTACATACAGAATCTACGTATGTGTATGCATTTGAGTATGAAACACTCACCCCCTTGAAGGCTTGAAACATAGCTGAAAAAGATTTGAGGTTAACTTTTTTTCACAGGAATACCAGCTGTGTTCAGCTTGAGTTCATGTGGAGGACAATGAATACCGAAAGTGAAGGAAATGTAAAAGCATCCAGAGAAACCTCACAAGCCACTCCAGCACCATAATCCACTTCTCTGATTTGCTTTTGTGTGTTCACACACAGATAAACTACTACTTTAATGGAAACTTCGTTTTTGATAACAGTGACAAAAAGGAAGTGTGACACTGAAGTACCCTGTTTTGGGTGTAACAACCAACAATGATGCAGGAGTGGTTAGAGTAGTTCTACAGATTTTGTCTTTTCATTAAATATGAAAACTTATCACCACTGAAATCACTTGTCATTGACATTAAAAGAAGCTGACCCAGTGGCTGTTCTTTGTTAACGCGATCGTGCAACCTTTCAGTAAATAGCTTGTTTGCTTTCTTGTGGGGAATTAGACAAGAAGATCAATCCTACTCTAATTTCTGTGCACTAAATAAGAAGCTACAGCCAGCAGCCTAGCAACTTAGCTTAGCATAAAGACTAGCCTAGCCTTTAGGAGGTCACTTTTCTCAGCCAAGAAATAGTTACATAAGAACCAATAATAATAATAACTACAATACTTTTTTTTTAAAATCATTTTTGTGTACGAATGTTACAAATAAGCTATAACATCTTAAATAAAGAGCTTTACCCTGAGACAAAGCTAGGCTAGCTGTTTCCACCTGTTTCTTGTCTTATGCTAAGCTAATTGGCTGCTGGCTGGAGTTCATATTCACTGTGTGCGCGTGAGAGTGGTATCAATCAGTGTTTCCTCCCAAAAAAATTTTTCTGAGAGTTTCATACTCAAAAGATTTGGCAGAGCACCACTTTAATAACATGTAGAAAGTACATCTTAAAAATATGTATCTCCAGTAGATTTTATCTACGCATGCGTTTTTAATTTCATTTTTTAAGTTTTTGCATTAACAAATGCAAATGTCAAAAAGAATACTGTTTAAAAACTTGACATCCCTGTAATGGGAATTACAACATAAATATACTGATTCTGAGGATATAGATTTAGAGCAATTCACATTCACAAACTAAATAAAGCAAAAGGTCAAAACAAAACAATCAGGCTTCAACATGTTTCCCCAGCTGCAAACTATACATTCATATCTATGGACCAGCATGTATAGCCTGTTATATACATGTAATAACTTGGATATTACATGTATATGCAACATCTACTCCTCAGTAATGACAGAATATATTTAGAGAGGACATGAATTGGCAGATATTTATAAATTGCACTCTGGCAGGAAACGAGCAAATGTGAGAAGTGAACAGCTGCACTTCTTGTAATGGTTTAAATTGCATCAGGGCTGCACCTAATCAAATAGTGTTTACGCAGAAATCATAATTTGTCGGTCAAATCAGATGAGCCAGCAAGGATTAAACTCTTCAGTCTGACTAACAACATTCCACATCTCCCTTTGCTCCAGTGGGCAGAGCACTGAAGCATGTACAGATTAGAAAGGTCCAGTTGAAATTCAGTTTGTTTGAATGTTTGTGTGCACAGAGCAGAGGGTTAAAGGATATAATGTCATTACTGATTCACACTCACATGCTTAATGGCTGAGAAGGCACAAGGTTACACAGTGCAGAGGCAAGTCCGGAGAGACTGTTTTTGTAGAAGTGAACATCTCTCTGTCTCATCTGAGCAAGAAATGAGACACTCAAGGCCCTCGCGTGGTCTTATCCTCTACTGGATTACCACACGCGAATTTGAAAGCTGAAAATATTTGATTTTATCAGGGAAGGAAGGGAAGAGTTGACGGATCCCTCCTTGTGTCTTCTTACAGTCCCTTTTACACTGTGCCCGGAGTGAGAAAGCCATATCAAAAGCTCCATTACTTCAAAGCACCACTAGGTTTTCATTTAGCAGGCAGGGCTTTGAAGTAAATAACACAATCCACACAATGCAAGAGACACAACATAATGTTAAGGGAATAAGTTCTACGAATAAATCTAGGAATAGGAAATGGGTGAAATTAGGATACAGAGAAATAGAGCTAATGATCAGAATATTGTAAAAGGACACATGAGACAGTAAGATCAAAGGTTTGGTGCGGGAGGAAAGAGGGAAATGTAGATAGAAACTGAGTAAAGTTCCTGGGTTTGTGGTCATTTACAACAAGACGCTCAAGGGATTTTGGAAGACATAGGGAGTTTACTGAACTCAGCAGAGGAGAACATAAATATTAACCAAACCAAATTAATAAACTAAATTTAATATTTATGAAAACAAAACACAAAAGGCAACCACTGGCCTTAGGGATTTACACAATTAGAATACTCCATCTATTAATACTTGTGAAAGGCATCTTAAAAAACAAACAAAAAAAAGAAATGAATAAATAACGTGATTTGTGTTTGTTTGTTTGTTTGTTTTTCCCAGCCAGTGACCGCTGTGTGGTGAGGGTGGGCTCTTGAGAGGTTTTTTTTTTTTTTTACGGGTTGGAGTGGTGGGGACAGGGAATTGGTAGTTTCCATCACCATCTAGGTACTACAGGATATAGACCACTCACTCTGTAGCACCGAAATGGTGGCCTGGGCGCGGATCCAGGTGATGGCGGGGTTTTGTCGGAGGTCATTGCGCCTGGGGTCGTTGCTGGCCCGGCACTCATACGTCCCAGAGTCCTCCAGTGTGAGGCGCGTGATGCCGAGCACACTGACCCCGTTGGTGCCGTAGGCCGTGTTGATGGACACCCGACGCTTGCGGGCTCCATCCCACAGCTGCTTGAAGGAGTCAGCCCGGTTGATCTCCGCATACCACCACTGGATCTCCGGAGTGGGGTTACCAACCACGTCGCAGTACAGCTCAAAGGTGTCCCCCGTAAGCTTAGTCTCAGACATTGGCGACTTCACAAACCCAGCTGGAGAGGAAAAGTGTATCAGGATGGCAGGGAAGGAAAGGGCAGAAGAGGGTTAGAGCAGTAAGAAGGTGTGGAAAGGTTAAGGGATGGAGAAGGAAATTAAATCGATCAAAGTACATACAAAGATAAGAGAGGATGATTAAAAGCAAATGAAAAAGAAGCACGCCTCAAATCATTGATAGGTGGGGAAAAAAGGTTAATGGTTGTCTTAATCCAGTCTGTTCATTGTCAGGGTTCCCTGGCCGGCTAAGGCCATACAACTGTCAGACAAAGTCAGAGTCAGCCAGTCCCAAGTCCATGCAAGCAAGTAGTGCTGGACACAAGCACACAAACCTTTGCTGCACTCACGGTGTCGCAACAATCACTGGCACCACTCCTGCTTGACCCCGCTGACATGAGAACGTCTTACAAATGTGCCATAGTGTGCGTCAGGACACTGCACAGAAAATCACGTGATCTGTCAAAATTAGGGGCCTGGAAATGTTCCCCTCAAGCTTACGCCTCACTGACACCACTCTGTCAGAAGAACAAAAGTCACATAAAAATGATTAAACCTGCTGAAATGAAAAGGTACAATAACATGGATTCTGTGTGGCGTGTGGTGAGCGTCGTCAGCCATTTTCTGAACTCCCTCATCTCGATCACCAGGGTGCTGGAGCATCTGCGAGCACACGTGGGTTTAGTGGTAGGGTTCACCCAGACATGTCGCCGGTCTGTCACAAGGCTAACACTTACAGACAGACAAACATTCACACTCACATTCACACCTACGGGAAATTTAGAGGCACCGGTTCACATAACCTGCATGTCATTGGGCTGTGGGAGGAAACCAGAGATCCTGAAGGAAACCCTGCATGCAAACAGATTTGAATCTATGTGAAATAAACATGCTCTTTAAAACAAACTGAATAACAGCTTGCACCGGTTTTAAACATTTGGATTCTATGTTGTCATTGTAGAAACATTTCACTCGCATAATTTATACATTTAAAACTGATGCCATTTCTCATGCCATGCATTGAAACGCTGATGAAAAGCAATTCAAAGAAATAGATGTAACTATATGTATGTATGTATGTATAAACCTAATCTCTTTTCATCTATATCAGCTCTTGCTGGTAAAGCCAGAATTGAGGTCAGCCAGCTTTCATTTTGGCTAAGCTGGACTTTAAGACAAGATTTTTAAAATTCACATGTGGTCACAGTGGAACAGGATAGTCCAACCACCTCCTACGTACACGCTGAATGACAGACAGTTTGGAATCACAGTTGATTTGTACCTTTAAAGCAAAATGACCTTTGTTTAAGTAACACGTCGAACCCGAATATGAACCCATATCCTCAATACAACAAGCCATTGGCACTTAATCTCTGGGAGCTGGACAAACAAACCTCATTTTTTGACTACCTTGCTACCATGTGGAATAGGAAACACATTTCAAATGTGAACTGCAGATTATAAATATATCCCCAATAAAATGGTATCTATGATCATTATTACCACACTGTGAGCATACCGTGCTATGTCTGTGCCTGATTCATGACCTTGTTTCACATCAGTAGTTAGCCCAACAATACACTGCCAGCCTTAATGAACCTCATCTCATGACAAATCACCTGGACCACAGACACTGTTCTCTGCCGCCCCTGCAGCCTGTCAGCTGTAAACCACATGTGCTTAAATAAATCAGAAAAAAAACCCTACTGCCTTAACTCTGCCCTGAATTGTTGTAGAGGAAATTGGAACAAAGAGCCTGTGGTCTCCTGAGTGTTAGACTGTGTGTTGTGTCTAAATACAACAGCTTACAGCCCCCCCCCAGATCTGTCCGCCTCGCTCAAAGTAATGTATCATAAGCACATGCACAGATAAGCCCATGGAAGCCTGAGGAAGGAGTGTTAACAACCACAGCATTCAGATCATCCCCACAATGAAGCCAGTTACAGTTCATTTAAACGTTTTTATTGAAAATTTAACCCGCAGAGTGAAAATCAACACCGTTCACAGGGTTTACATGGTTTATGCATTCATTTTCCACGATGCTTAATGCAAAAGCCTGAGTACATTCATCTCTGCGCGCTGGACTCGCACAGGCTGTCGAAGAACAGCCAAAACATTTCACACACTTAACAATACATGGATTCTAGTTAGTGCCATGGTAACAGGTCTGTTGCCCAACACCAATTTGTGACTCACAGCCATATGAAAACAAATCAGATGATAGGAAATAGAAATTGTAATGAGAAATTAGAGAAAAAAAAGAAAAAAAAATCACAGTCTTCCTGTTAGGAGATGTGTGATAGAGGATATTTGGTTGCTCACAACTTGCGTTTCTATGTGCGATGCCTAGAGATACGCAGAGTAATTAGCATTTGTTTCTCTTCTCTGGAAACATCTGGGCCCATGAAGCTCACAACATAATCCCAGAGGGTGAATCCAAGCCTATCTGCCTACACTGTTAAAGCAATATTTCAATTTGACATTAGAAACATTTACTATGGTATTCTTTACCGTGATTATGGGTATGACAGTAAATTGGCTTGGCACATGGCACAGATAACTACTGTCAGTCATGCATAAGTGCTCATAATCACAGTATAGTATCTACTTAAAAAAAGAAGAGAAGAAATGAATGTCCTCCAAGGTGATAGCAAATTAAATCAGAAAAGGGAACAGATGACTTAATTTAAATTCAGGCTCAGCGAGGCTTTGCGGAGAAATACGCACAGAACAAACTACAGTCAACACTCGGCCAACGAGCAGACCAATTTTCGTGTTGTTTAAACAAGGAGCTTACACTGGCAGTGAAAACAAAACACAAAGCAGCCAGCCGGCACTCTTTTATTTCAAAGCCATGCTGTGAGACAAGAAGTGATAAAGAGAAGAGCAATGGATGGTGGACAGATCTCAGCAACTTGGTGGAGGAAAAATACCAGCAGGGGTCATCTCATGTTGTAATGATACACTTTCACTGGCAAATAGTGTGTATATGTGGAATGTGTAGTAGGCGCATCTTGCCATCCATGTACTGTACATGGACATCAGTAAAAGGTTTTCAGGGCTGTAATAAAAACTATGTCTTAATTATTGCTTAATCTGTTGATTTTATTTTATAACTTATTATTTTATATTATAATAATTATATCATTTATTTTATCATCTCTTTTTTATATATCAATATATTGTTTTGTCTAAAATATTAGTAAACTATAAAATATGTTCTTAGGTAGTTCACAGTGCCAAAGATGATGTCTGCAAATTAATATTCTGTCTGACCAACAATCTAAACCCCAAAATGTCCCATTTATGACAATATTAGCAGAGAAATGCAACAATTCCACACGATTTTGATTTGGAAATAACTTACAGTGAAAGAATTACTGCAGAAATGAAGATGAGGTGTCTGTTTACTGTTATTCCTCCATCTTTGAAGTATCAAATACTTGCTGTCTGGAGGCTTTAAAGGTAGCTCTGAATTTGACTGTGTTGGACCTTCATGGTTATACTTGAAACATTACATGACCGGCAAATTGTCATTTGCTTAATTGCTAATGCATGCAGAGCTAACATGGGGATGCTCTGTTTCAACTGAGCCTTCCCACTGGCCACTATTATTGTTGTAGTTGTTGTGTATTGTAATGTCAGTGTTTGCAAGATCCACGTAATGTACCGACCCAAATGAAGTCAAACCTAAATATTAGCTGAGCAAACCTTGCTGTGGTGGGGGTTTCCTGCAGGTCAGTGTCACAGTAAATTGGGGGTTGTTTCAGCTCTGAATGCAGCTTTCTCAAAGGAATATTATAGGCTAGTTGAAATAAATGCGATCTTCACAGCAAAAAGAGACACGGTGTTTCTCTCTATCTGAACTCACAATAACATCTACAATTTAATGCACGCAGAGGTGTGCTGCTCCAGCATGGCGGCTTGTATGTAATCTTACCAAGGAGGTCAAACGTTTATGAGTGGATGGTTTAACTGAAATTATTCAGCGCAAAATAATGAAGTCCTTCACGTTGCCATGTCTCACTTAGCTCAATTTACTCCCATGTGACATGCGCACAATAGTATCACAAAATAACCTGTAGTTTTCTGTGACAAGCTCTGTCTAAGGCGGCATGGAAGTCACAGTCATTACAGCCTACGTACCCCACTGATGTAGGTAGAGAAGAGAGCTCCCCTGAAGGACTGACAGCAAGCCACACACCACCACCATGCAGCCTGAGAGTGAGTCAGCTGCCTTCCTACAACCTGGATCCCAATCCGCATCCCACAACACAGACAGAGAAAGCAGCGAGTAAGAAACCCCTCGGGGCCATTGAAACTGGTTATGTCCTCTGTGTGTGTGTGTGTTGGTGCATCTTTGTTGTACCTGCATGGTCCTGTGCTTTTACAGGTCATTTGTATGACACAGTGGATCATAGTTGTGACGACCGTTTACATTTTAATATCTGTCGCTCACTGTGACATCGGCAGCAGTTGCAAGAATGTTACAATAGTATCTGCTTGTGTTAGTAGTAAGTCACGTGTTAAAAACTGAAGCCCATGTCTGTCCGTCTGAGTAGGATTTTTTTATGGTTTTACTCAAACAAAATCAAGTGATTACGATCTAACTTGTTGAGAAATGTTGGTGATATCTAGAGAGCACTGAGCAAAAGGCAGGGGTTTTTACTTATTGAAGCTGATTTAGACCTCATTTTGCGTTGGAGGTTGGCAATGCTACCCTGCAATTGTGTCAAGGCTACCTCTCCAAATACTTCAAAACATCATGAATGAGCACTGACCCACACATCTCTGGGAAAAGGTCAGCACCTGTGACTGTACCATGGGTAGGGCTGGGTGATAAAACAGCCTAGATCTGGTCATTAAAATTATGTCAAAAACAATGATAAATCTTTGTGTCTGGAGACATTCATATTCAGCAAAATGACTGGATTCAAGGGGCACAAAACATACAAGAAAAATGAACTGTTATCCTCCAAAGCTGAGGGAATTGCTTACAAAAAGGTAACAAAACGTCAATTATAAGAAAGTGGTTTCGATAGCTCAAAAGCGACGAACCGCAGATGAAGACGGTCTGCAAAATATGGTGTCAATCGGTGCCCACCAAGATGGGAAACACAGCAAAACTTCTCCATCACCTGAAAGGGTACGATCCCAGCACCCACACAGAGAGTATTAAAATGTTAGTCCACCCGCACCTTTTGTACAATGTACAAACTACTCACATCTTTAACTCTTTAACCTGAAATGCACATAGTGTTTCTGCAATTCTTCTTTTTTGTGCACACACAAAACAGGTTTACAAGCTTTATTGCTGGAAATTCAATCCATGAAGCTAAACAATACTTCTGAGTCTGGTAGATACTGATAAAATAATGGTTGCTTCTTGGCAGCTGAAACACACACTGCTCACAACTGAATTACCGTAGCCCCTTTGCCAAGAAAATGTTTACGATGATGAATTATATTCATCAGGAATTAAGTATCTGCAAGTCATAATTCATATATGCTACACTGAATGTAAAAAAATGTATGCTTGAACAGTATGAAGGAATTTTCCCTTCTCTCCCTACTCTCTGACTGTATGTAATATGACACAGTGGTTCGCAGACTGTTCTCTGGTCAGATGCTGCCATTTGTAACACTGAGGGCAGGAAGTGTTTAGGCTTGCATCTTCAAAATGCAGTCGCTCAACCCTCCTGTCTCCATAGCTGACTGTAGTTGAGGCTTGCAGCTGCCAGATAAGGATGGCTTTGTCTGCCGGTAGCTCAAGGTCAGAAAAAGGTATCCAACACTTATGGGGAAGACTCTACAAGTGATACTCTGGCATCTCTTCCAAACGTGCTTATTGCGGTCTCAAGGGACCCACAACATGACTTCAGTTAGCAAAGGTAAGCATAGTTGCTGTTTAAGCCTCAGTGCCTGGTGGAGTCCTCACACATGTTTAGCTGTATGATGATAACCTTATTGCTTTACCTCTACTCTCCTTGATTGGTCGAGCTTCAATAAATGCTTCTGCGTAAGATATTGAGGTCTCCTGAAACTTCTTCACTCTCAAGTTAACTGGCTCCCCAGATTTACATCACAGACAGTAAATGTCTGGTTTGGTTTTGGTGAAGAGGTTAATACACAATAAAGTAACTGAGGGCTACTTTCTGTCCCTACAAGCAAATATCACTATTGGCTTATCATACAGGAAAAATGCTATTAAATGTGTAAATGATATTGATGTATTCACATAAGAACTTCCGACACGCATGGGATGCACTTTAGAGGCGTGATGTGTAGTGTGCAGGATTGTGATGATGTATAGCCCTGAACACTCCGATGACAGAGCGGTTGTCCTCACTGTATTTTATACCTTTTTTTTTATGTCGCCGTGATGGAGCCAGATATTGCCATTATTAGCAAAGCTGGATTTCCAGAAAAAGAAGGAGTGGGGCCGACCGTTTGCATTTCACTGGTAATACTTGAGTCTGTCATTCAGATCACAGAAGAGAGAGGCAACAGTTTAATGAGATTTAAATCCCAATAACAACTGTGCTGGGTAGAAATGCTCTAATCCCATCCTCTAATCACGACAGAGCACTTCCTATTCCTCTTTCAGAGGTCAAAACAAGGGAATTCAAATGATTTAATGTCAAATCCGAGAAGCGCGTGGAGACAGATGCGTCACAGGACACTGATTCTCATCATCGAAATAACATCATAAATCTAAAACTGGAAGAACCACACCTTCAGGAGAGTCTCTTTCACTACTAATTGTTTCTGCAGACGGTGACGAATGCTATTCTCCCACCTTCTGCATACCCCCAAGTATTATTATTTGTCAACTGAAATGAATCAGGTATGCTGAATAGCAACCTTGTGTCTGCTAGATCACTAGTGGGAAAAATTGGGCGAGGTGTAAATTAAAGTAAACTCGTTGAGTGCTTTGTCTCTGAGCTGCCCTTGTGCTGCACACTTAGCCAGAGTTGTTCCAGCAGAGCGGCCAGTAGTGCAGGGCTGTGGCTAAGTTGGGGAACTTCCAGCTGTGCTTGTGTGTAGCTCTATGAATGTGAAGCAGTGTGGTGCTAAAAAAAAACAGCATGCATGCTGACAAATCACTATTTTAAAAAATAACTGCTTACCTTACAGCTGTGCATCAGTATATATGTCTGCAGTGGATCTTATACATTGTGATGCTGCCCCTAATCAGTGCAGTCCATATCAGATTTCACAGTGGACAAGCATGAGTCAGTGTAAGAGCTGGCTCGAGTCTGACAGCATATTTTCCAGACTCACAATTGTACCTTTGTCCAGGGCCTGGACAGAAACATGATAATGGACACGCTGCTGCATCATATGGGTCTATTGATTGAATGGTGTTGTAGCTATAAAATGCTCATCTTAAGCAATGTTGGCCTATAGATGCCTTGTAATGCATAAGTGACATAAAAGAGAATTAGAGGGCCACATGTTGACAAAAAACTTCATATTGGAATTGCAGTACATACTGCAATAGATGTGGACACAGCTTTGTCTACATTATGTTGTTTTACTTGGCTTGTGTAACCTTAATATGAACCAATCTTGGATGCTGTGTATGCTAGTAGTCCTACCTATAGCCTACCTAACCTATAGCCTATGAAATGAACATACAATATAATAAATAGTTATTTTTTAACATGACTAATGTTGTAAAGGCTGTATTGATTCAATATGCATGTTCTCATTTCCACTGGCAATGATAATACAACGGCAAAGTTGGCAGCAGGACCAGGCTACAGGCTTCGCAGGGGGAAATTATGTAAGACACAAATGCACTTCCTCAGGTCAGCCCCAGCCACCTTCTCACCAGCCTTTATTTTCGTTGCATAAAGATCACATCATCTCTCCACTTAAATAGTTCACAGCCACCTAGCGAGTCTTTAGAAGGCTGTGCAGCTGTGCACAAGGAGGCCGTCCATTAAGAGTTAATGAATTCACTTTCACAAAAGGACCTTAAAGCCACAGTTCTCAGTGCTGTGTCTCGGTGTTAAAAATAGAAACGAGGCAGAATGGACGGATGCTATTTACAGTGCTCCGAATATCTGTCGCAGAAACTGGCCACCTATAGTAGATCTACTTTTCCCTGAGCATGAGGAAATAATAGCGTGAATTCCCTCTGCTTCCCAGATGCAGTGATTACATCTCATGCACTTATAATTATTATTCTCCCCACACCACTGCCTGAACTCTGCAATATAACAGGAAAAACCTAGGATTGCATAAGAAGTCATGCACCGATTACCCTTAATCTGAACTGTGAGAGAGAAACGAAATGGCTTTTAGATGCATGCGATGTGAGCAAACGTCAGAATATTACCAAGGGTGTTAAGCACAAGGGTGGCTTATTACAACTGTTATCAAAGCTGTAATGCGTGCAGGGTGTCTGGAGATGAGCTATGAATGTAGGATTTCTACATTTAACAGATAAAGCACAGATATATTTAGTGACTGGGTGGCACCAGTTAGTCTCCCACTGACCCCTGTTTGTATCTGTGTGTGTCTGTATCTGTACCTGTGTGTGTGTGTGTGTTTCTGTGGTGTGAACCTGTGTGTGTGTGTGTTTCTAGGCCTGTGTGTGTTGCACTGGGCCTCAGTGAGTGGGCACCAACGCTGGGCAAAGACCACAGCAAGTGTTTGGAATGCCTTTGCTTGAGCTTTGTCAAACAATAGACGGCTTATTGGGTATTTGATTTTCCAGATAGTAAGATCAGAGAACGGCTCACTGTGCACACACACTTCAAGCATTTTTTGAGAAATTAACAAAGAAGAAAGGAATTCAGGGAATGATGATGTTTATTATATAACTGCTGTGGTAGTTTATTTTTTTTCCTCCTTGCAAGCAAGACGTAGGTTGCTTCTGCGCTTTCTTGTAAAATGATCTTACATTTTACTTTTGGTTCATTTCTGCCTGTTGTGCTTTATCACTGTAGTATTACACAAAAATATTTATAATTATTATTTCAATACTTTACATTTGTTTAGTTATTCACGCATAAATATACATTTTTTCCCCATTTCTAATATTTGCAAAAATAAATCCCTAAAAGGTTGCTGGAGTAAGGTTTTTCACAACCTTGTCATCCTATCATCAACATGCACATCTTATTAAGTCTTGCATGGTGGGTGTGCGATTATCCCACAGAAAGAAACGAGGTGGACATTAAGCGTTTAATATTTTAAGTATACGGAGTAATTCTCTGCCTTCTTTTTCGGTGAAAGGGGATTAGATCATGTCAGCGATATTGATTAGGCAACACAGGGGCCTTGACATGTGCGTACAGAAGCTCCTTAATGATATGAATACAGACGATGACTATATTGTCAACAGCACCTGATACAGATTGATTCCACTTGTATTTCAAAGTGCCAACAATCCTCCAAAATCATGTCAGCTTTGCACAGGGGAACTACTGAGGTTATTTTAAAAACTGAGAAAAAATATAACTAAAAAAAGGTACAAAAAGATTTCACTTTCATTCGGTGAATGGCTGCTGACTTGTGTGTCCCTCTGGGTGATGTGATTCAACACAATTTGAAGTCAGGACACGCTGTATCAGAGGGCAGCCTGGAACACCCAACAGCATGTTACTGACATTTACTTAAACCAAATCATGTCACTTTTAGTATGATTAATGCACAGTGAACTTTTGAAAGTCACAAACGAACATCCTTTTTTTTTTTTTTGCAGCCCCGAATCTCTATCAACCAAATCTCTCCCTCCCTGCCTTCGACTATCTGGGCAGACGAAACATCTGGTGCTCAAACAACAGCGAACGCACCAATCAGAAGAGAAAATAAGGATGTTATTTGTGTGTATATATGCATATTTGGTTCTGTCATGTCACTGAACCCAGTTGGGCAAGAAAGAAAGATCCCATTAAGCTGGCCTGACAGGAAATGTGGTGTAATAGGGGAGCAGTCCTGTCAGTCAGACAGATGCACGGGCCGAGCAACTGCGATACAGGAGGGCCTTGCATTTACAGTATTTACAGCCCACGGTGGGCGAGCACCTCTGTGTTCGCTGTTTCTAACGTGTTACTCGGTCAGCAGCCAGTGCAGGTTAGTCTTGCCTGACACACTCTCACACCCAACCCCCTTTGACCAAACACACCGGCCCGCCTGAGGCCACCCATGAGCTACTTCTGCATGTAAATATTCACAACTAATTTCACGAAAGCCTCAGTTTGGTTCCCAGCAACACTGCTGACTGAATATTTTCAGCATACTGCCAGAGAGTGGCAGGTAAATCCTCACAGACACACCTACACTATACTTAATGAATAACCTTGCAACAAAAAAAAAAAAAAAAAAGTCACACCATCGTCAGTGCTCTTCCTGTTTTCTTAGGTAAGAGTTGAGTATGGGTTGCATTTTCTGCTCATCTACTCAATCAGACGCGCTGCTCTCTAACTCTGGCCTTGTTGTCGGGATGCGTGAAACTATCAGTAGTAGTGGCTTTTATCGCAGTCCTCCTCAAAAAAACTGGAAAACATTTGGCGTCCTCACGCAAGTCAAGTCACTTTCCCTCAACGCGGTGGTGATGCCACGGTCACACCTGCTGTCTTACCGTTCTGAGCCGAGGCGAGCGGCAGCATCAAGTTCCCCAGAAGGACCACGGCCAGCATCACCGCGTTAGGATGCATCTTCTGAAGGGGGGGGGGGGAGTACCAGGCAGGGTCTCGGTCGGACGAATGTGGGAGGAGAGATCGTGTATTAATCACAAGATCTAGAGAGATGGGCCCAGCATAGCACCGGGTTCTTTAAAAAAAATAAATAAAATAAACAGCCAGTCGAGATGATTTTTTAAAAAACGAAAAAAAATCTAGATGTCTCCCTGATGCAAAGACCTCTGGAGGACAGCGATGGGTGGATAAAGGTCCGCCCGCGGCTCAGGGATGCCGATGTGCGGCCATAGGCGGCGAAGAAGCCTCGTCGGATTGCGGAGGAGAGAGGTCTTTGGATGTCAGGGAGATTGTCCACAGTGCAGTTCGCAAGACTCAAAGATGCGCACGCCGATGCGCATTTGCGCTCCGCCGCGGTCACGGCTCGGTGCCTCAAATGAAAAGGAGCGCACAAACCAGTCCCGACGGGAAGTGATGTAGCCGAAACACAAGTCTGCTCCCCCCGATCCAAAAAAAAAAAAAGAAAGAGAGAAAAAAAGAAAAAGAGGAACAGATGCTGGTAGGACACCGACGGCAGCGGCGACGGGCTGCGCGTGCCCTATGCGCTCATGACCGTGGATAAACACACACACAGGCGCGCGCGTGTTACACGTATGTAATTGATGTTGTTGGTGGACTCAGGCTGTTATTATGTCCCTCCTTCATTGTTTTTTTGTTCCCTTGATAAGCTGCCGTTTTGTTTTTTTTTCTTTCTTTCTTTAAATGAGATGACATCTGCACATTTTCATCACACACACACACACACAGGAACACAGCAGCCTGGCCCGTATGACTTCCTCTCAACAGCTCTTGCAATATTAATGTCACAATAAATTGTCAGCTCGTCCATCAGCAGCCAGCAGGCTCATCACTAAGTAAGCAGAACCTGTGACATGATCCTTAACATCATTTTTCAGTGTTTCTTTTCTTTTTTTTTTTCTTTTTTTGCAGCCACATTTGAGAACTTGCAGCGTGTTTTTTAACAGGAGGTGAACTGAGCAGTCCGCCCCCCAGCCCCCACACACACACACACACACACATCAGGTTTTAACATGAGGAGATTACGGCGACGCTCTTGAGTTTGCCGAGGTCATTTCTAAATTATGTCATCACATCAGCGTGGCCCGGGTGTTCTCAAGCTGCATGCACCGCGTCCCCTTGAAAGTTCAACATGGCCTCCTGTAATCCCCTCTGTCCTTAATCTGCGCCTCTGCACGGGCGCCCCCACGTGGCCGGATGAGGTAAACTGAGAGTGGGGGTCAGCGTGCATCTCAGTTTTTTAATTGCACACAGTTGCAGCAGCTAAACCAAACACCCTATACCCTATGGCGTCATTTAGCTGTCATAATCATGAGAGCGCAAATACAAATTAAACGAGCACAGGATCAGGAATTGAGGGCGTAAAAACATAAAATTGAGAGGTTAAAAATAATCTTGTGGCGAATAAAGTTTTTGTCTCGAGCGTATAAATTGTGACAAAGGCTCGACAAGACGATTGCCGATCGAAGTGGCCTGTGCATAGACCTGCCTACTTAACCCTCAGGCATCAGTTTAATTTACTACCCTCTTAAGTCATTAAGGACAAGAAATGTCCACTTCCAGAAAACTGCTATAAAAACTTAACAGTCATATTTTTGTCTGCTTTTTTTCCTGATAATTATTACATCTTGATAGTTTGATCAGGACTGAAGTTGATCAAAAGACTTGACTCAAAAAAGCAGAAAAAATATTAATCTGTACTATTTTTCTAGCAGTTTTTGGAAGTGGATATTTTTGTCCTTAATGACTTAAGATGGTAGTACATTTTAAATCTGATGCTACACAAAAACTAATGATGCATCAAAGTCAATATTTTGGCTAATCTTTGACATATCCAAGACTGATTTAAAAGAAAATCCCCCAGCCCCCCAAAATTTGTTATTTGGAAAATAACACTTTTAAAAAAAATTTTTTATAAATAACAACAGTGACATCATGTAATCAAACTGGCATTTAAGGGGTTAAAATCCTCAAAATGATTGAATGTTTGGTAGTTTTGAGCCAGGCTGAAGTTGTTTAAGAGATTTATGCAGAAAAAAGCAGACAAAAATATGAATCTGTTAAGTTTTTATAGCAGTTTTTGGAAGTGGACATTTCTGTCCTTAATGACTTAAGAGGGTAGTAAATTAAACTGTATGCCTGAGGGTTAAGTAGACAGGTCTATGCACAGGCCACTTCGATCGGCAATCGTCTTGTACGAGCCACTTTGACACCCGTGACGTATTTCCGGTTGGGAAAAATATCGAGAGCGAGGAAAAGTTTCAAACAGAGAGAGCAAGCAAGTTTGAAGTGAGAGCGAGCAGCTGCAGCTTCCATATCTGCGCTCTGTCACGATTTATACGCTCGAGACAAAAACTTTATTCATGCCACAAGATTATTTTTAACCTCTCAATTTTATGTTTTTACGCCCTCAATTCCTGATCCTGTGCTCGTTTAATTTGTATTTGCGCTCTCATGATTATGACAGCTAAATGACGCCATACTATACACCTTATACATTTGTAACTAGGCTTGTAGTTTTGAGAGGGAAAATTATGCTTTTTCTTGTGGTTAATATCTTTTAAAATGTAACATTTCCTTCTTTTATTTAGTTTTAATGACAATTTGGGCCTGTAACTCAATTCTTCGGTGTAAAGCCTCACCCTTTGATATAAGCCTGCACCCCACCCCCCCCATGCGTGGGTTTTTTTTGCTGGACTTTCGTAAATGGCCAGTCTGAGCTCGACTGCAGCACAAACTTCCCTCCACTTTACAGCCCTCCCTCCAGTTTGTCCGTGGGAGACCACATTTAAAATGTAACCCCACCTGAAACCCCGCACAGACCAATCGGCTGGAGAAATGTCAGAGCAGAAGGCACACCCTCCTTTGTTCGAAACGAATCAGAGTGGAAATGTGGGGAGGGGAAAACTTACCCCTGGATGCGTTAATTACGCATCACTTAGCTGTTGCCAATGTGTTCACAACGGTGGACCCTCTTTTGGGCTTTTTGCAACGACTGTCTTTATTTTTCGGTCAATCTAGTATGGAAAGTAGACAACAATGGCTTACCAGGCTGAAAAATGAACTTAGCAACAGTCCTCTGGTGTCAAATGTGGCTTTTGGCTTCATCCTCATGGGACTAGAGAAGCTGGTGGAGCTGGAGTTTGAGTGTCCTTGCAAGCCTAACTGGAATGGAGTATTTTCATCAGCATTCTTCATCATTCCTGCCGTTATGGCCTTCACCTTGATGCTGATCATTCAGGGGTGCAGATGTGATACGTGGTGCAGGAAAAGTGTTTCCCTCTCCAGTTTCGTTCCTGCTATCGTGTGGCTGATTTTGTTGTTCCTCGATGGCCAATACTTTGCTTGTGCTATGACAGACTGGGAGGGTAGATTTGTACTAGTTGACAAGGCACCTCCGCAGAAGTGGTGCGAGCCAATTAGTGAGGGAGATGTCACCCCACAAGAACTAATGCTCCGCTCACAGCAGCTGTTTGTTTTTTCTCAGGTGAGTTGAATATTTTCTAGTTTGCAGATGATAACAGGGGATGATTGGAGTGAAAACACCTCCCCCCTCAGAGTATGCACTGTAGAGACCACATCCTTTACTCAACAATGCCTTTACTCTCTGGAAACTATGAATACAGTTTTGTTGATAGATTTTGCTAATCAAAAATGCACCTTTCATGTGGCTGTTTACTAAACTAAAGGCGTTGCTTCACTCTTTTGCACCCCAGGTTATAGGCATAGTCCTCCTCATTTTCATCTGTGTGGGTCTCGTAGTGTATGTAATCAGAGAAAGCTGCCAGCAAGAGGTGGAGATGCAGGATGCAGATGTAGCCGAGCTCACTGTGCTCAGGATGAGCTCTCTACGAACCAGGACATCATGAGAGGACTTACACCGCCCACCACACCTGTCCTGCTGGCATGGACTCTTTGTAAATACCGTGAACAGACTTTACTATGAGTACTCATAACTACTGTCAGTAAGTGCCACTTGAAAGTATTTCCCCCCCCACACACAAACTGGATACATGTCTTGAACCGTGCTGTGTGAATTTGCCGTAAATATGGATATCACTGATGAAAACAGTGTTTCTGTTTTTTTCTGTATTATGAGTGAATATGTAACCAGTGTTGTGCCTGTGTTCATCCCACACTGAAATGCACCCAAATATTAGTTTTTACATATCTTTAAAGGAATAGTTCAATGTTTTGAGAAATATTTGCTCGTCCTTAGCATTTCCTATTCGACAAGAGTTAGAAGAGAAGATTGATATTGGTCTCGTGTTTGCAGGTTTGTCGGGCTTCATTCAGCGGCCGGTTAGCTTTGTGTAGCATCAAGACTGGAAACGGGGAAGCAACCAGCCTGGCTCTGTCAATATCAGCTTACCAGGAGATTTTTAGAATGATTACAAATCCATCTACTATATCTTGTTTGTTGGATCCATAAAAAAAGTTGTATTATAATGATATTATGTTCTGGAGTATTTCCTGTGTGAGAGCAACAGCCAGGCAACCGGCGCAGACTCCTGGAAATTATTGGAAGTAAGAAATAGTTGAACACATAACCCACTATAAAATGATGAATTACCTATTACTTTTCTCCTTTTTTCCAGTCTTTATGCTAGCTGACTGCCTGACTCCAGCTTCATGTTTACCTCAGAGACATGAGAGTGTTACCAACTTTTTCATCAAACTCAGGCAATTAACCATATTTCCCAAAATGTTAAACTTCTCCTTTAAGTCATATTTAACTTTTAGCGAACATGGATTGTCATTCTGAAACTCTGAGAAATTCAGAGTAAGAAGTGCTTTACTTTCAACTTTTTATACCTTGAGCATAGTATTTGATTTTTTTTAAACTTGGAAGTTTTTGTGCCTTTTATATTAGTTTTATTGACAGAAGTTGAATCCAGCTGGCAGCTAATATGGATTTATATTAGTTGACTTGACTATTGTTGGAGATGTGCATGTGCAAAAATGTTCCATCAAAGTGAAGTTTCACTCAAAATATTTTTGTGTTCTCACCAGGTAGCAAATATCTCCAGACTTAGGTAGGGTCAGACCCCCATCATGTCTAATCCTTCCTAACAGTGATGATTCACACTGAACCGATATTCCTAATGATTTACCTGTTTGACTGCTAGAGATTTAAAACCATGTACAGGATTATTTGTATCATGGCTGCAACCAGCCAATAATGTAGACATAAATTCTATACCAGTATTTGCAGTATGTTTTTTAAATGTTTTGTAATAAAAGATTTATTTATTGAAGTAAAACCCTCAGGGATTTTGTACAGTCATGTCATACTAGTGTACTAGTCTCCACACAACCCTACACCAACCCAGTTATGAAACCACGTTTTACTGTAACATCTCTCTAGCAAGTGAATTTTACAAACACTGATACACTGTTGAACAAAACATAACCATCTAAGTTACAAATACAGCTGTTTTGACATTCACAGCAATGTATGGTAACATTAGGAATATCCTTTCAATTTTTAGTGGACTTAAATGCCAGACTGTAAAAAACATTCAGCAGAACAATCGATACAGCACACGCTGTCTTCAGAAGAATACAAAGACTGTCTGTCTTAGGACATCCTTTATCCAGAAGAGACTGTGGTTCAGTGGCTTTATTGGCTGAACTCTGCAGCCTGGAGATTCTCTACAGGTCTGACAAAGCTAACACACACAGCAGTAGTGTAGTTTCGCCTTGTATTTCTTGTAATTTACAACACTGCCTGAGTGCCAGTTAAGCCCATTAAGTGTGGAAATCGGGACAGACCCTGCATGTTCATCCTGTGGAAGGGCTTATTCAGGACTTCCTGGATGGCCCTGAGGAAGCTACTGTCTTTATCCAGCCAGCTCTTCTCACTTTTAAACACAGCAGGGTGTCATATTCATCTGCAAACAAATGCAGACCCACAACTGGGACTCAAATGAGTTTGAAATACTTTACTTTCTTTCACAAGCAATAAACTGAATTTGGATGACCTTGATGGTAAATTGTTCTCACCCAGAGTAGCCGGTCTATCTCTCTTAAAACGTTCACAGGTAATTTGGCACATGCAGCGGCTGTCTCACTTTTTTCGTAACAGGAACAGCGTGTGTTTTTTATACATCAGTAATAGTCATGGTGATGATATTTGAATGGCCAGTAAACCATGAACTTGTCTTTACCACTGTACCTGGGAGTGGAGAACTTTAAGGACAGGATTCATGTTCACCCTCCTTTCATGAGAGTGCAAAGAGGCGTGAGAAATATCCAAAGTAAAACAATTATTTTTCATAGTGTGCATGCTATTCCAGATCACAACTTAGTAAAATAGAAATACTATTAGTAATTAGTATTTGAAAGTAAAAAGTGGTTAGCACCGTTGCCTCACAGCAAGAGGGTTCTGGGTTCAATCCCTGGTGTGGAGTTTGCATGTTCTCTCTGGGTACTCCAGCTTCCTCCCACAATCCAAAGACATGGATGGTTGTGGGACTCCAACTTCCTCCCACAATCCAAAGACATGCAGGTTAGGTTAATTGACAACTCTAAATTGTCTGTCTCTTAATGTCAGCTCTGCGACTGACTTGCGTCCAGTCCAGGGTGTACCCTGCCTCTCGCCCAAAGATAGCTGGGACAGGCTCCAGCAACCCCTGCGACCCTTGTGTGTGCTCAGGATAAGCAGGTTAGAAGAATTACGTTCTTAGAATGTAAACACTCATTATTGAAACATGTTGTGAAGCACTAAAATATTTATGTTGATCAAAAATTTCTATTAGTTTGAGCTCTGCAATGAAATCTTCAGGTCAGATGATCAGACTTAAAGCAGAGATGTTTCTCATCAACACTAAAATTAATGTAGTTTTATGTGTTGTATAAAAGACTGAATATAAAATAAAATCCCACAGGTAAAAAACACATTAAGGCTTATATAGAGCAAAGATTTAAGCATATAAGTGCCAAGTATAGCCGTGGTGTGTCACTCTAATCTTTGTGCATGAAATCGGATATGTTGAAATCCATACAAACCTACACTTGGCCTGGATGAGATAAGGAAATGAATCCTCAGATCCTCAGTACTCTGCAATATGTAGTCATTTAAAAATGTAATATATGAGTATATTAAACTGCAGTATAAGAGTGAATTTGTCTTGAAAAAGTCTTGAAAATTAGTGTAGCTAAGAGAGAAGAGAGCAAACATTATTTCAACTCTGTGCTAATTCAAGAGCAAACTCATGAACATAATTTTGAAGATTTTTTGAAAAAGCTTTTATTTTGTTCCTTCTGAAACAACTATGCAACATTAACCCTTGGTCCAAAGAGTTATCTGTGTGGACTCTGATAAAGGGTTACAGATATCAAGCAGCCATGTATACATAGTTCACTGAGCTGTAAAATAACAATGTTGCAAGGACAAACTCATCCAAATTTAATCAGCCTTAAATACAGAATGTGTTCTTCCTTGTTGATTAAATAAAGAATTACAAAAAACTGAATGATTTCTTTGCTTTCCTTTGTACCTGATTCAAATCAAATTATTGGAGTTGTTTTTCTGTTATCCTCATTAAATCAAAATTTAAGCCAAGTTAAGTCAAAATTGTCATGCTTTACATACTCAAAAGATATATTTGGGGTTTACATTTCATTTTGACGGCTACTTTGTTTTTCTTAAATCACGTTTACTATGTGTTCTCAGGCACATAGAGCACAAACACCTTATCAAGGCGGCAAAGGTGCCCAGAATAATCAGCACAACTGCAACCAAGAGGAGCATCACATCTACAGAGTGGTAGGAGTACCAGGGCAGTCTGTAGGACTCTGTTCTCAGGTGAGCTGCACCTTTGTGTCTCATAACAAACTCTATCCAGAAGAGGGCGTTGTCCAGTGGCTTTATTGGCTGATCTCTGTGCAGCTTGGAGAGTCTCTGCATGTTCATCCTGTAGGAGGGCTCATTAAGGACTTCCTGAATACCCTGAAAGAATATGTCTTCATTCATAGTAAAAATATCAATAATCTTCCCTGCTCCTCTTACTTCAATTCTAAATAGGTTATCACGCTGATCAAAAATCAGTGGAAGTCCAAGGATAGGAACCCCATGGTAGATTGCCTCTTGAACACCATTTGTTCCTCCATGAGCCACAAAAAGTTTTGTCTTGGGATGTCCTAAAAGGTCACTCTGTGGCATCCAGTCCACTATTAAAGTGTTGTTGCCCAGAGTGGCCGGTCTGTCCTCCTTTATATCTCCAGATGACTTTCTGAGGTAATTTAGCAAAAGCTGCAGCGATTTCATCAGCTAGGTCATGGGGAAGCTCCCCAATCAAAGTGCCCAGAGACATGATGACGACTCCGTGCTCTCCAGAACTCTGCACAAAGTCCTCCAGGTGTTGAGGAAGTGATTTGGCTGGTTTACACTGGAACCCCCCCATGTAGACAACATTAGGCATGGTGGGACGAGGGAACTCAAACACAAAGTCCACTCTCATGAGCCAAATGTCCGCAGCTTGAAACAGGGAGAGGTAGTCTACATCTGGACCTAAATATTTTGCAATTAAGCCAGTATAATGTGGCAAGATATGCTGTGCAATTTGATATTCATTGAAGCCAAAAATGATTACATTGAAAAGTCTCTGAAGAAAGCTCATTTTATCTGAGAGCTCGGTCCCTGTCAATGGAATGTAAGAAAGAGGCGAGGGCGCAATTGAAAAATGGCCCTCACCTTGACTAGTCCATCTGACATTGAAAACAAGAGGCAATCCGAGATAGTGGGCGAGAATAACACCCCCTGGTATAGCAGGGTCTGTGAGGACAAGGTCATATTTGGCATCCCGTAGTGATTGCATCAGATCTGTGCTTTCAAAAAGCTGCTCAAGCATTTTGCGTGTTTGACCATGCAGCTCAGAGGCCTTTTCTATTTGTTCCATTTCCAGTTTAAAACGTGTCCAGGCAGACCTCCCCTCCCTCTGGATTTTCAGCAACTGGGCCACAAACGCAGTAATAAAGTCTTCTCCAAATCCAGACTCTATATCGAGTGTAATTGAAGTGTAGAGTGGTGAGGTTTCCTTGATGTACCAGCTATCTGCTGATCGCACAACAGAAACCTCGTGGCCCCTTGAATGTAGTTGCTCAATAATGACTTTCATGTTCACCCAGTGGCTCCCGTCCACTGGATAAACAAGAACTTTCCCACCGTAAACTACAGTAGGACAGAGTGCACAGAGAGTGATCCAGACCCAGGGCCAATGCATTTTCATTCTAAACGTGGGAAGAAAGCATATTGTATCAAACGCATGATTTTTCAATACGAGTAACATTTTTATCATCATTTATTAATTATAGAGCAGGGGAGTCAAACTCATTTTCACCGCGGGCCACATCAGCATTATAGTTGACCTCAAAGAGTCGGTTGTATAAATGGAACTACTTTATAACATATTTTTGTGTGCAAATATTGTACATGCCCATTTACATAAATGTAAAAATATATGCAAGCACATTGTTCTGTGTTATTCTAACATAAATCACTTTATCATGTTAAGAACTCCACATTACTTCATCAGCCAGGTGAGGACCAGGTGAGACGGAGGAGCAGTCAGCTGGAAGGTAAATCACACACATGGCCAACATGATGCTTGTGTCAAATGTTATAACACTAACTGATGTAATACTGTTGTTACCTGAGCCAAAAGCTAACGTTAGCTAGCGTTAATGCTAACCGGTAAGACACAATAGTGTATAAAGTGATCGTTTGTTAAATCAATCATACAACATGATTTACTCCTGCAGTCACCAGCAGTCCTCTGAGATATAGAGGATTTTATCTGATCCACTTTGCCTCAGTGCTGCTCTGTTTTAATAGTTATTCTTCACTGTGCACGTCAAAACAAAAAACTCACAATATAACGTTGCTGGTTATGAACATATATGCTGCAGATTCATACTGTGCTTGTGTGTTTATTTATGGTGGTCTGTTTTGGGGTTATCTTTCAACATAGAAGAGGAAAACAGACGCTGGGACTCGCTGGTCGCACTGAGAGTAATATATATACCTACACATTTTGCACATTTTTATTTTTGATCAATAAATAGTTGTCAGTGGAACCAAATGAGTGTTTGTATTGTGGCTGTTTGTGGTAATCATATTCTAATATTTACAACGCTGTGAGGGGGTTATAGCTGTAAATTTGACCACGAGACAGCAGTAAGATCCGGCTCTCTTGCGAGCCACATTAAATGACATGGTGGGCCGGATTCGGCCCTCGGGCCTTGAGTTTGACACATGTTATAGAGGATGTAGTTGATATCACAGATATTTTAAAAGTTTAAAAGTTTTAGAATTGTTTAAAATTTATGCTTTTAACAATTTCGCAGTGGCATATGCTGCAGTTACTTTCAACATGAGAAACCAGATGCAAGATTAATAAAAGACAAAAATGTTTTTTTTTAACCTAATAATTGAATGCTGATACCATATACAATATCTCAGTTTGTGTCCATATGCAAGCCCTTTTAGTATGTGCAATAAGCTTTAACTAGCAAGTTACCTGTACAGGTAAGAAAATCCAAACCACAAGAAAATGTACTGCATGCTAGTTGAAAATTAACTTCTAGAACTGGGTACTCATTCAAAACCCCCAGATATCAGTCATTTATATTCAGAGAAAATTAAAAGTGGTAATGTTACCTTTCTTGGAATCCAATATATCGTGTTTTCTTAATGTTCCTCCTTTGCCAAAGAACAGAGCACGTGCTATACCTTCCAGGTTTCAACCTAAGTTGGACTTTGGCGCTGTAATTTCGTGTTTTTAAATGTACAGCAGATAAGACAGGACACTGTGG
This sequence comes from Scortum barcoo, assembly GCA_023238725.1. NCBI lineage: Eukaryota > Metazoa > Chordata > Actinopteri > Centrarchiformes > Terapontidae > Scortum > Scortum barcoo. Next base: position 20,244,695 of record CM041531.1, read on the forward strand.
AGTAAAAGTCATTTGTGATGACAGCTAAGGAAAAAAAAGTGCATTCATTTTTTGCTCTTACAGACCATGTGGTTTTAATTTTTTATTGACAATGTGAGTCTTCTTATTTTTCAGTATCTTTCTTTTAACAACATGCTTTTAGTATAATGAAGTGAAATTAGAGAGTACAGAAGAGCTCATGTCATCAAGTTAGTCAACTAGTCATATGGTAGGCTGACTTTCATCTCATTAGAACAAAACCTAAATATTGTAGCACTCGCCAGGACAGTGAAAGAAGAATGCCGAAGTAATATCAAAACGCTCTCTTTATTGAGAAACAACAGTTACTGTCGACCGTAACCACAGCAAAATAACAACAGAACAACATAAAGTACTGGCTCCTGCTCTCAGTCCTCAAATCCCCACGCACGTGCACACACTCTCCCACGCATGCTCACGGGCTCCCCTCATCCACACATACACAGTCATTACCAGTTGGCAACCATGGAACACCTGAACAGATATACGACAACATTAACATGAGCAACTAAAATCCTTTGTGAAAAATATTAAAACAGACTCCATCTTGCAAGTTTAGTCACAACATTTTTACTGTATTCATTATCGACAGATATTGTTCAGGAAAATTTGCAGTCACCTGAAATCACAATTTAAAACACAAAACATCTACTCCTTTCAATATTCACAGCCAAGTTGACTGTTACACAAAAATATATTAACCAATATGAAAGTTATTCATCCATCTTCCCTGGTTAGTCAGATTTCACTTTTCTTTTGAAACACAATCTGAAGCATGACCACACTAACCCCACAAAAATTAATAAAACAAGCAATGCAATTGTTAGTAAAAATAATATGACATCTACAGAGTGGTAGGAGTACCAGGGCAGTCTGTAGGACTCTGTTCTCAGGTGAGCTGCACCTTTGTGTCTCATGACAAACTCTATCCAGAAGAGGGCGTTGTCCAGTGGCTTCATTGGCTGATCTCTGTGCAGCCTGGAGAGTCTCTGCATGTTCATGGTGTAGGAGGGCTCATTAAGGACTTCTTGTATGGCCTTCTGAAATACATTTCTGTCTAATTCAGAAACATCTACAACCTCTGCAACACCCTTTGCTCTAAGTCTGGAGAGGTTGTCTGCTTGATCAAACACAATGGGAATGCCTACAATTGGAACTCCATGATATATAGCCTCATATATTCCATTTGTCCCCCCATGACTAACAAAAAGTTTTATCTTGGGATGTCCTAAAAGGTCACTCTGTGGCATCCAGTCGACTAGTAAAGTGTTGTTGCCCAGAGTGGCCGGTCTGTCTCCTTTATATCTCCAGATGACTTTCTGAGGTAATTTAGCAAAAGCTGCAGCGATCTCATCGGCTAGGTCATGGGGAAGCTCTCCAATCAAAGTGCCCAGAGACATGATGACGACTCCGTGCTCTCCAGAACTCTGCACAAAGTCCTCCAGGTTTTGGGGAAGTGGTTTGGCTGGTTTACACTGGAACCCCCCCATGTAGACGACATTAGGCATGGTGGGACGAGGGAACTCAAACACAAAGTCCACTCTCATGAGCCAAATGTCCGCAGCTTGAAACAGGGAGAAGTAGTCTACATCTGGGCCAAAGTAGCGGCTGGTCAATGTGGAGTAATGTGGCCCAACTACCTGCTTGTACAGATACATCCTCATGGTGTAAAAAACCACATTCCTGACTCTCTCAAAGAAAGTCATTTGATCTGTTAATTCTGAAGGTGGGAGCGGGACATAAGAGAGTGGAGAGGGTGCAATGGCAAAATGGGCTTCGCCATGAACCGTCCATCGAGCATTAAACACTAACGGCACCCTGAGGTAGTGAGCCAGCATCACCCCTCCTCCGTTAGCAGGGTCAGTCAAAACTGCGTCAAACTTTGCATCTTGAAAGGACTTCATTAAGTCTTTGTTTTCAAGTAGAAACACAACCACTTCACAGATTTTCCTGTGTAATTCAAAAAACTTGTTTTTTAACTCCATGTCTAAAGCAAAACGGGTCCACGCTGACCCCTTGCGTCGTTTAATTTGAATAACCTCAGAGACAAATAGACGAAAGAAATCCTCGTCTGCACCACCAGCAATATCCACTGTGACAGTATCATAATGTGGAGACATTTCACTGATGTACCAGCTGTCTGCAGCCCGGATCACAGTCACAGCATGTCCCCTTGAATGCAGTTCCTCAACAAGTACCCTCATGTTGACCCAGTGACTACCGTCATGTGGAAATACCAGAACTTTCCCACCGTGGGCATTTGGAATCATAGCAGCCAAAAGACAGATGATGGAAGCCAGTGACAAAAACATCTTCAAATCTTCAGAAATAGTGCAGTCTGAAAAAACAAGCAGAACAGAGGGACAAAAAGAAGACAGCAGTTACTGAAGTATTCCAAGAAACATGTGCTCAAACGTGGATGATACACCAGGATGCCCAAAAGAGAGCAACAATAATGCTCCTTTCAATTCTCTCTCTATTTATGTGGGAAAATTCCTTCCGACTGCCCTCACGTGCCTGCAGCACATGGAGCCTAATTCAGGAAATAAAAGTGCTGCTCAGTGCCAAGAGCTCTGTGTTGAGCCCCAGTCTCCCTGAGCAGAAGTGTTTTTACAACCATCACTGTGCTCATTCTGCATAAAAGAAATGTTCACAAGGCTCCATCTAAGAAAAACACATAATTCCTGTGTAACAAATCCCATGCAACTACTTTCCTATTGATCAAATGTCTCATCTTTCAACAGCAGATTTAATAAAACCTCCATTCCATTTGGTAACAACAACTCTCTCAGCAAAGATCGCTTACTCTTTTCTCATAGACTGAAAACAAAACCTTTAAATGTCAGGCTTACAGTGAAAACAGTCCAGGCGCTCGTGTCAACAAAACTCTCTTGCCGGATAGTTGATACCGAAACAAACCATAGCAGACCCGTCGAGAGAGTGAAGTCAAACCAGGGTGACTGGAGATCACTTCCTGGTTTCATTTGTCACTCCCTCTGGGCAGTTTTTTCAAGAGATTCTTGTGTCTTTCCAGAGAAACCTAGCCCTCACAGAGCAGTGAGCCAGAGCTAGACTGGCAAAAGAGTTATTTATACACTACAGTGGATGTTATTGTGTGCATCATATGTTTACCCTTCACACAGTCAGTGCACCACATTCTTTAAAAATGCTGCAGGACCTGTTATTATAACTACTGATATCTTAAAATACAAAAAAATGGTTTATTTATGCTGCAAGATTTGTGTCCCTTAAATAACATTAGTGTAAATTAATTACTAGTGTAATTTGGACGGAGTGGTCCAAAATGAATGATTAACACTTTAAAACTTGCTGTGACGCTGTGACACTGTGACTTGCTGTGACATGCAGTAACATTCTTGCAGACTCACTGTAAGACTCACACTCACTACAAAATGAAAACTCTTAATCACAAACTCCTTAAAATGTGTGGACCTGATTTTATAGAATGATTAAGTTTATCTTTGGTTGTGAAACCAGGCCATGATATTTACTGTTCAATTTTTCACTATGGCAGTTGTTTTGCTCCATATAACAATACATTTACAACTCTCAAGACAAGCACACTAATGAGAAAAAAAAAACAAATCTATGAATAGCATACTTGCATTAAAACCTTCTTGGCTTTGCTGGTCTTCTGCTTTATATTGTTAAGGCAGCACAGTGCAGGGCTGAATACATACCAGTCAGCCAGTAAAACCACTTCCTGATTTTTTTATTGTGCAACATTTGCCTCACCCCTGAACACATTAACAACATTAAGTTTTTGTCTCTTCAAGGGAAACTGACTCAATATAGTGTGATGAGACAAAACTCCAAAGTAATCTATAAAAGTGTTTCTTAGTTTCCTGAAGTCAACTTCAACACACTGTAAAAAACACAAGAATTAATAGAACTCACTCAGCTTAATCTTCAGATCATTGAAATGCACTTGGTGCCTGAATATACTTGTGCACACCGTTGAGGTGCAGCTCCTCCTCTTGATAAACATGTTCATTGTATAAATTGACTGCATTGACCTCCTTAAGCACACCCACATCAGCTGTGTCAACAGAAAGATGCCACCTGGTGGTTGGAGGTGAAAACACAAATTGTGTACTAGTACCAAAGAAATCTCTGTTGATTTGCTGGTGGAATTTTCCCACAGTTTAGACGTGTCATGAAAGCACTTGCACACAGCCTTTTTAAGGGACTGGTTTAAAACCCTTACTGGGGGCTTTCTGTAATCTTTAATGAGACCCCACTATCAATTAGGTATTGCCACAGCCCTTGAACAAGGGTTGAATACATACAGGGCATAAATATCCCCACTGGGACAAATAAGGTGAAATTTAATTTACATTAATCCCTTGTCATTTATTTGTACAATGTTAGTTATGAAAAATGAAAAAAAAAGTAATTATGAAAAAGGTCACAACAGCTATCTGGTTCCTACAAATATTTTAATAAAATATGACCAAACAAATTACAAAATGATGTGTGAATGGGGTGTCAAACAAATGTTATATTAATCTTGAAATCAGTCCCAATTAGTTAGTCCCGTTTCACTTTATGTTTGCACATTGTAGTGTATAAACACCTGATCACAATGAAAACAGTTAAAAGGACAAGCAGCAAAACTCCAGCCAGGAAGAGAAACACATCTACAGAGTGGTAGGAGTACCAGGGCAGTCTGTAGGACTCTGTTCTCAGGTGAGCTGCACCTTTGTGTCTCATGACAAACTCTATCCAGAAGAGGGCGTTGTCCAGTGGCTTTCATTGGCTGATCTCTGTGCAGCCTGGAGAGTCTCTGCATGTTCATCCTGTAGGAGGGCTCATTCAGGACCTCCTGTATGGCCTTCAGGAAGTTGTCATCCTTGTCCAGTGTGGCTAGTGTAAGTAGCTTAGCCGCTCCTCGCTCTTTCAGTCGCAACAGGTTGTCGTATTGGTCGAAAAACACAGGTAGACCCACGACCGGTACTCCGTGATAAATAGCTTCTTGAACTCCGTTTGTTCCTCCATGAGCCACAAAAAGTTTTGTCTTGGGATGTCCTAAAAGGTCATTCTGTGGCATCCAGTCCACTATTAAAGTGTTGTTGCCCAGAGTGGCCGGTCTGTCCCCTTTATGCTTCCAGATGACTTTCTGAGGTAATTTAGCAAAAGTTGCAGCAATCTCATTGGTTATGTCAGCAGGAAGTTCGCTCACAAAAGTGCCCAGAGACATGATGATGACTCCGTGCTCTCCAGAACTCTGCACAAAGTCCTCCAGGTGTTGAGGAAGTGGTGCAGGCGGTTTACACTGGAACCCCCCCATGTAGACAACATTGGGCATGGTGGGACGAGGGAACTCGAACACAAAATCCACTCTCATGAGCCAAATGTCTGCATCAAGCATCAACTGGTTAAAGTCATGATCGGGCCCAAGATATTTGTCACATATTTTCTGGTATATCTGCCTAACCACAAGCTGATTTTGTGTTTGGGTTATTATGTGCAGAATCCAGTTTTTAACCCTCTGAAAAAAGGTCATCTTATCAGTGTTGCCAGATCCTGTTATAGGGATATATGATATAGGTGAGGGAGCAATTGCAAGATGACCCTCTCCAGCTATTAGCCAGCGAACATTGTAAACCAAAGGAAGGTTCAAGTATTTCGCCAGAATGACTCCACCTCCCCAGCAGGGGTCCGTGAGCACCAGGTCAAACTTGCTGTCCCTCATTTTTCTCATCAACTCTTGGTCAGCGAGCATGGTTGACACAAATTCACCCACGACTGCGTGAGCCTCAAGAAACGTGCCGAACATTCCTACAGTCATGTGGAGAAAACTTGTCAAAGGAAGAGCCCCCCTTTCAAATTCAATGACCTTAGTTAGTATTTGCATGATGAGCTTCTGATCTAAGCCCCTGTCCACTTGAACTGTATAGCTGCTGTAAAAGGGGGACTTATCCTTGATGTACCAGCTTTTGCTGGAGCGCACAATGGTTATATTGTGCCCCCTGGAGTGCAACGCTTGAAGTAGGATATCCATGTTCACCCAGTGGCTGCCCTCAGTGGGAAAGACCAAGATGTTGCCACCTTCACAGGCTCCGGTAATGAGGAGCAGCAGAGCACTGCAGCAAAAGAGCAGCTTCATCTGAAATGAAAACAATGGATGATCTTTTGACCGAGGTGAAAAAGTCCTATTACAATGGGAATGAAGAGTTTTTTTTTTTAAACTCAGTAAATGCAAAATGTTAACACTCATGATGCAAGCTGCATGACACACAGGAACCACGTGAAAGTTGTGACAGTCATGATTTTCATCTTCCTTTTTTATCCACCTTTTTTTAGCAGCTCAAGGTTTAAAATCTGTTTGTCAGAGACTTTCATTTTACTGTTCATTTCTTTTCATGTAAAAGTACTTTACTGAAGTGCACATGGTTGTAAAGCTCCTGGAGTTCAGTGTAAGTACACTGAGTGTGTTTGCATTTTCACACATGCTGTTAATCAGGTCGACATTTAAAGCTCAGTTGCATAACATGGTCACAAAGCACTGCAGCAAGGCTTAAGTCTGACTGACAAAACTGCAGCAAACTCTTCTGCACATCTGCACCGACCGAGCGGCAAAGTTATCTAAATTCCAGTCACATTCAGCACAGAGGTCTTTCTACAATCAGACACTCAAAGTAAGAAGCGTTTTTCTACTTACTGTGGTCTGTTTTTTTTGCTCCATGCAGGAAAAGTCTCTGTTTAGGAACTGCTCTGTAAACAGACTGAACGCCCAATCCTGCAAGTCCAGACTTTCCTCTGCTGGGAGGAGCAATACAGGACGGTGTCCCAGTGGAGCCCACGGATGATAGCAGACAATAAGTGGCCATAATGTGGACTGAAACAGCAGAGATAAGAGAGTTACTGATTGATAGGATCAGTACTCAGTAACATTTCTGAAATACTCAGGATGGATTTTTATGGCTCTAGTAGTGCCCATGGCCCTTTGGCGTTTTATTCTTTAATCCATTACCATTTAGGTCATTTTATCTCATTCAACCCTAACCTCATTAGACCATCAGGAACATGATAACATGATGATTTTATCTGCTTACTGTTGTTTTACTTGACAATGAATAAAAGGCTTACAGGTTGCATATGAAATGCAGTTGTGCTAATAATATCAGTCTGCGCTGGGTTTGTTCCAAAGCAGCAAGTCTTTGTACTGACTGCATTAATGTGAGAGCACAACCCAAATTGTGAGTGACCCTGAATTGGCAGCATTACAGTGTTTGGATGTTAATCCTTCTTGTCTACACTTTGCAGGCTGTTTGTAGCTTTTATCAAGTGATGACTGTAAAAAGGTAATCAGCCACTATTGACAAATGCAACTTGTAATTGCCTCGCTGTTGAAGTGACTCGAAGGTATTGCAGAGTAGGCAATCCCCTCTCGGATAGTTTTGCCTTTCTCTTTCTGAGCAAAAGTCAAGTATATAATATAAAAATCAATTTGACGTAAGAAATCTCTTATTTAAAATCAACATTCTTTATTGTGAGTGGACATATAATTGTACATCTGTTTAATAATGTATACAGTATTTTCGCTACATGACTACAAATTTGGATGGGTTTGAAGGATATATGTTTATGTTCAGCTGTGTTGTTGAAAATACAAATGAGTGTTGCACCTATTGTGGGAAAATAGCACATCACAGTTTTTGTTTTTTCAGTCTATTTTCTTACAACCCATTTTCACATTTCATATAACATACAGTAGGTCAAATTGAACATTGTGTTTGTGCATGCAATATTGAAAAGGGGGCTTGTCATACTGACAAGATTTGTTTTACACAGCCTCTGAAACCTGTAAAAGTGAAAGCTTTCATTTCTTAAGGGCAGCTGTCTGAAGAGTCCTTTAACGCTTTTATTACTATTTATTCAATGGTCATTCTTGCATTAAGCATTAGTTTAATACTGAGCTCTCTTAAAGCACAGAATTGATTAGACAATGTGTTCATGCTAAGAGAAACTGGGACAAATATTTACAAAACAGGTGATCATAAGACAACATGGAGATACCCTTTTTAAGACTGAAAAGATCATATAAACTAAAAAAAAATAACCAAACATAAATGCATGGGGCAGATTTTCAGGTTCAAAGTGTTTTACAATGAAACAAATTAATAGAAGGTGAAGGCGAAAAGAGGACAGTGACATGATCATTCAGAGGTGACTTTGCAAATAGATTTTTCAATAGAAGCTGGATATAGAGCTCTCCCCACCCCCCAAAATGCCAGACACAATCTGCTGTCGCCATGGAAGCATACAACCTCACACATACAGAGAGAGCCAGAGAAACTAGGGGTACAAAATGTTGCATCACATGTGGCTGTGGACACCAGATAACAGCCTAGGAAGGAAACAGTTGTGAAAATGTGAGGCAGGATCTCAGTGGCAGAGCTGTCGTCTCCTGATACTGGTGGGCTATCCCTGTCTGTGACTAGTGACCATGAGAAATGCTGGGAGGAGGGGAGGGCTGGTATGCTGGTGAAACAGGGGAATCGGGGCGGGCTCTCTAAAGGAAAAAGAGGAGGAGGAGGAGATGAGGATGCATTGCCAGTGCACAATTAGAGGCAGGGGGGGAGTGAGGCAGCATCTGTATGAGGCGAGAGAAGGAACCTGCCTGGAATGGAGGAGCGCTAGAGTAGCACTGTCGCTGTCGTCAAGACTCCCACCGCCTCCACCACCACTGCCACTGTGGACTGTGCGTTAATGGAAGAGACTCAGAGCAGGTATGTAGCTGTGCAGCATTTGCATGCGTACCATGTGAAATGGAATGAATTGCCTCGAAGAGGGTCAGGGTAGCAAGGTGAGGGGAGGGTGCTTTTTCAGCTTGTGCAGGAAGCTGTGTATTAAAGGTGTGTGATTAATGCTGTTTGTTATTTTGTGTGAATGACACCGGGATGTTTTTTTCCCCTCTCTGGTGTTGCTTTAAACATCCTGTTCACTGAAATATGTAGCTGTTGTGTCATGAAGCTTCACCAGAAGGAGAGCAGAGGTGGCTGCCTTGGGATGTGTGTGAACCTTTAACAGAAGCCATGATTAAAGGCATACTCTGATAGCTCAGGTGTGTGTCAAATGTGCACTAAAGCTGCTGTATTCTTTTTTTTATAACCATTGATATTGATATTTTCCAGCTCTGTGATGCCAGAGGGACCAGCTGTGTGGAACCGGTGCCACCTCTGATATGATGCTGAGAGCAGGAGGGGCAGCCACCTCTCTCGCACTGCTGCTGCTGCTGCCGCTGCTGTGCTGCTGCCACCTGTGCCACTCACTGCGTAAGTTTCCCAAGGACTGGGTTGATGCCTCGTCAAATTACCAAGGTGGAATGTAATAGCCTCGGTATGACAGATGGCATAGTCTAAGATGAGTTGGACTCTTGCGGATATGCAGAAACAGAGCAAGAAGACGCAGAAATTGGCAGATGGTCAGTGAGGAGTGAAGGGAGCTTGCCAAATTTGAGTCGAACAAAAAGTGTTGGTGTCAGTGTGACCACATACCTTCTCATATCAAATTTTACAGTTTGACTTCTACTTTGTGGCAACTAATGATTTTAGCTGCATGAAAACCATGATAACTGAGCTCAGCATTTTGACAAAGCATAAATAAACTATCCAGCTATTAAACAAGCAGTACATCTCTAAGATAGGATAAGATAATATCCACTAAATCTGGAATTCATTTCATTCAGCGAGGTGCTTTTGGCTAACTATGGGCTCAGTTTTATGGGAACTTCTGTGTGACAAAGCTTTCTAAAAAATGAGATTTTCCCACTGTATTTACAACTTTGACGGATGTGGCCTGGGGTGGCAGGGACAACAGTAACGTGTACATCTAAAGAAACGAGGCAACTGATGGCTTCTCTCTGTGCTGTACATACTGAGGTGAACCAACGGGTGACTGGGTCAGGTGATGAGCTGAGGCAGCAAACCCTTGTGGGCAGGTGAGGTATGATAAAAGAGGTTTGTACAGTATGTCCTACACAGAGATGAACCGTATGTACAAGCAGGAGAGGAGAGAAGAGAGGAGCCATTAGTACCATTTACTCAATATTTCCTGCATATGTACATATTTGTATTGCATTCGTTTGTATGTGTATGATTCTTATTGAGTTTTTGCCCTCCAGTATACATTTTATAGGCCTCTCATTTTCTGTCATTGATGATTTACATATTTGGCCTCTCTGTAGCAATCTGTCGTCGTAGTTTCATCTCACCGTAATTCTCGCCATCTGTACGGCAGCATAACACACATGCATTATATATTCCATGTTTAATTTACATTGGTTTACTTTTGATCACGTGGCCTGTTGCACCTAGCAGCCAACAGCAAGCACTGACTCATGTCTCCTTGAAAATGAGCGAGTTAACATGAAATATTAATTTTACTCAGAATGAGTTGTAAATAAGCATTTCCTTTACCTTATAGCACATACATTTTAGTAAATTGTGTATTGGTATATTTCTGACTGTATAACTTCCATTTGTCACACAGATTAATTTTTTTGGTCAAGCCAGATGCTGGTGTTAGTGGGGCGAGAGAGGCTGTAGAGATGATGAATTTGCTTATCACACAGCCATTGATTGAGGCTGTTGCAGCCTTGTCTTTATTGATCCGCATACACCGAGAGGGTGACACCATACATTTGTGGTCAGCCTTGTGGTAGATTTCCAGCCCCGTTCTCCCTTCATAAATTGAGTTTATCACCATGGTGGTGAATGATTTAAAGAGCAGGATGGAAGAAATTGGTGTGTAATTCACAATTCAATCAATATTTCCAACACTGTAGAGGAGCCCCGCTTCAGTAAAACAACGCACCAGTTTGATTGTGACGAAAAGAGAGTCTCTGCCCTATGAAACTCTGAAAAATTGGTCAGTTACACTCATCATGTACCTGTACTTAATACTATACTACTGCATGTCATGTCACCTAGTCAGTGCATGTGTTCATATGTGTATGGACAGAAAAAAATGTACAATTACTCTTCCAAGATCCATCTGTAAGCGGTGATATTTTAATGATGCCCACTGAACTGAGAGTTCCTGCATTATTTACAATCACCGACGCATATGAGTCACAGTGCAAAACAAGCAAATACGCATATCACTTTCTTACTGTGGTGAATAGAGGAATGATATGTAGCAAAAAGGAAGTGGGCCAAAACTCTGCAATGCTATTTCCTGTAGTACTTAAAACTGCTTTGTTGGTATGACATTCCTCAATAAAAAGCACAGCATGGAATAGCTGCTTGTATCTCTACCCACTGACAACATAAATATGAGACTTTAAATACATTGAGACTAAATACATTGTGTATTGTTAGCTCAACAGAATACAGCACCACAGTAGTTGACAGAGAAGCAGCCATAATCATGATATAAAAACATGCCAACCCAGCACTGCGACAGACTATCTTTGACACTGGCTCCATTACAGAAAACTCCCTGTATAAAGGACACCTGCACTCTCTCTTTTGATGGATAGCAGACAGTTGCCAAACTTAGTCATTTTGGCATCGATTTTTCAGGCTTTCATACATTATAGGTTTGTAAATGGCATTGTGTATTCAGTGTGCGTTTGGGTCAAAGCTTTGGTTTCTCTGTCTCTTGAAACTGAAGCGTTACAAAAGAGGTCATATCCAGAAACTCTAGACATAAACACAGTAGTAAGGTCAGAGAGGTGAATGCAGCACTGTTTGAGAACAGTTCTAGTAACAGAGCTTGTATCACGCATGGAGTGTAAATGGGACTTCTGCATAAATCAAAGGCGCTGTTGTATTTGCTGAGTTATATTTTAAGTCAACAGAATCTTTGATTAATAGTAATCATTCTTACTATTCAGCCTACTTAACTATTAATTATTTGGCTTTTTAACTTCTTGTCTTTTCACACCTTTAAGGTGTTCCCAAACTCTCCTCCTATGCAAAAGCAGAGGACAAGCTGTTCAAATACCTCTTTGGAAACTACCAGAAATACGTTCGTCCGGTGGAATACCTGAACCAGACGATCCGTGTGAAGTTTGGACTGGCCATCTCCCAGCTAGTTGATGTGGTGAGGATGGAAAAACACATTGATGTTGTTTCTGAATGAGTGTCAGTGAAGCGTTAACTGCAGTACATGATTGTTTTCATGAATCTATTGCTGTTGTTGTCTCACCATTTTAGGATGAGAAAAATCAGCGAATGACAACTAATGTGTGGATGAAACAGGCAAGTAGAGAGCATCTAATCTCAATAACTGACGCAACATTATGTTTCACCATCATGAGTAAACATGCAAGTAAAGTTGTCCGGGTACGGCTGTTAGTGTTGTGTTATGTCCACAGAAATGTTCTGAAACAACCTCTTGCCTACATGACATTTAGAGACAGCCAGCCAGCCTCTCCCGCACCCTATTTTAATCTGGTCTGGCATTTCACCCACAGTCCTTATCTCCCCACAAGCCGCCTCCTCCCCACTCCTGCTCCTGTCAGCCTTATTCATGGTCTTGGGTGTCCTGTCTGTCATGCATCTTATGAATTATCCCCACAGACCAGGCTCTAGCCATTCAGGTCAGTTGCTCCCTTTCACAGTGATGGATTGCATTATGCAGAAAGAGAGCTAGAGGGGCATTGCCCCCAGAAGTGATATCTATCATAGAGGTCATTTGCAAAGTAGAAAGAATGTCAGATTTTGTAACTGCATATCATCGCCTTTGTGTGGCGGCCATCTTTGTGGTTTAGAAAATGAATACTGAGCCTAAGCTTCACACACAGGCTTTCCCTCCAGATTACTCTATTATAAGGGAACAACCATGTAGCGCATGTCTGGCCTGGAGCTGTATGTCTGTATAACAGCAAAATATGACAACATACAAGGTATATATTTGCATTCTTGCCTAGAGTTAGATAAAAAGACTGATACCACTATCATGTCTGTGCAGTAAATGTGAAGCTGCCCACAAGCATCTCTAAAGCTCATTAACCTGTTATATCTTGTTTAACTGGCACATAACCCTCCCAAAACTGGGATTTGTCATTTTCACACCTCCATTTGTATATGAATTAAACAAATGAGATACAACAATAGTGTCTTAATAAGTGAGCTTTAGAGGTTCTGGTGGGAAAATTACCCAGATCAAGGCTAGCTGTTTCCCTCTATTTTCAGTCTTTGTGCTAAGCTAGGTTAGCCAGCTGTAGCTACATAGCATATGGACATATGTCTTATCTATATTCTCATCTAGCTCTTGGCAAGGCAGCGAATAAGCATATTTTCCACAACATCAAGCCTGTTGTTTGAGGCTCCTGTGTAGATTGTAGAATGAGTTCTTACTAAATCTCACATGTTTATGTTTATGTAGGAGTGGGTTGACATGAAACTCAGATGGAACCCAGATGACTATCTGGGCATCACAATCATCCGAGTCCCCTCTGACAGGATCTGGCTCCCTGACGTTGTACTATATGATAAGTAAGTGTCATCATATATGGAAGGAAATGACGTGGATGTGATGCATGAAATCATGTTAACGTTGAAAGAAATATGCAGCTTCTAACAACACAATTAGCGAACAAGCTAATGTAGCTTTCAGGTATTCTTTTAAAGGAATGAATATTATTTCTTTTTACAGTTCAGACGGGCGTTTCGAGGGTACCATCACCAAGGCTGTTGTTAAGTATGATGGAACCATAACATGGACACCACCAGCCAATTACAAGTCAGCCTGCACCATTGATGTCACCTTCTTCCCTTTTGACCTCCAGAACTGTTCAATGAAGTTTGGCTCCTGGACATATGATGGCTCCCAAGTAAGTATCCGCTCCTCAGGACATTAGTGTTAGTCATGACCAGTGGTTGATGTGAGATTTCTACCTGTATTTAACAGGTGGACATAATTCTGGAGGACTTCCATGTGGACAAGCGGGACTATTTTGACAACGGTGAATGGGAGATTGTGAAGGCCACAGGCAGCCGTAGTCTGAGGACAGACGGCAGCTCTTATTATCCTACCATCACCTACTTCTTCATCATCCGCAGGCTGCCTCTTTTCTACACCCTGTTCCTCATCATCCCATGCATTGGTCTGTCTTTCCTCACCATCCTCGTCTTCTATCTGCCCTCCAACGGTGGCGAAAAGATCTCTCTCTGCACCTCGGTCCTGGTGTCGCTCACAGTCTTCCTCCTGGTCATTGAGGAGATCATCCCCTCCTCTTCAAAGGCTATACCTCTCATCGGGGAGTACTTGGTCTTCACCATGATCTTTGTCACGCTCTCCATCATCATCACAGTCTTTGCCATCAACATACACCACCGCTCCTCTTCTACACATCATGGCATGGCACCCTGGGTGAGGAAGATTTTCCTGCATCGGCTGCCCAAGCTGCTGTGCATGCGCAGCCATGTGGACCGCTATGCCACACCTGGAGTGGCCACAGCAGGAGGAGCAGTAGGACTGGGTATGATGAAGAATTCAGCACCTGAACTGACACCTCTCATCTACACCCGAAATAGCCTACAAGCAGCTTTGGACTCAATTCGCTACATAACCATGCATGTGGTGAAAGAAAATGAGGTCAGGGAGGTGAGTATCATTTTTGGCCTTGTCATTTTCCTTATATAAAACATACTAGTTATGCACAGAGGCATGCGTAAACCTGATCTGTGTGGTGAGTGAGTAACATACAGCCTTCAGTCTTGTGAGATTTGGCTTTGCCATAATTTGTTTATGTGTGTAGAGACTGACTTATGCATCTTTTTAACTCTAGGTGGTACAAGACTGGAAGTTTGTAGCGCAGGTCCTGGATCGAATGTTTCTTTGGGCCTTCCTCCTGGTGTCCATCCTGGGTTCTGCCCTCCTCTTCATCCCAGTAATTTACAAATGGGCTAACATCATCGTCCCTAACCATGCCGGAAGTACCCTCTAAGAACCGCTGTCCAACTAACCACAAATGGAGGCAAAGCACATTAAGAGCTTGTTATGGGTTTCATTTGAGATTTGAGATTGGACTGAGATACTGAGATTGCCACCCAGATGTGGTCCTCACTCTGCAAGCCACAGCTGGGCCAGAGATCAAGCTGCAGATAAGGGACCATGTTTGCTGTGTATATCTCACAAAGACATTTATTTATTTTGCACTTTGATTCTATATTTCTGAGTTTAACGATAAATGAAAAAGACTCAATGGATGTATTGCATATGATTTACAAAAGTGCATTTTTGTCCACATCTCATACATCAATAAATGTCAGTATGTTCATTTCATCTATTATACATGCTGGCATCATAAAGTGGAGACTTGTCATTGGGTCTGGTGGGGATCAATTTCAATACTTCAATACTATCTCTTTCAGGGCAATAATATGGTAGCTCCGCACCCAACAGCAGACAATGGGACAAAACCTTCTCATTTTGCATGCCACTCTCCCCGCTATCTAAAGCAGTTCAAGTTCAGCATTTGAAATCTGATACAGAGCAACACCCAAAGAATGAGAGCAAAACCACAAATTCCCTCTAACGTAAGACCTATATCTGTCGGTGATTACTGTGAACTTCTGTGTACATTCGGAGGACCATGCATGCAGGTCAGACACTCCTTTATAGGAACACACAATGTTAAGTCGGTTCTCTATTCATCTACCTGACTGTGCATGGGATGGGGAGGTAAACGTTCATGCTAGGACTTGAATTTCTGAGGCAGCGCTTTCATTCGGCCTGAGGACATTTCCTATAGTCTTTATGGGGGCTGCGACAGGATTCTTTGTAACACATCTGTACAGAGATTACATGGGTCCAGGATGTTTTTATCATACTATAGCTTAGCAAAAAGACTTAGCTTCATCAAAAGTGAAAAATGGGTATTATAATAACTCCTAATCTGTCTTTTGATTGATGTTGCATGCAGATTATGTTATTTACAGGATTGTTTAAATGGGCCTAAGGTTAACCATACCACCGTGCAAATCTCCCGAGAACCAGGAAGACTCTCCATGCTCCAGCAGCCGAGCATGTCAGTCTCAGCTGAGCCTGCACTGCCTCTGCATGGCCATGTCTTTACATTACAGCTGAAAAAAAAACTAACAGCAGCATCACCAGCATGAACATGTTGGTGACTGACATTCCTCTTCCAGTTACAATGGCATTAAATGTAGAGACTGTCAATAAAAACATAAGTCAAAACCAGCCCAGGTAAAAGACATAAGGCATTATTTTGTATTTTTTTTAAAACCAAACAAAGATGAATGAAATCAATAAAAAGAGAGGCTATCAGGAAGTCCAGCAGAAAGAGATTAAGTCTGAATTAAGTTTAACATTAGGATGCACTTCATTTCTTTGCCCAGGAATGTTTCACTTCCTTCACTTCACTTTCATATCACATTTTCATCATCATTTTGCCTGTCTTGTTTTCACCTGTCTCTGTTTCTTATGAGGTCAAAAAAAGGGTTTGCATGGAATTAAAAAAAAAATGGACAGCTAAAATAAAAACCAAAAAATGCAATGCACGTCTGATGAGCCATTTAATCTGGGGAAAGAAATAAATGGATGAATTCCATGCTGCTAAATTTATTAAAATGCAGAGTTGCACATGCAGAGGGCAACACATGTGGGTTAATTGGATTTTTTTTTCTATTGCCAAAAGTAAGTAAATCTATCCACGAGTTAGACTTGCCTGGAACCCTGAGGGTAAAACAGAATGAGAGTACCTTGAATAAAACCAGCTTATATGGACTTCAACGTCTAACAATATAGAAAACTATTAAAGTAGAAAGGCAGTTCTGTCATTGCTCTCAGTTTGTCAGGTCCACTGGCTGCTGATCTTGATCTGAGGTAACACAATATTACTTGGATCAACTTGGCTCTTTCACAAAGGATCAAAGACTTTACATCTTAGTGGTGATTAAGTGTGGGCATATCTGTGAAGAGTTCTAAGAAGAGCATGTTACTGAATACGAATACGAAACACTGACGGCGATGTGCTGCTTAGAATAAAAGAACCCAGAACAGAGTTTAAGGAGGCTCAGCAGCAGTAACACAAGCTTGTCCCCACCTTCGACAAGGGGCCACATTGTCAGTTCCCACAGAAAAAAAGCCCAAAGAAAAGCTTACCCATAATCCACTTGTGTAAGCTCTACTGGAATTTGCACTTATTTATTCAGCAGTACCTTTGGCTTTGGTGGTGCACCATCTAAGCACATGCGAGCCCGGAGATACTGCATGTAAATCAGGTATGTTACAGCTCAATGTGACAGCTCAATTTAATATCACTGAATATGCTTCTGTTCAGGGAAAACCTGGATGTAAAAAAGGACTTAATTTAAATGTATTTTATGGTGTTTTATGGCTAGGTTTATTGCCCAGAGTGATGTTTTATTATTTTTCTTCCTTTCAGGTTAGAGATGCCGCTCCACAGAAATGCTACATTTCTCCTCTTATTATCTGTCGTGCTCTTGTCATGGGGAATTTGTCATGGAGGCAAGATTTTGATCGTTCCTTTAGAGGGAAGCCACTGGGTGAACATGGATATCATGATCAAAGCTCTCCACTCGAGAGGACACTCTGTTGACGTGGTACGGACCGATAAAAGCTGGTACATCCAGGACGACTCTCCGCACTACAAGGCGATCACAGTACCTGTCACCAAAGCCTTTAATCACGACTTTGTTAACTCCATTGTAAAAAAGGTCATTGATATAGAAAGAGGAGAGAGCTCATTTTTGACCTTTGCAAGTCTGCAGGCAGAGATGTTTACTATAATGTTTAGCATACATGAAATAACGTGCAGCATGGCCACTAACATGTTCAAAGATAAAAACTTAATGAAGAGTTTAAAGGAGTGCAATTATGACATGGTCCTTACTGACCCAGCATGGGGTGCAGGTATAATGTTGGCTCATGCTCTGAAAGTACCTCTGGTCTATAACGTGCGTTGGATAACTAGTGGAGAGGGACATTTGGCCATTGCACCTTCTCCTTTATCTTATATCCCAATGACTGGCTCAGGACTGTCAGACAAAATGACTTTCATAGAGAGAGTAAAAAATTTCATGTTCCATTTAATTTGGGAAATTCAGGATGCGTTCTTCATCCGCCCTCAGTATCAAGCTGTGTGCGATAAGTTCTTCGGCCCCGAAGTCAGATTTACCGATTTATTACAGGGAGCAGACCTGTGGCTCATGAGAGTGGACTTTGTGTTTGAGTTCCCTCGTCCCACCATGCCCTAATGTTGTCTACATGGGGGGGTTCCAGTGTAAACCGCCTGCACCACTTCCTCAACACCTGGAGGACTTTGTGCAGAGTTCTGGAGAGCACGGAGTCATCATCATGTCTCTGGGCACTTTGATTGGAGAGCTTCCCCATGACCTAGCCGATGAAATCGCTGCAGCTTTTGCTAAATTACCTCAGAAAGTCATCTGGAAGCATAAAGGGGACAGACCGGCCACTCTGGGCAACAACACTTTAATAGTGGACTGGATGCCACAGAATGACCTTTTAGGACATCCCAAGACAAAACTTTTTGTGGCTCATGGAGGAACAAACGGAGTTCAAGAAGCTATTTATCACGGAGTACCGGTCGTGGGTCTACCTGTGATTTTCGACCAATACGACAACCTGTTGCGACTGAAAGAGCGAGGAGCGGCTAAGCTACTTACACTAGCCACACTGGACAAGGATGACAACTTCCTGAAGGCCATACAGGAGGTCCTGAATGAGCCCTCCTACAGGATGAACATGCAGAGACTCTCCAGGCTGCACAGAGATCAGCCAAATAAAGCCACTGGACAACGCCCTCTTCTGGATAGAGTTTGTCATGAGACACAAAGGTGCGGCTCACCTGAGAACAGAGTCCTACAGACTGCCCTGGTACTCCTACCACTCTGTAGATGTAGTTTTGTCTCTTCTGGCTACTGTTGCGGTCATTACTTTTCTCCCTCTTGTATTTTTCAGATTTGTATGTCTTGAGAAATGCATGAAAAGACAAACCAATAAAAAATGACACAGGCACAGCTCTTGCCATAAAAATATGTCATGTCATGGTGTTGCTTTGGATTATTTGTCACCTGTCTTTGATAGCATCAATTTTTCTAAAACAAAAATACAACCATGAAGCAGGTATCCCATGTGAATGGGTTATTGTACCCTTTGAGGTGCAGCAGGGTAATTATGGTTAGGTTGAATATCTGAACCTTTACTGAATTACAGGAATTTGTTCTTTTATTTTTTCAGGATATTTTGAAACTGAATAGCAGGTGATACAGGGGGAATTTTTTATCCCAAGGAAATTCCCTGGTATGTAAGGTTTTTTTTACAGCAGTGTGCACAGCTGCTCCCTATTTTTGATGACAAAATAGTAACTCAGTTCTTTCCATCAGCTCCCCCATTGTATTTCCCACAGGAGCTGCAGCAGTAATGAGAGAAGGGAGGAAGGTAGCAGTGACAAACATATTGGATTGGATGCTCCCCTCGATGGGTGGCTCATCAGCTGAAGAAAATGCTAAGTTATTACAATCACTGCTACTGATGGAGTGTCTGTCTTATTAGATGACGTCACTGAACTCTTTGGGTGAACTTTCATGAGGGCACGCTAAGGTAACAGAGGATGTTGGCAGCTACTGGAGATTTCTGATTAAATAATGTCTAATCATTACAAGAAAAGAAAACAAAAACAGCGGGTCAGTGATTTAGGTGCAATGCATTATGTGGAGCATAGGTAAGGCCTTTTCATGCCATGCTATAATCCCTAAAAAAGTAGTATTCTTAAAACCAGAACATGAAAAAACATAAATAAATCTGATTAAACCTCACTCTTTGACCACTTTGCTATCAAGAGTCTTTACTAAAAGCACTGACATGTGACAACATTATTAAATCTATTTATGCAAGATAAAACACCTTAACTAGTTTGGCTTTAATTCTGTAGCCGTAGTCATCACTCCCATCACTTCTACCCTACAACTATTCAGAGGTAAATATTGTGTTTTTTACTCTACTACATTTATTTCTCTTCTAGTTGACAAAAGGTTAATAAAACAGAAAAAACAAAAAGGACAATAAAAGAATATAGATATGGATTTATGGAGCAAAACTTTTATTCTTTTGTGACCCATCATCTCACGACCCTGCAGATTTATCTTGTGATCACTTGAAGAGGGCGCAGTCCTTAGCTGGTTAAAACAAGCTCTTCCCTGACTAGCTACAACATTAAAATGCTGTTTATACATTGATGCCTCAGTATTGGAAATCTAGTGATGAAATATATGATAATGCACCAGTCACAGAGGGCATTTGGCAGAAAACACTTTTAGTGAAATAGAATTTTGAAAGCAGGAATTTCATTTGAAGTGGAGTATTTTTATAGTACTGGTACTGTCACTTGTGTAAAGGATCTGACTACTTCTTCCACCACTGACACACTTTTAAAAATAATGTTGTTGTCAATATCTGCTATGTATTTAGGTTTTAGTTCCATTAGCGTACGCTTTACATGATTGGACGATGGAACAAAGAACAAGTATGTCTGATTCAATGTGAGACAAGGAAAGACTTGTTTTCCACATTGTTTAATACAAAGTAAAATCAATCAACACAATTTCCAGCAGTGTTTATTTTTAACAACAAACTGTTCTAGATTTGATAAAGCACTGATTGTACAAAATGGCAGGAAAATGGAAACTCATCTCATGAAATAAGCAAAAGGAAATTTTAAACACACAGCAGCAAAGAGAGGATCCTTCATTATCTCGCTCTAAGTATTAACATTACTCTCATCACTGATCAAAACAGCATCCATCGCAGGTGTTTGAGTTATCCATTCAAGTGAAGTTGGATTAAGATCAGGCGAGGGCTGGGGGTTTGTTTTATTCATTTTGTAGGATGTAGCGTACAAATACGCTGGATTTTCTCTCTTGTGTGTATCATCTGTGGTTGAGAGGTTCACAGTTAAACAGATAGAATAAGCCCTTGTGTCAGAAAGCTTGCTATAACAGTCTATACACATCCGTCCAGCCCGCTTCTACAAATAAACACGTGGTTTTCCTGTGAGATAAACTGAACTCACTAACAGTAAGTTGCGTTGCATCATACTATATAACCAGTTAGGCTGATAATATTACATGCTCTGTCTTCTTTTATTGTTTTCATGCATGTCAGTCTCATGCTCATTTTTTTAATGAACAGTGTAAGTAAAATAAAACAAAATAACCAGAAAATTTGATGAGTGTACATGAGTGTACTTCTCACATTGCCAACTGTGCTCTGTATATGAATTTCGCAATACGATGATCAATACAAATTTTACGGTACCTTTAGCACCCTGAATTTGTCAGTTGGCACTGGCATACATCAGATCAATGTCATCGTACTCATCATCATTCTTATCTGTGTGTTAGAAATCAAAGTCATCTATATGACCTTCAGAAGGCAATAAAAAAAAAACTACTTCTGTTAAAGCAGAAAGTGGGCGAAGACTTACCTGCAATGCTGTACACTCCCTCAGTGTCATCAGAGTAAGTGGACTCCTCGACAACCTCGCAATTCTCATACCTGAGGAAATGTTGCAAATAAATAATAATAAAAATAATAATAAGTTAATAAAGCACATCTTAGTTACCACATGTGAATATGTGGCAATAATTTGTATTCAGATTTATTAATATTCTTACCCATCTTCATGTGGAGGATCCATGTTAAAAGATCCTCCTGTTAAAATTGTAAAAGTCAAGATTGTAAAACGTATTTTCTATTATCACTTTATATCATTGTATATGGCATGCTAATTAACAATTAAAATAATAATAATTAACACAACAGAATTAATAAAATATGCATTTTAGGTTTTCATCCATGCTAGAAGGTAGTGGGGGTGGGGGGGCTTTGGAAAAAATGTGAAAAACAGGGTGGTGTCCCTCATGTTTTCCAAAGGTAGGAGAGCAAGTGTTCATTTAAACAGACAAGAATGTAAGGTGATTTCATTACAAACTCCCCAGAGTACGCCTCTACTGTAATTCCATTTTCAACCTACCAGCTTGTGCTTCCTGATTCGCTCCCTCTGTCTGCTCCTGCTGTTCCCACAACATGTCTGTATTTGCCTGCTGACTCGCCGCACTGTGATAAAACACAATTCAAGGCACATGCAAACCCTTTAATCAACACAGCATTGTTTGACACAAACATCAGCGGAAGATTCAGTTATGTATCCTGTTTATTTTTGTTCAGTATAAACATCCTGCATCAATCCTGCAAAATGTCTTTGACCACTACAATGAAAAACTGACGGCCTGTTTATGAAGTTATCCGTTATTAAGTTTGGGAATACTCTCAACCCTGTAACGCCAAGTGTATCATATTTGATACATGATTTTTTGAGACCTCTACATGATCAGTGTGATTTTTTTTTCCTGAAAAACCTGATGCAATGATACAATCAAAATGCTGGAAAATACAAAATAATCAAAAAATAAATAAAAATGCTGGATGTAGCAAAAATTATACAAATTAAAAGTAATATATGCAAATTTATATTTAATGTCTCTTTTTTTATTTCTCAGAAGATTCAATAAACACTCCAGTTTAAAAAAAAAAAAATTTCTGTTAATTATTGCAATTATTTCATGGTTCAGGTTTTACAGGGTTAAAGTCATCATACAGCAATCGATAGGATTGAATTGACACTCACCGTGGGTTGCACAAAGCTGAGCTCCCTGAAATAGAAATAATATGATTTTAAAGTAAAATGAAACATGCATACTGTATGTTGAAGTACATAATGGCTGGAATGAGAGTGTAATACAGGATAAAATATGTAAATAATAGGAGGTCTACTGCCTTTATTTTTAGAAACTTTTTTCTGTAATGGCAGTAATGGCAGATGAACGTTTACTGCAAAATTCAGAACTCTAAAATTGGGTGATATGCCTCTGATCATCTGACCTGTTTTGTTGATCCACCACAGCAGACACAGACACAGTAATAACATCACGGTTATCATTCCACAGTAGACAATCACTCTGAGAAACAAACTGTCTGAAGAGAAAAAAAAGAGACATAAGCTCTAATATGATAAACATTATTGTGTTCCAAAGAAACATGTATTTTTTTAATCAAGTGAAAAGAAAAATCAGAATAACTAACTTAGTAACTTTTTTTTTTTTTACCACATGCCCCTATTGCACTTTATAGTCATAAGCAGCTGACACCCTCACCTTTCACCTCGAGTAATACTGTGTTATTTCCATATAGTGCTTTCTCGTGCTCCTGGATGCATTTAGATGGCAGCACCACGCAGCTGTAATGACCTGAATCCGTTTTGGCGGCACCCTGAATGGTGAAAGTCGCCTCCATCCGCGTGACATTGAATGTTTGCACTTGGAGGATGGCCTCGTTCCTCTGCAGGTAAGAGTGGATGAGCTGACATTTGTTGAGTGTTTGGAGGGTGTCAGACACGGTGCATCTGAATACGACATCCTCTCCCTCAGTGACAGTCGATGGCCCAGCTACTGAAATATCTGCAGGGAGATAATTGGCTGTACAGCAGAAATAGAAACATGAGTGGAGGGAAATTATATGGACATAATGATTTCATAGGACAGGACTCCTTACCTATTACCACAATTTGAATGATGTTGCGCCCTTTAGTGTTTACTTTGCTGAGTGAATCGTTCCTTGTAGTGTAAACACAGCTGTAATTTCCACTGTAATTAAGACCAACTCTTATGGTGAAGGTGGTGTCATGTTGTTCTTGCTTCTGCCTCCCTTTAATGATTACAAAGTAATCCTTACATACATAAACATAACCAATGGCGTTCTTCTTTATCCCAAACGTGCTGCAGGTTATGTGGAGGTCATCGTTCTCGCGTATAGTTTTCTGATGTGCCAGGATCGTCGCAGGAAAAATATCTGTAACATTGATTTGTTGAGACAGACACATGGATAAATGAAGCGATGCAGAACAATCGTGTTGGGAATGCTGCACACAGATGTCTTCTTGTGATCGAAAAGCTCACCGTGAGTTTGGCTTGTGACCCGATTCGCGAGAGCGCCTTGAAAAACAAACAAAGTACAATTGATCTTTTCTCCCTCTACTTGCACGCAAAATTTCTCAATTACAAATAAACACAGTCAGACAATCAAACGTATCAGTTGTCAGTGTACTTACACAGAAGAATGATGATTAGGTTCATGATTACTAGCAATGTGACACCCGTAGACGGTCTGCACGACACCTTGTGAAACCCTGTGCAGGCAGCAATCAGGTTCTCATCTACACCTACAGACAGCTTTGAGAACAAAAGTGCAGAAACAGCAATAAACCACTTCCTGTGCTTTCTCTGGGGTCTTGTGACCTCCGAAAACTTTTGTTCCAAAATTAAACATCACATTGAAACTGTTTGTGCATGCTTTTACCATGCATGCTTTTACCATACCATTGTTGGCTAGTATGTACTTTCTTTTTGAATTTTGTTCCTTTCCCACCTTTGTTCGCAGTCGTTTTTTTTGTGGGTTAAAATATCTTAAAAGGACATATCAGAAAATATCCACTGATACCTTTAGGAGTTCAATCATTTCGTATCTGTCTGGAATCTGCTGCCCTCCTGCAGATCAGCCACACATGAGTTCTGAGTGAGCTTTAATTAAATTCATTTTCCAGGGGTTTCTTATCAGATGTGACAGAGAGCTAATACAGTATCTACCTATGCCTCCCTGCCTGCATTCAATTAATATGGGCTGGGTTTTCTTGTAATCACATAGCTCGAACTGATTTTTTGTTGTACATTCAGAATCAGTCTGTGACACACCAACAGTCAAACCCCATACAGGACACTTAGACTCTTCCAGATACTCACTGCATATGACAGGGGGCAGGCGAGACTGACATGCTGCATGTCGACAAACGAAATCCAAAACCAAATCTTAAACTATGTTATCCCCTGCATGTATGTGTCTGTCAAATAAGCACAGCCCTGTAATGGAAGTGAGGAGATTCTGTGGTGTTGCTAGCTTGCACCTAACATGGAGACTCAGTACATTTCATCATGGGTGGAGCAAAATAAAAGGCAACTGTGGTGCCTTATATATTTAGGTTTGTGTGAGAATGTAACCGCTGACAGCATCAGACCTGGGTGTCTCGTGTAGTTAAAGCAGAAAATTGTATTTGGGCCAGGGAGAATGGGTAGGTGAAGAAAAGAGGGGAATCCAATAAGGTCCTTCATCACTTGCTCCCTATATTGATTGTGATCCAATAAGCTGAGTTAGCTCCAAGGGGGCACGGGGATTGAAGAACAGAGTAATAAACAGAGCCCCAGTGGTTTTCTTGAAATTACATCTACATCCCACAGCTTTTGTTTCCATGTATCAGAAATGCTGGTGGTTCAGAGAAGCTGCCTTATAGACTTTTATAATTATTTTTAAAGATTTATTTACAGAAATATGCAAGTAAAACAGGACAAAAAAATGTATTTACAGCTGTTTTTTCTTTGCACAAATACTTTCAGGGCGTTATTAATGATGGTCAAAACAACTCTAGATGACATTTTCGCAAGTCACGCTGTCCACAAGGTCATGCTATGTAGATCAAACAGCAGCCCTCTTTATGCATTTAAGGCATAAAGTACCAGTTCGTAACATACTACTGTGACTATGACACAACAAAATTAAGAAAAACTGGGTGACATGTCTCTTTAACTGTCACAAAGCGTTGTTACCATTTGTAGTAACACAGAATAACCACATGATGTCACTCTTGGAACACAGTAAACATCCCTGCTTGGTTCTCAGAAATATGGACATCCATGTAAAATGCTGAAAATAAACAGTATGTGCTCTGGTTCAGTTATGTCCATCAGCACGTATGTATTTTTGGCATGGCACTCAACATGGACATTAAACATTAAAAAGGAAATATTTGATATATTATGATGAAGGAATGTAATGGTAAGCAAATAATGACATTTATAGCAGAATTATGGTTGAATTTGTGAATGTATGTACATACTATTAGAGCTACTAGGGTTCAAGCCCAGTAAATTGAATCACTGTAACCTACTATTTACTTATCAAGTCAGAGCTTTGGTCCTGCAGTTGTGTTGCCTTGGCATTATAGAGCCATGTACTGCAGACCTATTTTGTACACAATGAAATGACTTATCACCATCGTCTTTGCCACTGTTTGTTTGCCATGTTCTCACCATCGGAAAGCTCTTAAATCGCTTGGTCAAACAAAAATCACCTGTGAGAAAGCAGTCACTGAACCATTTGCGTCAGCATTTGGCACAAACATCCTTTCTTCTTGACTTTGGATCCACTCTGGATTTTCTTTGTCTCTCTTTGGATCTTTGGATTTTTGAGCCACGCCGAGAGTCTTGGATGTAACGAGTGTTGTGCAGTTTGACAGTCTGGAGTATTAGTTTTGTCAAGCTGATTCAAATGTCCTCCCCAAGTAATAGAGGCTGGAGGAAGAGACCAGCTGTTCCCAGGATGCACACAAGGACAAAAACCCACAGGAAGATCCTATCGATAACCATGGCAACGTACTTCCAGTCATCCTGAACCTATGAGAGGATTACAGCAAGAACATTTTCAGTGATATGGTGAGATTTTCAAGGTTTTCTTGAAAGCAAATTTCCTGTAAAGGTTTAAAAGCTGTAGTTTAAAGTGCTTTTATGACTGTGAGCGCTCACCTCCTTTGCTTCATTCTGCAGTCTCATGTTCTCTGCTATGTATTTGACACTCTCAATAGCCTCCCTGACCTCAGGAGAGAGCGGCAACAGGGACATCATTCCTCCATCAAGAGACTCAGAGCTGGAGCACCGACTCCCCACTCCGACCCCGACAGCACTCCCTCCAGTCAGTGCCCCGAGGCTGTCCAGTCCCCCGCTCCCTCCACCAGAGTCTGCCGGCAGTTTGCTGGTCCTCTGACGCCAGCAGCAGTTGCAACGGCCCTCACGGCACAAGATTGCAGAGCCTGCGCCTTTGGCCAGGTCTCCACTTAAGTTATTGAGGTTGGAGAGCTCTGTGTTGTTGAGAAGCCGCTGTCGGTTTGTCAGGCTGGACACCACACTGGAGGTCAGGGCCTGAGGTTTGTGCTTCTTCGGCAAAGTACCTGACGAGTGAAGGGCACAGGGCCTTGATGGCATGGTCTGAACACCGCCTGCCACTGTCACCTGCTCGGGGTCCCTCTCTGGCCTAGTCATGAACATCACCCTGGGCAGTAGCCCCAGGAACACAGTCCGCACCCAGCAGGGCATGGTGTGGGTCTTCGGTGTGCGGTAGTGGACGTTCAGCACAAAAACAGTGATGACAATAGAGAGGGTGACAAAGATCATGGTGAAGAGGAGGTACTCACCAATCAGGGGTATGACTAGCGAGGTGGAGGGGATGGTCTCTGTTATGACGAGGAGGAAGACGGTTAATGACAGCAGGACGGAGATACACAGAGTGACTTTCTCGCCACAATCAGATGGCAGGTAGAAGACAAGCACGGTGAGGAAGGAAATGAGGAGGCAGGGGATGATCATGTTGATGGTGTAGAAAAGTGGCAGACGGCGGATGTACAAAGAGTAAGTGATGTCTGTGTAGATTTCCTCGCAGCAGTTGTACTTAATGTCATGTTTGTAACCGGGGGCGTCAATGATCGTCCACTCGCCGGTCTCCCAGAAGTCCTTGAGGTTGATGGTGGAACCAATTAGCACCAGATCGATCTTGGCCTTGTCGTAGGTCCAGGAGCCGAACTTCATGGTGCAGTTTTGGTAGTCGAAGGGAAAGTAAGTGACGTCAATCTTGCAGGAGCTCTTGAATATGGCTGGAGGGATCCAGGTAATATCACCATTGTAACGAAGCAGGGCCTTTGTTTTGTCATCAACCTGGAAATCTCCGACCGCACTGTACAGAAAGGAACAGTGCGAAAAAAATAGGAAGATTAAATTGAAGCACAAAATGAATTAATTAATATATCATGGAGATGTTTATCAAAAGTGATGCCTTGTGGTTTCAGTAAAGTGCACTCTTTGATGTTCCTTATAAAGTCCTTTAAAATATGTAAAACCAAAAAAATGACCCATGCAAAATGAGCAATAGAAACTGACCATGTCATTGTTTGGCAATCCTTTGACTTAAATGCACCCAACAATCAATGGAGATGTTGAGCCAAGTTTTAAATTTCTTGTTATGCTCACTTGTTGTACAGCACAATGTCTGGCTTCCATATCCTGCTGGACGGCACTCGGATAAACTCAACGCCTCCAAACTCTTTTGGATTCCATCTGAGTTTGTAGTCATTCCAGATCTGAAAAACAAAACAGAGGGATTCATTTACATTAAAAACAAGTTTGGGAAATTACAGTGTCAGACAAAACCCTGTAACAATGATAGCAAATGATTTTAAGTTCAATCTGAGAAATGAAATGAAGAACTGAGTGGAAAGTCCTTGGCCACTGTATACACAATGAAATTAGTTTTGAAGTGACTTGGATTGAATTCAGTTCACATATCAAGCTGGTTAAACTTTTCCTCTAACCAAAATTTGACAGCTCAGGGAAAGTGACTTTATTAATACTAAACTTCATGGAGATTTCAATACTCATGCTTAAGATTTACTGTTGATCTAATAATGTAAAATACATGATATCAATATTATCAATTCGAGGGACAGCTTCATCCCCCAAGCGATAAGACTTCCACTTAATTACACTCCTGAAATACTTGCACCTTGTAATTCGAGAGTATTTCTGTATTCTGTATATATATATATACATATATATATATATATATGTATATAGAGTATATAGAGTCATCATCTCTGTCATCATCATCAACTGTGGCACATAAACAGAGCTTTTACAGTATGAGAGGGGATGTAATGGACCTCAGTTTACAGTGTATTTTACAGGCCCTTTGGCCTCCGTTGACCCTCCCTTGAGGACAGCCAGTGATCCTCGTGAGGCTCATAAAGCAACAATAGTAAAACAACCTCAGAGGGCTGTGAAAATTTAACTTAATTAAGAAACAGTAAGTATCTAGAGTGCATCTATATGATTTGGATGGCCTGCAGAATAAATGTTCCTCACCCTGTTTTTTATACATTGCTTGGAGACTAAAACAACAGATGACATTAAAATAAGTGAAACAGAACTTCAGCAGAGCAAATACAGCACAGACCTTTAGCATGAGCATGGCTCCAGCACAGATGCATATTTGCTCGGCACTTGTAATACGGGACCTGGAAACCTGCCCTGCCTCATTTGACTCCAAACTGGTTCACTGCACTATTCATCATGGCAGCAGAGACACCATGTGGCACTAAGTAAATGACAGAGCCATAAAGCGTGTATAAATCTCAAAAATGATTTTATCATTTTGGTTGTGGACGTGTTGTTTGCAATTATGAAATACATTTGAGGTTAAATTGGGTTTAATCTTTCAGGTTCAGTATGCTGGAGATGCTTAGTGTCTGTCACGGTGTCGTAAGGAGTATTATGGACTTTGGCAAGTATGATAAATTACAGACCGCTGTCAAATTATTTCAAAATCATCATAAAATTGACCATGAAAGCTCAGTGCATTTGGTTTATAGGATTTTTGTTTTCCAAAAAAACAGGACTAGAAAGATCAATGTGTTTAAAAAGCTCCCCTCCATGAATAATTCATTTTGTCAGTCCACCCCAGAAGAATCATATATGACAGAGGGTTGGAGCCATACTTGATGTCCTTGCTCAAGGTCCATTTGCACAGTCATGCACCATAAACTTACATGCCTCAGCCACAGATTCGTCTCCATTATCTGATTGATTTCATCCTGAGAACAGAGGAGCAGAATGGATAATGAAGACATGTACACAAAGAAAAAACAATAAATGTTCACATTTTAAAGTTAAAACAGGAAGAAGACCACTGTCACAGACACTCATCCACGTTCAGCACTGAGGTTTGTTTTTATGCTGTCTGCAGGGTCAGACCTCTGCGTATCCCAGGCGAGAGGATTAAGAGAGGCACACCTGAGTCCTCCATGCCTGGAGCGTAACACACTAGCATAGCTAGAGCCAGGCAATCGCAGCACAGCCTAAACTTTTATTTTAACAACTCAGTGCTAAAGCTGAGGTGGAGGGTTTGTCGGGGTCAGGTTTGTGTGGGTCGTAGACCGTGAGTAAACCAATCTCATGACCCAGTGGATAACATTAACCATTCATGTTACCATGTAGTATTCAAGAGAAGTGGTAATTGGCAGGTAAGGACAGGTGGACAGAAGGCTGCAGGACAATCTTTATCAGATTATCTTTGGGAGAATGGTGATGAATGGTTTAAAGTACTTATAATAGCTAAAGCACATATTCTGAGTCACCAAATCAGTGAGTGCAGAGATGTCTGAAGAAAATACAGTATGTTCTGGTTTTTCACCAAGATG
The DNA here is from genome assembly GCA_023238725.1 of Scortum barcoo. NCBI lineage: Eukaryota > Metazoa > Chordata > Actinopteri > Centrarchiformes > Terapontidae > Scortum > Scortum barcoo. Next base: position 20,275,104 of record CM041531.1, read on the forward strand.
TACACCTTCAACTGATTTTTTTTCTCTCTCCTCTGATTTTGGGTGAGCTCAAAATATATGTGAAAAATTGGTTGGTAGTACTTTGCCTTGGGAGCACACACTCCAGACATGGCTGACCACATGTTCAGATATGGTAATAATTTAATGGACTGACATGAACGTGGCATCAGTCTTCTCATCCAACCCTTGCAAGACAGTAAAAATGTTATTTTCTTTAAGATCTTTCTATGGTATCACTTTACTATGACAAGACCTGCTCTGAAAGCCTCAAGCCCAGAGCCTGTAAATTGAGATGATGACCAAGCCAGCGCCACCGATGGGCTATTGATGGTCTAAATGAGCTATAGCTCTGCTGTAATTGGTGTAGGCTGACCGATACCAAGAGCATCTGTGTTGGGAGCACCAGGTGTGGTAAGGGAACAATGGTCATCCATCAGCACGGGGAGCTCCGCAGCCTGCTACATCATCTGAGTTAAGTAGAATCTAACATAGTATCCCCTATCTCCGTGTCATCTCTAGATACAGACAGGTACTCAATACTTATCTAGCTCTCCAGAGAAAAAGAAGAAAAAAAGATAAGATTGCTTGCACATAGGCAAAGGAAAACAGATTGAGATGGATTACGAAGAGTCCAATCCCATATTATCCATTCAAACTGTCTCAAACAAATATTGCATACAGGCTACATCTGACATACTTTTATATCACTGGCTGCTACTGGCTGACGTTTTATATACAATATATATATGAAAAAAATAGTTCAACGTTTTGGGAAATCCCCATTAGCACAAAGGCTGATAACAGGGGGGAAACAGTGAGCTGGGTCTACCAGCATGCTCTGAAGCTGACAAATTAATTATTTCTCATTTATATATTTAATACAGAGTCTAAACAATTTGCATGAGTTGTATAGGGTTATATATGGGTAATAGATTTTTTTTTTACCTTTAAAAAAAAGCCATGATACAGCAGCTTCCCCCTGCTTTCAATGTTCATGTTAACCTAATCTAAGGAGTCTCCTTGCTGTAGCATCATATTTAATGTATATTTAGTGGTATCAATTGTCCCATCTAACTCTCAGTAACAAAGAAAGCATGTGGGTCTCCGAATTAAAAAAAAAAAAAAACAACTTTTAATGTAAATCAATTTGATACAGGCATAACAGTATCTTTAGAGGCAGGCTCCTTGTCTGTAACATAAACAGATGATTTTAGTAAAACGAGCCTCTCCTCTTGTCATTCATGATGAGCAGACGGACTGATGTACAATATATCTAAGGCTGTTCATTTTTTGAATGAAGCCGTCCTCCCTGTCCTACGCGAGCCTCTTTGCTTAATTGTCGACATCCGCTCGAGACCTGTCTGACTCGAGAGAGAGAGAGCTGCCTGTCTGCCCTGCCAGTTTGCAGTCAACAAGCTCCGGCAAAACCTGCCCTGCTAAATCCAGAGCCGCTCATCTGAAGTGGCAGTGATTGAGGATGCCCAAACTGAGAGGTACTCAGACAGCTGACATTTCCCATCTTGTCTTGGCCAGACAAACCCCTCTTTTCATCTTGTTCCCTCCTCAGGATTATAAACCAGGGGCTATGTGCACTGGCAGGGAGTATCTCAGGTGTCTAGGACGGCATCCTAATTCCAAAAACTTTCAAAATCTCTAAAACTTTTCCTCCAAAGTCCTCCAAATCGCCACATAGCCTATTTGTCCACATGATTTAGACCCTGCACATATGTTGCCATCTTCATGATGCTCTGTGTGTTTTTTCTCTCAGGTCATAACTGCTCATTGAGCAGAGTGCTATGTGTCTGACTGCGGTGACGCAGCAGCCTGTAACTCATGGGTACTGTAGACATCAGCGCTCATCAAAGAAAACAATGGAAAAAAAAAACCCTCCTGTGGGCTACTTACCACTTTGACCAGCTGTGACAGGGACATCTCAAACTGTACGATGACTGGGTCGGTCACATTTTCTACCGGCCGGATGTACTGGTTGTAGTTAGAGAATATCACATCAAAGAGCTTGTGCTCAGCTTCTGAACAGGAGCATCCTGAACAAGAGCAGAGTGTCAGACATGGCTGTGACACTGCGATGTTATATACAGCCAAATTATTGTTTGTTCAGGGTCATCAGCCAGGGCAGCATGAATGTCCTCATATTTCACCTATTTCTCTACACTGATTAGAAATTAAGAGTGTTACCTTCTAGTTTCCATGCTGTGTTGGTCTCATTTATTTACATGGTTTTCCTCAGTGTAGTGAATACTAACTGACACCAGTACAAATACATGTATACCTCAAATTAATAACAATAGCCTAAAGTTATCATTTATGATTACCATGATTTCCCCGAATGCCTAATTGCCTTCAAAATACCAATTTTTTAATTGATAATTTTGCACAAGCAGCAAATCTCAAATTCATTTCCATCATTAATTGTGGCAATATTATTAAACATGTTTACATAAAGGCAACAAGTAAGTGATGAGATGTTATGATAAAGTAGTCTCTTATTGCTCACCTGGCAGGAGAAACAGAAGGAGGGACCACGTGGGCAAAATGAAGTGAGAAGTGGCATCCATCCTGTTTCAAATAGCAAATTCCAGATTAGTCCAGGGTCAGAGGCAGGAGCGCTCCACGGAGCAGACAGGCGGAGAAAGTGTGGAGAGTGAAAGCGTGTCTGCAGCACCAGAGAGAGAGGGAGGGAGAGAGTCAGAGGGGAGGGAGAGCCACGCTGAGACACACAGCCACGGGTAGGGGGCACACTGCACTGCAAAAAAAAAAAGAATAAGTGCATCCTATATCAACCGGATCTGATAAAAAACAAAGAAACAGTGGTGTGATTTCTTTCACTTACAGATCACAACAGGCGTCTTTAAAGGCGTGATTTAAACAGTCCCTTTAGTTTCACAAACCAGAATGTCTATGCCTTGTTGTGGGAGATTGCACACTGTCAACACAGTTTGCTCTTTACGTCTGTGAAATTGAAAAATGCCAAAGGCTAAAGTTTGATTATACACTTTTTGGAACACACACACACAGGATACAGTATATCCCCTATAATATTTTCTCAGTAGGGCCTTTATGTAACTAACGCCAATCTGTCCTTTTAAAGACCCTCAAAGCTTATTTTCTCATTCACCTTCTAACTATGAGTGATGGGCTCCTGCATGAGTTACACCATTTTCCACTACTATATCCTTATTTTACATTAGATTACAGATTTCTGCATGGGTCTGTAGAGGGCGTGGCTCTGCTGGAAAAAGGTGATGTCACGAATTATTGTGCACCAATCGGGATTCAGCAGTATGTGAATCAGAATCTGATGACAGTTTGTGGTCTGCTTGGTTACCCTCTGTGAAATCTGAATGAACCGCACACAGTCTGTTTCTGAAATCACTCTCTACTCACTATATAATTCACTATATAGTTGACTAAATATTGAGTTTGCCATTTTGTTGTGCTTTCCGAATCTATAGTGAGAATTATTATACCCTATATAGTGGACTCAAAACAGCTTAAAAGTAATGTACAACCAATAGTCACTAACAAACCCCTCTATATCATCATGCATTGCACTGAAAGACAATAGCAAACAGACAAGAAGAGAGAGCAGCATGCTACAACACAGATGGGCAAAAAGTACTTTATATTAGTTCATTTGGCTTAATAAGCTAGGTATAAATGTATTTAATACAAAAACACATGGTGGTATTTATCATGGCTAGTTCTCCAGTTGACAGCAATCTTGCACATTTTAACTCTGCATCAGAAATGATCACTACATAACAAAGAAATCATTCACTCACTATTTTGCAGTGGGGTGGGGGTGAATGAGTGAATGATTTCGGACACAACCTCCATCTTGATGACACACATCAGCTGAGGTTTTGAGTGTTAAACAAATGATACTTGTCAGTGTTTTAAACTTTGATTGTGTTTATTTAAATTAGGTTCTCAGGGGCTTGAACTTTAATCCATTTGGCTCTCATGCATGAAGACAGTTTGGCAAAGAGAGCTTGTGCAGAGCGAACATTTCCTGTGGACAGTGAACATGGACCCAGGTGGTGCTCACACATATTTTCCCCTAACGGTGTAGACGTCCATATTTAGTGATCCAAAAAGATCAATAGCCATAATATGCCACTGGGTTCAGTGGCAGTTCGAGGACATAACCGAATCTTTCTTGATTGATTGACTCTTTATTGATTTTTGTTGATTTATTTATTGTGTTTTTTCAAAAATATGTAAATGTTTGCTTGGAAGCGCACTTCTAACTGGGATATAGCTCTGTCTTTGACTGTTTTTCTTTTTTATTGTCAGTTTATATTTTTATTTTTCTTTCCTTTGGCCAGCAGCATGGCCCTGTGGTTAGACAGTTCTGTCCTTCAGCTGGATAAAAGGGAGATCCAAGTGCCTTTCAGTCCTGCTAAAGTGCCCTAAAACAATAAATAAATCCTTACCAGCACCAGAGATGCTGTTTGGTGTCTGACCTTCTGCTCTCCACCCCTTTACGTGGGGCAAGCGAAAAGACAACTGCCCCCATGGGGAATTAATATAGGATTCCATCACATAAGATAAAAAGAAATGTTAATTTGACCTTCAGAAAGTTTTTGCACAGTGCAGAATGAAAACGTAGGCTGTTTGCACACCTACGCACTGAAGATTTCAGCTGAGGCTCGGCTGAAAGTCAACAAGACTTTCACAAGTGAGAGTGAAGGTTATCCTGTAGATTCAAATAGTCTTGGAGTTGAAGATGTCATTTCAGATGAACCTTCACATTTTCAAGGACCCAGTTTGGTGAAAACATATAAATACGTCCTTATATGACAAGGCAAGTCTCAGAATGTTTCCAGACAAATCTTATTGGAAACTAATGAAACAAGAGCTGCTGACATAAGGCGTGTGACTTATAGGACCTTCCACCAAGTGTTGCATGACAACTCCTCCCGCTTTGTTTAGATTGAAACAGATGATGGATTGTCCGTGGATATGCTGTGGCTCCACACTAATGACTGGAAGCTAACAGGTGAAAGAAAGCAAAAAAAAGCAATGAATGATCCATGACCACTATAAACAGAGATTAAAGTAAAGAAAGCCTGTCCATTAACATGGATGCTGATTGGTATCTCTTGGTTTAAATGAAGGTCTCACTAAAAAACCAACAGTCTGCAGAATCTCTAACGAGCCCAGTCAGCAATGTTTATTGAGCAGTAAATGGTGTTTGTGTTTGTGCGTGTGTGTGAGCGCAGGTTTTGCGAAGCATCATCTATGTGTGTCTGTACAAATAAGCATCTGACAGAGAATAACTCTGGTGTAAAGGCACAAATAGGTGTTGATTAGATCACATCCTCTGAAACAAATAAACCATTTTTTTCCTCTTCATGGATGGACAGTGTTTGTTGCTGAAGGGTGTGTGTAAGTGCTATGGCCTCCTCAAGACATTGTAATCAAGATGAGCTCCATCTCCGACAGTTTTGTTGGATCAACATATTTTTTTGCCTGGTCACACATTCTCACATTTCAAGTGAACAGCTGTCTTATCTATGTGATGAAATGTTCCAACTGGCACATCTTCAGTGAGCGTATTGGCTCTGAGGACAAACTTTATCACCGGCAACACAGATTAACTAAGCACTTTGGCAAGACCCTGACTGTTTTAGGACTTTAGGGGTTTTCATGCATTTAATCAAACTGGAAGAGGACACACATTTATCTTTAGTATTCATTCTTTAATCACACATCACATTTCAATGACAGGGGAATATAACTGAAACACAAATAACAAGTCAAACAACATATGGCAGCAAACACATCCGTCATATCTCAAATTGGGTTTATTTTTTAGAACAGTCTGGCATACATCAGTGCAGTGAGAGCTATTCAGGCCAGTTCTGCAGCGGTCCTTTGTAGACATGAAGGGAAATGACTTTGGTGCAATAATGGGTCCCTTGTGGATGAACCATTTCCAAAATACTGCTTGCTTAAAGGGTTGCAACGCTGTAGACCACACAGTTTTGATTATAAGGAGACATTTTATCTGTGTCCTATCCAACACAAAGGTCCCATTTGTTCCACTGATGTACACAATGAGTGGCTGCAAGTGCTTTTTTGTTTAACCTTGTCAGGTGCCTTATTGGTGAGGTTTGGCACAGACAACATTGCCATTTGTGCGTTTTTACCCCACCAATATAGGCTTCAAGTGAACATCAAAAAGACTTATCAACTACTACTGGCCTGCATCTGCTCATCCTAACAGCGTCACTGAAAAAAAGGAAAAAAACTAAACATGCCCTGTTTTCTTTGTTGCCCATCATATACGAGGAGTTTCTGAGCTGGGCTGCTGGTTGGGAGTAATCGGATTCTGAAAGAGTGGCTGAAGAAATAAGCCCAGGGTGCCCACCACACAAACTATCACAAAGATCCATAGGAACATACGATCGACCACCATAGCCACATACTTCCAGTCTTCTATCACCTGCAAAGATACAGAAATCAAATTTAAATCGGTTGGTGTGCATGTTTTTGTCAAATTTTACATAAAAAACATATATATACTGCAAAACAGTGAAATGACCAAAGAATCTCGTATCAGCATGCTGCCATGCCTCTGTGCAGCCACTTAGGGGCAGAGAGAGCAACTAAGTGAGCGAATGAATGAATAAGTGTAAAAATTATTCACTCCCTGCGGTTCTTTGCATACAAACAAACTGTAAGACCCTGATGACACATCATACATACGTCACGTAAATATGTCTTGTAGTCTATTGTGTTTGCAAGTACTTGAATTAAACATATGGTGTTCTACTTTTTCGTACCTGTTATGACCATCCATACCAGTAACACTGTTGACTGAGTAATATTTGGGATCACAGTTAAATTAGTTCCCTCTAAGAACTGTTTCCATATTTCAGAGATGTAGATTGAAAAAGCTATTGACCCTTTCACCTCATTTTCAAAGTTGGCCTTGGTAGATTTTGAAATGTGTCTCATTCTTGCTTACCTCCTTATTTTATTGGTTTATCAGAGAAAGTGATCGATTACCTACACTCTGTCTTCAATTTGCTCACTCACAGTTACTACTTGCATCTTGCACCTAAGACTTTTTGCAGCTGAAATAGAAACAACAAGTAGCTTCTGATAAAACCACTGTCAATGTTAAATATGTTTGCATACAGATGTACTGCATGTTAATTAATGTGTTTCAGAGGTTGGCGAAGGCAGCCTTGAAAAAAGTCAAATTAGCATTTTCCTTCCGCTTGTAGTGTCCACCAATTGATCATGGCACACCTAAAACATCATCACATTGTGGACGTCTAAAAAAGGATCAACATTAATGCAGCAGAGACTGAAATTTTGTCTTTTTTTGTCTTTTTTATTCCATGCAGTCTTCTTCTTACCTATAAACCTGGCATCTATGTTACCTACAATGCAATCTGAGCATTGACAGTTTGGTCGAAGATTCAGGTTAAACTAGTAGTAAGCAGCGATGAGGAGAGATCTGATAACATCACAACTTTCTAACTCCACCCCCATAGATTACTCCCATTCTAGAGTCACAAAAGACTACACAATATGCATACTTCTCAAGATGGGTTCCTCTTACTAGGCAAGTATAAGGGTGGCATCAATCTTCTCATCTAACACATGGAAAGAAAGTTAATATGTTTATACTAAATCTTGAACTGTTTTTAAAGTCTAAGTCAAATTCTGAAAGATTTTATGAGACTGCCCTGTATATTGGTAGGACTTGGTGATCACCATGCAAAAAATGCTTTATACATCCCACTGTAAGAAGAGTTACACAAGATATTACCACTACATAATTATATGACAATGTAGGGCCAGTCTAATCAGATTCTTTTCATATAGAGTCGCAATCAGAAAATAATACAGTCAAGAGGAGTCATGGGAACATCTTAACCTCTGTATTTAAAAGTAATAAAGAAACACCTGTGTATGATGCAGGATTTGAATTGCAGATGATGTAAATAGCTGTCATATGTCAGGCTACCACTCTGAGGGTTATCAGAAAGAAATGACAACCCTCACTTCCCTCTGCCCCAATACCCACCACTAGGAGACTACTTTGTTGGGAAGAGAGCGTGTGCTGGGTGGCAGTGCCGGGGGCCTGATCCACCTTGACTCCCTGCTGGATCAGCAAACCTTCTGGTGCTGCCAGTAGACAGGTTAGACACAGCCCTGCCGCTGGCCACCAGCTTGCTGTGAGATTTGCATTTATCTATCTGGGCGGAGCGCCCAAGTAAAGCCTGTGTTTGGGAAACATTACTTCTGTCTGTTTTATCCCTTTATTTTAATGCACACAGGCTAACAAAAAACACAATTCCTCAACTTGATGAATCTCAGTTGACTGGGGTCAGTCAAGGGAAATGCTCTTTCAGGCAGATGCAGAAGATCACCTGTGGGGTTGGTAGGGATTGAGTGGTTTACGCAAATGCTTCAGTGAATGACTCTGAGTAAATGTATATATATATATATATATACATACATACATACATACATATATATACACAATCAATCAATATGCAATCGTATTACATCTGAGCAAAATAGCACAGCAAATGTTTTTGTTCAGAGATAGATTTAAGGCAGAAACAAAAAGTGTAATTACTTTTGCAATGTACCTTTTTTTAAACTTCTAAAAATTTTAAATCTTAAAAATATGAATTTCTTATTCCTCATACAAAGCATACACTTCTATAGCACTATATAGATGCAATAAAACATTTAGTTTAAATGCGTATACGTACACCCTGGTCATCGTCATCTCCCATCATGTGCTCAGCCACAAAGCGCACGCCATTCACCGCCTCCTGAACGTCAGCAGCCCAGTCTGAGTTGATTCTCTGCTGGAAGTCATGGTTAGAAGTAAAACCACTTGGAAGGCAATCAGTGGAGCGCAAGTCTCCTTTCCTGTTGGAGTGGCTGTAGCCCACTGGAGGAGCAACATTTTTGTGTCCTGGGGTGGAGAAGGCAGAGTCAGAGGACAGCAGGGCAGAAGATGACATGGTGATTCCCGTTTTGGATCCAGCTGTGTAACCAAACCCCAAAATGGCTCTCCTTGCCCTTAGACACCGCTGCTGGCGAAGTTTCTGGCAGGCAGAGTTGCTGTGAGGGCGTTTCATGAAGAGTAAGGCAGGTAGCTTGACAAGAAATAACACCTTGACCCAGGAAGGCATGGTGTGGGTGCTGGGAGAGCGGTGGTGCACATTGAGCACGCACACACTGGTGATGATGGAGAAGGTCACCAACACCATGGTGAACATCAGGTACTTGCCAATCAGGGGCACATCTAGTGAGGTGGGAGGAACAATCTTTGAGATTAAAAGCAAGAACACAGTGAGAGCCAAGAGGACGGAGATACAGAGGGTCATCTTCTCTCCACAGTCTGAAGGTAAGTAGAAGACCAGAATGGCCAGAGAGGTGATCAAAACACAGGGGATGATGAGGTTTATGGTGTAGAAAAGGGGCTTTCTCTTGATGATGAAGTCATAGGTGAGGTCCACATATGTGGGATCCTGAGGGTTGACGGTCCGTCTGCCTGGCAGTGCCAAGATATCCCACTCTCCACTCGGAGTGAAATCATCCATACTAGCCTCCTTAGACTTCAAAATCAAGTCAATCTCTGTGTGATCATATGTCCAAGAGCGGAATTTGAGGGTGCAGTTCTGCTGATCGAAGGGAAAATGTTTGACCTCGATCTTACAGGCGCTTTTGTAGATGGCCGGAGGTAGCCAGTTGATGCTGCCATTGAAAAGGACAATGACATTGGTGAAGACCGTGACCTCATAGGTACCATCGGCGCTATGAGAATACGAAGAAAGAGAAAGAAAACTTTAGAGTGCATGTGAATCAATCTCTGCACTAACAATCCTATAAATCCATCCAAAGATATAATGAAAGCTACTGATGTTTTTTTTTTTCTTGACAGCCAAAGAAAATTAAACCAATATCAAAACAAAAATCCACAGAGGACAGCATAAAACTTTCATCATATATAATCTCTGTTGAGGCTTCATAGAACCTATTGGGAAATATATCAATGGTGAACAGAGCAGAAACCATCTTAATTAATCTTAAGAAAGTAACATAACACTATGAAATTCCAGTGATGCTTACTTACTTATTGTACAGGACAATATCTGGGAGCCAGACGTGTCTGGAAGGAATACACAGCTTGTCGATACCTTCGTACTTTGAAGGGTCCCATGTTAACCTGTGATCCACCCAGTGCTGGAGAGACAGACAGAGAGACAGAGAGACAGATCGACCGTCAAGTCTGACTCCCACACACTTTCTAATGACTTGTTTCTAATTACATGCTTCATTATCAGTTAAATATCTTCGGATCACAATTACAAAAGCGGTTTGTTCCACATTTAGAGAAGAATAATGGATATGGTTTAATTCAAGTTCAGGGGAAAGGACATTTAACAAGACACAGGCTGACTGAGAGGATATGAGTCTGAGCTTGAGCATACTTACCTGAGTGAGCCAGACATTTGTGGTCATGATCTGTTCTCTTTCATTCTGGAAATGTACAAGTGAGGTGGAAATTACTTTCACAACATTACACAAACACAAATGACTCAGAAAGGATAATAAAGAAATCATGACATTCATTTTTGCAAATGTTAGGACTCCACATGCAGCTGACACTGAAAACTAAACTATGCCAGATGTTCAGGACAGCAGTTATTTCCAACCAGGGGTGCCACTAGCAAGTAGCAAGCGAGCAAAGATGTTGAACTAGTCGGGTAATAGGAATGGATAAAGAATTAATTGAATGGTTAGGTAAAAGTATTAAAATAATAATAGCTGGAATAGCTAGCTAATAGTAATGGATAAATGCTTGAAAACCACCATGCTTAGTGGTTAAAGTGTGAATAAAAGCTTAACCAAAGAAATCTAAACAAACGTAAAGCTTCTCAAAAAACAAAAAACAAACAAACAAAACTTTATACAATTCATGATCTGTTATCTAATTGTGTAGCCTCAACTGAGTATAACCCTATCGAGGACCTCGAGAAGAAGCCAGTCTGTTGGTTTTCAGTCCACAGAACCCAGAATAAATCACTACCTTGTCTGGACAGTGGCAACATTTTAAACAGCTATTTTCTGGCTCCTGCTATTTTCATTTGCAGATGAAGATTTGATGCCAGTGTTATTGTAATGGTAAATAACTTCAGATGAACTTGGTTACCATCATTTTTACTCCACCCATCTTGTTTGACAAAAGGTAAAAAATAGCCGCATTTAAATCCTCCTCTCTTTTCAGATTGCTTGTTAACATGTTTGTTGATGGCTTTGTCATCACACCCCTATGACATACACTTCCAATAAAGTAATACCAAATGCCAATTACTCCAAGGAGTACAATACAAACCCATAAACTGAGGCTGTGAATGAGCCTTGCTGCCTTGGTCTGCAGCTGGGAGGGGCGTCCACTGTAAATCAGAGGAGAACCTCTATCACTGTGGCTAAAACAGCTTTATGGCCCCTTTTAATCCAGTGTGCTGAAGTTTCAATCTGGACATGACAGAGGCAGAGATCACAGCTGACCACATCTATCCTCAACTTCGTCCATCCCTTTAGAGCTACAGCCTCTCTGCACAGGCCGGTTTGTAATTAACTGCTTTCTCAAAGCTTTCTGGCTCTTGCTCTGTCTTTTCTATCATCCTCCTTCATTCACCCTTTCTTTCTCTGTCTCCCTCTTCATCTCCCCAGCACATGTTCTCTGTCCGCACACACCTAAATAAATACACTTCCATCCTCACAGTGGGCAGGAGTGTTTGGTGCCTTACCACACTGATGAGTTGAGCCAGAGACACTTGCAGCTCCACCGTGACTCTCTCGGTCCTGTTTATAGCCGGACGGATGAGCGGATTGTAGCGATTCTCTCCCAACAAGTTGTTCATGAGACGCTCCTCTGAGTCAGCACAGCTGCTACCTGGTGACACGGTTTTGTGCAATGATTATTATTGTGCATAGGTCTTGTATACACATCAAAAGCTTAGCATCGAGACAAAACACTGGACGGAGCATTTCACGAAGACTTAATTCTTGGACAAAGCTTTTCAACCCATTAGTTGATGGAGATGCCGTACCTTTGTAAAAGCTGATGGATATTATTGATTAATGTGGGAAAATACTGAGCTGTTTTGATGTGGTTTGCATGGAATTTAAGGTTAATGCAAATTCTTTTAATTTAGCATGCTGGTATTATACCTTACCGAATCCATCAACAATTTCAAAGTGAACCATATATTTACACAAGTGTGCCATGTTTTCCACTGTGCTCCAACAAAAACTACTGCTGCTTTACATCCTGGTCTTACTGTAGAATCTTTACAACAGCTTAAAAACAAAGTAAGCTTAAGTATGCAATAAAATGGTTATTTTAGTTTTTAGTGATAATGAACAATTTAGCTAAATCCCACATTAGTTGCTGATGTTCGGCATCTGCAGTATTATTATGGTCTTTACAGTAAGAGGGTCCTGGGTTCAGGATTGTGCCTGCGTGGGTTCTCTCTGGGTACTCCAGCTTCCTCCCACAATCCAAAAGACATGCAGGTTAGGTTAATTGGCAACTCTAAATTGATGTGAATGTGAGTGTGAGTGGTTGTCTGTCCTTCCTCCAATGTCAGCCCTGCGACATGCGGTGTACCCCGCCTCTCGCCCAAAGATAGCTGGGACATGCTCCAGCACCCCTGTGACCCTGTGTGTGCTCAGGATAAACAGGTTAGAAGATGGATGGATGGATTTGATTTGATCACTCAAAATGGGCGTGGCTTTTCAAATATGGTGATTTGATAACTAACGTCTCCAGTCACACCTCGCTGAAGTGGCTTTGGATGAGGGAAAAATGACCATATTAGACCTAATTTGTGCTCTTTTAAAAATGTGACTAAAGTTTTTCCAAACCGAACAGTCAGTTTCAACCAAACCAAACACACTCATCTGACCCATGATGTTACACACAAACTAATACAGCTGAACACTGCTGGTTAAATGCGATGGGAAGTGTTTAGTTAGTTGTTCCCAAATCATATTTGATTGGATACATTCTAATACTAATAATAAAATTAATCTAATAATTGATAGATTTCTTTTTAGACATTATATTTGACAGACATTATATTTTTTGTATGTTTTTATTTTGACTATATATATATTTTTTAAAGACAACATTAATCATGGTTAGTATATAACAGCACATGAGCTTACTCTACTACACAAAAGCTACATGACTATCCACCACTCTTGACTTCCACACCCTTACTCTCCTCCTCTGACAGTAAGGGTACAAACTGCACATATAACTTATAGTCTTAAGGGAAACCGCAGCTGTCAATTAAGAAAGTCAAGGATGGCTGTGTTGTGGAACTGATATTTAAATGTTATGAGGGCCCCAAAGTAATTTTCCAAATAAGTAATTACATTTGGGATGAGGCCAGATATTTTCACAGCATGCTAATTATTCTGCTTTTGCCGAAAGCCAAACCACTGGATCTATCTCTCGAATGAGAATAAGTTATGAATACTAACACTTACACTCCACCTCCCTAATAAATGATGTGAGGGCTTAAAGACAAGCCTGATTGAAACTGATGTTTGGTGCTTCTCATCTGGGGCATCGGAGTGAATACATGTAGCATTACCTCTTCACGTGCAGCTGGTTATTAATGCCCCCCACATGGTTGGGAGTAGCTGAGTCGACTCGCCCGTGACAAACACTCCAGTGAGGCGAGGCTCTTACTGATGGCCCCATTGAAGAAGAATCGCTGCTGTTGTCAATATTCAGCAAGGGGATATTCATCTCTGCGGAGCCTCAGAGAATCATCACATGTGCATTTTGTCAGGTTTTGGGATGATGCGGTATACTATAACCACGAATAATGTTAGACTTCCAACTCTCATCTCGCTCGCTATCAAACTGTGCGTGTCATTATCGGCCCACACACTCCTGGAGCTTTGCAAGGCGTGGCGCACAGACAGTCCATCCTCACGGGTCAGCCCGTGCTGCCGTGACTGTGCCTTTGTCAATCATTTTGGCTGAGGTCCCATCCAACACAGCCGGACCCTCGCAGCACTCCTTAACAGATGGCGTGTTGTCAAAGCCCCCGGAGACCAGAGTCAAACAAGCTCTGCCTTCCCCAGAGGTGAGGGCAACCAGCAAAGCACCCACAACTTGTGATCGCCTGCTGTGAGCTGCCAATGATGGGTGTATGTGTGTTCGTAGGTTGAGTGTGTAAAATGAACAGCGTCTCGTGAGTGTTGCGTTGACATTACAGTGATTGAGAATGAGGTCAGGCGTGTTAATACAATGCTAGAGTCAGCCATTGTGGAGTTGATAAGGTCAGTCCGTGCAGCACAGTGAAAAACATTATTCTAGCAAAATGTAATACAGCTGGAGATCTGAGCATAATGAAGTGTTGGAATTAAACCTGGGGCAAAGGTTGAATGAGGTGTTATGAAGTATTTTTTTTCTCTTTTATTCCTTTGTATCCCACCACTTATTGATATAATAATCTGTATTAATAATGCCAGGGAATTATTAAATCTTTTTTTTTTTCATGTTTACGTGAAGAAAAAAAAGCAGAAGAGAAAATCGAAAACTTTGTCTTACCATTATTTTAATTTATAGACTGCCCAATGTCTCACCATGTAAATCCACTTTGCTCATGTGAAACTGTGATGTTGGAGAAGTTAAGAGAAGGTTTCCCGACATTGTTGAAGTAATTGTATTGGTGTAGGAAGTTGTTTCTAAAAGTGTGTCCACTCCTCAGTTGTGTGTATGCTTTGCAGCTGTGTATGCCTTTCGTGACCCCACACTAAACATCTCAGACCTTCACATAAGTGCGCTTTGCTGATTTAGTGCACATATTATTTTATTTGCACATCTGATAGCAGGACTGACTCATCAAATTGTCCCTGATGACACTGTGTTCAAATACAGGAATGTCATATTTCAGCTGAACTTGCACAAATAAAGTAAAAAAAAAAGTGTGCTGTTCATGCATGTGTTTTAAATTTATGCTACCATTGGTATTTAAGTAAGTACTATTTTACATTATTTTCTTTTCTCTTTTTTTTTTTTTAAGGAAAGCAATAATTCTGAATTTTTCTTGTGGTTTAAACTCTTCAACCGAGCCACTGCACTGGAAACTTGAAGCTGCACTACAAATTAAAAGCTGCGATTGGACTTATAAAGATTATCACAACTCAGCACAGACGCACTTTCGAGCTGTCACACAGAGAAGGAAAAGCACTCGCTGGGACGGCAAGTCAAGTCAGAGAAAAAGGAAGACACACTTACAGTGGACCAAAGAGAGAAAGGAAGCGAGGATGGAGAGAGCCCGAGTCATTTTCTCGGCACCATCTGATCCGCGGCAGCCGTCGGTGGTGAAGCCCTGGTGGAGAGCTGTGGTGTTCAGAGAGCTGCCTCTTCTTAACCAGCACTGTGCCGATGCCTGAAGAAAGAAAGACCATTCACGGGATGGCGAGATCTGTTGCCCCGTCGCGGTTTTACTTTACAACAATGCGCCCCGTCAAAGTCTCCAAAATTCAAGCCGGTCTTTGCGCTCCGCCGACGCGCAGCAGCCTGTCCCGGTGCGCTCCTCTCTCCGGGTCCTGTACCCGGTCTGTGATCACACACCGCAACTTTACGAGAGCTCAGCAACTGCTTTAGATGGTTTCACATGCTGTGTGTGTGCCGCTGAACGTGTTATTTGCTGTATTTTGAAAGGGAAAAGAGCACCTATGCGCTTGGATTTGGTGCGGACACGACTGGATGTGATGGAAGTAACACCAGTCCAGTCCAGTGCACTTAGTATGGCCCATGTTTACTTCTCTCACCTCTGTTGTTCCCCACCCTGATAATAAATTATTTTATGTGGACATGTATGAATTCAGCATGGTTTTATACCGCAGGAAAGACACACAGTCCTCATATTTACATCCTGCACACAAGAAATCACTTTAAAGAAGTCAAATCTGGGGATTTTCTACAGACCTAAAGTTAATGTTTTAAGCCATTTCTTGTACTTGTCTTGAATCCAGTCTGCAGTCACATGTCAGTCTGAGGCCCCTGTTCTCCCACCTTTTGTGAAACAGCACCACAACAACATCTGGGTCTGATTCTCACCCCACCAACATGCATTGTTTGACAGTCCTGGTGACTTGCGATCATTTGCTGACTTCACACTGCCTCGGCCAGTCTGCTCAGTAGAGGACAATAAATTGTTCTCTGGTCCCGGATGTGAGATTTAGTGAGGTGGGGCCCAGTCAGACTCAGGGAGCAGTGCAATCTTATCGCAGCTGATTTACAGCCGCCACGCTGCTTAAAGCCTCATTATAATCGCCAGTAAAGGAACTGTATCAGACATGAGGAGCAGCCCCAAGGACTCGCCTGGGGTCATAAATCTGAACTCCAAAGATTTCTATTCTGGATCATTGAGTGCAGATCAATGTGGGCTGATTAGGTTTTGACCCTTATTTGTTATTTCACCAGGTCGAAAGAGACAGGGCCATGCACTGTTCAGTTTATTAATATATAATTTATAAAAATCCTATATATGTCAAGTCCATATATATGGTTTATACAGAAAACAAGTGTTTTCATTAATTCATTCTGAGCAATGTTGTATTTGTATCCAGGTGCATAAAGAAACAACACCTGGATTTATATTGAATAGAGAAGACTATGCTAATATTTTTGCTTTTATTTTGGTCTATTTAAAACTATTTATATATTATACAGTATTGCCTACTTTACTGTTGAGTATCATTCAGTGCAGGCTTTTCCAAGTGAGCTCGATCTTTTAACTGAACCACCACTTCATAACTGTGTGACTATGTGTTTTCATATTGTAGAAATATGAACAAATAGCTGACTAGAAGCACTAAAATAAAAACCTGAACCCCAAATCCTGCTTGTAATGTACATACATGCCTTAAATTCTGATTTAACAGGTGATATACATCTGCCATGATAACATTTCTCCTTTATGGTCTAACTTCACCGCAGTAAATCTTCTCTTTCTGTTGGAAAACTTTATACAACAAAAAGTGAGTCTCCCTTCAGTGGACTTTTTCCTTTTTCAGTTTCTTTTTTCATAATGAATTAAGACGATAATTTGTATTTTCTTTGGAACTTCATGTGAGCCATATTAGTCATATTTTCTATCACACTCTTTTCATTATAACAGACCACACTGTTATGAGCGTGCAAAAAAGCTTGAAATACACCATCAGATTTGAACTTTGGTCTTATAAGCTGCAGTACAGTCATGTGCGGTGAAACATCACACCTCAGAAATGAACCACACACTAGTTCATTTCATAAATGGCTTCCTATTTCATCATATTATACAATGATGACAATTTACAGGGACATAGTCTGTGGAAATACTCAATATCAACGATATCATTTCTGATCAGAGAAACAAAAAGGTTGTTTTAACTTTAGATTAAAGCCAAGAATGTCATCACTAATAGGATCCCAACCCTAATAGCTCAATGGATAGCTGTATAAATAGCTTATAGCTGTATAATAAATAAACTAAAAAAAAAATTCCAAACTGAGTGTTTGCAGACAGCCAACCACAGGTCACTGGCACAGTTTGCTTTTCTTTTTCTTTGCTGACAAAGAAAAAATCTTTGCAGTGATTATCATGACTGATGGTTATTATAAATGCAAGTTACAGTAAGCAGCTCCCAGGTATGTATGATGTAAATGTCAAACAGGGAATCTCATAAGATCAATTGTACTTTGTCAAATATCCCAGAATAAACAAAGGTAAAAAAATCTACCTTTTAAAATTGGTTTGATGACATGTATGAACAGATTTGTCAATTGTCAATCCCGAGCTGCTCCCCTCCTTGATAATGTAATAATTTGATAATTTGATAATTTTAAATGCGTGTACATATTCACACAGGCTACATTTGATGGTAAGCAGGCACACTGACAACTTGAGAGGATCAGGTAAGATATTGGTGGCTCTCTTTTATTAACCCCAGTAATGAGGCCCAGGGGAAAAATGCTCTCTGGCCCTTCTGAATCATGAAGTGCAAGCTTTCCTTTTTCATCAGGAAGGTGCAACGTTTTAAAAGTATAAGTGCCACTAAGTAAAAGCCCAGACATAAAAGGCAAAGCTCTGTCTCCACAGAAGTTACTGCCATAGCACTTTAATGCCACTGATACAAAATATAGAAGGGCAGAGCCGGCCCTACCAAATGTGGCGTACTAGGAAGCGAGATTTTATATGGCGCCCCCCTCCATCGGCGATTTACATACGCTAACATAATAATAGTATATACAGTTGTGCTTATTGGTTTACATATCCCAGCAGAATTTGTGAAATATTATCCATTTTTTGGAAAATATATCAGAAATGGCAGAAAACTTTTCTTTTATTTAGAGATAGTGGTCAGGTGAAGCCATTCATTCACAAAATTATGTGCGCTCTCTTTAAATTATAACTGAAATCACCCATATTTTCTTTAAAGAATGATGCACATCTTACAAATTCTTCCAGGGTATGTAAACTTATGAGCACAACTGTAATATTATAATTTAATATATATAATATAATATAATAATAATGTGTACCTTAACACTGATATAAAGTTTAAAACAACATGCTTTAGACAATATGAACTGTAACACAACAAGCAACTAGGGTTAAAAATCTGATATATAAAGTGGTGAAAAGGAAAAAGCATTTTGATTGACTATTAAAAGCAGGAAAAACGTTAGCTAGCCAGATGTAAATAAAACAAATAATAAAAGCGTAGATTAGGCCAATGTAGATCTCCAATGTTAATCTTTACAAATGATCCATAACAGTAAAGAGCCCTCCATGCCGCCCAGCTACAGAAATATAATATAATTATATAATTATAATTATTATTTACTGATTAGCATGTTGAGGCTAATCGCTCAGAAGCAAGTTATCAACTTCACAGTACTCTGTGCGAGATAACTGATGCTTTATTTCATTACTGTATCTTTACTTTACCGCTTTCTTTCTCCCGTTTTTCCTCCTCTTCTTTTCTTTTTTTTCTTCCCTGTGTGTGTTTACAAACTTCTCTGGGTCACATCAATAAATTGGGGAGGGGGGACTTATTTGGTATCATTTGTAGTAATATTAATTGGGCATTGCTTTACATTTGAATCTATGTGAGCTTTCCCATTTTAAGAGTTAATAGGAATAACTAGTTTTAATATAATTATATTGAAGGTGAATTTTTTCCCGATTTTGTGGCGCCCCCTGGAGGCCACGGCGCCCTTAGCATTTGCCTCTATTGCCTAATGGGCCAGCCGGCTCTCTGGAGAAGGGACTGGTCCAGACTGAAATGTCTCAACCACTGTTCAATGGATTTCTGTGAAATCATGCAAAGCATAACACACTGGAGTCAAATAATCTCACTTAATATATTGTGTACTTTGTATTAACTTACCTGATTAGTGGTTGTGGGCAAGAAGCGCTAATCATAATAATGGAAAAAAATGGGTCCCCAGTTGGAAAATGTCTTTTCTGACACACTTATCCAGAGCCACTTATAATTGTGAAACAATAGCAGCCAATAACAAGGTCAAGGGTCACAGCATGAATCATCTAAAGGGTATGTTATATGGATGTCTGGGCTAATGTGCTCACATGTCTGCAGAGGCCCTGTGGGGTTTTTTTCCTGGATGTGAAGCATTCTGTTATCAGCCCAAGCAGCCTTTTGCTCACGTCCCTAAATCATCTTAATCAAGTTCACTCTAGTGGGAAGCCTGTCTGGTTTCTCAGTGGACACACAAAAACAGGAAACAGCTCTGATGATCCAAACACATCTGGCAGACTGAAAACCTCTCAGTGCTTCTAGTTTCAGTGGAGTTGAACAGAGTTTGGAAAATAAATAAAATAAAATAAAATAAACATTTGATTAATACATACATGAATAAATTGTACATTTGTCCATAAAAAAATAACACAATGCAGAATGCAAACATTTAAGACTTAGTGCAGATTAAATCAAACAGCAGAGAAGTGATTTATTTAAAACATCTCAATCTACGATCAATGACTAGAATACCAGCCTAGGCTTAACAGAGGATGACACTGACATGAATTCAAGCTACATGGCTGAGAAACTGAAATACACCTGAGCTGTCTTTACAAATCAGATGTGAAGTGATGTTTTACTGTGAAGAGGTTGTTTGACTCCTGTCTGTCTCTGCAGTGTGAAGAGTGGAAAGAGCGTCCTGCAGGAGCCGTATGACAGTTTGACAGCAGTTAGCGAGTGTGTCTGAGAGATTTCTCTGCGTGCCAGGGGAAGCGTGATGGAAGAGAAATGGCTAATCAAAGAATTGCTGCTGTTGCAGTACCATGTTGCACCACTGCAATCCCGCCCTGTGAGGGATATATATCAAGCAGGCAGTTCATTACCTGGAGTGCTTGGCTCCTATACCGGAGAGTCGCAGCCTCATGTGAATATATCGATTACCCACCATCCTCTGCCTGCAGGGGGATCAACTCTTCTTGTTGGTTCTTGTGGGATGTTTTAGCGCTATGATGACAATCTATAGATACAACTGAGATTTAAGTAATATGTGTGTGCATGTGTGTTTGCGTGAATATGTGAGTGTCTGTATTAATAGTGGTCTTACTTCTCAACGTTGCTTCACTCAAGCACATTAGGTTTATCTTGTATCAGAATCAGAATCAGCTATATTGGCCGGATATGTGTACACATACAAGGAATTTGACTTGAAGGTTTTTTCAGCACTCTCTACGTACATACACAGAATACAAAGAACAGACAGCAGCACAAAAGGTAGAAAAAATATAGATAAAAAAAATAGAAAAAAATAGAAAGAAAGAAATAAACATAACTTACATAAACATAACATATAATAACATAATACAAACATAACATAACCTAAACTACTATATACAAATGCAACGAGTGCAATAGAGTAGTGAAAGTGCAATGATGCATGTGGATAGCTTATGTAGAGAGGCAGGTGGGTATGACAGTGTATTATGTACAGTATATACAGTATGTACAGCAGCATGAATTGTATTTGTCAGGGGAGATATTCATATGACAGGGTTAACACAACCCTGAATCATAAACAGTTTTAAAGTTTAAAAAAAAAAAAGTCTGCTAATATTTCGTCTGTATATTTTAACATTTTGCAGGGTTTAACTTGTTTAGTATTTTATGTAACACAAAAGCCATCAAAACAATCATTTTTAGTCAAATCATTAGACATTCTTTAAAAAAAAAGTAAAAAGTAAAAGTAATACATTAGAACGTAAAAAGTAATAAATGAGTGAACAAAGTAATAAACAGTTTTAAGCTAACTAAGTTAATTTACTTAAGTGCACCTGTTGCATAACATGCTTGTACTTTACTTGAATTTTTTATTTTAAGGTTTCTTTTTTTTTTAGCATTTTTTGGGGGGTTACACCCTTTAATGTTTTATGTAGATAGGACAGTGAGAGAGGGACAAGAAAGACAGGAGAGAGAGGGGGAAGACACGCAGCAAAGGGAGTCGAACTGGGGTCCACTGCACCGAGACATTGAGGCCCTCGGACATGTACGCACGCTGTACCACTGAGCCACCTGCGCCACAATTTAAAGGTTTCTACATCACAAAATAGTTTTCACATTGTGGTCTTGCTTCTTTTACTTAAGGTCTGAATACTTCTTGAACAATCTTCAGAAGTGAGAAGACCCAAAGTGGTGCTCTGAGCTTTAACACACACAAGGCTACCTACACTAAATCTAAATATATAGCTGTAATCGTTGCATCATTATACCGACACTTCTTCTATGCTGATATCAATGGAAGCTCTCTGACTGTTTGAGGCCTGTCACTGGAACTGTTCGTCTGTTGCCACTGGCAGGTATCTGATATTCAGCACATCCACTTGCCCACTTCCACAAATGTAACCTACTCTGACAACGAAAATAATTACTCAAGCCATTTTCATTGGCTGTTTTTTAAGTCAGTGTGGTGAAACTTCAGAAACTACTGACATTACATTATTATGGGGTGAAACTCAGTTACATGTGCATACTTTACACCCACACTACAAGTGTAAAAGTATTTCTGAGGAATGGACAGTGTTACTGAGGAACATTCGGGGAATGTCTCTGCACACGCCTTGGAGTCGGCCAGTGGGAGGTTTTATCTCGGTATTCCATATCTCTTATGTCAGACTGAGCGGTCAGTAATGGATAGTCTCTGGAGAAGACAGATTATCCTGTTCATTAATGTATTCAGCTTCTCAGTGATAGACAGGGAGGTGAAGCCGCTCCCCGGTGTTGTGTCCAGTAAGTCATACAGCAAGAGTGAGGAAGATAAATGGACTTACGTGACACCTGCAGATAGAGGAGGACTTAATATGACCCCCCGAATGTACTCTGCGGTGCCATTTTTTTACGACTCAGGGAGGGGTATTAAACCACGCCTGTCTCAAGGTGCTGCCCCACAAATCCTGAAGGGATTAATTGGTCTGGGCCATCCCTGATCTCCCCTTTCCCCCTGGAAGTCTGATTTAGAGGTGGCCTTCTCCTAATGTCCACAGTCAAGGAGCTTGTCTGGTTGTTTTAGCCATCAAAGCCTTCACCAAAGTGGACTGAAAGTTGAAAGGCTGGCTTACCCAATTGTACGCCACAGATACGAAACTGAGAGGCAGACAGACAAGGGACTGGAATAAAGAGCTGTCACACTTTGTTGGTTGTTGTCGTGAAAGAAATGATAGCTTTTTAAATGGTACTCTGGAGACAGAATGAATAAATAAAAAATGAAGAGAGAAGAAACAGCAACAGGGTCGTAGATTTCACTATACACCCAAAAGTCAGTGCACTTGCAGCAGAGCATGTGCACATACATGAGTTTGTGCGTGTGTGCGGCACATCCTCAGGTTTCATGTATTTACAGGCATATTTTTGTCTGTCTTTGACTGCACAGGTTTTTCGCCCTGTATGTAAATTAAATGACAAAACACCTCCACGGTCATTCTGTGACCTGTAAAATGGATCCCATTTTTCATCGTGAAGCCTCTTACATAGGCACTATTTCCTGACATACAGCTGCACAATCACAGCTGACTGGAATAAATTCTATCTGCCCAAGATGAGATCTTAACATGCTTAGAAAGGTGTGTCTAAGTGCTCCTGGACAAGAGGCAGATTGAAGCAAAGTCATGCAAACCGTGTTAGTCAGTAAATCTTTTCTTTCTGCTTCTTCGCCCGCAAGGACAAAACAAAAGGAATGCTGGGAGAGATGCAGAGAAAGGAAGCTGCCAGAAAAAAGGACAAAGTTATGAAGAAAATAAACAACAGTGTAGGAAGGTTGGTGGGTAGATAGTGCTGCTAAAGAACCTAGGTCATGACTGCATAATCTCATCTGTCTGAGGAACTGTGGCTGCCTCATAAAATCCAAATGATTTAAAATCCTCACCGTCAATGTCCTCAGACTGTGTGAGTTAAAGAGTAAATCGTAGCAAGAGAAAATGTTGGACACACTGAGAGAGGAAATATGCCTGTGATTATAAAATACGGCCAAACCTGATGGTTAATTTAATGGTTCAAGGGTTGATTCAATTGTCACTTTACAACATTAGTATGTATTAATTAAATTAAAGCTGCGGTCCCTTCACGCTACACATGCACAATAACAAACTAAAATAAACAAAAAACTCTTAATATTGTTTCAGCCCGAGGAAAAAGTCTGTTCATTTCCAGCCTCGTGTTTAAGTATGTGCTTGTACCAGACATGCAGGGAAACAAAAATGTTACTCAGTGAGCGGTAGGAAATGTGGTTGCGATTCTGATTGATGGCAGGGATTCAGGATATTGATTGCTTCTTACCTTATGCACAAAAATTGACAAAATGATTAAAAACCTCCAACCCAAATTGTTTAGGACTAACCGTAAGTGTTACCTTATACCGATGTCGTTGAACAGCAAAGATTAAATACTCCACCAACAAAAAAATAAAATAAAATTTCTTACCATATCATTACAAAAACTGGAGATAGTCATCTAGCTTTCTGGCATTTAGTTTTATTATAAAGAATGTATTACTCCCAAGGTACATATAATTGTATCACGGAAAATATTCCAGTAATGTATTGCACACAATCATGACGTTCACTCTGTTCATTTTTGGAATAAAACGCCCTCCGTCTGCCATTGAAATTGCAGCATTAAAAATCCCAATGTTACATTTAGTCCTTTGAACACATTTGGTCCTGGCTGGACATAATTATGATGGAGTAGGACAGAGTGCAACTCTGGTGTACCTTGGACGCTGAACTCCTCTCTCGGGGCTCATAGGGGGGTCAGAGCTGTGCAGATTCAATCAATGCCCATCAACGCTGGACATGGAAATGACCTGCCTGGGTCTTACCAGAAGTGTGAGCTCGGTAATACCCCACTGTCAGGAAGGTCCCAGTGGGAGGATGCATCTTTAGGAGCACAGAAATTTAGTCCATTGTTGGGTGAGCTCATTGTCCATTAGATTGGTATAGTTGGAAAAGAGGAAATAAGACCTGAGTCTCTGGTAAAAAAAAAAAAAATATACATACAGTTTTGAAGAAAAATGCTTAGGCTGCTATCATTTTTTTTTTCATGTGTGCAATTTTCTTAACTTGAATCCATGTGATTCCATCGACGTGGCCACCATAAAACATCACAGTTACTAAAACAAAGTTAAAGTCATAAGGGGTACCTTGAAACTTCATTATAAATGAACAGCTGTGTGATTGATGTTACTGACTTGCATGTGAGCTTTCATGACGCAACTGCATCCTTATAGCTGCTGCTCAGTGGATACAGTATCTTGGGTTAATGACGTCTGTACATTTGGCCAGGATTATGTCTCCATGATTCAATTCATTGTCTGTTTTAGCATCAAGGCAACTCTCCAGGGAGGGGGATGGAGAGGATGAAGCCTCTCTGTCATCCACAGGGCCCAAGAGATCACAAAAGCCCTCGTCATCGCAGAGAGCTCATCCTGGGGTTTTGTGGGGGGGGGGATCTGGGTTCAGATGGCAAAGTGACTGATCGCTGCGTGTCTGTCTGGACTGGCTGCTAATGATGCGGGGCAGAGATAATCAACTAACCACAGGCAGCATGGCTGGTAGTTACTCCAAAATAAGTGAAACAGATTGGATGTGGATCTGCATTTCGCACATGGAAATCCAACCATCCATCAATTAGCTTTAAGCAAAAACCCTCAGGCTGAAGAGGATAGTTTGTTACTGGTGGAGGACCTTTAACTTGAGCCCACATAGACACTTTCCATCCTGTGTGTGTCTTGCATATATATGGCACCAGATACTGTGATCTTGAATTATGAGGTAATATAATTTTTGACAGAAATGAGACAGGATGTACAGAGAAAAAATAGAAATTAAGGTTGTCATATGTAAGATCCATGCACTGCTCAGGTGGTCAGTAACAAGCCATCAAGCACTACAATAATAAAAATGTTAGGTCAGAGTAATAAAATACATCCTTGAATTTCATGAAAATCCATTAAACTTCACCTGCCATTTTGTGCAAACATAATGTGCAAATTCTACCTCATCAAGTGACTTTTTTTGTTAAATATGAGGTTGCAGACAGCAGACAGTTAGCTTAGCTTAGTGCAAAGGCTGGAAGGGGGGGCAGCTAGGTTGGCTTTCCCAAATCATTACAAAATAAGCCTACTAACACATTTAAAGCTCAACAAATGAATATAACTAATTAACTAATTATGACAAATATATTTGTTTTGACTCTGAGAACCTGTTACCAGGCAATCAGTAAAGAGTCCAGGAATTTACTGTTCATGGTCAAGAAGTAGTATGACACATAATAATGAATCGCAGACTTTCACATTTGGGCAGTCATTTTGACAGATTAAACAAACAACATATCAAATGTTAATTAATGAGCTGTAGTGATGCTGGTGTCTGTTTCCAGACTCTGTGCTAAGCTAATCAGCAATAGCTTCATATTTACCTTACAGGCATAAGCATGGTATCAGTCACAAAGATTTTATTTTAAACAACATAAATGAATAAATAACAAGGGATACAGCAGTGCTGGACTACCTACTATTATAATGACAAAACACACAGGAGAGATAAAAGTGAGGGATGCATGTGCTACAAGTGAACTATAAAGGTTACATGCTGATGTTGGCCAGAACTCAAAAGAAAAGAAATTGCGTGTTTCATGCCCTTGAGCGTTAATTAGACATTTGGGGCATCTAATATAATTTGAGGGTGATTTATTTCTTCAATGTGGCATTTTATCACTTCCGTTTCCTTTTGTTTGTTTAATGTGAAGTCATTTGTTGAGAGCATGCAAAATAATTTATTAGATAGAAACCTTCCTGCCATAAAATGTGACTTTTCATCCCCAGCTTAATGATCAAGTTATGTGATGATATGAATGAAGGAGCCTTTCTTTGGCATTAGACCAGAGAGCGAGGTTAGGACAATACCCTTGCCTTCATTGTATGTATGTTGTAATCATAGCATTGCATAACTTCGAGTCTCGATAATCTTAAAATGAATTATGTCCTTGTTCTTTTACAGCATGCGTCTGATGTGAAGGACGTCCAAAGGAAAAGTCTGACACAACTCTGGCTACTATGAACCTTAGCGAGGGCTGTTTTCTAACTTTGGATACAGTAGACTAATGGGATATGAAGAAGCATATATATCAAGACATTATTATTTTCCAAATTATTCAATTCTGCAATGCAGGAGTACATAGTTGCAAAAATTGTTCTCTTTTTATTCTAAAAATCTTAAATCTGCTTTCTCCTCTCTCTCTACTGTAGAGAGCGATTTGACCTGTCTGAAACGTGTGTCTTGTCGGGTCTGACTACATCTAGTCTCTCTTGCTGTTGGCCTGGTGTGCTCTACAGAGAGGTTACTGACTGGTCCACAGGTAGAAGTAAATTGGATGTGTCACAGCTCGCAGGATTCCAGATGGTGTGTTGCTCCCCTTGAGACCCTCTCCTTCTTGAAGCCTCCACTGCGATCAGAAACACTGGTGGAAAATGTTATCTGCCACATACAGCTTCTCAGCACAGCCACCATATGTTCGGACCTTTTCCCATTGTACGGTATCCCGCCATATTCTCCACACCCACCCATACTCAAAGGACAAGAAGACAGGCAGACAGCTGGACAGGTGGAAGACAGTTTTTAGAAACTTTCCAGATTGTCTAGCTCCTCAGTCACGATTCTCCTGTCAAAGAAAGTCACAGAAAGTCTCACTAAGTGGGAATTTGTTGGGTTAGTTATCTCAATCAGAGTCACAAATTTGATCCATGATAAATTGTTGAAAAAAGTCTCACAATGCTACACAATAATTAGCAGACAATAATACCTCAAGTGCAACAATTTGAGTCCCAACTCATGAAGATTCACATAAAAGTATGTTTCGTGCAAAAAGTGTTGCACAAAATGTCTTTCAGGAAATCGTAGTGCCTCATTTGGTTGTACGCAAGAAAAGAGGCAGAAACAGTTAAGCATGAAGAATGAAAAGAGAGTTTGAGAGAGAAATTCAAACCTACCTGCGCTTTCACACACTGACAGCACGAAGGGGGTTTTTAAACATGATCCAGATGAAAACAATAAGCTTCTGGCTTAGTTTCACAGTGTCAGAAGGTCCACTGGACACATTGTATGCTCCCCCTAATGCAGCAGGAATGAACAGTGATTGATGAAGCAAAGTATTTATTCGAAGTTTGATCTCCAATTTGACTTTTGGTGCAGGCACAGTTCTGAGCTAGCTGACACAGTGAGTATATGCTCATCTGTCCGCACCTTAATCATAACCCTGGCAAGGACTCAGGAAGTGCTACACCCCGCCTGCATGTGCCTTCCATTTTCAGGATCCTTGCCCGGGGCCAGGCGGGGTATGATTTAGATGATATTTGTCCTCTTAGCTAATTGATTTAAGCGGGGCCTCCTTCCCCCATTGTCAGCCTGTCAGGGTCTCTCACTGGCCCTGTAAACCGTATTAGCATTAGGACGGATAGATTGGCAATGGTGCACTCATTTACGAGACCCCTTCCACCAGTCCATTTTGCCTCCTGCCAGAGCAGCAGTGCCCCAGAAAGTAAATAGACTTTGGCTTGAATGTGATTAGGCAGCAGTTTACTTGGTTACACCACATGAGGAACAACAGACCCCACTGAACAGCGATGCCCCTCGGATAACCCTTATCCTATTAGATTGGCACAGCACAGTCCATTTATCCATTACACTGTAAAACCTATGTGAAAAATGCATGATTTAACAAAATATTAGGACTGCCATCTAACGATTTTTGCTTTGAGTCCTTTCATGCTGTGATACTGCATTTTCACAACCAAGTTCTTTAAACTGGCTCTTCCCATACATTTACTGTATATATCACTGTGTATAATGGCTTTAACAAGGATTCATGCTTGGTATTTTTCCAGAAAAAGATCTATGAGGTATACGTACCATGTCCTGACCTCACAGTGTTACGTTATTATTGTGACATTATTAAAGCTGATAGTGTTGCAGATGTTGTCTCTCTTGTTGGTCTTCCACTTATCGCTGTTCTTGTGTTGCTGTGAACTTCATTATAATCAACGAATCAGACGGCTTATCAGTGTTACCCATCCCAAATTTTCATATGAATTGCTTTTGAATACAAAGTGTCACTCCTTCAAGCCTGACTCCATCTCCAGCTTGAACTTTTTTTGTACAGAGGGAGTAAAGGGACTGCTGAGGCACTTCTGGAGACACCACTGCAGTTCAAGGTGACATTTGCTCTTTATTCAGTACTATTTGAGAGTAATGGCCCTCTGTGGGCTCATTGGAGAAACACTTAAGTTGACTAAGACCCGTGGAATTGACAAGTGCCTTTTTAATGTAATTATGTTTTGGAAGACAGTGGTGTAAAAAGTGTATGAAGCCCATTAGTATAATACAATACACCTGATATTTTAATTTATTTCTTGAAAGAGAGACTGAACAACATTTTTTGGTCAAATCAATGATTTAAACTTTCAATGATGTCTATTGTTTGCGGTCTCATCATATTAGTATTTCAGTTCATTTTCAAGCCGGGGTTCTAGATGCAGCAAAACCTCAGTGAATAACTATCATGGTCCTCTGGGGGACAGTTTCCCAGAGACGCTCGTCAGTATCAGGCGGAAACCTCTTATTAGATACTGGAAATAAGGCTGGAGGTCTGTGCACAGGTGCTGCTTTCGGGCCTAATCACTGCCACCATAAAGAGAGCAAGCAGAGAACAGTGCAGCTGATGCCACTAGGCTGTGCTCCATACTGTATGTGCTAACTTCATGTCAAGATTTTATTGATGAATTGGTGTTACAATATTGTTTCTTACTGTTTCCTCTTTACCCATCTATTCCACTCACATGACCACTCACCCTGATATTGTCTATCTTGATTTTTACATATAGATGCCTTCACTTTTACCAGATATTAAAATAAATAAATAGCAAGTAAGACCAATGTAAACAGGCTTTGTCATAAATTTTGAATATTACAGCATTCCCAGCCACTAGATTGCCAGATCTGATATTTTATAGGTACAAAAAAAGAACATAACGGGCTGTTATCACCTCACCACACAAAAATGTGACTTTGAATTTTAGTTTCGGTGCTGTCCTCACAAAATAAAGCAATTTGAATCATTCACATTTGCTGGAGCAGTTGTGAAAAAGGTCTTAAAGTAGCTCTCTTAATCTTTTGATCTCAAGGACAGTTCTCACATTATGGCATATTGGACTTATGCACATCATCGCTCCTTGCAGCGTAAACGTTTAAACGGGAGGGATCAGAAAGGCATAACTGATGTGCCGTATAGTCTAAATGAAACCTTTGTTGGCTACTTTCCAGCACTGGGTGTGAGAGATAAAGATTCTTTGTAAATGAGCCTCCATCTCTGTCAGCTGTGTGGGTGACGCAAGGACATATGCTACGCTCACTATGAGGGCTCTCTGTCCTGGATGTGAACTTGTCTCTGCCTCTGCTCGTATACTCACCGTTCCCCAGAAAAAAAAAAGAAATCCTTGGTAGGAATGGTGCAGTCTCCTTTGACAAACGGCCCCACTAGTTGTGGTGAATCAGCAGTAGGGACGGTTGAGGAATGGCTCTGGGTATCCAATGCTAAACATCTAAACACCTCCAAATCCCTACAAGGCCACGGCTTAACACCACAATGGCTTAGACTCACCATTTCTTTAAACATTTATCCTAACTATCACAGCTAAGACAGTTTTAGTGGACTAATGAGCTGAATTCATCGACACAATACGCTCTTCTGTGAAGTAGGGCTTTTGGGCAGAAAGAGAAAGGAGGTTTCTCTTCTGCTGTACAATTAATTATATGTAACTACAGTGCACAGACAAGCCAGGCAGTGTAAACTTTAATTAGGAAAGTGTTGCCTCTTAGTCACACAACAATTTGTAAGAGAGCATCTAAATGGGATGATGCAAGTAAAACATGAGAGCAGTTGTGCATTCACATCTTATAGTGGGATTCGACCTCAAGCTGACAAAGGAGGCGTGTGGAGCCTTCCCGCTGCCCACTTTGACTTTAGCTCTGGTGTTGATCATAAAGAAATAATAAAGGTTATAAATGGTTGGAGGTGATTTGCTCTTGCTGTCTGGGATGGAATGAGGAGACAAGGAAGGGTTTTAATTAACTTTTCGTCTAGTGCAGATGGAGGGCAAAGGAGCAGGATAAATCACGGAGGACAACAGCAATCTGCCTCTTTATTAGTGCGTACACAGGCACGCTGTGACAAACTACACGTCAGCTGCTCAATCATAAAACAAGGGTGAAAAGACAATCGGGATTCAGCCAAAGACATTTGTTTTAGCTTGCCCTGACCCTTGACAAGCTCAGCACCTGCCTTTGAGACAGCTACGGAGATATGCTTCGCCAGGGATGTTTTATATCCGCTCCCCCTGAAATATATTTAGTGTGATTCTAGCATTGAGGAATACATTCCATTTCCATGTCCGTCTCCTCCCCCTTCATTTGCATGTCCTCTTCATGAGCGAAATGGATGTACAACTGTGTATACAATATCTTCTCCCTCGCGGCTTTATCTCATTTACACATAGGATAAAAAAAAAAAAAACAACATGAAATATGATGGTATCTTTCCATGCAAACTATGAATACATAGTGTATTTTTTGCTCAAGCATTTCATTAATGGCTTGACAAGATTCAGGAGGGCATAGTCTGGTTATAATTAATATGTCTAAGAGTAGGAAGTCAGTCTCTCTGTGGGAAGATGCAATATGTGTAGTGAGGTGGGTTAATTGCTGTTGGTGGGATGTTATACAACTGCTATATCCTATAACACGACATCCTAACAGTAGACCCGTGTAGAGGGCAAGTCCCTCCACACAGTCTCCTCCATAGGCAATCAATGCAGAGTAATTACACAACAACAACAGTGTATACTAATTGGTTTAACCTGCTGGTGAAAAGACAGCTTAGGAAACAAAGGTCAGCAGCAGTGAGATGAAGTGAGGTGGAAGTGATGAAAATGTGTTAAAGACTGAGAAAGTAAAGGAGCATTTCTTCATACAAGATGATCAGGTGTGTTGGTTGAATCAAATTAGACAGACATATTAAAATATTTTTCATCTAAGCTATCTATCTCACTAAGTTTATTATTAATTTCAGTTTGTGTGATCTATTTTGCTGTGGGTGACTGATACAGCGAATCGTATTCCCAACCCATTCAACCAGCCTATTTTCATATCTGAGTAATATAATTTGAACAGGGATCTAAATAATACTGCTCCATAATTACTAAAACCTTTGTGACCTGCCCAGAATAAATTACTGATCAAAGTGTGGCCAATACCCTGACTTATTCATCGCACGAACCAACACACACATGCACATGCAGGAAGCCTTGCTCATTAATACAGGCGCTTGTGTAACCAAACAAAGGCACAAAGAGTAGGGTCGGAAAAAGAAAGGTTAGCCACACTCTGTGTTCTCCACATCTAAGCTTGTTGATTTTGCACCACCTCCACTCCCCTGCCTCCCATCCCATCCCAAACAAAATAAATTATGGTGTGTGCTAGACTGGAACCTTGACCTTTCCTGAGGAACCATTACATTAACAAAGCCCCTGACCTCACCACACACTCGCTGAGTTCAGGTAGCTTGTTTATTATTATTAAGAGTTTAGTGCACACAGTTGCAATAGCCTACACAGAAAATATAATAATTTGTCAACTCACACATGAAGACGCTGGGTAGTGGGATGGTCTGGGGAGCAAGGGGGCCAGTGTTTAACCTATATGATAATGCTGTCGAGGGTAATCCCTGATCATCACTCCTCACACTCCGCCTAGGTCTGCAGCTGCACTGTAAGTCCATCCACGTCATCGAGCAGTAACAGATTTTGGACAAGAGCGTCAACTGCCCCCGCCCTTTTAGTTTATGGGCCTTTTAAAATGCCTAATCAATATGTTGTTCCTCAACAGTGAAACATCAAACTGGAACGTAGCTCAAGAAGTGAAAGCACTGTAGCTTCACAACTTCAACACACTGTCAGGGGCTACTTGGCTATATTTGCATTCCCGTACTCCATCCTCTGAATGTCAGAGGCATGATGGGTCTGATGCATAACATATGACTATTTTAAACACCACGCACCAGATTCCTGACAGTAATGTTCGAGGTAGTTGTCTGTGTCCTCCACTATCTGTCAGAGAATACTAATTTGGAGAGGGCCAGATAAAAGAAAGGTTATCCCTGTTGAAAGAGAGACCTCATGATAGCATAATTAGAGGCGACAGCGCAGCACTATTCTGGGGCCAGCCAGCTACTCCCAAATCTCTGCTGATAACAGGCTCACTCACAAATGGAATCGGCTTTTAAAGTTTGCTTTTTAAGATTTGGTGTGCTCCCTGCAACCCACACTATCTGTCTAATGAAATTGAAGGACAAAAAAGGACTGCTTCCTGAAGATGTTCTGCCATCTCCCTGCTATTGAACCTGTCTGGCTCTGATCCTGAAAGTCAGAATATTTCCAAATTTTAATGTTCTTACAGATCAAATAATAGTTTCCTGGAAAACATACCCACAATTCAGATGCTTTAGCCATTTGTGCAACTGTTAATATTGTGTCAGCATTTGCTACAGTACATATATATAAACAGAACAGATATCCATGTGGCCTGAAACACAGTGTTTTCATAAGCTGACCCTACTCTAAACATATCCCTCAATGTTTAACTCTTGAGGCAACACTACCCCCAAGTGGGCGCTGAGTGCTACTGCAGAAAGGATGTGATACACAAGTACACTGTTCATGTGGAAAGATGCAGAGGGCATGTGGACTACAACTTCCTATAAGCCTGTATCCTTGAGGCCTTGAGGAACATCCTTTTTTTCCCTTGACACTACAATTTGCACCAGCTGGGCTGAGAAGCCTTTAAAAAACATATCTAAGCTCAATATGTTTACAAAAAATCTTTATCCTGGTTAGTTAGACCAAACAAACACACACACTCACATACAGCATATCCTGAATAAGACTGGAGATTGGTTTCTGTTAAAAAAATGAAGTATATGTGCTTATTACACTTACACAAATCTGCTTGTTGGCCTAAGGCATGTACTGTAGTAATGAATCAATCTTGGATGAGGATACACTTCC
The DNA here is from genome assembly GCA_023238725.1 of Scortum barcoo. Taxonomy (NCBI): domain Eukaryota; kingdom Metazoa; phylum Chordata; class Actinopteri; order Centrarchiformes; family Terapontidae; genus Scortum; species Scortum barcoo. The sequence goes on from CM041531.1 coordinate 20,308,834, forward strand.
TACTGCACCTGCTTTTCATTCAAAGCTATATTTAGTACTTTCTGGCCATTCTTGAATGTGATCATCAGTTTTGATAATGATCAAGTCTATATTGGGCCTCTGTTATGCCAAAGTACAATCACTGCTGCATAGATTCTTTAACCTAATAAGAATTTCTTCTTTCTAATACAGACACATTTCTTGTGACCAGTCAAGACATTAAACACAGATCATACAGATTAGAATTTTATTAAAATGATCATTTATGCATCATATATCTTCAGTCAGGCCAAAACAGACGAATGTGCTGAAATGAAAAAAATACAGAGATCAATAAGAATAGTGTGTAAACTGATGTGCACTTACATGCTTGGTTACTTAAACTGTCAAACAAAGCAAGGTAATTCATTTATATGGCAAAACAGCCTATTTTTGTATATGTCAGTGGGTGAACACCCTTTTAATTTACTGATGATTGTTAATTTTTTAATGTTATTATTAAGCACTTATGCTAAGTCACAAGAACAGTTTAATCCATGCACAACCAAGTTTATGTCTGACACTGCGTCATTAACTCCCATGGAACAAAAAAATGTAATCTGAATCATTTCAGCCATCTTTGCGATACCAATGTGAAAAAAATAAATAATCAGAAATGTCCAGTTGTAGTGAAGTTCAGTGCAGCAGCTTTTATTCTGGTGAGCCTCATCTGAAGCAGGAAGTTGGTTCCACTCACACAGTCAAATTAAAATCACTGTAAAATATATTATAAATGTTTGACTAAATAACCCAGTGCTATAAACTTTCCCTTTATTTATTTATTTTTTATATTTTATTTATTTTTTATTATTTTAGCCTGAGAGCTGAGGTGAGGCCGCGCTGAATGCTGGGATTCTGCGGGAGCGGGCGGAGAGCTGGACGCCATCTTTAAACCCCACAAGAGGCCACAGGCACGGCGGAGCACCGGGATGAAAAACACCGTCCCTGCCGCGGGGATATAACCTCACGTCGCGGACATGCTGTGATCGCTCCCGGGGGCCCAAGCAGCCAGCTAAAGGGGACTGCCCGACGGCACTGCGAGGAGGCGGCCGCGGGGACCGGGGGGGTGTCTGAACGCTGCTGTTATCTCGGGGCGGACAACAACAATAGACGGAAAGACAACAACAACGGAGTCGCTGGCTAACCGGAGCAGCTAGCGACCGACCGCGACTCCACCAGCCCGGCTGCGCTCACACTCCACCGGCCCGCCGCTCGCAGCCGGCACCGGGAAATCCGGGCGCATCCACCGGGGACAGCCCGCCATCTCTTCACCACTTCTTTTTTCCCGTGTGTGGTTCTGAGTTTTTTTTGGCTTTAATCTAGCTGAAAAAAACAGAAGCTAAGTCCCGACTTCTCCCCCTCCCCAGCGGCCCGGCCGGAGATGCGTGGAAGATGTCGGTGTCGGGGCTGAAGGCCGAGCTGAAGTTTCTGGAGTCCATTTTTGATCCGAACCACGAACGATTCAGGATCATCGACTGGAAACCCGACGAGCTGAGCTGCCAGTTCAACGTGACGGGGGAGAAGCTGTTGATTATCCACTGTAACATTACGGTGAGGAGACGGGGAAACACGGGGATTTATACACACACACACACACTTCCCCTTGTTGGTGGAGCTAAAGTTGCTAGCCAAGCGGCTAACACCCACAGCTGTGTAAATGTGGATGCTGTGCGGGGTATTTGTTTGGCGTAGTTTCATATCATAGTGTCAAGTAGGAGCTGCGTAGTGTTTTCAGAAAGGGGGGGCAAAAGGGGGTGTTGTGTCAATCCGACATTTAATACAGCTGAGCTGTTAGCAGCGAGCTAACGCCGCACTCTGAATGCTAATGTCGTCAGCCCTGATTATTTGGTGACTCTTCTGTTTTAACATCCGAGTATGTGGGTCAAATGTGTCGATGCTAACTATAACCATGTTTGTTTTCTGCTGCTGTTTCACTGTCTCCAGGAGTCTTACCCATCTACGCCGCCGATATGGTTTGTGGACTCTGATGACCCGAGCTTGACTCAGGTTTTGGAGAGGCTGGAGGATGTGAGGAAAGGCAGCACCCTGGTAGGTGTCCACACTGTGCTGTCTCACTGAATGTCACCGAGGACAGCTTCACCATTACTGCAGACTTTTTTAAAAATAAAGAAATCTGCTGACAGACATGCTATCCAAGGTGAAAGTTAACCTCAACACTTGTCATATTCAATATTACATGGGCACACACACTAATGGGGTTTGTTGTCTGGTGATGCAGCAGTCAATTTCACCGAGATCACCAGTGATCAGATCATTTAAATACTTAGCTGGCGTCATTTTAAATTGTCCTGACATGTTAAAGGTGTAATCTCAGATTTTCTTTTTCAAGACATGTGTGTTGAGTCACTGTCTAGCACCAAATGGTGCTACACAATAGTGATTGAGCTTATGGCCCACTGATGAAAGCCTGCAGCATTTGCAACATTATGACCAGGGTCATGACTCTTTCCTAGAAAAATCACAGGCCGTTAAGTCAGACATTTAACCCACAGACTAGCTCTTCCACTCACCCGTGGGTGTGTTTTGGGTGTTTTTTCCAGTCTCTAATGTTGTGAGTAAACTGTTACTATGGTAGAACAAACAAAGAAAAGATCATTGGCTACCGGTGAGTAAAGTGAGGTCCAAAACCACACCTGCGATTACTGTTTATTGCAATAGGCGCTGAAAAAGAGAAGAAAATGAAAACCTTTGAGATTATAACTCAAAAACAGAGCTGATGTAGCCGCAGCCAAAATGCTTTCATTGTATGTCAGAGGTATGTGGCACATGATTGAATGAAAAAGCAGCACTTGATTCACAGGAGCGTTGTCTTTGCATTATTGTGATATAATGCCAGCCTACTGTGCTGAGCCTCATCAGATGGTGGTGCTAAATAGTCTTTTGGCACTCCTCCTTTATTTTGGACCTTGATTGAGATTGATATCGTGCCAGCTGTTATTTAGATGTGTTAAATACTAAAGTTCATTTGGTACTAGATCTTATTTCAGACTACATTTCATAAAGCATTTGTCCTTAATGATGATATGCATCATTCTTGAAATGTTTTTGCTGTGTTGAACTGCACTTAATGCAAGTGCGTTACTATTAGTCAAATTCGCCAAAACTGTGTCTATGTCCTGACAGTGGTACATGAGACAGACAATTGGCTACACCTGCTGCCTCTAAGGCCATTTGACAAGAATCCACAATCAAAGCAACCAATCAGGAAATAGTATCTGACAGAGCTTCAGTCACTGCTCCTGCGCAAACTGCGGGCGTAACATCAGACAACAACCAAATGAACAAGCAATGAGAAAACAACAATTTACATGAAAAATAGGTAAACGGAAGAAGAGCAATGAAGAATAGAAAGTTAAACAGAGAATTAGACTGAGTGACGCTGCAGGCAGAGACTTTAGAGGTGAGTTGGTGTGTGCTACAGAGAGAGAGAGAGGAAGGGACCTGGAAGTTATACTCTCTTTAATTTTCAAGCCAAATTCAGTGTCTTCTAAATCTTAACAATGATTGAGTTTTCACCATTTTAGGCTTAGATGTGTTTTCAGGCATAAACAAACAGCTCACATGTGCTGCATGAAGGTGTGTGAACTTTTGTACACAGTTTGACACAGGCGGCCAGGTTTTCATCAGACCAATTGGCCGTGTCATTAGATCATTGGGACAACCTCTGAGGTCAAAATGTCTGTGAGTGACAGACTCTTATGTAATCCTACATGTGGTGTGACATCCATAGCTTAGTTAGCCTACTTGTTCATGCTGCTCTGTTTGTAGGACACAAAACATGCTTTTTTATAGAAGTGCTATCAGCTTCTTTGGACACAAGATCCTTTTGTTTGCAGTTTGCACCATAACTTAGTCGACATTGAGATGAGAAATACAACATTGTCAAATGTTGTGTGTTGGGTAGCGGACAAATCGTGGCTTCCTGTCGATTGATACAATTGTTCTCTTTTCTTACCGTTGCACAGATGTTTTTGTGGTACCCTATACTGCACTTGCACCAGATTTGCAGTATACATCAGCTGTTGGCAGCTTAATGGCTACATTGCCTAACTCTTTTTCTATGTGCACAAACCGTATCAATCATCCTGCATCTGCTTGCAGTGTTTCTTGAAAAATTGTTTTATGTTTTAACTGCTTAACTTGTAGATTTCAAGATTTTTACATTATTCAACAATTGCTTGGTGAATGTGATAATTTTCTTTGTCTTACACAAAGAACAGTAATGAATTGCTAGTATCTCTTCGTGCTTTACCTGTGGTATTAAAGTTATATTTTAATGTTGTCTGCTCACAAACTGTTTATACAGAGTAATCTGCTGTTGTTCGTGCCTGCGATAGCAATTTTGTCACATCTGCCATGTGGCATCGCTGCATTTGCAATCCTGAACAGTTTATCTATCTCTATATCCCCCTGCTCTTTTGTGGTGTCATCTTTTTCAGCTTTTGCAGCAGTTGAAGAAACTCATTTGTGACCTCTGTCGGCTGTACAACCTTCCACAACATCCAGATGTGGAGATGCTGGACCAGCCCCTGCCTGCAGGGCCAGTGGGACAAGACCGAAAGGCAAGACTGCCTAGTTGGCTGTTGTCAGATACCTTCCCATGGCATGGCCCCTACTAGATTACTTTTAAGGCATATATAATGCATATTTAAATTAGGATGTTTAATTATGCACTTCCAAACCGTGTTTGTTCAGTGATGAAAAAGCAGCCCACACTGCAGAGGGAGTGATTTATATGAAGTTGTTCTCTAAGCTGATCAATAAGCTCTTCCTGTGGTCACGGTCACTAAAAGGTGTTCTTTTGTAAAATAAAGACCAGTCTGCTCAGCGAATCTCCTTCAAAGCACTTTACTCGGCTTGACTTAATGCCTTGTTTGTTTGTGGTGTTTGTGTGTGTGTGTGTAGCATGGGACAGAGGAGGTCACATCTGAGGAAGAAGAGGAGGAGGAGATGGGAGAGGTATGTTATCTTTGGTTTAAACACCTAATGTATTACTTTTAGGAGGCTGTGCACACTTGTGTATTTTCCTCCCACGTTAGTCACACATTTTAGAGAGGAATGTTTAGGCTGTTGGCACTGCATGCTAGTATGAGATGTGGCATGATGACACACACTTGATTATTGTCTTTTAGGTTTAATTTGCTGTTTTCTTTGTGAAAATATAATTCTTGCAAACATGAAAGTTTTATCACGTCTTTCGACTTAGCACTGGCTCTGATCCCCAAGCTGTTGCCCACCTTGCGTGTAATCTGGAGAATCCTGGAGAAACAGAAAATACAGAAAATATTGCCTAAAATATTAAATGTGAAACCAACAGGACATCGAGGATCTGGACCACTATGAAATGAAAGAGGAGGAGCCTGTTGATGGGAAGAAATCTGAGGACGATGGCATTGAGAAGGAGAATCTGGCCATCCTGGAGAAGATCCGAAAGAACCAGAGGCAGGATCACTTGAATGTAAGTCTTTATTCACAGATTTTGAGGCACAGGGGTGCTTATGCTCAATAACAGATTTGATCTCGGCTCTAACCTCACACCTTGGGAGATGATATTGAAGCCCACATTTAATTTATATAGAATTCATGTAAGCGCAGTGACTTTTGTGAATGACTAATGGAAAGGTTTTAAGATGTGATGGAGACATTTCATAAATATGTCTGACAGTAGGGAATGTGACCCCGTTTTTCTCAGTGTTCTCAAATATACAGCTCATCTTCAGGTTGCCCTTCAGGGCAGTATAAACTTTATATAGAGATTTGTTTTTCTTCTCGGAAGGGCTCTCTGCTTGCTCATCCTGTTCAATGGCTCGGCTGTCTCAATATCTGAAATGTGTCGAAAATATAATGATATCCCAACTATGGAGCCAATTCCGCATCATTTCATGCTCTTATTATTATTATTTTTATTATTATTATTTTGAGGCTCAGTGAATCATTTAGCGCTTTTCCACTAGCACCTACTCTGCTCTCTCTACTCGACTCGGTTTTTAGGCTTTTCCATTATGTGTTAGTACCTGGTACCAGGTACTTTTCTAGTACCTACTCGGTCGGGGTTCCAAGTGAGCTGAGTCGAGTCGAGCCGAAAATGTGACGTCAGCAGACGGCAGGCCACTGATTGGCCAGGGCGCATGTCACTAGATAGGATGAGTCAGGAGAGCGACTGCGTTTCATAAGAGTCAACCCCGCCATTTTTAAAACCCAACAACAACGAACACGATCAGAGATGGCTGCACAGAAATCAACCCCGTGGAGCGCAACGATTTGAGTGCAGACATTTCTTTGTCTGGTGGCCTCATAGTTGTTTCGTGTTTGTTGTCGCATAACAAATGATGTCACTGGAGTTTCGGGTCCGCATTGCTATGATGACCCCACCAGCGGTGAGGTGGTACTCTATTGTAATGGAAAACGACCGAAACTGAGTTCGAGTCGAGTAATAGTGCTAGAATTGTGTAATGGAAAAGCACCAATTGTCTTCAGGGGTGTTCTGATGTATATAGATAAATAAAAACTGATGTCTAGCAGCATAAAGCCTTCTCTTTGATGTTGGTCCACGTTGAGTACACATGACAGGTTTACCCTCACGGTGGATTGCAAAGCACTGTGTTCTTTGTCTATTTTGTTCCAGTTGTTGTTTTGTAATTTGTAGGGAGCTGTGTCTGGTTCAGTGCAAGCCTCTGACCGCCTGATGAAGGAGCTCAGAGAGATCTACAGGTCTCAGAGCTACAAGACAGGTACGCACGCCGAACAAGGGTCTGCTCTTTTTGCACATCTGAGAAAAAAGAACACAAAGCAAACTCTACCTCGAACTCAGCACATATACCCACAAACCCTCAGACACTATTATCATCTACCCTGTTAGTGTGGTAGAGCATCAACTTTTGAGAGTGAGTTTAGTTGTGCAGAATTCTAAAGTTACCACGGGTGTGGTAGCAGTGCTTTAGGTTTCTACACCTTATACTGTCACTTTCAAACGTCTCTTTGCTGCTTTAGGAGCGATTATAAGCACATTGACACGCTTTCCATGGCAGCCAGAAAAATAAAATGGTATTCTTTTGAAAAATGAAGAGCGAACCCAAAAGAAATGTGTTAGAAGATAAATACTTAGCAGAGCGCAGAGTGCTTTCCCTCACTGCATTACCTTTTTAGTTTATAGAATGAAAAAGGAAATTAAATTACCACAGTTTTAACTCCACCTTGCTCTGGGAGACATCATATTTGGACTATATGATGGACTATATGTTTGATCAATGTCTTTTGCAGGCATCTATTCAGTCGAGCTTGTTAACGACAGCCTGTATGAATGGCACGTGAAACTAAGGACGTAAGTAACTTTGGGATCTTGTGTCAATTTTTTTTTTTGACCTCTATGTGAGCATAAACACAAGACTGAATGTGTTATTTAACGACCAACAGGGTGGATCCAGACAGCCCGTTACACAGTGATTTACAAGTCCTAAAGGAAAAGGAAGGAATGGATTACATTTTACTAAACTTCTCATATAAAGTGAGTAAGAAAAGAGTGAGACATAAAACATTTAAAAAAGTCTTTGCAAGTCTGTAAATGAATCATTTTTGCTGCTTGTCTCTTCGCAGGATAATTTCCCCTTTGATCCACCGTTTGTGCGGGTGGTGTCACCTGTGCTTTCTGGAGGGTGAGTTCATTTAGCTGGTAGTTCCATCTCTCATGACCATCTTAAAGTTGAGGCTGAGTGAGTGAACACACAGTTTTTCTCTAATCATTTCTTTTGTCTATTAATTTAGTTATGTTCTCGGAGGAGGTGCCCTGTGCATGGAACTTCTCACCAAGCAGGTAAGCAGGCATCTTATGAAAGCTCTAAATTAATGTAAATTTCAGCTGCTTAATATTGAATATTATTTGGATTGTTTTGGCGTGTAAAAAAAAAAAAAAAAAAAAGTTTTTTAAAAGACATTTTTAAGAACTACTCTTACTGACATTGTGTTTTCTGATTGCAGGGTTGGAGCAGTGCCTATTCCATTGAGTCTGTCATCATGCAGATCAATGCCACTTTAGTCAAAGGAAAAGCCAGAGTGCAATTTGGAGCCAATAAAGTAAGTGAGCAAGTACTAGAGGTTCAATTTCAAGTCAGGAAATGTCCTGTGATAATGTTGACCTCACATAATGAATGGTGGGGGACCACAATGACGGTGCTCTGACACAAAGACCTGGTTCTCTGGATCTCAGCATTTTCTCATTGTGCTGTGTCAGAATCTGGTGTGAGAAGGTGTTTTATTGTGTTTAAATTTATTTATTTATTTTTTACCATTTGTAGTAGGGTGGGAGATGCAGTGTGTCAGCAATGGCATGAGGAACATAGATGCTTATCTTTCCGTACTGCAGTTTTCTGCCATCTCTTGTACTTGCTATGTTCTCTTGATGACCCCTTATCTGGTTACAAGCTTCTCTTGTAGTTTGATAAGTTAGGTAACAAGGAAACATTGATATTTATCTCCCTCTTTGAAGCTTGGTGTTCTAGATGAAAACACGGGTCATGTTGTGATGTTGACTTGAATTGATTGATGTTTTTTAGTGGACCTGTAACAGTTTCCACTCATTAAAGGAGTGATGTGTCTGTGCTTGTGGGCTTTAAGGAAAAAAGTATACACTGTACACATTCCACTTTCAGGTCGCCCCAGTAAACTGGTGTGAGTAGGTCAACACATGTTAGACAACCTGATGTCATGACCTGTCTGAACCAGTGTCCAGTCCACTTCACTGAAATATGAAAAGATGAACAGGGCCTTCTTTAAAGACCGTCAAGTTACAGTAGCGTCGCTGTAAAATTGGTGGTCTTGCCGTGCTCAGAGCCCAACACTCAGCCACTAAAGTTATGCACATAAAATGGAAGGAAATAGACCAGTATTTGGCCTGTGTGGACAGCTGTATTGATTAAAATAGAGGCTCAACTGTTTCAGCAGCTGGACGCCTCCTGTGACGACGCACTATTACACCTGATATTGTCGGCAATCTTTAACCTTCTCCACGATAAACTAAGTTTTCCTTGGCTACCTGAGGCCTTTTCACAAGGAGATTTTCGGCTGCTCTGTAGTGTTAGGCCAGTCTTAGATTAGTCTAATGCAAGTTTCTTACTGATAGTCGACTGTAAGGCTGAATTTTACATCACGTTTCCACGGCAACAGCCGGTGTGACCTGCTGACCGGATGTACCAACTAACAAAAAAAGACAATTTGTGATTTGCTAACAATGTTGTGGACCAAATAATTGCCAAATTGTTCCCAAATTGGCAAAATTACTTTTGGTTTTTTCGATCAGAGCAGCTGACATTGTTTTCCGTCACACAAAAAGACTGAACACGATATATGTAACTGAAGTGGTTGTGGCAGTCTGGAATTCCCCTTGGTTGGTATTGCAAGAGCCCTACATACAAGGTGGAAATATGCATACATATATCAATGACGACCCTGTGAGTAATTTCTCTCTGCAGAGGTGAACTGTCTGATTGACAAGTTAGCAGCTGTCCTGAGCTCTGCCACATTAAGTGTGAACTGCGCTGAGATTAAATCTTTTTGTTACACACTTTCCTGAATTTTCCCTGTAAAATGTCCTTGTTGAATGCTTTGTGAAGGTAAACCATTTTTATGGCAGTGAAGGAAGATGGGCAGTTTGAGCTGTCAGCCAGCTGAGTTTGAAAAAGGTCTTAATTTACTATTATTCATGGCAGATGAAGTTAAAAACTTGATAGCGTTGATTAATTTAGACATCTGACTGTAAGTTTGATCAAACCTATAGACAAAATCCATCTTAGTGAAACATATCGGGGGTATGTCATTAAACATTGCTGCCTTCTCAATGGAGTAAACCTCTATCGTATATAATGGAGTAATTCGAAGGTTTAGCAGTCGTGTGTGGAACCACAGGTGCAGAGCCAGGTTTCCGACATGAATGGTGATGACCACGTGTGCGTGAAAGCAGCGTGGTATGAATGGTCAAACAAGGGGAGGATGTGCGCTCATTATCCTGCACCAAATGCTGGGTTTTGTTCTTGAAACTGGAGATTGAGGATAAGCTTTTTTCTTTTCTTTTTTTTTTTTTCAGAAAACAGCTGTCATTGCTGTTTCCTATTCTGTACAGTCATCATAAACCCAGTGCACACTTAAAGGTTGATTTTCATTTTCATCTTTTGATGCAGAACCAGTACAATCTTGCCAGAGCACAGCAGTCCTACAAATCCCTGGTTCAGATCCATGAAAAGAACGGTGAGTGTTTCTGTCTCCAGTTTCATGCAGAGTGCATTACTGACCTTGTTTACTGAAACCAAATCCCTCCCATGCATCAAAGCTGAGGAAAATTAGTGCTTGTGCTGCTGTGTTTGTACCGTACATGGAAAACATTTTAGTGCATGTAGTTCACATTATTACAGTCCGTTTGTGTAACTGCTATAATGGTGTTAGGGATTTTTACCTGGAGGACACAGATAACAGTAATGGACATACAAACTGTAAGTGTAACATGCTTGTGATTTGACACACATCAGAGGAAAAAAATTAAGCCATAATGAAACTGAAAATGATATTAATATCTAAATCCTTAACACGTTCTTCACACATGGACACTCAGACATGTTGAAAAGGGAGTGGGCACATTTCCTGGTTTAGTTCAGTTGTTATGCCCATTGTTTCCCAGTAGAAACAATGGAAAAGATGTTTTAAGACCAGACGATAATCATCACACTAACTAATAGATTTAAAAAAAAATAATTGAATGACTGTTCAAAAATGTGGAAATCATAACCCATCCCATTATTTACACTTAAGGTAAAAAAAAGTTGTAGCTCACAGTAGCCCACAGTTCTCTTTTTTGTGCATCTTAAACAAAAAAATGAAAAAAAATTGAAAAATGATAATAGATGAACAAAAGTAAACAAACTTCTCAAACCTTTTGCCTTTTAAGATTTCTTTTGTAACATAAAAAAGGCACAACGAATTATGTTTTATAACCTCCTGGATTAATTTACTAAATGCCTGTCATTCAAAATATTATGTTAAATCTAGTGATGAAAATTTTAACATTATTTCACAGACATAGCACTTCATTTCTATGTATGAGCTGAATGCTTTGTGATTTTGTAATCATTATAATTGATATTCAGCTGTTTACAAGCACACGCAGACTGAGAGACTAATATGGGCAGTCAAGTCCAATAAATATGCAGCTCAACATAAAATTGACAGGGTGATTGATCAGAGAAACTGGTGTAAAAGAAAGCAAATTTTTGTTGTTGTCTTTGACCTCTGTGAAAACACCATGCTGCATTTTCAAACCAGAAGTGCAGGTGAAAATATGGAAATGACTTAAACTTCGTCAGGCTACACCGAGTTATATTTAATTGGAGAATAACATAAAAGCGGAGAGCCGAAAGCACGGCCTAACCTTTTTAAAATTCTGCACCGCATGTGCCCTGGGACTAACCATGGAGCACGGTCTGCCTGGTGTTTTTGGTTCATGCACTAACCAGACATGGTTGAAAGCGCAGGGTTGAGTCAACAAGGCTAAATCATCAGCATGTAACCTTGATATACTATTGGTGGTGGAGACCTGGTGACTGTGGATGCTTGTTTTTGTTCACTGTTTAGTCATTCAATGTGTTTTTCTTCTCTTACCCTGTAGGCTGGTACACACCCCCTAAGGAGGACGGCTAAAATGGACTCTAGCCTTACCTGCACTGGGACCACATGTCTTTGTTTTTTTTGGTTTTTTTTTTTTTTTTCCCTTTGCGACCAATTTTTTTTTTTTTTTTAATCCTGCAAACCATTTTTTTCTCTAAATGAGAGTTTGAACTCCAAACCAAATTCCTCATTCCACCCAGAAACTAGCACATAAACCCACACACACACCCCACCTGAAACTTGCATCCAAGCTCATCAGCTGCTCGCAAAGGTGTCCTCCCTTCAGATATTTATCTCTCTGTGCATCTGTTTGTCTTATACAATCTAATTTTTTTTCCCATTGCAACATTCATCCTGTACTCCAGGAAAAACAGCGGACTAAATATTGCATAAAGGCACCCTTTTGGTTTTTGGCGTTGAGCATGCCATGGTTGTGAGTTGAAAGGCGCCGCATGGCTTTTATCCAGCAGTGTGGTGCTCCAGCCGGCCGGACGCTGCCTCTCTGCCCACGAATTGGACTGCACACGTGATGTTCCCTGACACGACGCAGCGGCGGCTGGGAAGGACATTTAAATTGCTTGTGGTGGGAAGAACCGCTGCCTTTTCTCTCCATGGACGGCTTCTGTAATATTGTGCTCATGTATTATCTTTGTAATGCCAAGATCCCTCCTTCCGGAATAACACGCTTCTAAGGCTAGCTTGCTTTCAAACCTCCTTTTTTTTTTTTTTTTTTTTTTTTTCTTCTTTTGAAAAGCTTGAAGCCCTGAGGTGCAGGAGGGAAGATAAAGAGACGTTTGCAGCCTGGGTGGGACGGCCCCTCATGAACAACAGCGTCCTGCTGAGCTCCAAAAGTTGGGAGGCGTCAGTCGTCATCATCACAACCAGCAACTGGACAACCCCCACCCGCAGGAGAGGTTTGGCGAGCGACTCGGCTGGCAACACGAGAAACATGACCAGGCAAAGCAGGGGCGTGTTTGGATTTGATCACACTGTAATGTAGTTGATTTTAACTCCACGTGTAAACATGTAAATTTGTATTTCTGCAAAAGGATTTAATTGTTTATAATGTAACCTTGTCTGGGTCTTTGGCTGGGCAGAGACTGTATTACTATATATACCCTTGACTATTAACAGCAGGGGCACTGCAACTTCTCAAGACCCATTTAGAATAAGAAAAAGTTGCTTCATGGATACTCTTGCAGAAGGAAACAGAAGTACGCCATGTTCTTATGTAAGCTTAATGACTACTGCGTTTTTTTTTTTTTTTTTTTTTTTTTTTTTATATTGATTTGTAATCCTCATCTTATTGGCGACATTGACAGCACCATTCCCCTCATTTGATGGCACCTCTTAACTACAGTGGCCGCAACAATAATGGCATAGACACAGCTGTTTCTGGCATTCCAGAGGTTTGGCTTTTCATATCCAATCACTCGAACCGGATGAACCTCAGTAAGGCTATGCAGCGAAGACACAGTCTCGTGGAGTTTTGTTGTACTGAAGAAAATTAGTCTTAACAGTGTAGTCACCTGCTTAGTTCTTGTAGCTGGTTCGCATCCTGAGCACTTTGCCAATCCTGCAGTCGTAATAGTTTGGACAAAAAAAAAAAAAGAGAGAGAAAAAGTGACCTTTTTACCTTCTGACTTTTCCTTGAGCTTGTGGCTGCCTTTAAAATGCAGCCAGAGTTTCAAATTCACAGCAATAGTCTTGACCATGTACCTTCTGGCTTCACACCTGGGAAGATCGACTGGAGTCTGTTCCATTTCCAGACTATTTGTGTAGGTTTGATAAATATTTGTTCAGATTTGCCACAGGAAAGGCCCAGCTCTTCCCATTACCACCTCTCTGGTTACTATTCATAACCACTCTCTGCACTGCTGTAGCCCTCAGCGTGCCGGGTCTTTGATGTAATGTGAATAATATGCAGAAAACTGTGTGGAGCATTCCAGTTAATGCAGTTACACGTTTGTTGTGGGTGTTCTATTGTGTGGTTACTTGCATTGTTTTTAAGTATATTGTCCTGAAAACCAGCATAGAAAGCTTAGTTATGCTAATTCACGCAGCCATTCCTCTTTTTTTTTTTTTTTTAATTGAGTCCGAATTTTTTCTCCGGTATTAACCTCAGTCACGACACCAGTATCTTCAAAACAGGTAGAGATGGGTATGAAATGCATTGTCGTTCACGCGACATGACATTTCTCTTTAGACTTACAGAACGTGCATAAACGAAAGCCGTCCCCACCCTCTCTTTTTGTTTCACCATGAGCAAAATCTCAACGTGGCTATGGATCGTTTGGCATGCTTGTTAGCTGTTGTGATGCCATCCGTAATGTAATGATCACTCCATCCTGGTCACGCCGTCGAGCCCACCCCTGCATTCTCTGGAGAAGCAAACTCAGGAATACATATACTGCACACTCGACTTTGCAAAGGATTGCTTCAAAAATGTGTCGTCATGAAACGCAAGATTGAACGCATCAGTCGTTTTTCGGGGACAAATTTAAATGACCCCCCCTCAGTTTTACCAATAGACACCATGCGGTGTGTTCCGCCGTTGAATTGCACACTTAGATTTTCTGAATGCCGTTGAGGTTGATATAAAATGACTAAGCAAGTTTTTTTTTTTGTTTTTGTTTTTTTGTTTTTTGAATGATCAGATACACGAAGCGGCAATTAGCTCCTACCCTCATATTATTCTGCGCTTGATGAGGGGTTAAAAACGCATCTAACCTGTCTCTTCGATATTGCTGTATTTTGCATGTCAATATATCAATGGGTGTTTTTTTTTTTTCCCCCCAAAGCTACTGAAAAGCAAAGAGTGGTTGGGTGGGGTGGTAAAAAGACTAGATGTTTCCATTTTTCATGAATAGTTTACTTCCCGTGTCAGGGCACGGGCTCATTTTACTCTTCCTGTGTGCCAAAAGCCGCTTATCGAACTGTATGAGACACTCGGACTTGCTCGGACTACCTGCTTGTTGATTACTTTTTTTTTTTTTTTTTTTTAAAGATGCCAGGATTCCCAACAAACGTAGCAGTTAAAATCTGTGTGCCATCGGAACAATTGTAAGCCCCCATCTTTTAACCTGACCTTCAGAATAGAATAATGGTGCACTCCAGTCTGCTGTGCGCTGAATAACGACTTCTCTTACACCAACTCATGTTGTCTAACTAACAAAAAAAAATCCTCTCTGCTTTTGCGAGCGACAAATTGGTCTGAGGTCTGAATTAGCCTGATTCTGGGTTCTTTACCGTGCTTCATTAACTGCAGTGGCCGGGTTATAAAGTTATGCACTGTTAGCATGCTTTGGTTTGGTTTCAATTTTTTTTTTCCATTGCAAGGGTGATTTTGACCATGTAAAATAATTTGTAAACTTGCATCAAGTTTATGAATAAAGAATTTTATGAAATATCTCTTTATTCTATTCGAATGTTAATTGTCTATCTTTTGCAAATGTAAAACTATTTATTTATCCAGAACCTCCCTGGTATTGAAAGAAAATGTTGGTTACAGTAAAATTCACCTCATATATGCTTTACGTTACCTTGGTTTGGCAGTCGCTTTAATTCAGAGTCTTGCTCAGGAGCACATCAGTATGGTGGCAGGAGGCGCCTGGGATCAAACCACCAACAAGTACTACAGTTAACGTACTTGAGCTGCTGTTGCAACTTGATGCATTTCTTGTGTTTTCCAGTAGATGGTAGTCTTTGACAAAATATTCAGGTGTCAGTTTTTATCTGTTCCCCATGAACTGAGATTAAGGCAGTGCCCTTCTGGTTTGCCTCTTTGATGTGACTTCAGGGTGAAATACTTATCCCCTGACCCTGACAGAGTCTGTGTCAAAAGTTACTGTCATCATTGTTGAATCAAACTTCCACTTGAGGGCCTGTGTTGCTCAAAGTACACCAGGGATTGACTCCTTAAAACCAAAGCGTTACAACCCATGATTGCTGTACACAAATACCTGCATCACATAGCAAAATGACAAGTTTAATTTAACCCACAGAGCAAAAGTAGATGCAGTTTTTTTTTTTCTTCGTGTGTAGCAGCATGGCTTTCTCAACATCACCACACTCTGATGTTTAAAAAAAAATTAAGAAATGTAGCATATGGCCGCAGCATATGTTGCATATCTCTTTCAAACATCGGACAATGAGACAACCCTTTGAGCCAGTGCAGCTTACTCAGAGGGCAGAGGATGGACTAAACCTGATGAGTTCAGGGTCCATATTGCAGCGGGGTAAAAACCTGTTTTTAGAACAAGTTTGTGTTGGTAGGCAGTGATTTATAGCAGCTTCCTGAGTGTAACGGCTGGAACAGGTGGAGTGCTGAGTGAGTGGGACAAACAGATTTTACACTCCCTAGTTTTTGTGTAAATTTCCTTTTGTCATTTCCAACCACTTACTCAAGTTTTTTTGACTTTCCACTTTCTCTGTGTGTGCATGCGTGAGTGTGTGTGCACACGCGTGTGCTAGATGTCACCACTAGATGGTATTGGAGCACTCTTGTAACTCCAGGCTATTGTGTTGTAGTCACTGGTGACGGTCGAGAACCCCCATCTGCTTGTAACATCAGTCAGCTTTTGGTGCTCCATTGTTGCTCTCATTCCTGCTTTTATCATCTCTGCAGCTCAAAGGTTGAATGAACGAATAATAAGGGCGTTTGTTTCAGCTGGGGGGTTGTTGTTGACAGGGCACAGCCTGATGCGGACACCTCATATCCTCCCATCATTGTGTTTGAGTCGGATGTCGTTGCGGCGGGCGATGCTCTCGCAGATGTCAGGTTTGCGATAAATAACCAAATCAATCCCGTCAGTTCCTGTGAGAAGCAGCAGGGCCGGAGTAGATAACAGGGTGGCCTATCGAGTGTGTGGTCGATCACGTTGGTGCAGCCCGGATAGTTATGGATATTAGAAATCCTTCAAACCAAGAACCAGAACGGATCTAATTTGAATCAAAGGGCAGATTGTGACGAGAAGGAGGAAGAGAGCGAGAAGGGGAACACCAATGAGAAAGGCTAAATGTGTGTTATTGCAGCAGGTTTTATTTTTGTTCATGTATGGGTTTGGATGGAGAGGAGCAGGCCTCGTTATCAGTCTGTTTGTCCAGCCTGTGTTTCGCCTCGGACACAACACCGCGAGGAGACCATCGGGACTCTGGGCCCGGAGCAGAGAGTGGCCGTGCGTCTCTGTGATTAACTTGCCGGTGTCCGCACGGAGAAATGGGCGACTCTTTCCTCCTTTGCCCCGGGGCCAGAGCACAGCGCGTGGTGGGCCGCATTCAGAAACAGCTGGAGTTGACTGATGGCCTGTGGCTTAATGGCTGCGTCCATCAGAGCTTGACTTTTGCCGCTTTGCCTTCCATCAGCAACATACTCAAGTGTAAACAAAGATTCACATTGAGTGTATCAGAGAAGCTGAGAGGATTTAAGCCTTTTGCGTTGCGTTGCCGATCATCCTCCTCTCACCGACCAGTCTGTTGGGTCAGAGGTACTTTACACATAAGCAAGCGAATACACGTGAAACTGACATCAGTCGTTTTACTTTGACACATACAATAAGGATCTGATTCCCACGGATTCCACTCCATCAACAAATGTTGCAGTTATTTTGAAGGGATTATTTGACATTTTGGGAAATACAGTTATTTACTTTAGCACTGAGAATCATCCTCATGTCTAGTTGTCTCCAGCTGATTATCTTATCTTAGCATACAGACTTAAAACAGGGGAAACAGCTAGTCCACCTGTCAACACCCTGGACTATAATTTAAGTAAACACCAATACATCTTGTTTATTCAAACTATACAAAAAAGTATAAAAACAACAATTTACCATTTTAAAGGTGTTTTGTGTCGGACTATTTCTTGTTCCTGGAGTCTTAAGTGATCCCAGCCAAGAAACCGTAGAGCACATCTATCATCTTAAAGTCTGATACAGTGTGTTAGTCATCAACCTGCAATCAAAAAGTTTCTCCACCCTCTTCAAGGACACTTGGGGTAAGAAGAAATCTACACTATACAGTCTCATTAGTATGCAACAAAGTGCAAGAGCCTGCAGTTATCTTTTTTTTTTCTCCCAAATTCATTTAATTAATGTAATCTGTTCCTGCCAACTCCTCCGGTCAGTGTCCCAAAGATGCTTTAAACAGAGCCGAGGCGTAGAAACAAAACCAGATGCTTTCACAGACAGCAGGTTATTCCTGATATTAATAGACAGCCAACACTTTTATGATGGTCTGTGTGAGCCTTGTTAGAGCAAATTGAGAACACAGGCACAGGGCTGCCGTAATGATGTCTGGCTTTGAAAGATGAGGCAGAATGAGTGAAGATGAAGAAGAAGCAGTCCCATTGTGACTCTGAATGACCCGACGTCGTAGTGGAGTATCTGGAGAGCAATAAGACAGGTGTCATCCCCGCAGACACTGTTACTATACAACTGTAAAAGTCGCCACTGCTGCTCACACTGTCTTTGGTGTTGCTGCTTCTTGCATTAACTCACTCTTTTTTTTTTTTTTTTTAATTGCGTTCTACTAGAAAAGAATGGACATGAAAGAAGAGGTTTCAGTGGCGGGGAAATGGGTAACCGGGATGGTGAATGAAGAAGGTATAATATATTCAGATTATCTTTTGGTGGTGGACAGCATTGTGGGGAGTATTCTAATTTTCACGGGGAGCGCGCAGCGAGTGGCTACTGAATAAAATATGCTGTACGTGTGTGGAACTCTGTTTATCCTTTAAGTATTTCAGGGTGAGTTTCTGCTGGATGGACTCAGGAGCTTTTAAGGGGGTGAGCGGACTTTCTTGCGTGAATTAACAGCACCATTCTATTCATTCATCTATCTATCTATCTATCTATCTATCTATCTATCTATCTATCTATCTATCTATCTATCTATCTATCTATCTATCTATCTATCTATCTATCTATCTATCTATCTATCTATCTATCCATCCATCTATCTAATTGCCACTCTGTCCTTGGAAGGGAATCTCTCAGTACCCATCACCAGTCAGTGACAGATTTACCTTCAAGGACTTGAAAATAAATTGGTGGCTGAGATAGGGCACTGAATTGTAAATGAATCATAAATTCTCTCACACATACACACACAGAGAGAACAAAATGATAAAAGTTGAAGAGGGAGATGAACAAAGAGATGAAAAAAGGTGATGGAGCTCATTACTCATTCAGCTGTTGTGTTGTCACCTTAATAGGGACACTAACACCGCCTCTGCCGGCAGAAAATGGAAAATCAAAGTTGAGGCGAACCCCTTCACTACTTTACAACTTAACTTTTGGGCGTTTACTTGATTGATTTCATTTGTTTTATAAATCAAGGTTTGCCAATCACGAGTGTTTAAACATTTAAGATTTCTTTATGTTACGAGACACATCATTTTACTTTTATCCCCGAGAAGAGCTTTCAGAGATTCAGCACTTTTATCCACCCCCGGCAGTGCCTTACAATGATGATCAACACTAAGCTTCATATTTCCAGTGGTAAAGGAGAAGACTGCACAGTTTAGTCAATACCCTGCAGTACTTCCACTCTGAAAGGGAAGCCGGTCTTATTTAATTTCGAGTAACCCAAACACTTTAGGAGAGCACAATCGCTCGCAGCACCACTGGGAGACTGACCTTAACAGGCCCTCTTTCATGTCTCCATTAAAAGATTCACTCCAAATGTATTCACAGTTTTGCCTCTCAGGCTGCAGCAACGCGTCACAATCAAGAGCCAGAACGCATACATTACACTAAAAGGCCAGCCTCAAAATCCAATTCTCCCCCAACTTGAAGTATATGTAAATATTAATGATCCATGGATCTGCATTTTGCCTCATATTGTTGAGCTTTCATGGCTCTTCGCATGCAGATCAGATAATTTTCTCAGCGAGGACACTCTGTTTTCAATTACCCAAGACTCTCTGCTTACCACTGACTGCGCAAGAACAAGATCATTTGTTCTCTCCGGTAAGAAAATTGTTAAAACTAAAAAAAAAAAGGTTTGACAAAGGTGCAAACACGACTGCTCTTTTTCATTGTTTGCTCTCCAAGCCACCAAATAATACCTTTCTGTTGTTGATTGTTGCCGTGGTCTTTTCACCTTGAATGTTGCCTGCTTGTCCTCCCTTCGCTGAAAGATAGCCAGCGGTTCAGTTCAGCGTGACGACATGCTTCCCTGCGCAGACTTATACTTCAGTCCAGGCTAAATGGATTTCCATTAGAGGGGCTATGACTCATTCCAGATGCTTACTCAATACTGTGTGGGCACTGTAGCAGAAACTTTCCTCCAGACAGAACAAAAAGGACAACAAAAACCAAACATTCTTGTGTGAGACGGCGTCCGGTGCCATGCCTCATACCTTTCGCGTAAACTCGGGCACCAGTTATCACAGCACAATACCGTTGGTATTGTGTTCAGGAGACTAAAGCATGGGAGCGGTTTGACAAAGAAGCATGCATACATAAGAAACAACAGAAGCAAACAAAACACATTGCCAACTACTGCCACAAAGTTAGCAATGCAGAACAGCTAGACAGTCTCAATGGGAATGAGTTCAGTTCTAATGCATCTTTGACCCCTTAGCTTGCTTAGCTCAAACTACCCACTGAATCAACATCTGTTTGTGTGCGTGGGGGAGCTCGGGGGCAGCGAGTGCATGTTATGTTCCTCTGCTGCCATGTATATATCTCTTCAGCACCATGTCTGAACTCGGGCTAGACCTGCGCCAGACGATCAATAGGAAAAGCAATGATCTCAGTGAAATGGACCATCCATCTTATTGTGATTCCCTTATGCAGCCCCCCCTCGACTGCGGAGAAGAGATGCAACCGAATTATTGTCTGAGCATCGATTTGAATCTGGCTTTGGAAGCAGCGCTCTTTCCTCTCTGTAGAAGTTTGGTGGGATCTTAAAGAAAATAGCTAATGAGCAGTTACAAATACCTCCA
Organism: Scortum barcoo; assembly: GCA_023238725.1. Lineage (NCBI taxonomy): Eukaryota > Metazoa > Chordata > Actinopteri > Centrarchiformes > Terapontidae > Scortum > Scortum barcoo. The sequence continues at coordinate 20,329,469 of CM041531.1, forward strand.
GTGATGTGCTCTGAATTAGACTTGGTACACATCTTATAAAGCCAACAATTTGCTCTGTGGGTCAAAAGACGTGGTGGAAGCGTGAACTTCTTAATTAATTACGAATTTGCTTGCTTTTGTGTTGTCAGCTGTTGTTAAGCACAGTTTACAGTTTATTTTTATGGGACCTTAAAAACCTCCTCCCCTATAGCTGGAGCTCCATCACTCCTCGCAAACGTCTGCACTCAACAAGACCCACCACCCCCTGCAGTGAGTGCACATTGTGACATGTGGCTGAGAAACACCCATCTGTAAGGCCGGAACACTTCCTGTGCTGTTGTGGGGATAAAGGAACGTAAACCGACACAGAGGTAGCCATTTAAATCTCCAGCTGAAGAAAACTAGTCTAGACTTCCTAACTAGATTCAGCATTACATTTCCACGACTTGTGGATGTGCAGAGTTGTGCCGGGCACAGACTGATTAATGCAAAGTCTAGTTAGTTCATTATTGTTTCATCATATTACATTAAGGGGGATAATCTTTTGTTTTGCTCTTTGTTGCTGTAGGTACTGCCACAACAGTTATTATCATAAGCAGCCCTGCAGCCCCGTACAATACCTCTTTAATGGTATTCTTGCAGAGTGAGCTCCTCTGCAGGGCAAATAGCAAGGCCACATATCATTTTTCATTTCTGGTGTGTTTTTAAAAATTATCGCAACTAAAAGATGATCCCATTTTGAGTATCTGCACACCACCTCACACAATCACACAATCTGTCTGCACCTCGTCAAATTTATCATGTTTGTAGTCACATTTTAAAAAGTAAAAACCAGGTTGCCTTTTGTTTGTCCTTCTCAAGTAATGAATAAGTTTTCATTCAGTTACACTTGGTTACTATTACATGCAACAATAATGCCACTGTGGCCAAAATAATGAGAGAAACAATTGTTTACTTTTTCTTTTTGCATGATTGCAGAAACAGTTGCCTATAATTATCCTGTTTAGACTATTCAGAGTGTTTTTCTGCAAAAAGGAAAACTTGCTTCTAATTCTATCTTGCAAACTTAACCAAACCAATTACTGTCATAACGGTGCCATGTCACAAAATATTGCAATTAGAAATGCATGTTAAAAGTTAGAACTGCAATTCCAGTTTGCCAAAGAAGATGAAAGGAAGGTAGCTCCCAGTATCTCTGCTTTTTACTTTGGCTCGGTGCAAACTCTGCTTTAGTGTGCAACTGCTATGCATTTTACTTATTTACACTTTGTAGTGGAGTCACCTAATTACCGAATGAGTACTTCAAAAGAGACACGGCCCTCAGACTGCCATTTAAACAGCACCTCTCTCCCTGTGTTAGAAATCCCCCTGTGAATAAATCTGGTATTTGATGCTAAATGAAGTGATCATCTTTAAGATGTTAAATAATCTAACATTCATAAGTCAAAAGTGCAATATGCAAGTATCAGAAATGCTCGCTAACAATGACACCAGAGGCTGGGTGAATTGCAGGCAGCGTCCTGTTGCTCTCAGTTGCGCATCTGCTCGCACTGCGTCGGCGTGTGCGAGCATCAGCCAAAACAGTGACATAATGCACATGACACTGAACACGTCATCATGTTGATAGCTTGCTAGCCAGCTTCATCAATCACTGTCTGTCTGACTGTCACTAAGAGGCTCAAGAGCATCAGCTTTGTTATGTCTGTCAGCAAGATGGTATGCAAACACAATGGTTGTTTTCTGAATGGAGTTTGGATGGATCAGAACTATGCTAACATTGTAGCACTTTATTAACGCTCAAAACAATTAACATTAATCAGTAATACAGCAGCAAGTTAGCGTTTATACACATAGATATCTACATATTAGGATAAGATAAGATCTTTTATTGATCCCACGGTGGGGAAATTTCACTGTTACAGCAGCTCAAAACAAAGTAAAGTAAAGAGACATTAAATAATAGACAAAAAACAACATACAAAGACACAAAAAACTGTATGTGCAATAAACAGTAAATAATAATAATAACAGAAAAAGAAAGAAACAGTATTTATATACACAGCCTCACCCAATTAGATGTGCAGTGATGAGATGTTATTGCACAGGTGAATATGAATATGTAGAAGATATGAAATTAACCATATAAGTAAATGAGTGGAATGGAAAAAAGACCATAAAGTGCATGGCTAGGACATCAGTAAACATCAGTCCTACTGTGGTATTGGAAGTGTTTGTTACAATGACAAAGATTCATAGAGCAGCATTGAACAGTCTGATGGTATTTGGGATGAAGGACCTGCGGAAGCGCTCCTTCCTACACCTTGGGTGTCTGAGTCTGTTACTGAAGGAGCTGCTTAAGGCTTAAGGCCCCACAGTCTGATGCAGAGGGTGGGAGGTTGTTGTCCATGATGGTGGGACAGTTTGGCCAGGCCAGAGCCCTCCTCTCCCCCATCACCTCGATGGAGTCCAGGGGGGGCAGCCACAGACTGAGCTGGCTCTTTTAATCAGTCTGTTGAGCCTCTTCTTGTCCCGCTCAAAAATAAATATTGTGTAACTTTAAAAATAAGAAGCATCATGGAGTTAACATTAGCTAATGCACACTGTTGGCATTACGGAGCCGAAAAGATGCAAGCCACTCTGGAGTGTATATAACATCACGTTCCCCGAATAACTGTCCTGAATCCTTTACATTGAAACTGGTCAACAGGCTGATATAGACAACTGAGAAAGTCGAGAATCATCTCATTTTTCAAGTTATGTTACAATCTGTTCACACACTGGCAAACAGAAGAAATTAATACTTATTAATATTAATACTAATACTACACGTAAATTGTGACATAATTACATTTACCTTGAGTAATGAAGGTTGTACAAACAAACGAAAGAAACCATCTGTTGCAGTGACATTGCATTCACAGCACATCACTGCTCACACAGTCACAGGATGAGTGACTGGTGTCCCAGCATTTTATAAAGCACTAATTAAGGAGTCCAGTCTGGCCACTTTATTAATATTTGTCCTGCCATTGGTGTTAACAAGATTTGACCAATTCTTGACCATCAATACCTTCAATTTTTCACAGTCGCTGTAATTAATAACATTAATTGTGTCTGCATGCCAGTTAGGTTCCCCATTTCCAGGGTCTTGTTATTGTGTATTGTCAGGGCTGACATGGCTTGCTGAGAGTCTCAGTGGAACAGAGTCGTTGTTAATGCTGTTAATTACAGAATTATAAGATGAATGTTGTCTGTAAGGAAGAGTTTATTATCTGCTCTATGAACTTTGTGAGGAGTAAATAAGTCTCATCAGAGAGCTTGAACAGTCAAAATGATATCTTCGGATGGTACTCACTGGTGTAGTCCCTCCAATTAGTGTGAAACTGTGATATAGTTCTGTGCTTCTAGCCCATTTCCAAAGGGACTAACCCTAACCCAATGAATGAAAGAACATTTGCTCTGCCTAATATTTTAGTGGTAATGATAAATATATAGTAGGTTGTTCTGAAACTTTTGATTGTCAGTGTATTTTGTCTCTGCAGCCAGTCCATACTTGTCCTCTCTGCCCTACCAGTGTGTCTCTACATCTGAACTAGTGTGCCTCCCTGTGACTGATGGCGGCGCCCACCCCGAAGCACACAGCACCTCTTCTGGACAATGATTTCCCTTGATGGCTCCATCAGGTGAAGATGCTGGAGGAAATGGGCAGAGGAAGAAGGAAGAGGAGGAGGGGAAGGAAGGGCTGGGAGGTTGGCTGCTTTAAGGAGGGTGCTTTGGACGGAGGGGGTGGAGGTTTGAAGGAGGGATGAAGGGGATGACGGACCACCTGGGACTTGGCTAAAATGCTCCCCTCTTTCTAATCTCCTGCTCTATTTTGAGAAGCAGCAGGAGGGATGTCAAAGACGTAAGGGAGCCAGTGACGGATGATCAGACACGAGGGCGCTCACAGACCTGATGAATGGGCTCTCTACATTGGCTAAATGGTTACACCACCATGAAGAGTCAAGGGCCACAGGAAAAGACAAAGGACTTTCCATTACTGGGGGACAATTGCATTAACAGAATGGGCTTTTTGCCATGAAGTAATATTTGAATTGCTATTTGCACAAAAGTATATAGTGCATCTTCAGGATTAATGCTGGTGTTAATCATGACCAAGAACATGGAGACAGCTTTATGTTCTGCATAAATCAGTAAAACAGTATTTCAAAACAGGTGTTTTGCAATTCAAAGACTTCACTTACTGACCCAAGTGTCCACAAAATTATAGTAAATAACAACATGCATGTTGCATGAACAGTAATTCAGAGAGTTTCCAAGTTACGGAAAGCTAAAATCAAACAAAACAAAGTGTTTCCTCTACACAGAGCTGAAATTCTTGTTGAGAATGGGTCATTGTCTGGCTGTGTGAGAGCCAAAAGGTAAGAGCCCTTATAAGAGCGATAAGGCTGTAGAGCCTCAGCGGTGATAAGTATCTTATCAGCCTGTCGTCTGTCTCCTGAACTCTCAGAGGATACCTGTTGTATTATCGAATGTTAGACAGCCACTGCTACCTGCAGACAAAGAACTGTTTTTGTACCTTTGTGCGGCACACATTTAGGAAAAAACATCCCTGTGACGGGATATCAATTAACTCACGAATCACCTTGCTCATGCAGAAAGTGGGTTGGGCTAAAAGGTCATGCAGTGCTGTGTATCATTGTACTGTTACATAACCATTTTTCATCTTTTTTCTTGTGTTCTACAGTGTGTGTTATCATGTGTGCAGGGGCTGATAATCCACAGCGCCCTGACAGAGACATACGTTATGTTGTGTTTTCTGTTGCCAATTACATGGAGGATCTCCAGGCTGTTTCACTTGAGTGTGACATATGTTGGTATAAAACTGCTTTTCCAACATCCCAGTAGAGGCATTTCATTTTCACATACATATGAATTATGCCCCCTAAATAGACGCCCTTTGGTGCCTCCGGGGTAGAAACGAGATGGGGGCCGGGCCGATTTCGCACAGCCAAGCCTCATCAATCTCCCAGTTCATTCAGTTCACAAAGGGGGTCCTCTTTCACTGGCGAGAGCAGTCGATAGAGCCCTGCTACCCAGATGAGAGCAATTCCATTAAGCGGGCCCTCTAACTTGGGCCTCAAAAAGAGGGCTTATCAGAGGCCAACAGCGAGGGGAGTGTTGCAGCCATCCATCGTCATCTGGGAGAGGAGGGACTGAACACTGCTGACATTCACGCCACCTTCTCTCCTTGCTCTTGTCTTGTCCCCATGAAGCCACAGCTGGTGAGCTCAGCTCAAGCTAAAGACATGAAATGGGTGGAAAATGCCATCTGAACAGATTAAACAGACATGTTAATAAGCAAATATTAGAGGGGCTGGTGAGTGGATCTGAATGTCTTTACACAAATCCTGGCAAACTATCTCCTGGCTGTATTTTCATATTTAACATAAAGACACAAGAGTGGTATTGATATTCTGACTCCTGCCAGTTAAGTTTTTACAATCAACATTCAAGTGTGTGATGACCACAAACTGTGTAGCCACACCTTTTCTTTTACATGCAGCAGAGAACTTGTCGCGTTAAATCTGATATTTATTAACAGCAACATTGTCACGCATTTCCATCAACACAAGATGAAATTTGCATGCCAACCATTATAAATAAAGGGCACACACACATGCTCCCACGCATGAGTGTGATAGATGAACAATTACCTGGCAGTGTCATGTCGTGTCTCGGGGTAAGACTGCATGTGAGGTATGGATATAGATTATTTTTGTCTCCTGTGTTATTTTCACAGCCTGACGTCTCACTCTCACTGTAGCATGCTTGACTGGCAGCCTTGCACAGACCTTTAGAGAGCAGCAGCCACGCACACGAGTAATGCATGTGGGCTCCGTCACGTCCTTGAATCAATTTTCAGGTCCGCAGACATGACACTTTTCAAATGACTGGGCTTCAGCACTGACATACCACTCATGCTATGGCAGTGATGTCAGGTGAATGAACTTCTGTCAAAATGGTGCAAATGTGCTGTAAAGACTTATGGGGAAAATGTGTAATATGTGCATGTGAATTCTAGTCCTGGCTCAAATGTACCAATAATATAATTTGCTGAGTTGCACATTTGACACAGAGACCAGTTCTTTCTTTGGTTTCTAAATAATGTGAAGGTAGCCTAAATCAAAGCGAGAAAATATAGGCACAGCATTTTTCTCTTTAGCTAATGCCCCGAAGAACACCTGCAGTTTTTTTTGTGTTTTTTTTTTGTGTGTGGTTATAGGAATCATGGGAAAATGTGTTGTTTTGCAACTGCCTTCCAAACCTATGACAAATGTTGTGATATAATAGCAGTGGTATCTCCAGCTGTTTAAATATCACTTGTCACTGCAGGTGGTGCCCTTAAGAAAGTTTCATGCATCATAATAATAATGCCTCAGCAGATTTTTGGCGTGCGTTGCATTCCTTAATTTGATCCAAACTTAAGCCGAGCCATGTTGCTATTAGTCATTTCTTCGTTTTCCTCGGTGTGCGTTACAGTGAGCGGCAGGGAGAAAATGAGAGTCATGCAATGGCAGGGGCAGGTTTTAGGGCATTAACATCCCCAACAAGCCAGAGTTTCCATAACAACTGAGGTCGCTAATGCCAGTGAGAAGCTTCTGACAGCAGGAAGCAGCAGATTGGAAAGGTTATGAGAGAAAAACAGTTGCACGCGTATTTAAAAATTGCTATCGTGCTGCCAACATTAATTACACAATAGGCAATGTTTTCAGTTTATGCTACAACTCTGGAACTCAGTCCAACTCATCAGCATATGCTGCCAACCACTCCACCTGCTTCGTATAAATAGCATAAGACTGATTGATGCGCATGAGACCCATCCTGCAGATGGGATATTTGATGGATTGGGTCTAAATCCTGCTGATATTTAATATATCCTGTATTTAATGACCTGTTCCCTGAGATTTGTATAATTAGGTGAGTGCTGGCAGGGATCTAGCAGGGATAAGCACTTCATCTGTCAGGTTAAGATTTGTAGGTCCACAGGTGGTTAGAGTGCCAACTACAGGAGCCCATGGGTGAACACGAAACTGTCACAGCTACCATATAACTCTGTCACATGTTTTTTAATGTTTAGGATTAGGGCAGTGTTTCTCAAATAGTGGGGCATGAGAGGTGGGGCTGCCCGCTCAACCCAGTAGAAGAAGTACACAGTAAAAAGTACAGAAGTACAAAGTAAATGCAAATGTTATGCACTTTTCATCCCTTCTGATAAGCTAAAATATAAGCAATATTGTTGCAAATTTTGCACAAAAAAACAAATGTTAAAAAGTCATATACAATGGTGCCTTGACTTACGAGTTTAAATTCATTTCGTGATGGAGCTCGTAACTCTCATATTACTCGTATGTCAAGATCAATTTTCCCCATTGAAATGAATTGAAATGCCATTAATCTGTTCCGGACTCCCCCAAAAACACCCCAGCAATTTTTTTGTTACATGTTTTTAAATAAGAAAAATGTACTTATAAATAAAGAATATTGTATAAAATTATTTTCAATTTTGATATTTCGATCGGGCGGCACAGTGGTTTAGTGGTTAGCACTGTCGCCTCACAGCAAGAGGGTTCTGGGTCCTGCCTCAATCTCCCTGGTTGAGGCAGGCCCTTCTGTGTGGAGCATGTTCTCCCTGTGCCTGTGGGTTCTCTCTGGGTACTCTAGCTTCCTCCCACAATCCAAATACATGCAGGTTAGGTTAATTGGCAACTCTAAATTGACCATAGGTGTGAATGTGAGTGTGAGTGGTTGTCTGTCCTTCATTGTCAGCCCTGCATGACTGACTGGCATCCAGTCCAGGGTGTACCCCTGCCTCTCGCCCAAGATAGCTGGGACAGGCTCCAGCACCCCTGCTGCACTGTGTGTGCTCAGGATAAGCAGGTTTATAAGATGGATGGATGGATGGATGGAGGTTCTCAAGAGTATTTCAATTCAGGGGGGGCATGACAGAAAATAATTGAGAACCACTGGATTAGGATGAATGTTTAACCTAAAATCAAATTCAGAGGGGCAGCTGAGCCTGGCCAGGGGGGACCTGGCTTGAATATCCGCAGAGTTAAGGTTTATAAAGAAAAACAAAGTTTAAAAAAAACTAAAAAAAAAAGGTGCACTTGTGTGCTCATCAAACATTCCCCACAACCAATGATAAGGCAAGCTCCTTGAACCTGGAGAAAAATGAAAATCCTTTAGGTGTAATATAGAGGACTGTCAACACATCTAACTAAGCAGAAAACATCCTAAGTTAAGATCCATTAAGTGGGAACTGTGTAGCCAAGAAACCATGAAACATTCTACAATTACACTATTTCTTCTTTTTATATACTTTATACAATACATATAATATATATTTCTTTTTACAGACTGAAGAATTTCCTGCAGTCTTTCAGGGGTCTCCCTACTTCATGGAGAGTTTGGTAACTCTTAGATGAGCCGCAGCCTTGTGTGAGCGGTGTCCTCCTTCTGTCACCATGGCCTCTCTATTAGTCACAGATAGGGGACGGAAAGAAGGAGAGCCACTCTAATTATCTACCTCTCCCCGCAAGTTATGTTAATGGTTGCTTCCGGCTTAAGTAGGCTATCTATATGCAAAGTCTCTTCTGATGAATTTCTTCATTATTTATTGTTAATGTGTTACTGTATCGCCATGATGAGGAGAGAAGGCTGTTGGTTCTACGCCACATTGTGCTGTGAGAGCGTGAGGCACTGAAAGTTGGCTGGACACTTTGAATAGAGCGAACCTCAAGGCAGCTTTAGACCCTGATGCATGGTAAGGCAGTATTTTGGGATACATAATTACGATAGGTAATTACGCCTTATCTGGCAGTGATTACAGGAAATTACCACATTATTATGATTTAATTTCCGTAGGTATGATCCCTCGTCATGTTGTGATTCAAACTGCAGAAATGACCTGTAATTTTTTAATTAGATATTTACCCATAGCATACGCAGTAAATATATTCTGCTTTAAAATTTGAACAAGTAAAACATCTTATCACTAGTGATGAATATCACAGATGTGGACCTGAAAGTGTCATTTGGTCTAATACATTCTATAGAAAACAGCCATAACATACACAGCATGAAAGAAATTTCCACAATATTTACGGTGAAATAAATTCATATTACTGGAGATGATATGGGAAGAGGAAACCTCCAAATAGTCCAGCGTCTGATTTGAAAACAGAGGACCGTGGATATGTCTTTGCAATTGTATTTTATCAGGATAATTGAAGTTCTCATGGCTTGCCATGTTCTGCAGATTGATGTTGACCCATTTGCCAGTTTCCATCCAAGCCGAGGGATTAATTATTGGCTCAAAAAGAGAATAAGTGACTCGGACTATGACCAAGTATCGTGACTTAAGAGGTAACTTCAGGGAGACTTCTAACAGCAAAAAAAAAACAAAAGTGTGGCTGCTATTTCTTTAACTATAGTACTGAAATTACCTTTTTGGACACCGCTATAAAATTGTCAGTGGCTATTTATTGCTAACATCAAACAACTTTTGATAAGGAATGTTCTTCAGCGACACCCTAATAAAGTATTTGCAATATTGCCATGTCATTATAGTTTTTAAACTACTTTGATACAAAACATTACTACTTATTCTTTGTAACTTTATATTTAAAGCTTGTCAGCATCTCTCAGAAACCTCAGTCCTCTGACTCAACAGAAATAATCCACATCTTTAATGTGGACACAGCAGCAGTCCTCCACTACTCCCCGACACTCATCACGTCTTTCACCTTGAGGTTGCCCTCTGACGTCTGCCCACTTCCCCTGAAACGGGAGCCGGATTGCGGTGAGCCCAGCACCACTAAGCCTCTGCTCTCAGGAACACTGACCTCAATCAAAAGGAGAACTTGATCCACCGGCCGTGCTCTGTGTAGCCCACCAGGAGCTGTTTAGGCCATCAGTGGATGGACATGTGGCTCAGTGTGTGTGTTTCTGAGGGGCCGTGTTAGTAACACTAACACAAGAATACAACACCTGTATCAGCCGATAACAGTTCCTTCACATTTTCTCTACATCCACACTATTCTATATAGCTTCTGGAGATTTAAAAGAAATGTATTTTTAAAACAGTGTGAATTTTAGGGTTGCCTGCTGTGCATTAGCAAAATTCTATTATGGCTTTCATGTGCCTGAAGGTCATTGCATACATTCATCATGTCATCCTACCATTCAAGTGAAATCAGGAAGACCGCTGACACTGGAGTTAGGGTAAAAGGTTTTTCCACCACAGCAGCAATATGCAGGAAGGTGGTGATTGGTGACACACTTATCTCGTTCCAGGTTCGATTACAGTTGTAATGTTTCCTCTCTCCATTAAGTGTATTTGATTTCCCGCTGAGGGGGTAGCTGGCAGGGCAGAGATATGACAGCAGCACCGAGGCCAAGAGGGCAGCTCTTGCAAGCATCACTTCCACTGATGTGCCTGGAAGCGGACGAAAAATGGCAATGCTTATACAATTAGAGTGGAGACTTTGTCAGACCTCATTTTTGAGAGAGGTTTGAGCTGGAGCCCTCGGAGAGTTTTATTAATTCACTGCCCTGGCCCGCTCTGTGGAGATACAGAAGGATTATACTGGATGACAAAATGACATGCTAAGAGGAGCTGGGAAAGGCCTGCTCTGATTAGAAGAATGAATTTTCCCATTGATCACAGGGGAATTAGCTAAAGGATTCGAGGTTAAAGGGTTAAAATGTATGTGGTAAAAGGACTGTTCAGATGCTCTGTGAGGCAGTGAGACTTACTTAGCCAATAGTGGAGGAAAAGTAATAATATCACAATTTAAAAATACTCTGTTTCAAGCTAAGGATCTTCATCAAAAATTTTAATTAAGTAAATGTACAGAAATAGTATCAGCAAAATGCACTTAAGGCATAAAAAATAAAATTAATTATGGTAGTTTCCATTTCAGCTAAATTTCTTTCATGTCTTATATCTTTCTTATCTATCTCTTTTATCTATTTTGATGCATCAGCATTTTTACGCATGTAGCTGGCTGCGGTTTGTTTTACTTATTTATCTATCTTTGGGTAGATTAATCATTGCATGATATTTATAAGCTTATTTAAACACAGCACTTGCGTAAATGTACTTTACTAAATGTAAAGTGTTACTTTCAACCACTGCAGAGAGCCTACAGCTTGTCAGAGCTGAATAAACAGCAGAATATGGGGCCATTTAACGTGTTTTAATAATGATAATCCTGATTGATGTCATGGTGGTATCAGACATTTACATTTACAATCACCTCAACTGGTTCCTCTCACGTTGAGGAGCAGCCTCTCAGCTGTCCCTAACTGTTGTGCTCCTCGTTTATCCCAGAGACTGAGGCCGGCCATCTCGCAGAGATCTGCCTGTCAGGATACTTCACTACAATTGAATCCTTGTTCTTGTTTTCATTCGCAAGAAAACTCTGCAGGGCATCTTTAAGGTTTCTGCTCTTTCCTTATCCAAGGAGAATGAACCATTGCTTTCAAGGATGGTGGCCTCTGATTTGAAGAGTCCATTGAGTCTGCAACACAACAAATTGTGGACCAAGCATAGAGGGTCAGCACTTTCTGTATATAACCACAAATAAAATGGTTTATTTTCTTCACCTCACATCAATAAAACCTTACTGCTGGCCATTAGTCAAGCATGTCAAGACTGCTGTGGTCTGAGTCTCAAAAACACTGTAGGAAATTTACTGTCATTCTCCTTTTGAAATAGGAAGCTCACGACTAACTTATGATTGATCCTTACATACCTCAAGCAACAAGTTTGTTTCTCAGCTGATAAATGTTGCACAGAAAGGGGGAAGTGGGAAATGGATTTTTTGTCAGATGGGATTAAGTAGCGCTAGACCCTCCAATTAGCTATATTTCACATGTCACTTTACATCAGTGAGGCTGAAGGACTGTGCGATAACACTGACTGAGGGGAAAACAGAGAAAAAGTGAAGAGGAGACGAGAGAGTGAGGAAGGGGTAGAAAGAGAGGAGGATGGAGAGACAGATGAGTAAACAGAGAGAGACATGAGATAAATATAAAGACGGAGTGGCAGTAAGAGGGAGGCCAAGTGATAGGAACATGAAAATGGGATCAGAGATTGAGCTCAAACAGAGAGTGAAAAACTGATTTTATTGGCAATTTGACTAATTACAAATCTCTCAAGTGTTTTGCTGCTTTTGGTTTGTCATTAAAGCGCTGTAGCTGCGATCTGTGAAAACTGCAGATTCCGGGTGAAAACTTAGTTGCTGTTTGTCAGTTTGGTAAAACGATGCCTTACTTCACTTAAGGGGACACAAAAGTAGGAGCCAGTAACTGTATGCGTGGTTATTAGTTTTGTGGCCACTCAACAGCTGATTCAGAGTTTATCAGGATTAACATAATAACAATATTTAGGATCTAATGAGTTCATCATGTTTCATTAACATAATATCTCACAGTAGTTCTCAAATAACTTTAACTAACAACAAATTTAACTAACAATGATTGTCTTTATGTGGACCTTGATTCAGAGTTTAGGAACTTCTTATTATTACAGGACAGGTTTAAATTTTGTCACATTTGTTTTAATGCAACACTCATATGCCAATACACTATGCACAAGAGATATTAGTTGCTTAATTTTGTACAAAAAAAGTCATTTCAAAGGATAGAGCCCATTTTCACAAATGTTCAAATGCATTTTTTCTCATTTCCTGCAGTTCAGAAAGAGGTCTTTTCAGGCCCTGAATGGAGAGAAGAAATGACTACAAGCACCATTACCTCTTTGTAAGTGTTATAAGTGTATTATAAGTGCCCTTGAACACATCTGTATCTGTTCTTTGACTATCAGTTAGTTCTTGATTTGTTCTATTTAAAGACATTTTGTGTACTGTATCCTAGTGTCGAGGTCTGAAATGGGAAGAAAGAATATGATGGAGAGAGACACGAATATGATTAAATAAGGCTGATGGACACTCTGGGTCAGAGCTGCCAGTTGAGGCTTTGGTTTTCTATAACAACACAGTTGTTAATCTGAAGCAAAGGACTGCGTGGATCTGCATGTTTTTATATGGAAGGATGACTGAACACTGTTCCATCAACACTGAGGAAACAGATGGTGTAAAAGATGACTGTAGTGCCTCGTTAATAACTATGTATATGGAGCAAAGGACAATCAAAGTCTGTCTCACTCTCTCTCTCTCTCTCTCTCTCACACACACACACTCATAGCCAGAGGAACATATCCAGATAATCTCCAGAATCAAACAGCAAGCCAACAGTTTGTACATTAGCTATGCATCCATTTGATATGAATCACAAATTAGATGACAGGAAGAGGAGACCAGCACTTTGAACAGGTGTGCGTGGGCCTGAGTGGTGTATGGAGCGTGGAGGCTGCAGTATGAAAGAAAAGTCCGACTTTGGACGGGGGTGCTTTGAAGAGGCGGATGTTGGCCAGACCAGCAGATTTCAACAGGTGTGCTTTGGTTTGCTGGCATGGATTTGCATGTTTTACAACAGCTCTGAAAAGGTTGCGTAGCAGTGATCTAGGAGCTGAGAGACAGGCAGCTGCTTTGAAGCACATAAATATTCAAAGAGATTAGCTTTAGGTCAATGTTATGAATAAAATTATATATCCTGATTAATGTACTCTAATTATGATGGAAGTCAATGGGAAAGAGGTTACAGATTAAGGCAGCAATTTATTGATATAATTAGATGTTCTTTCATTTCAGTTTCATTGTCTATGGCTGAATAATATAACACATCAGTGATTCAGCAAGTTAAAAGTAGACTCTTTTTTGGTTGTGGTAACAACAAATGTAGCAACACACCAAGTGATGAGTCAGTGAAGAGAAAGACTGCAAGCAATCAAACATAAATGTTAATGATGCATTTTTTGTGTAATGTTTTGTGAGGAAGGAAATGCACTCAACATGTTGGTTAGACCTCGAGGACACACACTGAAAGTGAACTTTTGTTTGTTTGTTTGCAGGAAAAGTCCACAGGGCTCCTCTAAGTTTGAAGGAACACCGAGATGTCAGGTACATCTCATCTTGAAAGAATTATGTACTCAGACCAGGAAACATGTCCCTGTGTGTCTCAATGATGGGCTGGCATTTGGGTCCAATTAAGGCAACCCAAAATATGTCTCCATCAGCCACATAGAGCCGCCATGTGTGTCTAACTATGTGGATTGCAGTGGTGGGCTATGAGGAGGGGCCACATGAGGAATCATCCGCAGGTCCCTTGTTGTGAGAATAAAAGGAATGGTTGCACCGTGGAGAGCTGGAAGTTCGCCATGAGCAATCTCCCTCAGCCCCCAAATAGGTATTTTTTGTGCCCACCTTCTCAAGTCCACAAATGAACTCACCTTTGGCCCTCTAGTGATCAACACAGGCAGACAGACATGGAGCCGTTAGATCACTGGGCTGATGGGCAGTTTTCTGGAACCCATTTGGTTTCCTAGTTGGGACTTTATTTATAGCGCATGTGGAGCCCACAGCAGGTTTTGTGAGGTCCTTGAAACCTGTAAAAGCTCCACTGCAATAAGTTAAGTAGAGTAGACAGAGCAGGCAATCTAAAAATAACTTTCTCAAGTCAAAAGATCTTAGAGAGACACCCAACAGAGGCGATATTTGTCCTCATCTCTGTGGATGAGATACAGCACACCAATGATTCCCCAAAAAACTGTGTCCTCATTAATCTATATAAAACATGAGAGAAGTAATTACACAGTTCTTAAAGGGGGAAAGGCGACAATGTCCTCCACAGTTCCTTATCGTGCCAACTGATTCATGGATTTTAATGGGCTTTTAAGCCAGATTAAAAACCTGATGCCCCCACTGTTAAAGCAGCACTACAATTCCAGAGAATCACATTTATGGGATTGCCAATAAAACCAGAGGACCTCAAAGGAATACAAATGACTCTGATGAATCTACATCAAATTGGCATATCCTGTTAAAGTACATGGCTTTATTGGGAATGATGCATAGTGCTCTGAAAAAAGAGGGATAAAGGATCTTATCTTGTTTCTTGTCAGTTGTTGATGTATTTGTTATTTGTCAGCAGTGTTTTAGGGAGATTACCTTCCAGCCTCATCATTAAAACTAAATGAATTATTTGCTTGAACAAAATTTTAAAAGGAAATTTTATATTCATTCATTTACAGATAAGTAAAAAATAAAAAAGCTGCGATTCCTTATTTATTCCACCGTCAAATGTACCACATTATGAGGAGACAGACCGAAGAGGGATTTTTAAGAAACTATCATTCATATTTCATACCACCACTAAATATTAATTTTCTCACCAGCAGAGTGATGTAATGGAATGGAATAAATGCGATCATGGACTATCATATGATTTGATGGCTATCTCAACAAAGTGTCCTAATTGAGGCAGAAAAAACGTTTGAAGTCAAAATGGAGATCTGAGAACTAAGTGAGCTCCCACTCTGAGGGAACATGAGGAGACTGTCGCTCTTTGCCTGAACTCTGGCTCAACTCATATCTCTCCCAGCACCCGGCTCTCCGGTGGTCAGACTGGTGGAATTGATTGCCCCGCTCGCACTATATGAGCAACAGTCACTTTGGGATTTATTTTGCAGGAAGGAACACCAACCCACTCCACCCCCGTGTCCACATTGATTATAAAACTACATTCTGCTGACACTGACACATCTGTGAGTTTGAATATGTGTGTGTGTGTGTGAGAGAGAGAGATGCATTAACTCCAGACTACCATGAAGCTGTTACTTCCATTCAGTTGTATTTTCTTGATGTTAATCCTATTCAGGGACCAAGGATATAGTGGGAAATACAGTTTGACAGTACAGGACCTTGAAATATAATTACCATAAACGCTGTCCTATGTTTCTACTGCCACAAATACCATACTTGTACCACAAGTAATGTAAGATTTCATCCATTGGTTGATTTGGCGACACCTATGTACTGTAAGTGCAATTTAATAATACAGTAAATACTTCTTGAGCAGCTGCATCGTCACTAATACAATAGAAAACAACTAGCGTTTTCATGTACAATTCAGACTCATGTTGTTTTAACAAAAAAGTCAATTAAGATGTTATATTGCACAGGGAAGTCATACTCTGCCACTAACAATGAAAAATACAACATGGAAAGGGCATTTAAGAATGCAAATACACTGAATGGTTATTGCTGAAAAAATAGAGACCTGACATAGTATCAGAAATGTGTTCTAATTTCATGAAAATCTGAGGGATTATAGCTTTAAAGTGGGAGCTGATATTTTAAGGTGGGTTCAGCTGTAGAAATAATAATTGATTAACTTAATAAATAACACACTCTTAGTATTTTCTCTTTAAATTGTAGTTACTTTAGTTACTTTAACTACCTTAAAAATATGTATATTCTTATTTACAGCTATGTTTATCTGCCTAATATTGAGACAAACCACCACGGCTGCGTAAATCCTCTGTAGAATGCATTGTGTTTTCTGATTGATTGTCATCATGTGCAAGCTAATAAAATCAGTGGCATTAAACATAGATGGGGAACTAATGGCTACTAGTAACTGGTAGACAAGAATTAAGCATGTGGCTTTAAGATAAGCTGAACTACAATCACCCACCATGTGTCCACCACAGTTGGGTAAGCCTGGACTTGAGGCATATCGACCTTCCTTTGCCAATAATCAGATGATCAATGGAGGGTGTTACCAACAGAATTACATCATATATCTTATCCGCATCACAGGGGAGCAGCAGGGGAAGTGAAATGGGGAGGACTAAGAAGAGCCTGTGTGATGCCTGCAGACCTTAAACCGAGTGTGTGTAAGGTTAGAAAGAGAAGTGAAATATTTGATTAAAATGTACTGGTACACAATTAATATCTGGCTCAAGGTAAGTTGACTTGCTTGCTGTTCAAAATAGGAGAAGCACAACAACCACCTAAAGGAAAAACACAACGCTTTTTTTGTTAAGTCGTATGAATATCTCATTTGTTTCTCCAAAAATGTACGCTGTTGGTATGACCTTCACAAAAAAAATACAACTCGAAGCTTGGGAGAAGGTTCTTGTTAACATCCGTCAGTAAGGTGATTGCAATTGCAGCAACAAGGATAACATGCACCATTGATGATTTCCTCAGTTTGAGTTTGTGCAGAGCTGCTTTTGTGTGTGTCTGTGCGTTTGTGTGGGTGTGTGGAGCCTTTGTCAGCAGGCCTGACTACAGGCTGCTCACTGTTTACAGACCGCAAGGAGCTTATTTGATAAAAAGGGCTTTATTGCAACTTCAATATGTGGGTTTTCTGCTCGTTATCAAATATGTGAAAACACTGTAACAGCAAAAAGAACATTACTCCTCCGTTCAGACTGAAACTCATATCTGTTTAGGGTGCATGGTGTCCGTATCTGAATGATGGATCTGTATTTGGTTATATGCAGGGTGTTTACATGTGAGTCAGAGAGAGCAAGTAACAGAAGGAAGGAGGGTGTGTGAGTGTGAAATTAGATGCACAAAAGTTATATACTTACAGTAGATTATACAATAATCAACAGGCCAAAGTAACAGTGATGGAGAAGTAGAAAAAATATCCCATCCCAGCCTCACACACATACACATACCACAGGTGAGCACATGGCCCTTAACTGGACATTTGTAATCTTTACACCTGCTGAGTACAGAAGTGACTATTGTCCTGCTAAAGCATTTCAATAGATCTTTTCCTGGTGGGCATATCAGAGCAAATTATTATATTTCCTAGTTTATTGGCCTTCCCTGTATCCACCACCTGCCAACTCCATCACCTTGCCCAAGGGTAAATCTTGATCCGTGACTCTCCTGATAATGATTTTGTTTGACTTTATTCTGGCTTCCACCGTTCTGTTGTTCAATTTTAAAAATGACAAAAAGGAAAGATTCGTTATTTGCACCCTGTGGTTAATACTCACAAATAAGAGCGATGAATGAAAATCTGCATTTATAATTTTCTGTCTCCAAACTTTCAATCATTTTATCTTTTCATAAGTGGGAACTGTTTTCTGTTTTTCTTGTCTGGTTTGTGTTTCTGTGTCACCCAATTGACGCTTTTCCTCAGTTGGTGAGAGTGGGGGCGCTCAAATAAATCTCATGTAAACAAAAACCTCCCATCGAGCCAGGTGGGAAAATGTTACAAGCGAGGACAGAGTGGCAATGCAAGAGGGAGGGAGGAAGACGGGAGGGGGCGAGAGGAGGGGTGTCTGTTGAGAAGGTCACGCTATAAAAGATGTCTCCTTGCATTTAGACCTCGTTCCGCACAAATGCCACAGACCGGGATATTATAGGCTCAACAATTTAACAATTTGACAGAGACCCATCCGCTCACACAGACATTGGATGGGCTTCACAATGAGAGAAAGTGCTTCTCTGCACCTCTCAGTGGTGACGTCTCAAGCAAATAGGCCTAAAAAAGCCTGCAGATGTCACAGACTGGTACCGTAGCAGAATTCAACATTTTCAGACAGTCCAGTGTTTCAGCACTCAGCTCATATCACATTTTTAGTGTTCACACACGCAGAGAGACATGGATAAAGGGAGAGGCAGGGCACCTGTCATTTTCAACTCAAGCTTTAATACACACGTATGTGCCAGAAAAAGAGATTCAAAGAGACAAAGAGGTGCTCGGAAGCTTCATGTAAGCTTTTTGTCATTACTCCTGCAGGAATTAATGTTACCTACTGTACACAACAAAGTAGAAGCAACACTGATCACTGCAGTACTTGGTTTGCAGCTCTGTATCGTGTTGTTTTAACCAGCTACTGGGACTTACATTAGAAAAACGATATGGGTCAGAGATATTTGTGCTTCCTGGTGCGGCAGTCATGTGTAGTGGTCACATAATAATACAAAGAAACGTCGGTAGCCAAAAGTTAGATACACGGTATCTATGATCTATCCTGATAATAAGACTCACTCGCCATTTTGTTTCACTTCATTCATTGAGCTTGATATTTTATTCATGTTTCAGTCAGAGGTCAGGAGCAGGACCAACTGAAAGCAGTGATATATAAAGAAAGTAAAAGTTCCTTTTATAGTGTTAAATTGCTGTAAAAGTGACAGGGAAGGGATTTGGTTAAAATGTAGTCTGTTCATGATTATAATCTGTACAGTTACTAGAAACTGCATCTCTAAAACAGGGTGGAATTAAAGTAAAAATTCCTCTACAGTATCCAGTAATTTTCAAGTGAAGCACTGGTAGAGTTTATATGCACCTTCATATAAACTCTACCTTCACTTTCCACCTTTGACTTGAGTCAGAAACATTTCATCACTCAAGAATGTAAAACAGCAAATGTTTGATTTTATATGTAAATTTAAACTTTGTATTACTGTAATAATGTCATGATCATGAGATTATTAATATGAAATACTGTGGTAAATGACTAAAAACAGAAATGCAGTAGTTGTATAGTGATGTGCGCACTTTGGCCAGAGGCTATTACACTGTCCACAACACAATCCACAGAAAGGGCTCTGATAAACAACAGATCACTCCACAGAGCAGTCAGTTTTGCCCCCAGCCTGACACATGGAGGATGAGTTCGACACCCTGCGCAACAACTCCTACAATACAGAGACAAACATTTTTTTCAGTTCAAGAGAGGCTTTTGAAAGAGCCATCCCTCTGCCTTACCAACTGCTGCCTGGCAGCTTTCCTGATAAAGTTGTGTACCATGGATGTTGCCTTAACTCATACTTCAACAATATCACAGATGGTGGCAGTGGTGCATCTCTACATTTGCCAGGGAGGAGACAGGATGCGGCTGATGCTTTATTTTCTTGCCCAGGATAAGAGATGGTTGTAGATCCTGTACCTTTTGAAGACCTTTGATGCAGGAAATACGAAGTTGGCCGGTACTCCACTATCGCTGGACCTCCCCTAGCACCAACATGTGCGACCAAGAAACATCTACTACTGCCAAAATAATGTACCCTATAAAGAATGTGTACACACTGTAGATCCGGGGTTGGGTTTCCTGGATCACGCGCGTCCTTAACCTGGAACTGCTTCAGTGAAAAGCTCAGCAGCCAAATGCTGAAGAGAGTGGGAGGACTGGGCAGCTTCCAATGGCTGTGCTTCCTTGGCAACCTGTCATCCAGACAATATTTGTAACATTGGCTCACAGATCTATTGCCCAAAATCATACTCAGGAGACGGAACAGGTGTGGTTAAAACAGTCTTTACTAGGTCAGGCAAAAGCAAGGAAACCAATGTCGTTGCACAATAAAAAAAAAAAGAAAAACTGAAAGAAAAATAAAAACTTGAGTATTAGAGATACTTTACATGTTTTGAAGGACATGCTGGTGACGCTAGGAACTTTAGTAAAAGTCCTAAAAGCCAAGTTGGCATATACTGTACCTTTTGTGGCTATAAATGTTGCCCTATGGAGGAGGAAGGAGGAGGCTGTATCTAAGGAAAGGGGACTCAAGGGGGCTCTGTCTAGTCCACTTACCTCTTATTTTCTGTCTGGGTAATTACACCTGAAATTGGGGGAGCCAAGAACACCTCCAGTCACCCACTCTCCAATTTCTCTACAGGCACTTCACACACAAACACACACACATGCACGCACACACACACACACATAAACTTAAATTGACCTTTTTTTCTTTGCATTTTGTCTCCTCTCCCCTTTTGCCCCCCTTTCCCCCTCCCACACTCCTCTCCTATTTCCTCGGACCCGGCTCTGTATCTATTAGGTGTGACATTCCATTCTGCTTTTTAATCACCTCTCTCTGCTCTGTCCTTCTGGAGCCAAATAACTTCATAGATGATGGCCATGAAGCCCATACATTCCCTGTCAAGAACTGCATGCAGCCACAAATACAAATTCATGGCCCCAGAGTTCAGCTGCTGAGTCCATAACCACATTTCTACCTGCCAAAAGTGCCTTTTTTTCCTCACACATAATGCAGATTAATTGATTCCTTATGAGAAGTCGTTAGATGATTGATCATTTAACAAGCTGAAAGGCGGGAAGCCGTTTATTTCTGCTGTTATATCATAGTATTTGTTTGGCAGGCAGGCATAAAATATTCAGATTCAGATTCAGATTCCTTTATTAGTCCCACAGCGGGGAAATTTACGGTGCAACAGCAGCGAAAACACACAGTGGAAAATAGACAGTAAGAAATGCAAGACATAGAATAAAATAATACTCTCTGATGCCTTCAGTAGAATGTGCCTTTCAGTGTGAATCAAATGGAAACAGAGTGTGGAGACCTTCTGTGCACAACGAGCATCAAGTGATCAATCATGTGAAAGACTTAACATTGATATGTTATGGGGTAAAAAGCAAAAAAAAAAGACACACACACAACATGCAAAATACTGTATCTTTGCGTGTGATTGAGAATAGGTCCCATTCATTCATCATTCATG
Organism: Scortum barcoo; assembly: GCA_023238725.1. Lineage (NCBI taxonomy): Eukaryota > Metazoa > Chordata > Actinopteri > Centrarchiformes > Terapontidae > Scortum > Scortum barcoo. The sequence continues at coordinate 20,350,904 of CM041531.1, forward strand.
CTGCTGGCCTTGGCCTCTTAACCTGGGTCACATGTAGTATATCTGTAACATGACAGGCATCTCATGCTTTGAAACGCTGGGCTCCTAAGACATTGCTGCCTTCGCTCCCACCGCCCGCTGTCACTGATGAAGAAAGACAGAAGACACACCGCCAGTGGTGTGACAGCAAGTCAAACATATGCATTCAAAGTCTCAATCTCAGTGTGGCTCCAACAGTAACACCCGCAGGCGGACGCCGCAGACGCTGCCGTGTTGTGTCGGCTGAAATCGCTCTTATCTCACTCGGGAGAATGTCTTTGGCTGTCCTTGGAGGAGAGCAGTCAGGGATGGAGGGAGGCAGGTGGAGGGTGGGGTGAATGTGGGAGAAGGGATACAGCAGTGGGAGGAGGAGGAGAAGGAGGAGGAGGAGGAGGGTGGGCAGGGCCTTGCTTCTGGGACCGCAGGCATTTGTATTCCTCTCTCATCTGTGACGGGGGCGGGAAAGGTGGGGAGGCGCAGAAGCAAAGCGCAGCAGGAGCTTTGGCAGGACTGTGGCAGAGGTTCAGGAATCAAAGATGCAATGTTACAGGATCTTAGCATCACTCCTCGCTGCTTGGCCTCTGCGGGGCAGGCATAGAGATGCTGAAATAAACAATGTGATGTCAGTTTCAAAAGAAGGACTATTGAAAAGGAAGGAGCAGTAAACAAACACAGGAGAGCTTGATCCTTCTCACATTGCTTTGCAAAACAGATATTTTTAGATTGCTGGCAAACCAAACATCTACCAAACACTGGATTTTTATATCTGTGTCAGTTTGGCAACATGTTAATCACATCTTTCAGCTGTCTTATTTGTAACCCTGAAGCTGTAAACTCATATCAAATCAATAACTCACAAAAAAGTAGCACATTACCTCACCATCATGCACTCATGTGACCTGCATCCATCAATATCGGATACTTACTTTTCCAAGTTTTCTCTCTGTCAAACAAAATTCTGGTGTCTTTAATGATGTTTGTGTGTGTGTGTGTGTGCAATGCTGTTTCCTTTGGACTCTTTCAAGGAAACATGATCAGTGTAAATAATCCACGTTGACCTCAGCTAGATCTAACAGATCTGTTCTCTAAATGTGAGCATGCACTTTTCGTCCTCTCCCGTGGTCAATAAATTCCCTGCAGATTCAGGTCTATGTCCAGTTCTATGTGTCACCCCACTTAGCTGATGATCTCAACCAGAGTGACTCAAAAATCAATACTCTAATAGACACCCACTATACCTAATCAAGTTCATCCAAATGGTTGTTTGACCCAAACAACTGCTCTATTCGGCTGCCTGTTACAGAAACATACATTTATCTGTGAGTGATGAACAAGACGTGGCCCTAAATTGAGATGTGGACAGTGTAAATAATCCCAAAGCTGCACTATTGATCTGCTTGCAGAGCTAAGTGGCTCAAAAAGCCTCTCTGACATCATTTTACCATTAGTAAACATAATGGCTTTCTCTGAGTGTGCACTTTTCATCATGCAAACACGTGCTCGCGTGCATGGACGCATATACGCACGCACATCGGTGTAAAATATGCTCACAAATGTATAGACAGAGTGGACTCCTCTGATCACCAGTCACTGTAAGAGTTATTAGCCAAGAAGGAACTGGTGACGTGATGAAGGATGGTGTTACTATAGGATTTATGGATGAAACGATTAGGAAATGAATCAATTAGTCAGTCAACAGAAAATAAAGTGATTATAGTTGATTAAATGTTGAATTAATTTGTTGTGTCAGAAGTCTGAAAATTCTGTGGCTTACAATTCATTTTAGGGTGTTTGTGACCATTGGGACAAAGTAAACTTTTACACTTCACTGTAGTCTCAGTTTCATTTAAATCGTGCTGGCTAAAGATACAACAGTTAGTAAAATTTAGGATATGACTGGATAGCAGAGGTAGGCAATGTTGAAGACAAACTGTGCAGACTATTGTACAGTGTAGTTCTTTTCTTGGCAGGAGGGAAGTCCCAAACGTAGACAGGCTTTCTGCCATCGAAAGGTCACAGGTGAAAGATTAGAGTGGCCTTTAACATGTCATTGGCCCTTTAACTCTCACTCTTTGTATGTCATTCTTGATAACTGTGCCAGCTGAAATGCACGTTACAATGACATCCCAGGGTGAATATAAATGAGTCAGATAATATTCTCTTAATGAAGCTTTTCTGAGCGAGGCTCTTTTTCACGTTTCTCTTCTACTACTGAAGCTCTACCTGCTGTCGCTCTTCATTCATACTTCCCTGGTCTCCCCGTCATTCTGCTGCTCTCATTTACAAACTGAATTTTTTGCTGCATCCACCAAAATATTTTTTCTGTTCACGTGCTGCTCTATAAACCAATAGGTTGGTGACTGCCTGTCTTAAAAATATCTTAAATATCCTCTCTTTCTCCACTGTGATTATCCTCAGAAATTACACTGAGGATCCATCCACCACAACCACTGTCTGCTCTAGACTTTGGGGAGGACCCTGTTCTAGATTAAATCCCACATATTCTTCACAGGCCTGCTCAAAAGAAGCAAACACTTGCAGTGATCTGCAGCCTGGGAATACAACTGGGACATGTGTCTTTGTTTTTTTTCTTTGAGATTGCTGACAAAAAAAAATAATTTACCTGGTATTAAAACACAATCTGTGTCTGGATGTCTCATTTGGAGAAAGGAAGCTGTTTGTTAGAGTTAAGAAAATTGTAAATGAGACACATCTACAAAACTCTTCCTGTGATTGGATTGAAGCATTTGAGCGTGTGGAGGCGGGTGTGTGTGCGCGCATGCAATTGTTTGGCAAAAGTGGGTTTGTATACGTCAGTCAACTTCTGTTTCCTCCATTATGTGTGGCTCTGCGTGTATGTGTGGAGACTGTCCACTTGAATTTGCATGCATTTGTGTGCATATGTGCATGCTGATGAAGCCAGTGGAGCAGAGACCCTGCAGCCTGTCTGGAGAAGCCCTGACCTCTGTGACACTTTGTCAGGCATCTAAACAGACCAGGGCAGAGAGGTGAGTGGGCTGCAGGCCATCAGAAGTGGCTTAATAGCACGAATAGATGCGCGCACACACTTCCACCCATGGGCAAATACTGCACATAAACATACATCCACACACTTATACACATTCATTATTGCTGGGAAAGGAGGCAGAGTAGGATGGGATGAGTGAGCGCCATTGTCCGAATCCTCACCTGGTAGTCATTGCCTGGAACCATTTCATTTAATGAATCCTCCTAAGAAAATGACTGTGCCTTGTATAATAGTTTATGGTTGAACCCTTTGATAGCTCAATATAACTCACGATTTATCCTTTTATATCATTTACTTCAATTAAATATATTGTGAGTGGACAGCTCCCCCGGGGCTCGGTTTTATCACCGGGTATTAATTATGCTCACTCAGATGGGACATGGCTTGCATCCATCCGAGGGAATGATAAAATGGAGCTCCACACAGAAAGAATAGGGCGTTTCATCTAACGCCAAATGTACGCATTGGTCGCTGGATTGCTCCGGTGCTGTAGGATAGGTTATAGTCTGGTCACGTGTCTGTCTGCGGCAGTAATTGCAGGAGCAGCGTCTTTTGGGACATTCTGTCGCTGATTTACAACTTAACTATGAGAGAACAAAAGAAGAAAATGAGCGGTTCCCATGAAACAAGGGGAAATACACATTGTGAGATATGTGAAGGCGTTATTATATACTCTACATTCACTTTTGGTTTTCTTAACACAGATGACAATTTCTGACATGGTTTTAATTCAAGCTAGAAAGTGCAAAGGTGGACTGGTGCACTCTCTCTCTCTCTCTCTCTCTGACTCTCTCTCTCTCTCTCTGTCTCCGCCTCTGTTGTTCCCAGAATTTTTTCTCTGTGGAGATACAGACTGTTCTCTCAGGGGAGGAGCTGTCACATCGGTAGTATCCTGAGGTAAACAGAGAAGGTGTGCATCGCTCCATTTAGAACTCAATTTCTGTCATGCTAAACCTAGTCAGCGCACATGCAAAATCTTTTCTTTTTTTTTTTTTTTTTGGTCGATTTTGGTCTGCTGGGCTAAAGGATCCTAATTTATCCTAGAGGGTTCTTGGACACATTTCATTTATATCCAAGGAGCTGTCTTTGATCAAAAAGACCCTCACATTAGAGACGGTTGTTTTGACCTTGATTTTTTTTTCCCCGCTATGCATTACTTTCCCACTTTGGTGAACTTCTGCTCACTTATTCAGTTATCTTACCATCAGCCTATTACCTCCGAACTGAATCTGATTAAAGGCCTAATCTGAGATTGGTGTGCAGCATTGTGTCCATGCTGGACGTGAACAGTTGGGGATTTAAGTTACTCCTGCACAGAAAACATCTTTTTAAAGGCCATTATCTCAAGACTATTTTTTGCACAGAGGAGAGCTTTGTGGTGTAAATTATAAAGTCCATACTATACATCAGACGTCAGGTATTTAAAATGTCATTTTGCTTTCCAGTATTTCTAAGTATTTATTTAACTATAAAGTGTATAAATGTGTGCCTTTTTTAAACTTTTACAAGTGCACAACAGGGTGGGTTGTATCAATATCATTATAGCCATTTTAGCTGTGTATTGCTTAACCTTTCCAGTCCATTAATCAAAGCCATGCTGCATGGCCAAGCTTTGCTCAGATCTGCAGAAACTCATTTAAAAATCTTCCAAAGATAGCACAAACGTCATGCTGAATTCTACAGAAATGTGTCTGAAAGGCTTCCATGTAATGGACCTGAAAATGGCAAACATGTACTGTTTCTTAAATGAAGCCATAAGGTAAAGTAGATTTACATCTGAGAATGTTGCAAAGTGCTGTAAACTAACAATTCAGTGGATTTATGGGCAACAGCAGGGGTCAAGGGACTGAAAGATCATAACTTACTGCACACATCACTGATGACATTCTGCTGATGATCAGAGCGCCTGATGAAACTGCACTCTCCTAGGTGGAAAATGTGAGGTTTTCAGATGGCTGCTATCAGCCTAACAGGCCTAGAATTACAGCTGTTCCGAGACAATAGTGGAGAGAAAAGGAAGGGTAACACAAGTACCTGGAGCTCTCCCAGCTTTCACAGCACATAAAGATACATCTAATAAACTACTGCTGGTTATTGCCAAGAAGGCTGTTTCACAGAGAAAACAAGTCTGTGTCTTTCAGCTGGAAATATATGTTTGCCTGGTGTGTGTTTTGCCATCAGGTTAACAGACTCACTGATTTAATCAGTGGAGAGGTGGTCACTGGGGAGGTGAGTGCACATACTGGATGTCATACATATACATTTTTCCAAAAAGAAAACAGTAACTTAGAGTCTACAGTTTAGAATAAGACCCCCGAGAGAGAAACAAACCCAGAACCCTGCCGGTGGCGGTAGAAGTCTCAACTCACCGACCGCAACTGATGACAGTGTTAAGTAAGTTAAGTAACACTATGCATGTAAGGATGTATATGTTAGCATTTAGCTCAAAGCACCGCTGGGCCTGAGAACAGCCTCACAGGGCTGCTCGCATGGCTGTAAAGCCCTGTTATTTCCTCAGATTGCTTGTTATGTTTTATTATTTTCAATCTCCAGTGAAGAAACAAAGAAAAGCAGCAAATCATCAAATTTGAGAATCTGTAATTGTTTTTGGGGGCGGCACAGTGGTGTAGTGGTTAGCATTGTCACCTCACAGCAAGAGGTTCAATCCCACCAGCTGACGGGGCCCTTCTGTGTGGAGTTTGCATGTTCTCCCTGTGCCTGTGTGGGTTCTCTCTGGGTACTCCAGCTTCCTCCCATATCCAAAGACATGCAGGTTAGGTTAAATGGCAACTCTAAATTGCCCCTAGGTGTGAATGTCAGTGTGAGTGGTTTGTTTGTCTTTCTATATCAGCCCTGTGACTGACTGGTGTTCCAGTCCAGGGTGTACCCCGCCTCTCGCCCAATGACAGCTGAGATAGGCTCCAGCTCACCTCTGTGACCCTGTGTGTCAGGATAAGCAGGTATAGAAGATGGATGGATGTTTTTGTTGTTCCTGATTATAAAAAAAGGTTCATTTTCTGAATTCATAAATCAGTTAATCAATAACAACGTTTTGTTTTTTCTTCCAGCTCATAACATTTTACACATTCTGACATTTTTTGTTTTTACAGACTTTCTCTGACTCAATACTTGAACTGTCTTCTTCATCCTGTCAGTGAACCACAATAGCTGCAGAAATGTGATCCGAATTGTTTGGGTCAACAGTCTGAAACAGGTCAGTGCATCTGGATAACAAGGTTCGCCGCTGCCTGCCTGCTCTGCCCCAAAATTGTATGCAAATCAGACCTTTGTGAGCTCACACCGGGGATGAGCTGCAGCAAAATATCCCCCAAAGTAAGTTGAGTCTTTCTTTTGGATGAGTTGAATATTATTACATCATTTTGACATTTCCCAAGTGGGAAATTCATCTTTTTTCCACCCCAGAGTGTGGGGGTTAGCTGCAGCAATAGATTCTAGGCACTTCTTTTTATAATACTCTCATTTTTTAGTTTGAAAAGCCTTTAACTGACTCCCACCTAAAAAGACAGGGGTGTGAATCCTACTGCTTAATTGAGCAAGATTACTGCGATCACCTGTCTACTGTTGGTGCCACAGGATAAAGAGTTTAGCCCGTGCTATGTGTGTAATGAGGCTGTGGTTATGGCTGCCAGTGGCAAGTCATCAGCCATTGAGCAGCCTGGACATCCTCCTGTCTCCTACATTACCAACCACACATCCATCATCTTCAGGATGTAATCATCCCTGTGAAAACAGCACTTCGATGGAGTCTCAGGGACCCGCTCCTGTGCGTTGACAAACCCGCGAGGAAATTACTTATCATTCACAGCCCTGTGATTGTCGAATACCTCCAGTCTCTTCTGTTTTTTAAAGCGAAGTCTCAAAATTCTGTTTTTTTTCTTCCTCCCTATCCATTTTCCTCCCTCAGAACATAAAACGAAGATGAGAAGCCCATTGTCTTGTGATAATTTCCCAAGGGTGAAGCCCATTGAGTGCTACTGAGCTGTGTCTAATTTGTCTGGGAAGGTGTTAGAGAGGTACTCAAGAATGCTGGATGTTCATGTTTAGTGGCATGTGAAGTCTCACAGCAGAGTCTTTCAGCAGCTGCATCTTGCCGCAGCTCGGGTATTGTTTTCGCATGTAAACGGTAAACTGCCCGTGTCCCCCAGTGCTCAACAAATTTCAGAGCTATGTTAATGATGGTTATTATGCACCTGGATGGCAAATAAATGTTTTTGTACACATCTAAAAAGAAAATAAAGATTGTATCAGGCTGAGGGGATTTGGTCTGTCTTAAAGGAATTTGCCAAAAAAAGAAAGTTACACTGACAGCCACATTGAACTTTCTGAATCAATATGCAATTACAAGACAAACAAGTTATTGATATATTAAAGATTCAGGGAAGCAAGCCAACCACAACATTAAAACACAAGCCAGAGATCAATATATAATTAATACAATCACGGTGGCCACACACATTTTTATATTTCAGACAAGTTTACTTATATGGAAGCGCATATTCTTAAATAGGATCAAAGTACTGAGAGGTAAAAAGTATCATTATCATCACACTACTTCAGATCCCAAACTTTATATTGCAAGAGGTGTCTTAAATGTAATCCTTTGTACATTTCCACCAAAAAGCATATTGTGTTAAGGGGAAATAAAAATGATTTTTGAAAGATATTTATGATTCAAAGAATTACGGTCAGCTACAAGTTCTGCCCTGTCATCAGCTTGCTTTCATTATGAGAACGTTTCCTGGTTTAGCTCTTAACCACACGCCCTAAAACACAACGCGGCAATCCGAGTATCAGATCAGCAATTAATTATCAAGCGGGCCCATCAATGTTCTTTGTCTTCAGTTGCTTCCTGGCAGAGCATCTGTGTACGGGGAGAGCAGATATTGCCTTCACTGCTGTACTCTGTTTGGAGCTGTGCACTTTACCACATAGGGAAAAAATGAAATAGGGTGCCATTAGGGTGAAAAGATGTCAATCAAGACAGAATTGAGGGCACACTCATCATCCATTTTCGCCTCGACATGGCATGGAAACCCCAATCAGCCTGTTATTGGTTATGACACATGCACAGCCAGCCATTGCTGATGCATTAGCATGACAATAGCAGTAAAGCGAGAAGCCGCTGGGTAACATTTCGCATATTTTACTGCCCCCCAAAATTGCAGCACAGAGTATTTCAGTGAGAAACGCCCCAGAGACTCTCTACGGCTCTTTACAGTCCTCTGCAGCCCCGCCATTAAGCAAAATTCCTCCTCTAAAGCATATACGCCCAGAGCCCGGGAGCCTGTTTCACCATCAACCACAAGACTGGCACTAATAGGTTGCTATGAGACCAGCTTTTAAGATTGCCAAATTCACCTTATCGTACACAAGCCGCAGTTTACCTGCACAGTTGGAGGCTGTCTTCGTCGGAGAAATACATTAGAAATTAAAATTAAAATGAAAAAGAAAATGAGGATGGCTGCGATGGGTGGGGGTTTCCAATCACTGTACCCTCCAGCAAGGCAATCAATATGAGTCCAACTGTTGGCAATTCTCACTTTGGTAATTGTGCTTTGGAATAATGAAATCGCATTCAAGGTGAAGCATGACCGACATGATAATCACTTTGTTGATGCAAGATCCAGAGGGAAAGTGAGGGCAAAAAAAAACAAAATATGTAGATGATCATTATTACTGGGTAAAAATCTTGCATTTTAGAAATATTACACTTTTCAAAAGTGTTAAAAATAATCTCAGAGTAAGTGTGTAACCACAGAGTTTTGAAATTATATGATTAATTCTGAAGTGACTTGACCCTACAATGACAATTTACATAATAAACTTAACAAATTGGACTGGCAAGGTTTTACCTCACAATAGCATTAGCCAAATCCACTGACAGTGCTCTGTAAGCAGGCTTCTGAGGATACCCCCCATATGGTGTCTAAAGATGGGGTTGCATACCAGCAGTGCATTAAAAAGGGATGGTGGGGAGAGACGAGCAGGAGCTGTACATTTTCATTCGTCAGAGGCTATTGACTATGTCACACTGAGTGAAGAGGCAGGCTTGTGAACTGTGTTGCTCTGATCCATCACAGCCACATGCAATATACTCATCCCTAACTAGGGCTACTAAACAACAGCAATTATGGCACCCACAACAGTAACTATCATGAGTACTTCAATTAACACAGAAGAAAAAAGCAAAGAAATATTTCTCCACTTAAAATGCAGAATTGTTTCTAATATTTTTCTATGTGTATTTTGCACAAACATGACTTATTTATTAGTAGTCCATCTTATACATTGCACATCAACATTTGTCACGTTCTGTGTCAAGGCTATAAATTTATTTATTTATTATAAATCACTCAGGATATATGCCAAATATTCTGCTTCAATTTCAGCACGGGTTTGCAGCATCTTAAGCATCCCAAACTACACACTTGGATCCCGATTAATAAGCAGTAAATCCTTATTTTGCATGGTTTGACTGTGTGGATTCTATCAAACTGGGTGACATACTTAGCCGGGTTCAAAAGGTAACATGTCGACTGGAGTGCAACTCTTGCCAACAAATTTTAGGCTTCCACTGGAGACTGACAGAAGAATCATTAAACTAAGACCAGCGGAAAATATTAGGATTCAGAGATGCAGCCCCTAAATAATTGACAAGCCTGCGAGTTTCACTGTTACATGATGTTAGATCTGTAAAAAGCATACAAGAGGGAGAGTCCAGTGAGACATGATTGGATCAGAGGACTGCCGCAGCCGCGGACTCCCAAAAGGGACAGAAGCTGCTGCTGAGGAAGGGTCACACTCGGCCAACATCAAACACCTGAGATTAGATCTATTCCTCACTGAGCCAGTCTGCAGATATGCTGTTTACCCTGCAATAACAGCATTTCATGATTTGTGCAAGAGTGCGAGGAATGATCTTTTAGGAGTACCAGAGAAATTCCTTGATTAATTCCATAAAAGAAAGTAGGCCATCTCAGCCTGGTAGGTCTGACATATAAATCAAAAAGTAACTATCCAAGTGATTTCAGGTTGTGGAGGCTCCAGTCTCACTGAGTATGCAAACCAGCAGGAGAGAAATCTCACACAGTTGCTGATTTCATATATAGAGGACATTATCAGCCTCTGCACATGAAGGCTCAGACAAGCACTGGAATATGATTAATTACCACAAGCTCTGCAGAGTTTGAATATAAACTTCGTCGAGCTGCATAAACCGGCGCTTGATAGGAAGGAGCAGAATATGTCTGGACACAGAAATGGTATGATCTTTGAAATACTTAATGAAATTTTTCTTTCCACACACAAATTAGTGTGAACAATGTATTGTGACATCTAACCAAAGAGAGCACAAAATGCTTTCTGCTCAGCTGCGATCCACCACAGCTTGCAGGCATTTTTGCTGCAGGAATGGGGGGATCAATACCTACAGTATCACTACTATCGATAATAAGCCTTGTTCTGAGTATGGATACTAGTGTCAATAGAATTGATTCCAACAAAAGAGATCCATTTCATGGTAGATCACATTCTGGGCCCATCTTTCAATAATGTAATTTATGATAGTACTCTAAAAGTGGACAGGCTTTTAATACTTTGGTGCATTTTACAGATATACAGTACTTTAATTCTATTACTTAAATAAACTTTTTAATATATTTTACTTAAAAATTCTTCATTGTATTATTTATTACTTTTACTCAAGTTATGTATTAAATGCTTCTCCCACCACTGACTCTCAGAGGTGCACAAGTTGTGCTGTTTTAATGAATTCCTGGGCGAAGTACAACTTCCAACCCAGAGAGAAGACCACCAGACAGAGGTCAGGCTTCACTACACTGCAATATACTGCACCTGTTTCCACTGTCGCCATCAAAGTCTGTAATAAAACAGCGAATGTATGCTTAGCTCATATCTATGCACACCTGCATCCGGGCAGACGGGCAGACCACACACATAAATCAGATTAGTAATCTGTCTTTGTCCTCCTTCACAGCAGAGGCGGCCATTAATACTTCATTTCATCTCTGCAGCGGCGAGCCTTTTCTGGAACAACCAAAGGTGACAGCCACGCAGTCGCTGGACGGGGAGCTAAAGGAGCTAGCTTTCAAGATCCCAGCCTGCACTTTGATTGACAGGCACGGGGAAGCAAACAAAGCTGTGCAGTGAGACTGAAGAAATGGGGAGGATTGATCCAGGCACGGGCTCAAACACAAGGGATGGAACCCCACAGGGTAACATGGCTTTATTAAGGAACAGCAGGGAAAATATTACATAGTGCTCTAACCTCCACTGTGTATGTTTTGTGCTGCAACCATAGTAGTAGTAGATAGTAATTTTAAACTGACTTCCTCTGTTTGATCGGGTGATGCACGGGTGTGTCTGAAATGTCACGCACACACTTTCAATGAAATGGAGACAGACTAGCCGATCAAAGTAAATTCTTTAAAATCCACTAATTCTTTAAATGTCCACATAAGACGCAAGGTGGCGGTGTATAAAACAACAGGTTAATGAGTCATCAGTCATCTTGGACTGGACGTGTGTATGCGTGATGATAAAACCTGATATCAGTTTAGTGTTACATGGAGTGAAACTAACTTGGTACAAACAGACATCACTGTAATGACCAATTTGTGCAATAACAGGTAAGACAACTGGCTGTTGAAAGGGATTCAGATGTTTTCCTTCTTTCCTACATCGGCCGGGAAACACTAATGCGAAGCAACATGGCAGAAATGGATGAAAAGATTATTCTTTATTTATCCTCCATTAATGCAGGGAGTTTTGTTAAGTGTGTTTCCTGTGCTAGCAGTGCTGTCTCACCTTATGTTCACACTATTCCCCACAGCGCGTTCGCAGCTTCATTTTGCAACCAGATTCTTCTGCCATCTACTTGAGCAGAAGGATACTGAGTTCCCTGCTTAAGGACCTTGGTGATAGTTGACAGGCAGGCGACAGTCACACCTTCACAGATGTTCCGCACACCCAGTCTGGAGAAACCAAATCAAAACATATCCGCTTGAGTGAGTGGCGCGTCTTTGACTTCGAACGTCCAGCAGCTGCTTAAATCGCTTAAGCATGTTTCCATGGAGACCACCGGAGTGTGGCCATAGTGCGTGTTTACCAAACAAGGTATAAATGTTTGGATAAATAATTGATGTGTAAGACAGAGCACAGCTGAAGACACATTTGGATGACTTACAGGACTTGAGTTGGAATCACACTTAAAAATATAATACGAAATAACCCATGGTGGTGAGGTGCGTGTGTGTGTGTGTGTGTGTTTGTGTGAGCATGTGTGTGTACTTGTACCATGGGAGCGATGTGGGCATGATGAGAGAGAGAGAGGGAGAGAGAGAGAGAGAGAGAGAGAGAGAGAGAGAGAGCAATTCGGATAAAGTAAAGCAGCGAAAGAGGCATTGCTTGCTGAAACCTGTCAAATATTGACCTGGTCATTTTTCTCAAGTTACTTTTTGCATTGTCTAATCAATTTATTTTAGGTTAGAGCCAATCAGCCTCAGCCTCACAAGCTAGAGCAAAAATGGAGTATGACAACCAATACCATACAGTTCGAGAAATCCATTAAGGAGGATGCTCTGGATTCAGTGTGTGTACATAAAAACATGTCTCATTTAAGCCATTTTGCAACCAAATGTATTTCTAATTCCTGTTTGTAAATGGTGTTCTTGACAGGAAATCATTGTGTTATAATCTAGGGCTCTGTTGGCTGCCTCAAGGAAATGTATTCTGCAAACCCGAACATGAACATACACATTAGTTCAAAGTGCCTCCGTTGTTTACATGTCTTTTTTTTCACATGCAGTAATTTCTTTTCCTCTGCTTCCTTTGACACAGTCATAGCCTTAGACATCAAAAGTGTGGGGGGTCTGTCAAACACAAGGAGAAAAAAATTTTTCACTGTTTTAAAGAAAGCTGTTGACACTTTTCCCCCTGCCTGGCACAGTAGCAGTGCGGTTATACAGCACATGAATACTGCTTTGCTGAAGTATTTTGACATTCGGAAGCATCCTGCACAACGTGGTGCCATTTATGGCTGTACTGCTGAGGCAAGAGAACAAGGCATTACAATAATGAAGACTCTGTGAGCTTAGCATGCAACAGTTGTCCACACTGTGGTGTAACAAAACTTACAAACACAGTGGTAATACATTATAACATGTAACACAAAATAGAGGGTTAACCCACAGAGGACTACAGCTCATATTCTAGTTAGAAGACATTTATGTCACTAAAACTTCCCCAAAATACAGGGTTGGTATATTTGTATTAACAGTTTCTAACCCTCACCCTGTCACTACCTGGCCCTGCTTGTGGGGTAATTTCCAGCAGCGCCTGAGAAACTCGACCGACTTAAAGAGGAACATAAACCCATGTCTCACATCCCGCACAGCATGTCAAATGTCTGAGCTTCGTGGCAACTGCTGAAGGCATTAACATTCACCTATAGCAAACCTAAGCTGTCATCTTATCTGAACTCTGTAAATGTAATGCTTTCTTTAAAAAAAAAGGAATTCCTATCATATACATGCCGACAACCCCTATACCTGACACACATGAGGAAGCAATGTTTGCTCAGAACCAACTAGTGTGGAGGGAGAGCAGGCTGCAGGTGGCAAATTCTCACAGACTAGCCATTAATGTTTACAGTTTTAAAGGACTGTTGTGATAACTGCTGACTTCCTACATTAAACACCAGGGTGGAGATGTTCGATGAAACACTGCTGATGCACCTGACAATCCTGTATCCAGCCTGCATTCACTTACTGTCATTGTTAACTGTGTTCTCATTTCTTTTACCTTGTGAGACGTACTGGCTATTTGCACTAATACACTACCAGCGCCTCTCATATCTTACAGGCTATAATATTTCAAGTGCGATAACTTAAGCATGAATCCTGTGCATTTCTACATAAATTCCTCCTGGCAAGCTATCTGCCCACGTAGACTACTTAAGAGACTATTTGTATCCTATGAGGTGCTGGATTACAGGATTTGCATTTTAAAGGGTGTCAGTGATGGCAGCTGGGGGAAATCGGCAAATGCAATTGTAGCAATGCAATAAAAGATCTGTGATGTGAGTCAAGCTCGGTAACCCGGATGACACACCTGCTCCTTCCCACCACAGATCCTCTAATACCTACAACGTGAGACACGCTATTACCCTGCAGCACCGGCAATATTTATATCACCTCCTGCGTACGTGTAAACGCAGCACAGAGGGTACACCTACAGTATGTATATGAAAGCCCTAAAATATACTATGTAATGTGTGAGCTGGAACAGGCCTTTCTCTTTCCGCTCTGAGAGATTGTTTTTTCCCAGAAGTGGCAGCAAAAACAACCACTGCTGCAATAAACTAGGGACCGTCCAAACCCATTTTCCTTGTTTTTTGTTTTTTCTTTTTTCTTTTAAAGCTTTTATGTATAATGCACTAGTTAAACAGATTAATGTCCTGGCCGTGGGGTGAAATTATTCCTATAAAGTGCAGGGAAATTGCACTGGTCAAATTTCCCACTGCATGCCCAAAGTGCAGCGATGGCAGGATTTCAGGACAGAAATAATAGATTTTGTTTTGATCTCCAGAGCATGGAGTTGTCTCTCCCCGGGGCCTGCCAGGGTTAAACTCTGATCTGTACACTGTGACTTGCTCAAGGCTGTGTGCGTGTGTGTGGTGTTATTAAAAAGAAATATTGCTTCATAAAAACCCACTGCGCTGCAGCCATGACTCCCGTTAATGCAGACTGTTTGCTGGAGTATGTCTCTGGGAGGGGAAATGGGATTTTTTTCATCTGTCGTCTGATTGCAAAGGCAATTAGTGTTTAGCATGTGAACCCTTGACCCTCTGCATCAACGAGATTGAAAAACACCTTGGAGAGAAATGCCTACTTGTATTGTTGCTTTGAACATTTGCCTCCTCTACTCATGGATCGGTGTAATGAACTTAGAACGGTGTTAATATAGATTCCAGCATCTCTCTCCACTGGTCATTTGCAATGCAATTTGCAATTAAAACAGTCCGCAGTGGCCATCTGGACATGAGCAGACTGAGAACAGGCAAAGGACACTTTACCCTTGAGTCCTGTTGGTGGAAAAAATGTTGACCTGAAGGGCTTTTAAGGAAACAGGTTTATTACTTTTTCAAAGCCTAAATTTTGAGCAATATAATAAGTTTAATCTGTAGTGGAAGAGGAAATATGATTGTCCAGCATTTAACTAATCCTAATGTGAAATTATTCATCTCATTGCTGTTTAAATGTAACATAAACAACACAGTGATCTATACCTGAGGATGTAACATAACCTGTGGCTCACGAAGATGCCACTACAGACACCAGAGAGTCGAGGAAACTTGTGAAATGACGGGATGTTAGAACAAAACCGGAAATCATTTTACTTTTCCACGACTCATCAAAGACATTTCCCATAATTCTGTATATGACTGTGAAAGTCCTCACCCGTGGATCCCTGAGAGGAGACTCATCAGAGGATGGAGGGGCTCGGTGCTTGATTTTTGTATTTATTTATTTATTTTTCTTGGAGATGAAGCTTGATGTGGCTGTTCCCCACCGGAGCCGCAGCAGTCCGGTAGGTGGCAGTGAATGTTTTCAGGTAGTGAGGGCAGGTTTGTGTGGGGTGTGTGAGTGTGTGTGAGCTGGGAGGGAGGGAGGGAGGGGGGCGTGTGTTCCTCCGCTCCCGTGTTGCGTAGTCTGGAAACCTGACGTGCGGAGCGGCTGGCTGTCAGAGTTGCGGCGGGGCAAACCGGAGAGAGAAAAAAAAAAAGTGCCTCCTGTGGCCGCGCCCCCCACCCCAATTTCTCTCTCCCCTTCCTACACTCTCCCCCCTCCCCACCCACCACCACGTCCTCCTGCGCTCCTCTCCTCACCGGACGGACGGACGCCGGTCGGCTGGGCGCGGGTGACCCGGGGGCTCCCACTCTGTGGACGCGCACAGCTCGGTGCTCCGCCGGCGGGAGAGCTGGGACCCGAACTACGAGTCTGCCACTTGGAGAGCGATGCACTGGCAGCATGGCCAAGTGGTTCAAGGAGCACCTCGGATTCAAAACCGCCAAAGCACCCCCTCCGGCACCCCCGAAACCGGACTACAGACACTGTCACACCGGCGTGCCCGGCGCGCTCCAGACGAGCTCCGCGGCCAGCTTCCCGAGCGCCGCGCAGCCGGACATCCTCGCCGCGTACAAACTCCAGAAGGAGCTGGACTTCGAGGACCCGTACACTCCCGGAGGAAACATCGCGTTCGGCTCCAGCCTGAACGCCGCGGGCTCGCCGGACATCAAGTACGTGTCGCCCAAACACCGCCTCATCAAGGTGGAGACCATCGAGAAGAGCAGCCCGGCTCCCGGCGGGGGAGGAGGCGGCGGAGGCGTCACGGTCACCCAGGCTGTGGCGGTGGGGAGCGTCAAGTCTCCCACCTCGCCTCCGTCTGAGCACGACAACAAGGAGAAGGTGGGTAAAGTTGAGTCCGAACACGAGCCAAGGCTCCTGAACTTGTTTTTTTTTTTGTCACTCCTGAAAGAAGAAACCAAAAGTGTGTGTGTGGGGGGGTGTAAATAAATGTCATTTCCATCCGACTTAAACCACAGAATGAACTATTTCCCATAAAAGTGTCACCCATCATCTTTTATTATGATCTAAAAAAATAATAAAAAATCAAGCGTGGTGTGTTTGTGCAGCGCTTGACCTACTCCTGTGAGGAATGAATCGTTACAACCGGCTCGACTTGTTATCGCAGCCTCCACTGGAGAAAAAAAAAGAGTTGCGACATCCAGCTCCGTCTAATAACTAACCTGCGCTACAGGGAGGGAGCAGGCTGTGTCGACACCACGGCTCCACATGGAGAGGGAAAGGGGGGAAAAAAATTTGGGGGGGATCTGTTGCTGAGTTTGTGACAGTGAGGTTGCCTGCAGGCTGTGAAACCTGCTCTGTGTCTGCAGATCAGTGTGATCATTCACATAATTCAACTTTAATGTCATCTCTTCTTTTGTTTTTTTTTTCCTCACAAGACAGATCAATTTAGTGAATGCTCTTTTTCCAGTGATGCCTTTGCGTGGTGGGTGTATGGCTGTGATTTGCACCTCTCTTGGCACAGTCTGACAACACAAGACTTCAGTTTTTTTTGTTATTTCCACCTTTTGTGAGGCTGTATTGCAGGGATCAGCACAAAAAGCCAGCCTGGATGCGTGCTTGCGGGCCGTGCCTCGGAGCGCGCTGTCACGTCAGGCTTCTTAGGAATTCATACACACCGGGGTTCATTTGGAGAAACCTGAGATGTTTAGTGTCAGCGGGGTTAAGGACACGCCATGTGATGAGCGCGATCCCTGCTGAGGAATGTTTCGCCGTCCTGCATGGCTCATGTAAGGCGGGTTGGGGGGGGCAGAAAGCACAGACCTGTGAGAAAACACACACTGTGCACCACTGTTTCCTCCTCACACACACGGCGTCTCGATCACAACGACGTTTGGAAAATGCCTGTGGTCATCTTGATTTCGCCTCCTTGTTACTTCCTCCTCCTCCTCCTCCTCCTGTGTTTGCTTTCGCACCTGTCTTGTGACGTGTGGCGAGCTCACAGTTGGTTTCAGTTCAGCGCTCTCCCTTACATCCCACAGTGTCTGCAACCTGTCACAGGAGTGCTGCGTGAAGGAAGACTGCGCCTTTCTTTTCACTTTTTCCTTTTCCAGCCCCAGTTTTGATCGCACAGAAACACAACTCTTACTGTCACCCATATCTGCCACATGCCCTCCAACACAAAGATCAAGAGAAGCTCATGAAACATCTTCTGTGCTGAGCGTTTGTTTTTTTTTCACCCCCCACCCTCTCCCAAATACTGCCAGCCGCTGGTTTTCAGCAGCGCCTGGCGAACTTGGCATCCAGGTTTCATGATCATGCAGCTACGTGCTATCAGGGAAACAAACACGAAAGCAAAATTTACATTTCTCACTCAGCCACTGCTGCTGTTCAAGCTGATTAAACAGATTATTGTTGTCTCATGTTAATTGAAGCCTGCTTGGATCTCCACCAGTCCGGAATACGGGTCGCCTCTGGGCCTCCCTCCTCTTGCCTCTCTCCTTGTGTGCACATATGGCTTTAACAGGCAGGCAGATGATCGTGTAGTATGGTTTAAATACCTCGCGCCTACCAGTTTGAATGATGTTACGGACGAGCTAAATCAGCACTGACAGCTGCTGGGCTTACAGCACTATGAGGAGAGGAGGGTTGAAAGGTTCCTTGTCAGGTGCTGAGGGTTAAGTGGAGCGGTGGAGAGGGAAGTTCGATGAAAAACAGAGAATATTCGTGGGGCTTTTTTTTTTTTTTCTTTCCTTGTACCTGTCGCCCAGGTTGTGCCTCCTCTTCACACTCTCCAATGTAGTGTCTGTGTACTCTCAGCAAACTGGAGATATCTGGGACACCTTTTGGAGTTTGTTGCCATCCATCTTAGAGCAGAGCTTCCCCCGGACTTGGAAATTGTCTGCGCTGCTGTATAATCCATCAATTTGGTTTTGTAAAAGTTTGTCACTTTTGGACTTATTGCAGCGTGCCGAGCTGAGTGCTTTCGACGCTCTGGGGAGGAAAGGGGACGTTTCCAGAGGGAACACCTTCATAAAAGCACCTTGCCTCGCAGTCTTTATTACATTTGGGTTTTTTTTGTTTCAGTGTTTAATACCTGGCCCAATGTAAACAAGCATGTCTCAATGTGTGTATCATTTAAAAAAAAAAATTGGATGGTTTGCACAAAAAAAACCCTTCAAATAAGCCACTGTGCTCCTCAGCAACTACGCTGCTGCTTTGAGTGCGCCGAGGCCTCGTGTTCAGGCTTTTGTGGGGATTACAATTTTAGCTGGAAGCAAAGGATTTCCTCTCCAACTGCGGCTGGCCATGATAATTGTTTGTAAATCCTTGTTCGGGGGACTCTCCAGGTGATGGTCTTTAAAAAGTGCTGTTAATGTGGGATTGTGCCGTCGCACAGACACTTGTTTCAGCAGTCTCCGCGGGAGGACTGCGCCGTTCGCAGTTAGTCTCAGACGCTCTCCCTCCAGGCTAGTGTTGCTGGGTGGAAAGTGTATTGAGCTCACAATATGTGTTCTCCTTCGGGGGCGCTTCGTGTTGAAACAGTTTTATGGCTGCTTCTCTCGGGCAAAATTTGCGAGTGATTAAGAAGTACATTCCTGGCTTTTAGCTTGTAGATGGGGGACACCGTCGAGGTGGTGAACGGAGTCGGGAGCTTCACAGAAAACCCTGTCATCCTTCTAACTGCACAGACTAAATGCTAGTAGCTGAAGACTGAGAAGAGAGCGCACGAGCATCTTAACAGCAGTGCTTGGTTACATTGATGTTTTAATTACTTGACTCATGAATGCTAATTATATCACTGCTTAACTAATTCCTGAAATGCCAATAGCAGCATCAAGTGAATTTCCCCGTCTGTTTCTATTCACCAGGCTTCTGTGTGAAGGGAGAAAAAAAAAGCAAGACAAAGAAGTTTGAATGTACAGTGATATCTGTTCTGCAGAATATGATGCATCTTCATAGGTGTCTTATTTCATCTCACAGCGTTCAGATTCTGCGTCTTCCTCTGTGCCAATCATCATCTAAGAGGTGTCAGTTTATTCAGAGGATTCTTTTGCGCTCTCCCTGTGGATGTTCTTTATTTTCATGCAGATTTTCACTTTTGGTTTTGAATTTTTCAAGGCATTGTGATGTGTTTTATTTAAACGATGCCAAGCCCTACACGGTAGAGAGAGCTGAGGGAGATGATCAATTATCGTCCTGCCTCGGAGCTAATTAAAGGCCTCATCTCTCAGCTCGTCACTCTGCTCAGCACCAGCCTAACTTCTCTCAAGGACGCGCGAAAGTGGTGATGACGGGGACTTGGAAACGTGTAAACAAGAGCAGTAGCACGCAGATGACGGGCCACTACAGCCTTGTGAAGTGCGGCCCCGCCATCGTCGGTATCCCTCTGTGCACCTGAGAAAACTGCTGCTAACTGTGGCTCCCTGCATCGCTCGGGGTCCCTTTTGACTCAGTGATCCTATGAGCCGGCTCATCTATGTGTAGAAACCTGCAGCTGGATCAGACGGTTGTTGTGCAGCCAACGGAGGCATTTGGATCGACGCGTTTCCTCTGTGCTTCTTTTCCCTACATCCCTTCCGTGGGCCTTTTTAACAAGACCCACCTCGGCATCTCAATTGATTGTGCTGGAGATAGAAAACCGCTGTTATCTCTAGCAAGAAAGTTATATTTTTGATCCTGTATGGATGCATATTTCTTCATCTGTTAGTCTGCAGGATTTCTCAAAAAATAGTCAACATATTTTGGTGAAACTCTGTGGAAAGCTACGACTTATATAGGTAGAAGAACTGATTGGGTTTGATATGATGTTGATAGTGCCACCATGGGGCCATTTATAGAGCAATTTTATTTGTTGCTCATTACTCCTTTAAACAAAAGTCCCCCTTTTCTGAATTCTTTCATTTGAGAAAAATCTATCAATATAGGCTCTGCCCTTTTCTGATTGAACAAATTTTCAATTTTTTAATTTATCACAGCTCCTACAGATTGAAATATTTGAGTCTTCCTATTCTCCTCTATTTGGAGTGCAGCAGTGCATTTTTATCTGAGATCGGTTCAACCCAGTTACTGCTATTCATACGTGTTCCCTTTTGATGACCGATCTCCTTTTTCATGTTTAAATGGCTTGTATGCCCTGCTCAGTGCGATTTAAAATACACACATAGAGTCATGAAAATATTTCATGCGGGATTACACCTTGTGAAAGCGAGCCATAATCTGCCACTTTTCCAGACATTCAGACTATAGAGACGATAAAAGATGTAGTGTTTAATTTTGTTGTTATCGATACGCTGTGAACGTCTCAGCAACTGATGAGTTGATACAAAGAACTGAAGAGGACAGGAAAGTTGTGCCACATTTTACTCTGTTTTCTCAGTAGCAACTACAGAGAGCATTTTCAACCATGCGAAATGTGCTGTCTTTACCCCAACTCCAAGATGCAGGTCCAAATAATTATTAGGTTTATGACCTCAGCTTTAGCAAACTCAAAATATTAGTCAGAAGTCACATGTTGCCGCCTGCCTTGAGGCTAAAGCTCAGGCATTGTATTTTGTCACAGAGGACATGTCAAATTCAGTGAATGACAGTCATTACAAAGGCACTTCAATACAGGCTGCCATAGAATAGTTGTTAGCTTCCTTCCTTTTGTCCTTTGCATACTTTTGAGTCCATTCAGATGTGTAATGATCAGATTGAACTTGAGATGGTGCGCTGCAGTATGTGACGAATGACGCCCTCAGCCAGACACACCTTCCAAGCTCGCAGTCTTCCAGCGTGGGTAGATCAGGCCTGCTCGACTGGCCTGCAGATTACAGTGCCTGTCGAGCACGGCTGAACTCCACTCTGCTTCATTTCCCCACAACCTGAATATCTTCGCTTGGCCTTTCACCCCGGTACTCCAGACATCAGTGGAGTTTTATAAATGCATCCCAGCGGCCTTTCACACTCTCATCTCCACCAGTGATAGAAGAAAATGTCAGCGCAGACGTCAATATCACCTGGGTCTGCGAGAGTGGTTTTCTTCAGGGAGCCAGAAAATGGATGAAAACATCAGAGCCCATCATGTTTTGTTACGGCACCCCTTTTTAAGCGCAGTCCTCCACCTTTCTGTATCAGACGGAGGCTGGCGGGGTTGATAGCAGGCATCCGACTGGATGGCAGAGCGGTGCAGGATGTGCTCTTGTTGCTCTCCTGTTACACAAACCTATTTTATTTGTGCTCTTGGGGCTGAGTAAAAGTCACAGTGCTGGTCATATTTTAATCTCAGATGATTTAAGAAGAAGACTACTTTTGCACATCTGAATCCAAGCAGAATGTGTACACAATGGCATTAACATACAGCCTTAAGCACTAATTTTTAAGTAATTTTCCACTGCTGTGACGATGTGGTACCCAGGTTGAAATAATCAACAGATCGGTGTGAAAGCTGTTGCTTTTGTTAATAGTGCTCAGTGGTGACAAATTTGTTACAGTCAGTGGTGGGCAGATTGTGACTCAGTTCCTTAAGTAAGTAGATAATTATTTCGATGATTATGATAAATTGTGTAAAGTAACTAAGACAGCGTGTTGTCATGGCTACTCTGACTCAGAACAGTGAAGTCTAGACTGTGATATTGTTGGCATGAAGTGCTAGGCATGATTGGGAAGAGTTTTTTTTTTTTTTTGTTTGTTTCCAGTTTGACCCACTCATCACTGAGCTGTCAAGGAATGCTATGCATTTCCTCAGCTATTTTTAAGCAAAGTCACACCGGCTCATTCGACACTGCAAGATGTTGAGTTTTAATTACCCACGGCTCAGAATACAGCTCAGAATTGTTCCTTTCATTCCAAACCTGTTTCTTACTCAGTGATTTTGTTTTATACTTTTCTGTCCATGACAAAAAAAGCACCACAGTGGATTCCTGTGATCTGAATAAGAATCCTGGAAGGGCACATTGAGAGGAAGGAAGGAGCACAGAGCCCAACATGCTTAAGCCCCGCCTCTCTCGAGCAGGATGAAGTCATCCTGTAGCACAGGATACACTGGAAGCCATAATGTAATGGTTTTTCAATTGAGCTCTGAAACTTTTCATCAAGATATCATTTTGGTGAATCCACAAATCCTATTACATTTGCATGACTGCACTGTAATCCAGCATTATGACTATAATAACTAGTCATGGTTGCGTTTTATACACAAGCATCCCACCACATGTGCTTGAAAGTTATAGGTCGTGGAAATGGTGGCCTTTAGCCATTGTTTGCTTATTTTCTTTCTCCCCTCCATCTGGGAGCCTTCTTTCCAGTTTAAAGGGTCCCGGTGGAGTCGGTTATGTTTGTTGCTCGATTTGCTTTTTCTAGCTTTGCACCGGAACATCAGTCACATGATTCCACCAGGTCACAATTAGCCTGCAGACTGGTGCTGCAGCTTTGGCCGCTCGGGAGTTGTAGACACATGGCTCTGTTTTGTTTAATGACAGTGTGTGTGTAGCTGAGTCTAGAAGGAGGGAGTCCTGGTGGGCAGGCAGATCGTCACACACCGATTAAAAGGAAACAAATTGAGCCCTAAGCTTGCATGTCATCGTGGGCACAAAGGGAGAATCTGCATGACACATTGACTTTTTTGCATTGTTTTTGCAAAACCGTCACCTCGTCCCTCCAGTAGTTATTTTTGCAATAAAATACATTATACTGTCAAGATCATAGTGATCTGATTTACTTTTTCATCTCCTGCGTGTGAGTGCAGACTGTTGTTTTTGTGTCACACTGCAGGAGGCAGCCAGACTTCCGTCTTGCAAACAGAGCTGCCCTGTGATCTGAGTGCCCACCAGGAAGCTGAAAGCTTCCATTTCTTCTTAGTGGGATTCCAGGCTTTCATTTCATTTCACTCTGTGATTGAGAAATGAATTCTACCAAACAATTCTGAGTCTGTTGTAATGTCGCCTGAAGCTGTGATTAATTGCAAGAGGTCACATTTTATGCTTTGTATTTTTGTATATTTTTAAAAATGAGCTTTAGATGTGACAGGAACGTGGGTAGAGAGCGAAAGCCACTATCTGCAGTTGTTTGGTGGAAAGTAAGGAACGGCCTGGTTGCTCCAGGATTAAGGAAGCGCTCCCTTCCTGACAGGAAGTGTTTACAACTTGGTGACATTCCCTTTTTAACTTGACAAGTCTGCGCTCGCCCCTCTGTGTAGGCTGGTTGTTCTTCTGGCGGCCGCTCGCTTGCTAAAATATAACCAGGGTTAATGTTCTCAGCTCTTTTCACATGAGCGATCTGGATGACGGAAATAGTGACAAATGGTGACGGCACGTAGCTGTTGTGCACTCCACTGAGGCCTCTTTGTGGCAACAGACTGGTGATTGTCCCTCGCCCCTCCTAATCTCTGGCTTCTCGCTATCCTGCTCAGAGAGGTGGGAAGCCACGTCGCAGTGGTAGCGGTATGGGACTCCACCCTGCGCGCTCGCTCTATTGTCAGCGTAGGCGACGTGCAGGGATGGGACGTCAGTGCATCCCCACCACACAGAGGCTATCTGAGGCCATGGAGCTTCCAGCCTCAATCAAGACGTCCTCACATCAAAATCTGTAGTTTTGTTTACAGCTTGTATGCGGCTTGTTTTCCTCCCTGCTCTATAAATCACCCTCCAGAAAATCAAAGCCTCCGTCCCTGTGGATCACCTCCTGTTGTTTCATGAAGCCCTACTTTCCTAATTGTGTCAGTTTTTATCTTATAGGAGCCGTGATAAACAGTAGTGTTTTTGCCTGTGCGTTGCAGTTTACAGCATCGCATGGGAGGGGACAGCGTGTCTCCAGTATGTGTCAGCATACTTGTGTGTTTGATGGGCAAACAACTTTCATAATTCCTATATTCAGCCCACAACCTCTTTCTCAAATGGAAGAACATATCAGTGTTTCTGTAATAATTGTAACTGTAATGATGAGAGGAACTGGTGTAGTGCGTGTTGAGGACAAACTGCTCATTCACATGGGTGCGGGATTATCATATTTTATAAAATTCCAACATTCCATTGTAGCACCTGAATTATTATCAACTCTTGTGCCGCACCACTAACTGTATGTAGCAGAAACACTGCCAATAAATCTATCGGAGAGGAATGGGGGCAGAGGAAGGAAATTGGATTTTGTTTTGTCAAGCGTGTCGTCAAGTACTTAATCTTGAATATCTGTCGCATATTAAGAGCACCTTCAGAGGGTGCAACCCACGGCCTCCTCCCCTTTTCCGCTGGAGGCCTTAAGTGGCTGTGTGGAGTGTGTTTCAATGAAGGAGGTCCTTAGGGACGAGTCGGGGTGCTTTTTTTTTTCTTTTTTCTTTCTCTTCACTGCCTTGGGTGCTAAAGGCAGATGCAGTCATTCATCAGGAGATGAGAGTAGCCAGAGTAGGAATGTATTGAAAAGTACTTAAAATTGTGGAAGTCACGAGAGGTGATTTGTCTGTGAAGTATAGGAAGGACTGGATTAGCAGGGCATGCAGTTTTCTCCCAGTGCAGTTAAGCTTGTTTGTTTGAGGGATCCCAGTGACACACAACACGCATCTACTTGACTTATAGCCTGACAGCGTATCGATGACGTGGTACATAGACTATTTAGCAGCTCAGCTGAATCTTTTACGCATAGTAATTCAGGACAATAGTTGTGACCTTTAACCTTTTAAAATGCAAAGTCTTTCAGGTAAAATTCCAGCAAAAAAAATCCAGACAAAAAGGTGTTTTTGATTCAGTTGCTAAAATCGCTATTATTCATGTAATTCAGCTATTATTCAAAACAAGCTTTTGTTTCATGTGTACATAAGCAAAGATTACAACAAGTTAATTTTGCAGGATACCATGCAGTGGAGATCAGTGCTTTGAAGACATATAATTATAAGAGTTACTCTTTTTTTTGTAGGTAACTTCTGTATTGGGATGTGTGTTAAATATAACTAAAAGTACAGCATAATGTTTGCATTCTGGGTCTGAGAGCTAAAATTGGGCATAGGGGAATCCTAGAATTATGTAATATCACTTTTACTATATACTATATACAAATAAATGGCTTTTAAAGGTGCTTTGAGGCAAATAATAATCCATACTAAGCCTCTGCGCGACGAAGTCAGTACTACATAACTCCAGAAACAATGTGATGGGAATCTGTTAAACCTTTACCTAAGGATATCAAAAGGATAAGAGAGGCCAATGATGTGGTTTTGGTGAGTCCAGCTGTGAAGCTATATACAGAATGCTGCTCAGGTATGTTGAGGTCAGAATGAGGACATTTTCAGTTTTCCTGCAGGACTGAAAAAAAACTTCCAGTAGAGTCGTATAGCAAAAGGAAGTCATTTGAAATATGATGTAAATTATGTTGTTAACATGATGCTGTCATGACTGTATGATAGATAATTGTAACCAACTGTAAGTGTTTATTTGCACTAGTATCAACTCTATGCACATTAAAGGTTTTTGCTTTGCTTTTACTTTTTATAAGTTTTACAGTAAGAAAGACGACCATTATGACAAGTTAAAATGGCAGTAGATGATCTCTTTGTATCTTCTTGCAAGTCTGAGGATTTTTTTAACTCTAGTTCTCAAGTTCTTTGTGATTGCTTAGGACCTTGTGAGAATTCATTTGTAGAGACTGAACATCTTTAGAAAGTCTGATTTTAGATGAGCACTGATAATGAGCACAAGACGTCCTACTTCAGCACTGATTGAGACCTACTCAGCTCCTTTTTCTGTGAGTGCAAATGTGCAATTTCTAAGAATGTGTGTGTGTCCTCAGTACATTACGACTGATAAGTGAACTGAATAACTCTGACCCTCAGTATACTGTACTATAGGTGCCATAAAAGCCCCATAATGCACAGGAAGTCATTGTCAGAGTGGTGATGTGGGAACTATCCAGGTGTACATTATGTGTTTTACAGCCCTTCCCATTCACCGTTGTTCTGACTCCACTATTTTATGTATCGCTGATGTTTTTTTTTCCGACTGGGTGCATGGTATCAGTGTCGCTGTCGCTGCATCTGGAAGCATTCCCATGCAAACCATGATCAACAACAGGCTAAATCAGTTGTGCCAGAAGAACCGGCTTCGCCCCGGCTGCCATGCGAAAGCCACCCCACATGGTTAAGAGTGCAGAGATCTGAAGAACCAACACTTAATGTGGTCTGAATCTTAAAGAGAGCTGGGTGGAGGTGGGGGTGGTTGTGTGTGTGTGTGTGTGTAAGTGCGTGTAATAAATAAGTCGGCAGCCAGAAGTGAGTCGTTCTTTGAACGGCGCAGATGTTGCTGAGGGAGACACATGTGAAACTGATGGCTGAGCACATTGATGTGTAGAGGGGAATGCCAAATCCTCAAAACATATACAGTAAAGTAAGTGTTGCACACACACTCTCTAAATCCTGAGGTTGCAGAGGGACAGTAAAAAAAATGCTAAAAACAAAAAAAAAAAGCACTTCTGATGCTGTGTGGAAGGAAAGGAATAAAGAGGGGATTCATAAGCATAAAACAAATGTTTTGAAGAGGTGTGGGCATGCTTTTATCTTGTTGCCTGTGAAGTCACCATTTGTTTTTGTCGATTCTCTAGGATGAGCATGCTTTCTAACACTAAAGCGCTGCTGTTCGATGATCCTCCAATTAGATTAAAAGCAAAGCAAATAAATACACCTGGAAATAAACAGAGTTTTTTTTTCTTTGTTTATCTCAAGTGAAGCGCTCCTCCTTGGTGCATGGCCTGCAGTGGCTCGTGACTGATTGCGAAAAGGCGTCTTCCTAGCAAATATAATAATTTGATTAGCTACCTCTGCAGACTCCTAAGTAGGCCTTTAGAGGAGATACATCACTCTTCCGAGCACACAGAGAGGCAGAGGCTCAAGCAGCGACCGTATTTCTTAGGAAGCATCTCAATAAAGTTTCATTAATGTCAGGCCTGTACGGTGGGGAATGCACTCCTGCAACGTCTCCTCCTTTCGAGGCCAAGCCAGTTTTCCGTCCGCGTAATCCGTTTGGGAGATATAGAGCCCAGCAGGGCTCAGTCTTCACGAGGGGCCTTCAATGAATTGTAACCAGATTTGCGCTCGCCTCTTAGAAACATGAAAGTATCTCATTGATAGTAACTGCATTATGTCAACAGAGTGGCTGTGATCATTTTTGCTTAAATAAATTGCCTTGAGGGAGCGTTTTCTTGCCAGTGTGTTCCTTTGTCGAAAATTGTCTAAGTTATTTTAAGATGACTGCGCACACAGCATTTGTCCTGTGTTTACGGAATATGATGAGGTGGAGGAGCCGCTGTGGGCCTCTGCTTGCTGAGTTCAGCTTTTACATGAACGTCCAAATGTTCTTCCATTCATTGGGAGTGTCCGCACTTTATGCATGGCAGGTCTATTTAGCGGAGAGATGCCAGATGATGAAGAATAGTGCCCCTTCAAATTTTTGTCTTCTCTCCCCTCTCTCCTTTTTTTAAAGTGACTTTCTGTCCTCACAATTGTGGCATGTTTTTTCTTTTTTTTTTTTTTATGACACTGAAGAACAAAAGCGCAGTAGCAGCAAAAAAAAAAAACCTTTTGAAATGCCTTAATGCAATTGAGCTGCTAAGCACTGAGTTGTATTAGGTTATCAGTGGCTGAAATCCCTCATGGCGTGAGACATAAATCACACACGTCAGTCCTCCTTTCTTTTTTTTTTCCCCCCTCCTCCCTCATTCTACAGCCCGTTGACTTTTCTGGCAGTCTCAGAGGGGCTTCAACCTTTACTAGCCCCTGACGCATTCAATCCTTCCTGAACCGGCCATGGCATTAATATCATATTCCTGTCTGCGCTCATCCAGCAGGAGTGAGACTGGTCTTCATTCTCATCTGTGTACATGTCTCACTGTGTTTATCTTGTTATTGCCTGGAGAAATCATCAGGCTGCCGTTATATTGCATCAGCTTCTGGCTCTAAAATGCCAACACTGTACATGGAGCTCGCTCAAAATGCAGACAAAGTGAAATGCGGCAGCCTATTTTCTAATCATTGTAACCAAATTTCGAGCCGTGCTCAAATTTCAACTAATGCAGTTTCAGAAATTTTTATTCTTTTGCTACTGATTATCTGATATGCCAGCTGAACACTCTCTCATCCCATTAAGAGCGCAGGAGGAGAATTGCAGCCCACATTTGCCCGCGTCTAACGGAAGAACAGAGCCCGATTTTGTAATTGTATTGAATTGAAATCCTACAGCCTCTCGCATCATCGGAGCGTTGAGCCAAAGTGGCAGGTGCCTGTTATAGTCTCTCTCCTTGGCTAATTTTCACTCTCTGTTCCCACTGATTTGAAGTCAGCTTCACCGCCTGAGAGCCGCAGTGTATTTCAAATAGTCTGTTGCTCTCTCCGTCGCGAGCTGCCAGAGCTCTGGCAGGTGTAAGGTGTAAGACACGGCCAACCTGGGATCTGAGCTGTGGAATGAAAGTAATTGAGTGAGCTCTCTCTCTTTCTCTCTCTCTCACTGTGCCGCAGACCGGTGAAGGACCCGGCTAACACGGGGATGTGGCCTAAGACTGTGAGGGGGCTTTGTGAGATTCATGTAGGCTTATGGCGCAGCTTAGCAAAGACCTGATATGTTGAGGCTCTGCCGCCTTGTGCTGATTTTGCTTTCATGATGAGCGTGGCTTGGCTGGGGTCCTGACACACCCTGGCATGCCACAAGGCAGATGGCGTGTCCCCGGGCGACGCCGCCGCTCTCTAGCACCCCTCTCCTCACAACCCCATGCTCCTCCTGCTGTCGAGTAGTCATTAGTGCAGTGGGACAGGAAGGACACATTGGAACAATTTGGAAATATTAACCGCCTCCTCCACCCAAACACACACAAGGCTGCAGCGGCTGGGTGATGGCGCCTTTACAGAGGCAGCCTGTTGATCTCAGTGGTCGATGGTTCAAATCCCCCAGATGCCCAGGAAGGATCTGTGTAGGCTGAGATGAATAACTTTGTTGCCTGCTAATGGGGGACAATAGAATACTATAGATGTGCACATCACTGGTTTGTAATGGTGTTAACATGACACACAGGGTGAAGCTGATGTGGCTCAGAAAATCACTTTCCCAGCATTTCAAAATGAAAGTGAAATAGCAAGAGGTCGCTTCACTCTACCATGGCCAACTTTTTGTTTCAGTCTTTCAAAGGCAGTCCGACTGGTAACTGGTTTGTCATCAACTTGATGGGAAAAGAAAACTTGACCATCACTGCTGGCTGGAGTAAGCCAGAAAAGAGCTTTTACAGCCCAATTCAAAGCTAAATATACATATGCCTGTAAAGTGTTTCTTATGGCACTTGTGCTGTTTGATGATAAGCCTTTGCAACCTTTTTGAAGCATTATTGGACATAGGGGTTATAATCAAGATGTTCACAGTGTGAACGGCTGTAGATGTATTCTTTTAAACATGACCAACATCATTTGACGTGTTTTACTATTTTGAAGTAGAATTTCTGGAAAAAAATGGTATCTCAGAGCCCAGGAGCCTCTGCAGAATGTTAAAAGAGCACAACAACCAAGAGCCATTTGTGACTGATTGCCAATTCCTGTTGTGCTTTTCAGGGCACCAGCAGGCTTTTATTTATTATTAGACTTTGATTTAGCCTGATTTTGATTGTTTGGGATGGCAAAACATCAGAGTTCAAGCAAAGTGTTTTACCTCCTCTGACCTCCAGTACCATGCCACTTTAGACATTACCAAGCCATAAATATTAAGCACTTGTGGACAGAAAGGCTGTTGCATATCAGGCCCAAACTTAAAGCAAAACAGAGTGCCGTGCTGGAATCATTTAATCCCAAGACATCCCTCTGTTGGACGCTATCAGAAGTTTTCATCACATACCACGCCCTTTATTTGTCATACATTATGTCAACAGGAAAGGCAAAAGATGATGTCATGTGTTTGAAACGGCCTTACACGCAACTCAGTAAGCGATCGAGCCGTTATTTCCTCAAACATGCCCAAACATCGTCGGGCTCGTGAAGGAGCGCGAAGTGGTAAGGTGGTAGAAGCATAACACGTGAGCTCTGCTAAAACCTCAACGCGGGCAAGTATTTAAACTACTCCTGTCATCTGAAGCTGCTGAGGAGAACGTAAGATGCGGCATTTGGAGTGTTTTATCACATTTGCGGGCTACGGCCTCAGACCTCGAGCCACTCTGTTACAGTATGTGGACCGCAGTCAAATGGGCACTGGTCTCATTTGGGCCTTCCATTTCGGTGATTCATATGTTTTGTTTTGTGAGGGCTACTTATTCTTAGGTTTGGCCTGTGCTGGCAGTGACTGCATCTGGGGTGGGTTTGGCACACGCTATGATTACTGATGGCAGAGTTTCTATGCGACAAGGTGCGAGATGGTAATGACACCACGGCTGTAATGCATCATTTGCAGAGAATTTTCGGGGTCTCTGGGGCCGCAAAGACGTGGCTTATCTGAGTGTCTGAATTCTAATTAAACTTGTGCATGAAATATGCGCAAAAAAACAAACCAGGACACTGTTTGTATTGGATTACTCTACCCCCCCTCCTTGAATTCACAGAAGCAAAACATTTGAGCAACCCATAATTATGCTGTAGCAGAAAAAAGTCCTAGTTATTTTCCCCAAAACAGATGGAGAGGGAATATTGAAGAAGGCGGATTTAACACACAGTAGCTGCTATGAAACACATCCGCGGTACTTACTTCCTTTGCTATTATATGCCTAATCCATGTATAGTGGAGATGATCTGCTCAGGAATATACCTGCCAGCATTTCCCTGTCACTAAGCGGCTTACAAATTATCCCTAGTGAACTTAACACGGAAACTTTTAACGGCATCTTTTATTTTTTAAAAAGAAACGATGACTGCGTTAAATGACACCTGACCTCGTGATCGGCACTGTAAAAATGTCAGTGCTTTCCCAGCCGAAGAGAAATCCCGGAGTCTGAAGGGTATATCTGTACATTTTGCTTGGCAGGTGTGTGTGTGTGTGTGTGTGTGTGTGTGTGTCTGTGGCACTCTCACGGGTGGCCTGCATACGGAGTTAGCTTCTGGGAAGTTTGCTCTCTCTGTGGCAAAGATGGACAGTGGTTGTTCTCAGGGGGGGGAAAAAAAAAGCTGGCTAAGTGGAGGCCCAGCTCGGTGGGCATGAGGCTCAGTCCACCTCCAGCCTGCCCCGCCCGGGCCCCATCCACCAGATGAGTGATGAGCTTGTTTATAATGAAACCAAATCCCTTCCTGTTACACATGACTCACTGGGTGTACTGCCAGTCGTGGACATGTTTTACATGCCCGCCTAGGTGTATGCATAAATGCTTTCTCATTTGTTTGAAACCCTTTCCTAAAATGTTGCCAAGTCAGAGAACATGCGGTGCCCTTCGCCTCAGCCCACTGATTGGCAGGACTAGACAGTCAGGAGCCTAAACAGAGAAAAGAGTCCATTTTTGAACAGCTGGCCCAAACCCCTGCAGTCACACCCCTTCATTAGATCCAATGTCCAAGAGGGCAGATGGCTCAGATGAGAGTTTATTTCCTTTTAAAGGGAACATCTTTACTTTTGAAGCGGCGTCCTTGTGGATGAAGCAAACATTCTGAGGAAACAAATATCCCCCCCAAGGCACTATAGAAGCGGACTGCTGCTCCACTCCCTAAAGGCCTGAGCTGTATTTCTGGGTCTCAGGACGTCCACCTAATTGCCATCTACTGCACAAAACACTCAGCAAAAGAGCAAGACTACAATTAGCCGTGGCTCACTGCCAGCTCACCATAAATCTGCCAAATTGTTTCTCTTAAGAAAGTTGAGCACTTGTGGTCTTCTTTCCTCTACTTTTGAAATGCAATCCTGTCACCGGGCTATCATATAATTAGGCAGACCAGCAGTAGCATAGAGCGTGCTGTAAGGCTAAACGCTGAGGCATTGTGGTGGTGTGCTGAGCCATACAGAGGTGGGGTGTTATTTATGTGTTCCTCCCTTTATCTCCCGGCCTGCCCTCGGTGGATATCGCTTGGTCTTGTCCTGGGCCGCAGCAGTATCTGTCATACAACTCTCCTGACACCTAAACCTGCACCGTACTGTTCAACAGAGCAGCAAAATGAATTCCCTTCTTGCTGTTTCACTTTTTTTCCCTCCCTGCGTCTCATCTTTCTGTGTTTTTTTTTTTCTTCGTTTTTCTTTCTCCTGCAGCTCATCATCCTTGAAGACTATGCGGACCCTTTCGATGCTGAGCAGGCGGTGGCGGTGGCACTCAGACCAGTACGGAAAAAGTGACAACCGAGAACGACGGCTACATGGAGCCGTACGAAGCCCAGAAGATGATGGCAGGTTGGTGAACACATACGTTTTAGTTTTGTGTCGGCCAGCTGCCTCTGTCCACCTTCACACCTTCAGTAATTGCGGGTTAAGTGACAAATAATCAATTCGTGTCTCTGCTATTACTTCATATTGCATATCACGGTGGAGGTTTAATTAGTATTCAGTGTGATTTGGCCATATGCCTTATATGGATTTAATGAACAGGCTCAGATGGTCTAATGCCCCTTTACACGACAGGTGCATCAGAGCAGAAATGACCTGCGTGTCATGAAAGACGTCGAAACATTTTAAGAAGCAGTGACTTCTGACTACTGACTGCCCGCCAAGATCATGCATGCACACAAATCATTTAAAAACACACCTCAGAGGTACAGGACTAATAATGAGGGAGGTGTTTTTTCAGTGTTTTTTTTCCCCCTGTTGAACTGGGTGCATGTGGAGACAGCCACTTGCTGGGATTTCCAGGAAGACTTTTTTTTTTTTTTTGAGACAACAATAGCTGTGTGCTAACATAAGAATTCAGCCGAACCACATTCTCCGCACAGCTTTGTCACAGCGCGCATTCACTCTGTGGCTGAGGGAGAGCAGCAGTGACAAAGAACAAAGAAATGCACAAGAAAGAAGAGAGAAATGATGAAGAATGTGGAGGAAACAAAACGTGTGGCAGCTGTTTTTCTTTCCTAAACAGACCTTAGCAACTAAGAAAGGAATGTCACAAATAAAATGTTTGTATGACTGTCAGACCTCAAATGGAGGTTGCTGGAACTCAGATGACGACAAGATATCAGTATTTAAGCCTTGATATACTGACACAGTCACATCATCTATAATATACTGGTGCCTCTCAACCTTTCACTGTGCTCTTGTAAACACAGACACACATACACATACATCGCTCGATTGCTCCCACAAAGACAGGACATGAATGCCTCTGTCCCTCCTCAGCAATTTTCTTTTAATGGGCCCCCAGACAATCTCTTGTTTTCATCTGTCTTACTGGTTTGACCTCTGGTCCAGTCATTGCCTCAGCTCAGTACAGAAACTCAAGATTTATCGCCTCTCTCAGGTGGAGCAAGCTGTAAAGAAAAAGGAGAAAAATCAGAGCAGGCTTTTGTGGTATCACTTGAATCTTGACCTTATTCCAAGTTTTTCTTTGCTTTTTTTCTGAAATTCAACTCGACACAGCCCAGTGTTTGTCCGTATCGACAAGCTAAACTATGGTGGCAGCAATTGTCTGTTTGATCTGATGAAGTCTTCAGGTTTCAAAGGCAGGAGCAACCAGAAACAACAACAACAAAAAAAACTGAAGTGGTGTTGTTTTCAGGGTCCATGCTTGTATCCATCATATCTATTGATTGCCAATGTTTGTTTAGCTTTTTCCTGGTGTTTTGACTGAGCTGGCAGGGCGTTGTTTTGAAATAGAGCTGTTACTGGATTTCTTTGACTCCACTGTCATCCTTTTTAATATTCAGAATGTATTCACAAGTAGGTATCTTTCACACATACAGGCACACAGGTAGGAATTATTTGAGGTGGGGGAATCAAACAATATTGGATATATTCACCTGCAGACAGGCCGATTATGTGGGATGTCTATGGAATAATCCCATCAAATGACAGAAGTAACTCAGACCAGCCATATTGAAAACTGTAGGTTAGAATTTAATATCAGTCATGCTTATGGGAGCACAATAATGATTGTAGAAAGGGCTAAAAGCATTAAAATCACAAAAGTGTCTCACTGGTTCATTATTGACAGTATATGATGATTTTTTCACTGGAACATTTTTGTTTCCACTGTAGACACATGCAGCATGGATGCTCTTCCATTCACACTTAGATGCTGCCCAGTTCAGCCCCACTGATGCAGCTGAGGGTTAAGTGCCTTGCCCAAGAGTACCTCAGTGATGTAATGGAGGGTCAGGTGCTGCTCTTTCAATTTGCCTCTGTGCGAGGGCGGGTGCGTGCACCAACACATCGCTATACTGACTGTGGATGTGGAGTAATTGCTGCATCTCTCACTCCAACAGCATATTGGTCAGGCAGAGCTGCACACACTCAGAATTTAGTCAGCTAAAAAGCCGAGAGAGGAACCACTGATTGGGCTGCTGCACTGAAGCAAAGCAAGGACCGAACTGCTCATGTGAAGCTAGAGGCTAACATCTCTCTCTGTCTCATTCTGTGACCATTGCTCTCTCTCATTTCTTTTCTCTTTCACTCTCCTGGCAAGACAGGTTTTTATTATTTTTTTTTTTTAAACTCAATGACAACCTGCACTGTTAACAATACTTGAGTTTTCATCAGCTCTCAGACTGCTGGCCACGGAGAGCCGCTGCGCTATAACAGCCTCTCTCTTCTTCTCTTCTTCGCTTTCACAGATGGGTGCGGATGGACACAAAATCCCAAACATGCTAACACAACAGAAACTTTTCTATTTATGGCTGTCAGAGCGAGTTTTTAATTTACCACCAGCCAAATTTACATAATCTATAAAACCGTTAGTCTATGTCTTCATAAAATGGACTTTGACTACCTCAACTTGTAAAATTCAAAGGTGTGTAAGTGAGAGTTTCTTATAAAAAACTATTTCCTATTAATTCTAAGAAGTAGAGGTAATAAATTAGTTTGTCTTCACAAACAATCTTTTAGGCTCATGTTTCAGCATGTGATTTACCACCAGCTGCTATTGACTTGAAACACACACATATACACACACACATTGATAGGCTAATTATATTTTTTCCTGATTTCCTCATCAGATACAGTAATTTAATACTCAGTATCTGCTGATGTTGATGTTTGTAATTTCCTACAGAAGAAGCCTTGCTATCATTCTTGAATATTCATTTGAGAAATCCCTGTTTGTAGCTCATATTACCTCACACGTTTTCTGACTCAAGCCTGTCTTAACCTCAGATTAGTATCTTTAGTGTTGAGTAGTGGTGGTGTTGCAACGCTTTTAGCAGAGATTAGGGGGCGACTGGCAGTAGGTTCACTGTAAAGCAATAGTGTGACTAAGCTGTTCTATAAATGAATCCATGGATTGACATGAGCTATGGATGGCAATTATCCAGATGAAAATTGGGGGGACACTGCATGTAGAGAAATAAAGTTTCATTTAGGAAATCACAATGATGGAGAGCTTTTTAGCTCCAAATCCTGCAGCTGTCAGTGCGGTCTTGCAAATTCTGTTTTTGCGACATCTTGAGACAAATCACTTCCTGTGTGCCAGAGGATTATTCCCAGCAAAGCCCACCAGACACCGGATGTTCAAAGAAGATGAACTACAAGTAAAATGACTGTTCTCAGGAGATTAGCTAAACACATTATTCACATGGTGATGCAGCTGCAGGTCACTTGAGCTCTTATGAATACAAAGATTTTACCTCAAGGTCAGTTAACTCCATTTGTACAATGACTCTCACTCTTACATCATTGTGAACAGCAAGTATGAGGTCAGTCTGTATGCTCATATGCTGATTAGAAAAAGTCTTTTCATTCTCCTCCCCTCTCTGTCTTGCATTTAGCATTTTATGAGCCATTGCCACCTCATGAGTTAATCAACCTGATTGATTATTGTGCTGTACCATTATATTCATTGCAAGCAATATGATGTACACATTACAGGAAGGCCATTCATTTTCTACAGAGATGAGCCAACAAAGACCTTGTTGCACAAGAAAAGCTGCTGGCCATAAACAGCCAATCAGATGTATGTGTTTCCATTCATTGAGCATTATTGTGCTTAGAAATGTGAAAATGTGTAAGAAGCTCCAAACAGTCATTAAAGGCTGCTAATCCTCTATAGCTTTACTGTCCACAGGAGAGGAAATGAATGAAGGCACACTGTATTGTTAGACTACACCTGCTTTGTGTGAAGTAGAACTTCTTCCATTGTTTTACACCGCTGCAACTTCAATTTGAAAGCCTGCATCAGGGAGATTGCTGCATAGGTGCAACGAGCCCCCTACGAGCCCGCACAAATTCACAAAATAACCTTGTTTCTTTACTGATAAATCACAAAAGGTGACATGTTTTGAAAGAAGCATTCTGTGGAAAGCGGATGTGCTATTTTGAAGACACAATTATAATCCCTTGATTACACAACATTCACACCTTAATCACACAAACACACACACTCGACCACATAGTGGGAGGTGTGGCATGTAAGGCCCGAGGCGAAAAGTGCCACAGCCGTTTACATAACAGAGTGCATGCCTGCTGTTTGTGTGTGTGTATGCCATCATTCGTGCGTGTGTGTTTGTGACTTTTTGATTGTGTGTATGTGTGTTTGTGTATGTGCTACAGCTCTCTCTCTCTCCCAAGAGCCATCCTTAGTGAGGCTGAGCCGGCTGATTTATGGGCCTGCTGGAGGGGCATTTCACGACTTCCTTAACCTAAAAAGCCAGAGTCCCCCTCCACCTCCCCTACATGCTGCTCCACACTGGTGCCGGCCGGGGCTCACTGCACCACCTGCAGTTATATGAAGACCTGTGTGCAGCCGCTGTGTCTTTACAACGTTTCCTGCGTGTGCGTTTCCAGAGTGCCTTGAATGTTTGTCATGTCTACACGCGTCGGCTATTGCGTGTGCTATCTTTGTATCAGTGTGAGTCAGCTGAATGTGTGTGTGTGAGCCGGAGAGAGGACGTTTTTCCCCTCCTCATTGTCAGCTGGCATGTTGAGTTATTGTAATGAAGGAATGTATCTTGTACGTGGGTGTACATATCTTAAATGGGTGCAAGCTCACGACAGATTTCACACCCGCGCATAACCTTCATTCTGCGTTTTGTCGTCTCCTTCGCACGTATAAATACACACAGATATGTTACACAGTGACCCATACACAGACACACACACACCACCTCAGCTGTCAGCATGGCAATTCCCGGCATACCTCAACACAAGCCACAGCACCTGATCAGGAGAAGAGCTGTCGGAAGAAAGGCCAGAATCGACTTTTGCACTGTTACTTTATCTTCTCCACTTGACTTTGTTCCCTCATACATTGTTGTAGCTGTTGAGACTTGCTACACTGACAAGCACAAGGGGCTGGGCCAGTACTGCAGGGAAACCTGTGTCGAGCTATTTCTCAATGAGCACACGCTCATCGTCATACTCCCCAGGCGTCCGGAAACGGCAGACGACCATGTGAGAGTTTTCCCACAGTGCAGAGGAGGCCTGTTGTGCAAACAGCTTGCATGATTGAGCCCTCCCGAGCAAACACACTCCAGTTCAGTCCACTTGCCAGTCCTCAAGCCACAACCTCGCCCCTGCGCCCAAAGTGTGTGTTGAGGTGTGTGGAGGTGTGTGAATGTGTGTGAGTGTGTGTGAGTGTGTGTGTGTGGTGGGGGGGGCTATCGGACAGAAGTAACCCCTCCGGTGTGAAATATTTTGCCCCAGTAGTGGATTTATTATCCGCCGTCAAAGTCAAAGTTGTAACCTCAATTTGTCCTCATCCCATCTTTCAGGTCATGCTCAGTCATTTAGCGGCAGGAGAGTTGTGCAACAGGGCCAGAATGCCTGGAGGGGAAAATCTTGATGTTTTCCATAATGGTTGACTCACGGTAGATGATGGTGTGTCGCTATTCCTGCTTATTCTCTCTCTTCTCTTCCTCTCGCTCTCTCTCTCTCTCTCTCTCTCTCTCTCGCTCTCTCTCTCTCTCTCTCTCTCTCTCTCTCTCTCTCTCTCTCTGTCTGTCTGACAAATGTGCTGGGAAATGTCTCCCGGCACTGGCACCTCCTGCACTGCACTCCCAATGATGTCGAGACTAGCATCCAGTGCCAAAGAGATGAGTCATTAGCAATGGAGTTGATTATTTCAATTACTCATGATAGTGTGGCGCTAAGCCCGCTGTTGGCTCTGCAGCATAAATGCCAGGAACATTACCAGTTTGACAACGGCCAGAGAGGGTGAGAGAACATGTTCACAGGTGGGGACGCTGAAAGAGGGATGACAGAGGGGGAATAAAGGTGGAGGAAGGGAAAGTGGTAACGAAAGACTGTCCGTGACAAAATCAGAAAAGTAAATAGAGTGGCTGGACAGAGACCTAGAGGGAGAGACAGTGGGAACAAATTCATGTTACAGCACCTGTGGGTTACTTTATGGGGACAATTTAAGAGAAAAGAATGGAGGCATGGTGTGCTCAATGGTTTCCACCTCTTCCTCACTCACTCACAAGAGTGAAAACTCACCCCAGGCGACGGCAGGTACATGTGGTGGCACATTTCTTGGCCTGTAACCCTGCTTTTATTGCCCTGAGCTGTAACTTGAGGAATATCCGGAGCATGCACCGACACTGGCACTTCTCAAAGGTTTTTTTAAAGCAATCCTGGAAGCCTGAGCCTTAGTATGTAAATGTAGTTTTAGTGTGCTGTTAGTGTAGCGTGCACTAATTTTGCAGCTATCCTTTGTTTTCTTTTCCGCCACATCTACCTTGGTGCATTTGAAAGATTGCCTAAGAATTACCTCAGCAGCACATTTATGCATTACCCCAGCTGATTATAGGCAGCTATAAATAAGCACAGACTGCAAGGCCAGTAGCTGGAAACTGGACTGGGGAAGTGAGTAATTAACACCCTCCTCCCTCCTTTCACAACAACTACTGTTTAAGGGTATTTGGGCCATGCAATCAACATGCCTGCTGTTCCTTTTTACCAGCTCAAATAATTCAACACTGTAAGAAAACTACTTTTTTTCTGTATTGTCATTAACTTTCTACAGACAGGAAAGAGGGACATGATGACATTTATGAGATTTCTATTATAATGTAAAAGCTAAGGACAAGCAGTGACAAATATAAGCTGACAATTCCTGTTATGCCGTCAAATCACAGAAATAAATGAAATGCAACAATAGAACGTTTAAATGATTTATTATGCTGTTACAAAAGGCTGTAAGTTTTAATAATGAAGCTGAGGCACCAACAAGGAATGACCAGAATGAACATAACAAGTGGGAGAAGTTTCCGCCTAAGTTAACATAAAGTATTTTTAAGGTCGCCAGAGGATCTGACACACGGAAAGCAACTGATGTCTGACACATCATTCTCCAAACTAACAAACATAAAACTTGAATCTAAACTAAATAAGACTGAAAAATAAGATGTATTAGCTTGGAGAGGTGATAAAGCCAGCTGTGCAAGTTACAGTAGTAGATAGTAGTAGTAGATCTATATTTACCTTGTGTGCTTGGGCTATATTCAAGATTTGTCGATATATGCTTTGTAAGTGATGGTGACTTTAGTTTACTCGGTCAAGGGATGAACAGTGACAAGGCCCAAAAAATTGGTGTAAATTCATTTTGGCTATGCTTTGGGGTAAGTTATGGCCACAAAGGTGAAGCAATAAGTTCTGTAAATGATGACAAAAGACACCCAGGAACACAGCAGGGTATTACTGATGATGTTGCCTTAAAAAAGTCAGGACTCAGGTTCTCTACCAGTTATATAGGTAATCTTATTTGTAAGGTTTTCTATTCACTAGAGGGTGTTCACTTATTCAACAGGAAACAGTGAAACAGCCTACTGTTCCACCCCGCCCCCTGACTAGTCATTATGCCAACGCCCCATTCAGTGGTTGCCAGATTTTGGCAAAAGCGAGCTTCCCACTTGTCACGTCTACATGATCCCATGAGAAATGACTGACAGTTATTACACACTGATCTGACAGGGTGGTACTGAGTGATGCAAAACCAAAGCTCCACAGTGCTAGAGCTGGTGTCAGGTGGTCTTTTTTTTTGGAAGGGAGGGGGGGCTTCGTGCTATGGTTAGAGTCACATTACTTATATGTCTAAGCAATGTAAAAATAGACAGAATGCACTGTGTATTGAGAGTAGGGCTTGGTTTTAATTCTTAAATCAGTAACATTAACAAGAACAGTAACCACCTGGAGCGAACCACAAATTTTAGAGTGAAACTGCAGTTGAATTTGTTTGTTTGAAAACTGCATTTTTAGCAACTGATAATTTATATTGAGATATTATGTTTGATGATACACTCTGTTTTACTGTTGGTCCTGTTCAAAAACTGACAGATGTGATTTAAGCTAACTTATAATAAACCAAAGAAACTACAGTGAAAATATTCTGTATCTGTTCTGTCTGTGCTAAATAATTAGCTTTTAAACAAAAGACACTTTTGCACAATTTCGTAATTTTGGTTGTAAACGGTGACTCAGCGGCAGCTCTCACCTCATTAACTGTTTTTAACTGGGAGGACCTGAAAACCAGGCAAGAAGTTTCAAAGCACTATGTGGACTCTCTGTGCAGTTCTATGTTTGTTCTATGTAGCACTGATATCGACTCGAAAGAAAAGAGCTGCAACGTGCACGTGATGGTCAGTGTCCGGAACAACAAGAATGAGATAACGCCAAGCTCTGCATGTGCTCAGCAAAACATTTCCTGACTAAACTGATTGTTTGAGAATAGTTTTGTGTTTCCTTGACTTTAAAACTGACGTACAGTCAAAGGGGATATGGCTGTGTGTGTGTGTGTGTGTGTGTGTGTGTGTGTGTGTGCGTGTGTCTTGCCTGGTACATAATGGCCAGCATTGTCTGTGGTGTGGAGGGTTATTTGGTGAAGCTGAAGAGTGGAAGGTGTAGGAGGTGGGAGGAGAGGGGAAGAGCAAGAAGACTGATGACTTATTGATGAAATGAGAAGTCTCTTGCTCTAGCCTGATAACCTCCCTCCCCCTCACTTAGTGATGAATGCCGCCCGACACTGTTGCTCCGATTACTCAGTTGTCAATATATCCGACATTTCCGTGACATATTGACACGTACAGTGCTGGTTGGAGTGCAGCATCACACAACTGCTGTGTAAGTTTTGGAAAAAGTTCTGCATCGTAAAGTCTCCCTGAGAACTTTTTAAACGTACACAATCATGCAAAGCAGTTCCCATGACGATCTCTGCCCTCGTTCCCTGGATGCTTTCTATCAAACTTACTCAGTGCATGTGGATCACACAGATCCAACAGCAAGACTGAGAGGAAGTGGTGTGGTGGACTGGCTGGAGCATTGCTGCTGGCCTCTGATGTCCCACTGTGCCAGGCTGTGCCAAACCCAGGATGGATAGGATGGCAGATCCACTATCCATCCGTCACAGCTGAATGAATAGGGAGGGGTTGGAACGCAGGGGGTGGGGGGCACTCTGGCGCAGGTTGGAGGTGCTGAAGTCATTCATTTTAAAGGTAAGATTAATGACACCATTAATCCATGTCTGGGCCACTGCAGAGGAGGACAGGGCAGAATTCATACCCGCTGCTGGCTACCCAGTGCCTGCACACACACACACACACACACACACACAAGGTCTGTTAATATGCACACACACAGAAAGAGACACACAGCTGTTGTGTACACAGACACACTTTCCTCTGGGTCATTTGATATGTCAAGTATCCATTTGGCCTACAGTGGTGACGGAACTTGAGGCTCGTCTCTTTTTGTTGCCGGCAGTCGCTTGGTTGAGGATATTGGTCCAATTTTACTAGCGAGAGAGAGAGAGAGAGAGAGAGAGAGAGAGAGATGAGACAGACTTGGACTTGTGAATTAGTAATAGACGGGGACATGGCTGGCACCAATCTGATTGCAGGCCTGTGTTTTTTGCGGTGGCTCCAGTCAAGCTGGAGAGGAAATCTGGCCTGTTGACACTCCGGTGCGACAGAGAGCTTTTAGGTGTGAGTGTGTGCGAGTGGGCGGCTAGCACTCTGCAGCTGTTGAAGGACACGACAGGAACAGATGGGCACGAAAAAAAAAAGAGAAAAGACAGACTCAGGAACACTAGATAAACACTCACAGGGACACAAATGCACAATCCACTGAAAGCAGGACAAAGCACATGAGTGTAGTGGGCTGCATGGTAGTGTGTGAGAGCAAGTCAAAAAAACAGAGTTCATTTAATTAGTTTAGGTTGCAGTGGATTTTTTATGCTTTATGGAATGGCAACCAATGAAAAAGATGCCTATCAAATATATATATATATATATATATATATATATATATATATATATATATATATATATATATATATATATATATATATGTATATATATATATATATAT
Organism: Scortum barcoo; assembly: GCA_023238725.1. Classification (NCBI taxonomy): domain Eukaryota; kingdom Metazoa; phylum Chordata; class Actinopteri; order Centrarchiformes; family Terapontidae; genus Scortum; species Scortum barcoo. The sequence continues at coordinate 20,393,917 of CM041531.1, forward strand.
ATATATATATATATATATATATATATATATATATATATATATTCTGGGTAAATGCTGTATCTATTGGGGGGTAGAGGTCCAGCCTCACAGCCAGTGTTGGAATAAAGCTCCTCTACTTTTTGGGACAAGCCTGCCTGCAGTTTGAGCGTATCAGGATCAATACCTCTGGAGTCACTTTGTCCTCCTGTTGTTTGATGAGACTTTTCAATCATAACCAAGGGCTGATATCATCTCTCACACAGAGGCTTGCTTTGGACTCTGTGTGTGTGTGTGTGAGTGAGAAAGAGAGATTAAAGGAAAAGAAAAAGATTTGCTGCAGTATTCTGGATACTATAAATCTGTGTATGCAGCTGCAGGTCAGTAATCAGATATCTCCCCCCACCCCTCTTTACCCCAGACCTTATTTTTATGGCTTAATTATTTTAACCAGTGCAGAAAGAAGACTGCTGCTTCCCATCTTGGTCAGTGGTGGAAATGAAAATGTTTGTATTTCATTAGTTTTTCTGTCATTTGTATTTTTGTATGGAATAATTTAGAATGCAAGAATGTGTTGCTGCATTATGATCTCTCATTTTATCCCGCCGCAGTGTTACTTTCCCTGTCTGAAGTTTTTATTCTGCACATGCTTGTGTACATTAAAAAGCCAATGAGAAACATTGGTGCCTATATACACGATCAAGAAATCAATGTTTTCTAGGACAAATCTACCTGGGGAAATCAGGTTTTGGTTTTCCTTTTAGTCTCTTACCTTAATAAGGAAAAAGCAAGTTTACATGACGTTTAAGGAGTGGGTTTACTGGAAAAAGCCAACTGTAATCAAATTACTCAAGTGCATGTAAACACAGCAATGCAGAGGACAGAGACAGAAGATCAAAGTAAAGACAGAATCTGAGAATGAGTTCATGCATGTTTGGACTGACTTTAGGCACATATAATTGTTGCTAAATTGTGTCTTATATTAGAATTTGTGAAATGATGCAACTGTTTTTAAACATTTTTTGTCATTTTATTATAGATGTGAAGCGATAACACAGTGAAAATTTCAGGGTACAGGAGGCAGGTGATGTCTGTGTGAACTGTAGCGCAGAGCAGTTCGAGGAGAGGAGCCTGTAACTGCTGCTGCGGTGTGAGTAATGCACCTGGAGAGGCCTGCTGATGAAGCCGTCATCTTAAACCGGTGCTGCATCTTTCCACAGAGCTTGTCTGTATTTTTCTCTCTCCATCTCTTACGCAGCCTCTTCACATTCTCTCTTGTCTCTCGCCACGTGTTTTGCTCCGTCTCCTTTGTTCCTTTTCTTTGTCTTTATCATATCTTCATCAGCTTTCTTTTTTTGTCTCCCTCCATCCTATCTGTCCACTACCTCCTTTCTCCTTTTTATTCCATATATATTGAATTCGCCCCCTGTCTGCATCAGTCTTTCCCTCACTGGGTTTCTGGTCCACTCTATCAGTCTGGCCAGGAGGCAGGAGTCTGGGACAGTACTGTTTTTCGCTGTGATAGAGTATGGACTAAGCTCCTTTAGAGGAGCCTTGTTGTCTTGTAAAATAACCCAGGGGTCTTTTTTTCTCTCCGGGAGCAAATTTATTGGTGACATTTATTCAGGAATGACCTTCTCTGGGTTTGTCTTCCAGAGACACACACGCGTTATCTCTCCTCGCAAGGTAATCCGACAATTATTGCAGCTTGATTTAAACATTTACCCTTTCCTGTTTTTTTAAACATCTGTATACATCTCTGCGCTACAAAGAACACACGTGTACTATATCAATTAACGCTGTGTCACCCAACTGTAATTTTGACTCCAGCTCACCTGCTAGCTCACAAGTACCGGCTGTCCGAGCTTCCTTCCTCCTTCACACTTATGAAGCGATGTCGTGCTTAAGCTTGAGGAGACTAATTAATTAAAATAGTGAACTAGCACCATAAATGCACCAGGGAGATTATAACCTTATCAGATCATGTCAAGTGTGTGTTCCAAGATTCAAGATCCAATTAGCCAGATGGATGGTTCCAGCATAACACAGTCTCCTGTGCACACGTTCCCTTCCAGGTGACGTATTTTGAGCCCGATGGTGAGCCTATGCGGACATTTTTGGATGCTTCCGCCGTAATATAAATAAAATGAATGACTTTTCATCAGGAGTTTAAAGAGAAAATACGCACATTTACAAATGGCCTATGTGTATTGTTAGTCTAACCCTCCAGCACTTTAGAGAGGCCTTGAGAGTCTTTGGCAATAATTGCTGTTGCTTCGACGAATATAAAAAGGATATTCTTCACTCAGGCAATCTGTGACCTTTTCCCCTCATTACTTATTCCATTAAGAGGATAATTACTCACTGGAAAGGCTGATATTTTTCCTCGCTGGAAAAATACAGATGTGTCGTATATCTTTTAATTTAACTCCCTCTGTCTCTCCCTCTGTGTGCGGCCCTGCTGTCTTTGTTTGCATCACATCTGATCAATCACAAAGTGCCATAGCCAGCGCAATGAGGTGAGGCGCTGGGTCTGCCTAGGGCCCCCCAGCTGGCGGGTTTGGGTTGTAATAGGTTGGTGCGGCCTGTTAATTTGATACGGTGTGTGACTGAGGAGCCTCATTAGGGGCGGCAGCTCGCAGAGGGAGACCGGGCTCTCCATCACCACCAGGGTACCAGTGGCAAGAGCGCAATGCGATGGAGGCAGATTGAGAGGAAGGGGGCGAAGGAAGGGATGAAAAAGATGGATAATTTGGAGAGAGGATGAAAGTGAGGTAGGAAAAACCTCAGTTCTGTCAGCATGGTCATGGTCAGTGGAGAAGGGAATGAGGAGAGGGAGGAGGAGAGCGACCTTTTTTTATATCAGACTTTTAAGTGCTGTTTTTTTCTTCGAAATAGTTTACCTTCCGTTTTAGATTAGCATAAATCTATCTGATATGAAAGTCAGAAAGTATAGCCGAAGCCGAGGCCGTCACTTATCCGCTGTTTTTATTTTCGACAGCATCGGCCGTAAAGAGAGCGAGGGCGTGTGAGTTTGAGAATTTGTGACAGCGAAAGAGCACTATCGCCAGTCGACCAGAATGGGTAAGGAAGACAGAGCTGGTGGGAAAAACAAAAGGATGGAGGAACAAATAAGAGGACAGAGGGGGCGAAGAAGCCGAGAATGAGATGAGCTCGGCGAGAGGGGCCCATTTCCATTTCGAGCATTGTATTTTCTCGCCCGCTGCGCACACCAGTGTGGTCTCGCTCTCAGCAGCGCTGGCAGAGATGAGATGCAGCTATGGACAAAGTGAATTATTAATGTCAAGATCTCCTTCGCCACCGAATCCAATAAGTTGCCTATGATTTAGCTGTCAGAAAGATTGGTGGTCTGGATAAGGGAAACTCCTGGATCACGTGGCGCAATGAGCTCTCCCTCCCCAGGTAATTGACTCGTGCACAGTATTGACTTTCTGGTCATGGTGATTAAGGGAGCCCGGGCCAGACTGGAGCCCAGAGTCTGCCTCCTCGAGGTGGGTCACTGGACCTCACAGCAAGCCTGTCATGGGTGACCTTTGTCCAGAGCACAGTGCGGCAGTTAACCCCAAGCTAAGTGATCTGGAAATACTGGTTTCTGTATTGATGTGGAACATTAGATGCTGAGAGCTACTGAGAGGCTGGCTGGACTTTTTTTTTTTTTTCTTGTTGCCTCCTCTTATTCCCTTTTGCTGCCTTTCTCTGTCTGTCTCTCACACTTTATCTTAGTATGCAGGCTTTACCGGAAATCCAGGCTTCAAAAATAATTGGCTGATTTGGAAAAAAAAGACACATCTCATAAGTTTGTGTAGTCTGATATATTTATATCCACACACTGTTTTGCAGCCGGATTGATTTCCTCCCTTTTTATTGCCCATTGTGCTCCGTTATTCCCATTCACTATGCATATTCACTCAGCTGTGGAGGATGTGATGGATTTTGTTATTAAAATACACTTGTTTCCCATTAATTGCACATTGTTATCTTTGATTTAACTTTTCTTTCCATCCACATACATTCTCCCACTCTGCCCCTTGAACCACACGATCAACAAACTATGGGAAAGAATCGGGGAAAGAAAGTTTGTGAGAGAAAGCTGGGGAACGGGAGACTTGTAGTTTTCAGTGGAGTGTGGAGGCACCTCAGACAGATCCAGAAGTAAGGTGACATCTGTTCATGTGGGACTTCAGAGGATCACCACAGGGGATGACAGTGGTGGACAGTTAGGCTTTTTGATTGCACTGGTTCATGCTGTCTGAATACACAACTTATTTATTTATTTAACAAGGAATGGACAGCCTGGAAGGACAGTTTTTGTAGATATGTAGTTGGTTTACGCCTTTAGTTTCACAAATAGTGGGTTTTTTTCTCTAGTCACCAGATATGTCACAATAGGAACTGGGTAGTCACCTTGGCTATTTTGTAAAAATGAAGCAAAGTGAGTTATTCTGCTGCCCATATTTATCAGCGTTAAGTAATGTACCTACATGTGACTTACCAGATGTGTGTGAATAACATATTTTCAAATTAATATTATTTGTGACACTATTGCGGCACTGTAAAGCTTAAGAAATATAAACAGTACTTGAAGAGGTATAGTAATGCTGGCTAAGTTGATATTTTCCTATTATATAGTAGTGAAGCAACTAAAACCGTTATTGATCTTCGGTATAGTAGTTTGACAGAACAGATTCATTCATCAGAAGAGATTCATCATTCAGAAGATTTTTCCAAACCTTTTACCCAAACAACACGTCTTCATCAGCTAATTTCCTGCATTTTTCAAGCTTTAAACTGACCCCCGATAGAGTTGAACGTTCTCAAAAAAGCTTGTTACTGTACTTTGAGCTGGGATTATAGACACAGTGGTAGACTGCTCTTTTATTTGACAATTTTGTGAAACTGTTACTGCACACTATTACTATATTAAGCCCAGCTGCTGAATGAAAACCTTCCAAAAGAAAAATATGACTTAGAACAAGAATTGAGGCAACATTTGAAAAAATCCACTCCAAATGAGAAAATGTTGAAAATTCACATCTACATCCAGAGGCCTTGATCCAAGGCTTCAGTAAACTTCCCAAGTGTGATCATGCTAACTGGTCTGGGTGATCTGTGACGCTTATAGATGGATATCAAAAAGACAAGAAACCTTACCTGTCAGACAGTACAGCTACTTAAGTCCTCATCAAAAAGCTCTGTGTCTCAAACATACAATAGCCACGTATGTACATGTACAGCCAAACTGGCTCCCACTGTGAGATTGTGTAATCGGTGGTTTGGATGTAAATGACATCAGTCTGACATTCGACAAGTATTTGTCCTTGTTTAACCAGCCAGACATGTCATCTGCGGTCTGACTCATCCTCTGAAGAAACATGGCACCCTGTCACTTTACTGTAGGCTAGCCGCTGAGCAAGCAAGGCTGCGTACGCACACATACACACACACACTCACTTCACACACACGCACACACACAGACATGCATGCACACACGCAGACATGCATGCACACACTCAAATCATTCCCAACATTTCTTCTAACCTTCTTGGTGTCACTTGCTGTGAGTTACTGACACTCGCTGCTGAGTAATCAGATCAACACACAGAGCGCACAGAAGATCTGAGTCACATAAATCACTGCATTTGTTTACGTTCATAGGCACACTAATACTTGCCATAATCTGTCACACTGGTCCACTTCTAGCAGATGTGAGGGTTGGCTGTCACACACAAATTTGACTCATGTTAATCAGACCAAAGGTTTGAGCATCTTATTGTCTGAAAGTAGCTTCTGTTGATGTTATAAGGTGACCACAGCTCTTTGAAAATTAACGTGGTGTCCACTTTTATTACTTTCATCAAAGTAAACTAAATTTAGCATCTCAGCAACCTCCAGTCTGCTGTTGCCTAAAACAAGTTAATATGGACAACTAGGGTAAATCCAATATTGGATGGATGTAGGAAGGATACAGAGAAACGCATCAATGTAAATGTAGTTATGTGCCACTGGCTACTATATGTCTTGAATATTTTGAGCTCTTTTGATTGCCAAAAGAAAAACACATTTGATATAAAGCAGGCCTGTGCACGAAACCCACAGACATGCACCAGATATCAAACATGGCATACTACATCATGTCCTGCATTAAGGGTTCAAGTTTTTTTTTTTCATCTATTAACGTGTAAGCATATTTACATTGAGCGCTGTCATCCTGCGTTATATTTGGACTAGTGCCTGACTCAGACACTGGCCGCCCTGACAAGCACATAAAGCTTTGGGGGGGCAGAAGGAGCGCAAGTGAGGAGATTGGCAATACATATCGGAAAATCTCAACTGGTGACATTTCCGCTTTCCAGGCCTCACTGACAGCCACAGGAAATCCTTCCATCCTGTTGAGAGCGGCTTTATGGTGGACCGGTCGCTGTTAGAGAGCTCACCAGTCAGCTCGAGCCAGAGAGGCACATCAAGGGCAGCAACGCGTGTGGTTTAAAAACGACGCCAAGTGCATCAAGACCATCAATTTGCATTGTACACGCGTCAGTGTATTTTAGGTAATGACTGCAGACAAGATGGCTGACGACATGTCTACAAGTCCATATACAAATGGTCTTCTTTTTATGCTTCCACATATGCGGGCACATCAGCTGGGCTGTCAAGGTAATGACTACTGACAGCATATGAGCGTCTGTTTTTGGTTTGTCCCCTATGCACACAGAGGAAGGAAACCTCTTCTCAGTGCTGTTCTCTGCAGGCAGTAATGTCATTATCAGGCCTCAGAGCTCATTAAGCTGGAGCAGATGCGGCAGACAAAGAGATGTGTTGCTTACACAAGCAGCAGGTGAATTATAGAGGCGAGTGCTTATTGTTTGGTGGGGTTGTGATGATAGTGCTGGTCTGTATGTAGCATCTGTGTGCATTGTCGAAGGGAATGTAGGTAGTCCTCGTCTGCTACCACTTGGTGGATTCTGCTGGTGTTTGGTGTCTGTGGCAGTCGGTGTCTCAGTCTGCCCCTGTACCTGTGTCTGCCTTCTGTGTACTTGAATGTGTGTTTGTGTCTTTATTTGCCTATATGTATACGGCTAATCTACACACAAACCAATATTCTTTTGACTGACCAGGGAAATTTCTTAATATCTCTTAAGTTTAATAGATATAGCATAATAAATCACATCCACGATTCATAAGATGTAAATGTAAAGCTATGGTGAAAATTTAGGACTTCAGCAATTTAGTTTCCAAGATCTAAGGCACTAGTTTCAGATTTTGAATTCAGACATATACCCTTCCACATCTTCCCTTTTAGATCTGCGTGCAGAGATATCTGGCACTTGTACAACAGGTGAGCTGTGTCCGAGCGGGAGCCAATGAACAGTCAGTCAGTCGACCAATCGTGACATGCAAGCAGATATGTATGGTATCAATTATGTGCAGACACTATGCATTTTTCAATGCTCAGGTCTTTAAAAACAAAAGGAAACTTTAACAAATTACACCAAATTGTTTGGTACATATAATATACAGAACACTGTCTCCTGTGTAGTCTGGACAATGCTGGAATATTTCTGTGCATATGAAAATCTTTAGTAGAGCCACTCAAGGACGTCTTATAAATTGCATAAGGAGCGTGTCATTTCTTTCTGATGAGAAATGGATTCTGCCATGGAGTTCATTTGGAAGTGAGATTAAAGAGTAATTACTTCTGACATCCAATGATTATTACCTTGAAATCCAATGATTATTACCTTGTGAATATAATCAATCACTTTGTTTATACGGGACAATTCCAATGCCTACTTTTCTTCTTGCACTGATTGTGTAGGGTGATTGGGACTGTTATTATTCATGACAATACCAGAGTATCTCGGGGATCGGGCCACATATGCTTTTTATCGCGCTATAATTTCAATGAGATAAGCAACCGAGGTTAATTTGAAAACCATTAAGCTTTCCTTCAGAGCCTCTGAAGGTGATTTTTTCAATTTGAACCTCCTGACTTTTGTATTCTGCCAGAGTGAATTCATTCCCAGCAGACTGAAAACATTCAAGGTCTGCCACTCTCAGAAATTGAAGAGTCAGTTGCAGAGGTGAACGATTAACTGACGGCACTCGATTACTCTGTTATGTCCTTATGCTCCGTCCGTATGCACCTGTCTTTGCACTCCCTGACAAACAAAGTAGAGGCATCCATTAATCTCCACCCCCTTGCCTTGGGGTTGACCCTCTGCTGCCCCACACAAGTCCACAGATATCTGGCTACATCGCTTGGCTGTGCTCTTCTCAGCTCCCCGTTGGTGCTCCGTCAGCAGGCCCACATGTCACTGTCAGCAGGCCACTCGCAGGGCAGCCAAGCTGGGACACCGAGCCCATCAACACCTCCCCGGGGGCCCCGAGGCCACCCGCAGGCTTGCCGTGCCGGGTCAACCTGGGCCAGTCGTGGGGTTGAATGGAGGTGGACCATGTCCCGAGGAGAAAGACCGATGAAGTGGCAGAAGCTCGGCCCTGATTAGACCATATGGTCTCCCCAGTTATCCTGGAGCCTGTTGGTCACCACTGAATGGAACCCCTCGTAAATGCAGGCTTTGTCACTGCGTGCGATGTAGTGAGGCTGTGTCTGTCCTTCTTTTTGGCAGAGCCTTGCTGCTCAGCGGGCACTGGGACACCAGAATGAGCAGAGAACAGCTGGCCCATTCAGAGCAGACTGCTGCCCCGCAGGAAACCCTCTCCATATCCTCCCAGCCTAGTGCATCAGCACCCACAAACACACAGAGGAGACTTGGCTCAGTGTCTTCCTCCTCTCTCTCCCCTCTTTTTGATGCCTTTGTGTCCCCTGGCTGCCTTCTCGGTTTGGATTTAGTTAACAGAATAAACGGGACAGATAAAGCAGACTGAAGTGAATAACTTCAGTCAAAATGATTCTCTGCAGTTCTCAACACCAACAACTATGAGGTCCACACTAATTTTCATTCAAATGCAAGTACCAAACAAGATTTTATGTGTGTGATTTTCGCGTATGGACATGGTCTCCGCAGTAATCACAGAGCTTCTGAAAATCAGTGAATGAGAGGGTGAAGTTGTGGACAATGCTTCTAGTATGTGTTGTTGTTAATTAGTCAGGCAGTGTGTTGGCTCAGATTCACTTCTCAATGTGTGAAGGAATGAAGCAGGCTAATGTGATTACACTGAACAAACGAGAAGAGAGAGTGACAGCGAGCTCCTTCTCACGTGGTTCTTGAAAACACAATTAAAGCATTCGGCCAAGGCGGTCTGACTTCTAGCCAATATTGCTTTCCCTCAGGTTGTGTGTGTGCTCATGCAAGTATTAAGGTTACGCATGCATGATGTGCATGTTGTATTTACCACTCTTTGCTATTTTCATTCTTTTGTCATCCTGTGCCGGGTTTCCAACGTACCTAAGCATTCTCATATGCTCTCACAGCTGCGCCGGTGCATTGATGTATAATGCTGTGATGAGTTCCTCCAAGAGGAGACATACCAAGGCTCCTCAGGGGTTATCCTAAGAGACCCTTACCCCCCTCAGCCTCTGCTTAGTAGCCAGTGCTCCATCTGTGTTAAAAGGCAGTATTCAGTACAACAAAACACTTGAGCAGTAAAGCCTCTATACTTGGAGTGCACCAGGTGGATCATTTCCTGACCAGAGAAAGGCAGAGTGTAGAGTCTACAGGATCATCAAAATAACAATAGCCTCTTCCCAGCCTGTATTGTCTTTCAGAGCATACTGCAAGAGGTTACAATACCAAAGCCATCTTGAAAGGCAACTTAAAAACATGATAGTGCTGGTCATTGGTGTTAAGGATGGTAAACCCCCAAGAGAGATTTGATTTAGGAGATTCTGACTGCTTTCAAGAAAGTAGTGCTGTTATTTTTGATTGAACATGAATTGTAGTTGCCAAAAACTCAAATGAATGAGCTTCTTGTTAAGTTATTCTAAACACACAAAGTTGAGAGCTTGTAATTTTAGTTTACCAGAAATTGCTTCATGACCTGTGGCCTATGGCACGCTGTGGGACAGTTTGCGGCCGAGTGGGGAACCGGCATTCCATGACCGTGGTATTCTGCTGGAAAACGGACGACCCTTTTGGGCAGGTAATAAATGAGTGCCCCCAAAGAAATTTAACATCTCTGGGTCTTGTTCACAGGTGAGGGTAACGTGGGCTGTGAGATCACCAAAAAAGTGCCTGCAGCATTATCAGTAATGCGAGCATTGTACCTGACTGTTGTGGTGAAGAAGGAGCTGAACCAGAATATGAACCTCTTGATTTCCCAGCAGATCCAACCTTTACCTAGGTACGAGGAACTAAGGCCTGTAGAAGGAGACAGCACATCTCAGAAGATCCAGTAGCGGTGGTTTGCCCATCAGATTTAGACACCCTAAGGATGCATCCAGAATAAGGTGGAGAGATATATTCCATTTATATATATATACGGTATTATATTATATCCCATTTTGCCATTGAATATTTTGGGATCTGGCACAAGGAGCTGGAGGAAGTAGCTTGTGAGAGGAGCGTCTTTGAATCTTTTACTTCTGCCACCTGAACCTAGACCCAGATGACCAGCAGGAATTAGACTGGTGGATGGATAAATGAATGTATACCAAACATTTTCAGTTCAATGTTTCTTTTTTATTTGAGTTACTCCAGAGTTTTTCATGCTACGCTTGTACAAACTAAAAAGTAGGAGGCGTTTACGCTGTGCCTTCGGTTCCTCATTTCCATGCATCAGAGTTGCTTTGCCCCATTTGCACACATCCCGAGGCAAAATGTAGTAGGCTTTTTCCTCATTACTTCAAAGATGCATTGAATTTTTCGAGGCCTCTACTCCTTGGAGCTTCCCGTCATCTTTAACTGGAAGTCCATGGGGATTGTTTGTTGTTGAGTATTACATTTATGCATGCAGGTACTGATTATGCAGGCAACTGCAGGCAAAGGTAAAGTGAGTCTGTGCGCTTTTGAGAATGATAAGAGTGATTAGACTGCCAGAGTGCCTTATAAAAATTGTCATGTTTATGTCTGTAAAAGTTTGATTCAGAAAAGGTTGGTCATGTCTGGCAAGTTTTGTGATGTTAGCCTTTTTATAGATAAAGGACTGCAAGAACTTGTATTATGTTCATAAATCTAATGTCACTTTTTCCTATGATGCTGATCGGCACACTGCAGCATATTTGCACTTTAATCTTTAGTAATAGGACTCTTTCTTGGAGCAGTGAAGTGCCATGCAGAAAATCCCAGCATGAGCAGCCCGCAAGCTTTCTAAGGCGAGCCTGGACTGGTATTTCCAGCAGCGACTGTGCACTCTGAGGTTGCAGACAGGGGCTGCTGGGGGGGTTTGGAAGAAGAGGAGGGGGTTTATGCACAGCCACCGCAGCAGTTTTACTTTTCAGGAACCTTGCGGCTTGCCTTTGTTCTCCATTTCTCATTCTAGCCTCTCCTCTGTTCCCTGGGGAGTCACCCCCTATATTTATCAAAGTTTTTCTGCAGTTCCAGCCAGGCCCCCTTTTTTTCCCTTTGCCAGTTTCACAGTCTGTAGATACTGCAACTTCTGTAATTGATCTGTAGGGGACCTGGTGAGAGGCAGGGGCCCGTGACGTCAGGTGGGCTGACTGCGTGTTTACCTGCTGCCTGGCACGATTACGAGAGCTGTGTGGAGGCGTGTGGCGACAGAGTGGCCATGTCTGTGAAGTAATCGTGTGAATGGAGACGGAAGCACCCTGCTTCCCTCCCACCCACACTCTCCATATCCTGACAAAGGAAAGCCACTCAGTGGGTCAGACGATGCCAGACACTTATGAGGATTGCCCCTCCTGCACTCCTTTCATTCCTCCCCGTCGCTCTTCCCTCATTTCACTCTCTGTCTCTCTCTCCCCTCTGCCACTTAGCCTCAGTGTTTGGAGGAGGATTGCATAAGAGCTGGACTGCTTTTCCTCCTGGCAAGCGAGGGATTTTAATTGAAAAGGAGATCCGGAATGAAAACTCCCATTCCTTTTCAGGCCTCTGTTCTGTGAAAGCACGGAAATGTACCAGGGGAAAGAAGACAAAATGTACAGGGGAGTCAGTGAAAGAAATAGGTCATGTTCTTAAATGACATCCCGCCTGTCTCTGCACTACTTATAATGATCCTGGATTCTTTTTTCCTGCTTAGTGGAGTCTAACAAAGGGATCACGTGCAGCATACTTTTCTGTCCAGAGAAAAGGTAGGCGGCATCTGCAATAAAGTGCAACAAAACAGTTGGACTCTTGTGTGCAGATTAATATAAAGGAAGTACTGAAGCTTTATTTTTTTTAATAAAATAATATTGTTATATTAATAAAATAATACTCCCTCGTTAATAGTTTTTATTGATTTTAATCACTGAATAATGCCTGGATTCCACTGGGCATGGCTGCAAAGGGAGCTGACTGCGCTGTGGTTTTTTTCCATCTTCTGCACGGCTCCATACCCCATTGTGAGTGTTTCAGAAGTGAAGCACTTTGCCTGCCTGATGTTGTTGACTTTTGGATTTGGCCATTTTTCCTTGATTTTTGTGCATCGTCTTGCCTGGTGCCTCCGGTTATATTGAAATGTTTATGTAGCGATTTGATATCCGATCAGGAGTCTGCACAGGGTGTTTTATTTTAAAAATTGACAGGAGGTGCTTTTCCTTCCCGGATTGTTGCATCACAGCCAGAACATGATGCAGACACGCTTGGTGGAATCAACCCGTAAGATTGCAGCTATTATAATCCGACATGTTGAACTTTCCTCAGTGCAGCTGCTCTTTATCCAGCAGTTAAACACTCTACTGGGCAGGTCAGATGTGTGTGTGTGTGAAAGTGAATGTGAAACAAGGTCATGCTGACAAAGGGCATGTGTGCTTTCTTGCGCAAATAAACAAAGCATCTGTTTCTCCAGCTGCCTGTCCTCTGAGAATACAGACCTGTCTGGGTTTCTTGCGCTTAAATCATGCTCCCTGTTGTTGAACCCTGATGCCCTGATCCTTATATCTCTGTCAGCATACTGATGATGTTTGCTAATGGGATTGGTTGTCCACTGGCGGAGGTGGGACTGGATCAGCTGATGGTTATCAGTGTGTTTTTACAAAGTGCAGTGGTGTTGCCGAGGCTGCAGATACACTAAATCTTACAGAATTACCCAGGAGGCCTGCGTAAGTCTAAAACAATAAGTGCACGCCGCTATCCACAGCAGACCTTTCAATCTACAAATGGCACTATGCAAACACAAGATCCCTTTGGCTGATAATTTATTCAAAAGAACTGAAGGCCTTACAAGGTTAAGAGCCAACGAGTCAAAAGCCTGCCCTGCCTATTAATTGCCTTTGATCAGTAGTTTATGCATAATTAAAATGGCCTAAGCGAGCTGAGGCAGGCCCTGGAAAGTGTTGAATCAGAGAGTTGAGGTTGCAAAGAGCAGGATCTGATTGCTTGCCTTGCTGAAATGCTGCCAGTGCACTCAGAGAGTTGAGATGTGAAACAGGCAGGAATCGGGAGGCTTTTATTCCTTATTTATAAAATGATTTCAGTCTTTACTCGAGAGCAGTGCTCCCTTTTTGACAGACAATAGATGCCCTGCAGCCTTAAAGCCACAATCTCACTTTTACTGTACGATAACCCAGACGCACTCAGTGCTGCTGGTGTTACTGTTAGGTGTTCACTTTCCTGAATATATTGGCCTTAAGACTGACTTATCCTTGCTAACAAGCTTTGGGCATGTTCTGAAGTTCAGACTGGCCCTGTGGATGTGGGGCAGAGTCTGTTTGGCAAAGTCACACTGTGAACAAGAGCTGTGCCTCCCACCTCTGCTTCAATAGGCCAGATAAGATGTGTTAAATGGGAACTAGGAATTAAAGAGCCTTGAGAAGCTTTCACAGAGGTGATGATGTGAGGAAAGCTCCTATAAATATAAGGTTTTTAGATTTAAAAGTGTAGATAAAATGGTGGCATATTAAAGGTGGGCAGGCATGGTATGATGTTTTTTTCCTGGTGTGTATAAAGACCACTATGAAATGAAAGATTTGTGTTTGTTTTAAGGAAAAAAAGGTTCATTTGTAATAATGTGATATCTATGTAGGCGACACATTACACATGCCGGCTTTGCATGTAATGTGTCGAAACATTTTATCAGTGTTTGTTGCTGTGCAGAAACTCATTAACTTGAGTGTATTAACCTGCACCTGAGTCAGCATAACGCACATCTCTGTAGTAGATTGTCAGATGGCTGAAAATGACCTGTCAGAAGTCTTCATATAAAAATGTTATCTTGTTGATGAATGTGACTCCTCTGCTCCTTCCCTGAAACACTTTAAGGTAAGCGACAAGTGGAGCAAACTGTAACTAACATAATGGCAATTAGAAGTGTTTATTGCCCAAACAGCCTGACATAAGACAGCAAAGAAAACAGCTCGAGAATTTCTAAATAAAGCCAATATTTGCTTTGTGATGCAGGTAGATAAGATTTGCGGTAAATAGTTCAATGTTTTGTTAATCTGCAGACACAGCCTAAATAATGTGGTTACAGCTGCAGTCCTGCTATTCTTTGGCCATCCTATCTGTTCAAGCATCCCTGCTTGAATAAAAACACAAAAATAATGGGCAGGTATTTTGCCATTTGCCATTTGTTTGTCTTTTCTTGTGTATTTTTTTAGATCAGGTTCTCTAAAAGATTTTATAATGAATCAAAATGAATAGAACAAATGTGCTCATAGGCACTTTTATTATTACTTACTGTTCTTATTATTGCTTACTAGATTAAGCTACATATTTATTCCACCATAGGTTAACTGATTCTTGCTCTCACATCATTATTTTAATTCTTACTATTTACTCCATTACTTCTTGAGCCATTTTATTGTCATGTCACTGCCCTCAAGGTCCTATGCTCATAAGACTCACAAGATATGATTAAAAAAAAAGACAAAAATCTAACTTTAACTAATTCCCTTTTACCCAGAGAAACAAACTTTTCTGTGAATAGTGGTGGATCTGTTGCAGCATGTGCAAGTTTGTAAAATATGCATTGTTAGAAGTTAATTCGCACACAAATATCCATGTTCTAATGTGCAAAAATGTAATCAACGTTTGCTCAGCTTAAACTCTCCATATGTAGGTGTGCTTTTTATAACGATGACTCAACGTCCTCTTGAAGCCTCACAGTCATTAGGTCACATCACGGCGAACATCACAGACATGCAAAGGTGTATTTTTACGTGCAGAAGCAGAATAATGGCTTGCATTCAAGGTTTAAATGGTACCTGAGGTAACTGATGCACTGTCACAAAAATACACAGTTCCTGTAATTTTGCAATGCTGTGCTAAAAGGGGTAAAGCACATTGGTGGTATTGCCACCCTTGTGCTTTGCTCTTGTTATCCAGTCTGGTAAATGTAGCTTGGGTGGATGACATAGGGACTATTTTAATGAGCTATTTTAATGAGCAATATTGTCAGCAGCAGGGACACAAACAGGCAAATGGTGGAAACATATTGCTGATAACATTGGCCAGAATACAATACACTGTAGAGTCCAGTACCACAGAGATTAGTTCTTTTCCAGGGAAATGTGCCATATTTTATTTAGAAAATGCTGAAAATAGTTCCTCTGTGTTGATTTCTGTCCACTTCTGATGACCTTAAGCCAGAGGTCAGTAGTACAGGGATTAATGCTGTTATGCTATTATTAGACTATTCTGACACATTGAGATGGTGTTTCCCTCTCCCATCTGGCTTGGTGAGTAGCAGCCAAATCTGGGCTCTCTTCTGGATTGGCAGCCCTCGTTCATAGCTTATTTATATTCATAGAGTTTGTCCTACACGGCCCTGCCCTGACCTTACATTTCAGCAGCGCATTGTCCCTGATGTAGGGAGGCAGCCTGCCGATCCCTGCGCTTGATAAACGTGGTTAGGACACTGCTCCCACATGGACATCGACGTAGCAATCATATTAATAAGGAATAAGCACTGCAGATGTTCTAAATAAAGCACAGCGGTTGTGTGTGTGTGTGTGTGTGTTTTCTTATGGTAATTATTCCCCTAACTCTGCTCTGCGCTATGTTTATATGCAGGTTAACGATGACAGAACTAATTTATTCCTATTAGTCAAGTAAAATAATTTCATAGAAACACAACAGCCAGGAGACAACGAGCCCGAACCCCGTCTGAGTTTCCATTCTGTTAAAAGTAAACTTGTCTGAGTGTCATTTTCTTACTCATCTCAACAGCTCAACAACAACAATAACGCAATCGGCCCAGTGTGGCAGGTTGAGATAATGTAATTGCAGCTTTTGTACTTCTGCTCTTGACGCCGTTATCAGGTGCCGTTGAGTGTTTTGCTGAAGGACACAGACAAGACGTGTTAGTGGAAACACATTGGCTGTCAGGATGAAGACTGTGACCTCCCAGGTCAGGGCAAACAATTAGACAATGCTGCTGAAGTATAGACGCTTTCATATCACTAATGACAAAGTGAAACCTGTCATTTCCTGAGCAAAACACCTTTGTATCAGACTTCACAGTAAAGAGCTCTGTGAAAGCCTTTTTGGATTTGAAACCTGACTGCACTGCTGCTCTGTCTGAGCTGACACTACGGGAGGAATCTTTATCAGCTTTCTGTGGAAATGCAGGAACGAGAACATGATGGAATTTCATACACACGAGAGCTAGGCACCGGGCAGTGCCGTCCTATCTTGCAAAGTTTGTCTACACTAGTTTTGCATTGCTCGAGTGCTTGTAAAATCACAGATAAACAGATAGACCACATAATACGATAAGGAAACAGTCCTGAAGTCAAGTGGGGTTAGGATCAGCCTGCAGACATACACTGACCGTTTTTTTTTTTTTTTTACTTGTTTATCCTGAATTATGATAAGCTTATAAGATAAGAGTTGACACATTCACATCATGACTGGTTAATATTTGTGAACATAGCTTGAATAGATATTTCAGAAAGAATTTCAGCTTTCTGTTCACGTCCTTTCAAGTCCTTTCCTTTTTTGTTACCTGTCAAACTTTCAGTTCTTGCAAAAAAAACAGTGATGACAGTGGCAGTTACCAGTCAATTAAAAAAAAAAGAGAGAGAGAGATCAGTATCTATCTCTTGATTGTGACCTCTTTATTTTAACCAAAATCAAATTGACAAAATAGGCTTCCAAATTTTGGTCCGCGACCAGAAGAAATACAGGTAACAGAAGTTAGATTAAAGCTTTATTGTTCATGTTTCCATTTTGAATATGAGGTCCAACCAATAAAAAGCAGCTAACCTTGTTATAAGCTCTGGGACAGTAGCACGTAGGACAGGAAGTTCAACATGGAAAAAGCCAAAGTTTGAAGACCCTGTCGTGTCTAGTTATGGTTGGACAATTACTATTCAGGGGAGAACTTTATCAAACGGCAGGTCCTTCCACAGTAAGTATCTCTCCTTATTGCACTCATTACTTTCACCATACATATTTCTTCACACTCACCTACGGGGCAGCAGCCGGGTGCAGTTTTAGGTTCAGTGGCACACTCCCACTTACAAGCTCACAGCAGGAACACACCCTCCTGTTGCTGCTAAGAATCCAGCCAGCCACCTTTCATTTACCGCCCCTTCTCTCCACCTCCTTTGTCCACCTCCTGCCGGCGCCATCTCCGGGACTGTTATCTTGCAATTATGCCAACTGTCAGACCCTGAAGCCCTGGCTGTCACTCCAGATTCCAACAGCACAAACCTATTCAGTCAAGGCATATTTAATTAAAATGTCTTCAATTTTACAACTGTGTAAAGATATTTTAATGTGCCAGCTCCACGGATAATAGAACGCTAAACAAATTGAAGAAGCCATAATGGGATTGTTCTGCTTTCTTGAACTTGAATCCATGTGTGATGGGATGATTGGCTGTGACATCTGATGGCATTATGACGAATTAAGGGCCTTAACATCATCCGGGTGGGGGCAGGTATAATTGAGACACGGCACGCGGTCAGCAGTCAGAAGGTGAGCCGCGTTTTAAATGGCAGGAAAATGAGAGATCAGACAAGCTCAGTTACTGCTGATTCTGTTAATCTGATAACCGCTCCGACCC
This sequence comes from Scortum barcoo, assembly GCA_023238725.1. Classification (NCBI taxonomy): domain Eukaryota; kingdom Metazoa; phylum Chordata; class Actinopteri; order Centrarchiformes; family Terapontidae; genus Scortum; species Scortum barcoo. The sequence continues at coordinate 20,411,983 of CM041531.1, forward strand.
CGAGATGGATGTGTTGTAGATTAAACCCATCTGGTGTCTTCCATTAAGAGGGCTATTAAGGGGAATATTTAATGTTTGTTTTATTTCGCTTGTCACGGCATGAGAAACGGCACGTCGCAGTTGCAAAGTAGAGTAACAGACTCCGGCAGAAGCAGCTTTCCCTGCAGGTGCTCTGCTTTCCTCTGAGCTCCTGGGAAATTTGCAACCATTAGCCCAAAAGCATTCGGTGCATTTTTCTTTTTTTTTTTCTTAATTTTTTTTCTGAAAGACATAATGCTAATGAAGTGACTGCATTTATGTCATGAGAGTCGTTCTCATATCGAGGGGTGTGAAATGAGATGCACGTTTGCTAATTGCAGAGTTTTGTGTGCGGCTTCATTTAACGTTCCAAAGATTTGAATGTAACCTCCCGTTCCTGAGTAATTCAGCCTTATCTGTGAGCCCCCAAGACATGCCGCCCATTTAGCGATGATGTTGATTGGTAGCGCGACAGGAGGATGCGAGACGTGGCGAGCAACACGCTGCTGTTTGGCTGACTATCAAGCTTCCGTTGCTGCGACAAGGATGACGGCAAAACTGAGATCAGCTGCCCCAGCCCATTACTGCAATCAGCGTTGGTGGGAATGTGCAGGGGCGCGCACGCACACACACACACACGTAGATATGCACAGATACACACACTTTTCATTCTCTGACACATTCAGCTGTCTGGCCTTTGTTCTAATGGAAGAACTGGCTTGGCTTTTAAAAGCGGTCAATTAAGCTCAATTGAGAGAAGGAGGGAAATCAGCATGTTACTTAATGAATGTCAGGAGACAAGTAATTATGACATGTCTGCAGAATGTGACTCCGGCATGAAAATGAGCTGATCCAGACTGACGCATTAGTGAGAATGGTGATTTATGTGATGGGGATGTATTCATCCCTAGCATGTACCCATCTGCGGAGCATGACTTGCGAATAGAAACTAGCTGATTTATACAGTCTTTGGTACAGCAGAGTGTGGCGTAATTAGAGGCCACCTTTTTAAGCAGGAGGTCACAAGTTTGACCGCTGCAGACATCAACTCTTTTTGCTTTTGTAAGCCTGAACATCTCAGTGGAACTGTAAAAGCTTTAGAAAACGTCTTCTTATTAACGCATTCATGTTTTTATATGCGTAGAAAAAATGTCATCTGAAGACATATAAATGAGTTGGATGTTTAAAAAGAGTCAATGGTAAAATAGGTTGTGTATAAGTTATAGTATGTAGCATATGGACATCGCCAAACTGCACTTGCCATCTTTTTCATTTGAAAAAACAATATTGACTTTACTTTTGGACTTTTTTCCTGTATTTCTTGACGAGAGTAGTGTTCCATATTTATATCCTCTGTCCCTCAATGCCTACTCTGTGAATATTGTGCACAGACTTACTTGTAAACACAGCAGAACTGGCCCGATTTAAGCATGATTTTCTATTTTCTTCAGATTTTCCAAGAGTACATTAAGTCTTTTGAATTCAAAGAAGTCTCTCTAATATTTCTGCAACAGTTACTACAAATGCCTTGCAATACATATTTGTGAATATAGCAGGGGATTAGAACTGTTACTAATACTTTACTAATACTTTCTTTCCTTACCACTCTCTCTCTCTCTCTCTCTCTCTCTCTCTCTCTATCTCATTCTCATTCTCATTCTCTCATTCCGTCTTTTTCTCCTGGCTGTCTATACAACATGCTGAAATTGCCCCTGGCCTATTTTCTGCTTCCTTCTTTAGCTTTACCTCGAGTCTTGAGGTATGAGGGGAGTGAAGAAAATATCTTTTTTTTTTTTTAATGTTTTATTATCAAAGGACATCAGCTGCAAAGCAGTTCCTACCGCTGTTCATTGTCTTTCATTATCCAGATCTATAGAAAGTCTCTAATTTCTCTTTCGGTGTATTTCCATAGTTTGAGTCATATGGGGATTTGGTGGATGCAGTAACAGTGAGAGGCAAGTTTAGTAAATGTTTAACTTGATTTCTTGTTGTATATTAATGTTGATGCTTTCCGAATGAAGTGATAAACTTGCGCCGACACCGACAACTCTTGAGCTGAATCTTAATGCCCGATGGTAAAAAGTCCCTCTTCTCAGCTTTCATCCGACGCCCCTGCTGCTGGTTAGCTCTGTTTGAAGATCACTGGAAGTTGGGGATGACTGTTGTTCCACTTAGCTAAAAGTCATCTCTGTCCTCCTGCCAGCCATCAGAGTTGTAAACACAGCAGCACTCCTTGCCAAAGCACTTCCACAGATGGCTCAATGAAGCACTCTGCCTTGTTGTTCCTGTTTATTCAGCACTGCTCATCCCCATAATGAAATAGCTTCATTACAGCAATTTGCACTCATTCAGCATTCTGGGAGAGCGTGCAGATGTTCAAGTTGCACCGGTAAGCGTGGAGAAAATGAGCCAATCCCACTCTTCACAACACAATAGTTATTCAGACAACACCGGAAACATTACTTGTTTGACAAATTACATATTTGGGCAACCTCTCTGACACACACGCACACACTCTGATAACATGAGTTCTTTTTAGTTGTTTAGTTATGGCCCGATTGAGACAAAAGTGCTGAAACAAGCACTGAAGACTCTAGGTGCGTCACAAGATCATGTACAAAAGGCCACATGGAAAAATATCTGCAGTCTCTGTATGAGCACAGTCTATTATTCCCTATCGCCTTACCTATCAGAACAGCATGCCAACCCATAACCTTTGCCCTAACATTAAAGGAGTGCTTCAGAGAAAAATGAAAGAGTGTGGGCCACATTTACTGAGGCTTTTGCACCTGTTTTTTTTTTTTTTTTTTTTCAGGAGCAGATGTGACTCATTCTACCCTAAACACTTATTTATCAAGAGCCACCAGGAAGGCTGCAGTGGCAGAAATAAACATGAATTAAATAGAGGCTTATATATAACTGCATTTTAATGTGCATTTGACTGCATTAGTATTAACATGTAACTTCATGTACCTTCTCCATCTGCTCCGTCTGTACCTTCTGCATATTTTGTGCGCCATTAATTATGTCACTTCATCCTCTTTTTTTGTTCATTCTCTTGTTGTTTTGTTGTATGAACGTATTTACCTCCTAATGTAATACAAATTAGATACATGCTTAAAATTATGTCATCGTTTTCTGAGTAATAATTTGAGTAGATGTATTTTTTCCCTCAAGATCTTTACGTTAGGATGTCTTTTCTGAGCTCGGAGAAGTAAAAGGAATGCCACCTCTGAACCGCGCTCATGAGTACGTCTTGCCGGTTCAGTACCAGGCGCAGTGCAGGAGCTGACTGCGTAATGAGCGGCTGTCTTCGTAAATCAGACTCTGAAAACAGACACAGGGGCCGGATCTACTGAGAATATGGCACTGTGGTTTTCTACTGGAATCTGCATCAACTAGTCCACGTGGTCACAGTTCACGTAGCTGTACTTGTTGCTCATCGTATTTCTCTTAGTCTGCTAGTCCGCTCCTACAGCTAATTAAACTTCACCAAACTGTCCGGTGAGTTCTGTCAGCGACAGTGTTGCTCCTGATGGCTGGCGCCTTGCGTGGTAGCCTGCTGCCTTAGGCGTGTGAGTGTGTCCGTGAATTGCTGAATGAGAGGCAAACTGCAAGGCGGTTTGGAGAAAAGTGCTATATAAATGCAGTACATTTACCATTTTGCTATTTTCAGCTTCTGTAAAAATGCAGTGTTCCTGTGGAAAAGAGGCCAACAGTACAGTTGACCTTCTTTTTCACAAATGCTGTGGCGTTGTTGTCTCTCCAGAGCAAACAACAACAGCGATGAGAACAGACATTCAGTTCAATGACATCTATAGTATATTTAATTGTCTAACTAGTGGTAGAGAGCCATCGTAAAATGCTGAATGATTAAACAGATTCATGGCGATGTGTCCTCCAGGGAGTACTGCGAGTGTAAAACTAACAGGTGTTGATGACTCAAGGGAAAACCCCGTGTTTGATTACCATGATAGTCATTTGTTTCAAGTGGCCATAAATCACAGTTGTTTAGACAGACCTTTCGCGGTGCTCGGCCGTACAGCCGGGCCAAGGACCAAAAAGCTGACCCCCCCTCACCTAACAGCTTCAGCAATCATCTCCAGGCCCGGTCACACCACTGTCCGGTGACTCGGTTCATCCTCTTACAAAAGTACTGTGTGTCATTTCACGGCGCTTCAAAGCACCGTGTGTGTCAGCGCCACAGTGCACTGTTGTCAGAGGCAATGCAACAGAAGAATAGTTTTGAAGTGCAATCTCACGTGTGCAACAAAGTGAGTCGTTCTCCGAATTTCTCTCTGCCGACTCTCACTCAATGCTCCATTCGTCTTCTGTCATTTCACCTGGTCATTTTTCTCTGCTGTTCTGAGGCGCAATAACTGACCTATATTAGGGTGAAGAAGGTTAAGGCATGAAATGATCAATCCTTTTCAACGGGTGATGCTCAGTTTCTTTCCTTTTTCATACTATGATGCTCTTTTTGCCAAATCGTCTTCTAATGATACACATGGCAACATTTTAATCACTTAAAATGAGCACATATAGATGGCATATTTCATTATATTTGTCTAACTAACTAGGTATTTGTTATCATTGTCTGGCATCCAATAATTGCTTGATATATCGCCGTCCCAACTATGCAGTATTTGCCCTGATCCTGCTCTCACCCCGAAACAATCTGGAAAGTAATTTTCCTATTTCTTAGAGGTCATTTGAGAACCCAGTCATGTAAAAGATAAGGCTTCGCATGTGTCTCTGTTTCCTGTCGTTATAAACAACCAGGAAATTGGAAGTAATATATTTTGACAGGATGGCAAACCTGTCTGAGATGGGTTTTCCATGACATTTGAGCATCATTTGCCGTCCGTCTACGCTTCTTTCACTTCTGCAAATATCATTTCTGTTGTGCTGGCGTGTGGGGGGTGCCAGCTTGTTTTACAATCTGTATTTTGAATATGAGTCATTCTATCTCGAGTGTGCTTTATTTCTCATCAGAGGAAAGCAAAGCACAGGGCTGTTTTACGACATCAGAGGATCAGGACAGCCTTTGATCCGAGTGGAGTGATGAGTCAGTCTGTCTGTTGACTCTTTGCTGTTGGAGGACCAATTTTGGTTGAAATTGTGCACAGGACAACACCAATTTACCTCATAGGATGCACAGTATTGATATTTTTGCAGACAACAGAATTTTTGACAGTCAGTTATCATTTGGCAGAGTTAACTTGTCACTCTTTAACTATGATTTTTGGGACAGATGGAGATGTCTGATAAACTCTGTTTCGTGCTTGGCTTACTGCACTTTACTGCACTGCTTTATTACTTTATTACTACAGTTTAATGCAGGAAACACTAACATTTGCTGAGGCATGATATTTTCAAACATTACGGCAGGTGGATTTGAGGACGCATCCTTGTAAAATATTGACTATCACACTGGTGCCTCGAATGAAAGTTTTTTTGCACACATAAAAACAAGTCATTCAGTCATTAGAATTACTGATATTACTAGAAATATCCAATATGTGTGCACCCTTAATTGTACTTATAAATACATCTATACCCAAAATAGGAACAACCAAAAACACACATGCTTAAGCATCCTCTCTTTGTACAATGAAGACATATTTATAGGTCCATATTCCCCCTCACCATAGCTTCCTGATTGAGTCTTGTTTTGCAATTTTTGTGCCCTCAGAGAAATTTGGACTCCATTTTTTGCTTGCCCCCATATGTTTAGCATTTGGGTCCAACATGAAGGCTAGCGGACCGGCCCGGGGCCTTTCGCGATGCAGCAGATGGTGGATTATCCAAACAAGCGGACAAATTACCTAGGATTCCCCTCTGCGCCTGGGCACTGTTGAGAGCAGCAGAGGGCCCAGCAGCCAGACCTGCCAACAGCGGGTCAGCTGGCACAGAGGGCTGCTCACACACCAGCCCCTTTCTCGCTTCCTGGCGTCTTCATTTTCCCTCCATTTCCTGTCTTCCCCATTTTTCACTGTCAGCTCTTACCCATTCCTCTCCCACTTGGCAAAGTCTCAGTCAGCGCAAACAGATCTTGGAGGGGTTTTTTTTTTGTTTGTTTCAACACAATTCTCCATCTTTGTTTAGTCGGAGATTGTTCAAGGACTCGATTCGGGGGTGATGAAGGCTGCGGACGGCCTGATTTTGATTGATTTCATTTCCCTCTGTTGGAAAGGAAGCCACGCAATTACGATGAGAAGGCCAACAAATGGCCCATGTTCAACCGGAATCTTTTGTTGGAGAAACAATAAAAAAAACAAGGTAGTCGGTGCAATTTGTTCTGCTAAGCTCCATTTTTAGGAGAGACGCGTACAAGGCTAATCTCGTTTACGCCAAGCAGTTCTAAAAAGCCATGGGTCACCTTCCAGAAAATGTTCAGGATACCTAATCTACCATTGTCATACAATAGACCTTGATGGTGATAAATTATGCTTTTAGGACGCGAGTCTTAAGTCTTAATAGTGATCAAATGCTTCTTCCCTAATTGAATTGTCCTGCAGGCATTACACGGCCCATCTAAGTGTATCAGGACTGGAGCCGGGGAGGCTGAAGATTCTCTTTGCTCTGTTCAAATAGACCCTGAATGGCTAATGAGCGTTATTAATGAAGCCGGCTAATGCAATCCGACAGCCATTCAAATGTAACAGTTTCGAGGGAACCAAACCGTTATGATGGAATAATCCCCCCCTTCATCCGCAACAACCGCATCTATTTCATCCGTCCATGTTTTTATTCATGTGCTCTCTGAGTCGTCAATATTTTTCAGCCGCATCTGCCACTCCACTCCTTGCTCCCTGTTTTGCGGATTGCCAGTGGAAAGGTCAGCCATCATTTAGCTGGCGGAGGATGGGTTTGCTGGTGCCACATCCTCCACAGCGTGTCCACAAGAATTCACACAACAGCAGTAGAAAATGTCAGTACACAGAGAGCATGGTGATAAGGCGCTTGCGGCATTATTCTTCTCTACCTCGCCGTGATTTGGAGGAATTAGCAGAGAGCACCCTCTCAGCAAACAAGCACGGCAGGTGATGAATCGGGTTGTTTTCTTATGGTGCCATCATGCTGTGTACGCACAGAAATTGGAAATAATGCCACTCGACAGGACTTTTTTTTCCCTTTCTCCTTCAGCTCTAGTTTGTGAAGGAAAGACTGACAAGTTCTGGAGAATCTGAGCCAGAAGAAATTGGCCCCTCCTGTTCCTGACAGGATTCTGGTAGCTTCCTGTGTCTCAGCAGGAAGTGCAAGAAGTCAGACTCCTTGGTCTTTCATCTCCACGCCCACAGGACTAGAGACTCTGTCGCCTCCGTATGTTTAGTAGGCTGCCTCTTACTCTGCTGAAGCATTCTGCCTTCATGTTTGTCAGTTTGTGTCTCTGCCTGTGTCTGTCTCCCAGTTCGCGCACATACAAACACACACACAGATGTATATAGCCAAGTAGACACACAGTATAGACTCCAAACTCCCACTCAGTATAAATCAAAAGTTTCTTACACTCTACTCGAGTTGGCAGGGACTGCTTTCCTCCTCCCTCCTCCCCCTTTTCTAATATTTCTTCATCTGCCTAATTTCCTGTCAGTCCCTTGGAGAACTGCTTCTCAGCTAAAAGATGTTTTATTCATTGGAGAAAACAGAGAACCCAAGTTGGAATTACACTTGTCAGAGGTTAACAGCACAACTGTGCGTAGCAGAGAGATTATGACTGCTCGACATTCAGCCACCTCACCAGTGTGGAATCCAGTGTGTGTGTGTGTGTGTGTGTGTGTGTGCGCTCCCCGAAGAGAGCGGATGAGCAGCAGTCGGGTGGGAGGCAGCAGGTGCAAGAACGCGTTAGCAGCTCTGAGCAGGATGGGTCTTGTCAGCCCACCCTTGGCACCCCGTGCTGAGGAGGGGAGGCGGGAGAGGTAGAGTATTGTTGCGGTGGCGTGACGTCCGTCCATGGGCGTGTGCGCGGCTGTCAGCCCCCTGGTATGTACCTTGTGTATTGTACGTGCATTTGTGCCAGTCATCTGCGCGCTTAAGTGTGTTCATGTAACTACAGGCCTCGTATTTGTGTGTGAGCCAGCTGACCTTTCTTGAACAGAGGTTTGTGTGAGCGCAGTCGCCCACACAGCTGGAGGAGGAGAGGAAACCAGAAGCCTTCCATTTGCTGGTTCTCTCACCGGCCGAATACCAGGCTAACAGCAGATATGCAGCCTCGTGAGGCCCTGACGTGGTATTTTAGACCACAGTAATGGATGGTTTTACCCTGTAAGGTGGAGTTTTTATGTATGAGTTGAGTGTGTCTTTTTGTGTGTGTGTGTTTGCGCGTGTACATTTGAGTGTGTGAATAATTATGGTTGAAAAAATGGGTGGTGTGGTATTCCTCCCCAATAGCATGACGTATAGAGGGAGATGGCTTAGATCAACATTGGCATTCCTTTACGAAACATGCTCGGCAGCTGCTCATAACCCTGTGATAACACGCTCCCTGCCCTAGTGACAGAATGAGCTTCATCCTGCTCAACGGTCGGGCTCTTTTGTGTTTTGCTTGCATCTACATTTTGTGAGAGGGATTTTGGCAATGGAGAAAGCATTCCTGCTGGGGTTAAAGGAGGCGGCCAAACCACATGGAGGATGATTGCACTCCTGAGGGGAACAGCGGATGCAGTGGGAGAATGAAACCTAGTTGGGCACATCAGCGCTGCATGTTTACCGCCCGCACTAGCTCCCTCACCTACTTTTACCCATTATTTTAAAAATGGCTAATTGCATGTCTGTTACAATCGCCTTTGTTTCCATCACATTACTTACCTTTTCTTTCTGGTTCACACACTTTCTGGTAACACGTTTTCTTTACTTTGGGACTGAATAAATTAATGACACAGTTAGGCGAGCAGTTCTCCTGACTTGTGTTGTCACATCAACTTCTGCTGCTACGTCAGTGGTGTGATCCAATGCTTGGAACTGTTATCCACAGTCTGCTGTGATTTTTTTTTTTTTTTTTTCCACAGTGGCAGTAGCACATTATTGGATCCGGGAAGGGGATGAGGCAAAGATTACTCAGCATCATCCATTTTTATTGCCATGAGTGTTTTTACGGGATTGCCATTGACTCTTAACTGCAGGGTACAAAGATACTTCTTTGGCCACACAGCCATGCAACTCCCGAGCCCGGTTCCAGTCAGATGTTAATAGCTGTTCTGCAATAGTGACACTGCCTTTCCCAAAACACTGCGCTAATGGAGATCCCTCTCAAAGCCTTAGTTTCATTAGTAGTGTTTTTTTGGGACTTGAGCTATAGAAGTCAGTGGCATTCTGACGGATGTTTGGCAGAGGTTCCCGGGTGACTAGTGGTGCTGCTGTTGCTGCCGGCGAGGTTGGTGGAGAGGCCCACGTGGCACGCTGCAGCCACATGTCTGGGGCTCAGCCAGCAGCGAAGCGTCATAAAACTCAGGTATGTGGCCTCACACGGCAGACACTGACAAAGTATTATTGCTGTGTAATCCTTGCTCAGCTATGAGCACTAATGAAGGCAGCTGTGTTTGTCTTTCCTTGATCTTATCTGATTGCTGAGTCTTTTTTTTTTAGAGTATGATTTTGCAAATTGGTATTGTGATATGAGGAGTGCATGTTAGGACTATGAATTTAGTGGCATATTATTATTGTTTGCATAAGCCCACTTCACCCAATGCAACCATATGAATATTAACTTATTTGTTAAAGGCTTTGATGATTGATTGATAAACACGTGTGACAAAAAAAAAATCTCTAGTGCACTACGATGTGATGTTATGCAAAGTGAGCAGATATATCATATTTCCAGAAGCAATCACAGAGATCCACCCTTCAAAATTAAAAATGCTAATGCAGCTGCCTTTTCCATTACATGCTTATATTGGCATCGCAGTACTTTAACCTCAGGTCACTGAGGAATAAGCCAGAAATCTTTAACACTAATTCCCACACACCATCAATCAGCAGCCTCTAAAACCAGTCCCGCTCCTGCAGTGTATAAACTACAGTATGTAATATGTAAGAGTGGCAGTACAGCAGGAGGTGTTAAAGGATTTGCTCATTAGCCAGTAATAGAACTAGCTTAGTCAAGGTTTACATTGCAGCTTGTTTTTCCGCAGGTAATCAGTTTTGTTTACAAGAGCTCATTTTCTACAGTGCACCCTTGGGGTCGATTTGCATTCACTGTTCAGTCTTCTGAGTTTTTGTTGCGTGTTTGACTCATTAAGGAAAATGAGCTCGCCTTTATAGGACAGCTCTTTGTAGAGTGTGAGTAAAGCAAATTTGAAGAAGGCTTGAATTAAGAAGTTCATTTGGACTGACACTGAGCTGATGTTTGAGTTTTGCTACATGCTGTCATAATGCACGACTTGTGTTTCATATTTTGTTACATTTTGTATTCTTCATATTCTTTATTCATGTTATTTGCTTCATGTAACCGTAAAGCACACGTCACTGTTAAGCAATTTCCGAGTAAATCAGCCTCAGTTGGCTAACCCAGATACATTCACAACAAAGGATGGAAGTGTTCCTGACTATTCAATTGAAGTGACATGCCTTCTTTTTGCTTGCAGTTGTGTTTTGTCTTGTTTACTCCTCAGGGGCAGGTGCTCAGCACTATTGATATGTAAGCTCTCCCCATGAATTTTAAAGACCTTTGATTAACAGCAAGTCATGCAAAAAGCTAATGAAATTTCTGAAATGCATCCTTTGTAAAAAATTATGCATCATCCCCATGCAGTGTTGTCAAATATTGACTTAAATGCCAACGAGGGAGCCAGAATTTAGATTTTGACACTGTATGACTAATCAATCAAATGGCTTATGAGAGCCATGAAATGTCAGCGGTAAGAACAATGTAATAAAATAACATGAATGACAACCGCAAGAGTTTAATAAAAACAAAATTCAATACATGCCTGTCACATGCCTACTGCAATATCTGTGACAGGTTTATAACCGGCGGATAAATGAGAGATAATAATCAGCATGGGTTGTGTATGCTGAAACTTGTTTTTCGCTCACCAGTGTGACATGATTTTTGTGTCGTGTTTTTTTGGACTGAAAGCAATATAAAAAAAGCTGTTAAGATGTTAATATCCCCAAAACATAAAAGTTCCCCATAGCTGCCATGTCTGAAAACTCTGTCAACACTTCAGCGTAGAATAAAACCAACTTTATTGTGAGACCGATGCGTTTTGACTGGTGGCCTTTCAGAACGGTCATTGGGATAACCTCTTCAGACTATTTCCCCTCTGCATGCACCTCAGATGTGGGCAGAGTTGTGCCAGAAATCCCTTCTTTGCACATCTCCCATGTCCTCATTGGTGCAGAAGGAAATAATGCAAATGACCATCTGCTATTCTGTGTAAAGACAGGTCTGCACTCAGCTGCACCTGCATGAAGCTCGGTTAGCATATTTGTGCCAACTGGTTGGCATGTGGGTGAAACCGCTGACAGTGAGGGGAGGTGTTTTTTTTTTTCTCTGTTTTCCTAACAGTAAAGTAACGTCCCTGTATGATGCCCTGTTTTTGGTGAGATTCATGCGACTTGGTTGCAAAGACAAACGTAGATGCACGTATGCACGTTTGCTGGCGCCAATCAGTGTGTGGAGTGGCTTTCACAGTGTGTCTGTTTACCTTAGTTTTGTTTGTAAAGTTGTGGCACCACAGCCTGATCATATTTCATGTGCCTCCCCTGCACTGGTCCGTCTGCCCTGTCAGAGTGAATCAGGTTGGACAGAGGTGACTGGACTCCAGAAGCTTCTCTCCAGTCTCACTGATGTCTGATCTAATGGAAGCTGAAGAGGACAGACAGCAGCGACGCTAACACGCACACACACACACACACACAGAAGCAGTATAGACTTTTAGTCGCAGCTCACTGCGTACAGTGCAGATACACAGAGACAGGGACCAGAGTGGGAAGGCATTGTTTAGACAGAGCAGTGGAGGGGTGAAGTGTGTCATATTCATTATTACGCCTAACTAAGGCTTTCATGTTGTGTTTTGTTGCACAGGAAACTAAGCTGGAGTAAACAAAAATACAACCTCAAGCTGTAGTTGGACACTGGTACAGCAGGTTTTAATTAGGCTGAGGCTAATTGCAGTGTCTCGTATCTGATAGCCGGACTAAACGCATTGGAGTCAGTCCTTGAGCCATTTAGTACTGCGTCGCGTGCATATGTGCATTCTGTAAGGAACATAAAACATGAAAAATTAATGAACATTATCCAGTCTCACAATATGGAGTTATTCCTTTTGCTTGGCTGCATTTTCTCCACTTTTTATGGAGGCAGAAGCTTAATGATATTCAGTTATAATTCGCTGCTGCCCTCAAATGATAAGTTCATTTTCTTTTCTTTTCGCTGTCTTCATTTTGGCAAAATACACATGAATCATATTTATGGTTCACTAAACAGGGTCTAGTCTGCAGAAAATCATTTTGTGAGCTCAAGGACACATGCTGCCTTTTACCATTTAATAGTTGTACTATATTTATCAAAAGTGGACATATGATGGTTGGCTGATTTTGTATTTTAACTCCAATGTGCGGCAGCCCCGACTCAACAACACCTTTTGTAAAACATCCAGTCGCGGCTTAACCTCTCCCATCCTCTGAAAAGCCGTCAGTGTCTCCCATTGTTTAATCTGTTTGCGGTCGTGTTGTGTTTTATGCGCTCAGACGCCAGGTGACAGAGATCAGATCACACACTCTCATGTAAACACTGTTAGCAGCTTACCGCGATAATCCACCCTTACTGTATTTACCCTCTCCACATATAGTTGTGTGTGGGGCGCGCCTACCAAGAGGCGGCACTCATCTGAAGGTCAAAAGAGCGTGCATGTAGAGAGAGAGCGAGGTCACTGCTTTGTAACTATTTGCATTGCCAAAGCCTTACTAATGTACGTTTCCCAGAGCAGTTTCTCTGGAGTGGAAGGATTGGTAAGCAGGTCATAATGCCACTCCAGCAGAAGTAGCCATCTCAGATGAAGGGAACAAATCAATACCAAGCGCTCCAGCGTCTCCCTATCTGCTTCCCTTTTAGCCCGAAGATGCAACCACTTTTTTTTTATTTGACATAATGAATATTTATGCTTCTCTTGAACCACTTACACTATTTTTTTTCTAATTTGCTGCAGTTTCATCTTCATTTTATGCTTGATTTGCCTCATAATGAGCCTTGACTTTGAAGTTCAGGAATAGCATGAGTGGCATTATGCTTTATTGTTTAAGTGCTCATGGGGTGTATTTGTAAGAGCCTCTATGGTGTAGACTCGCTTGCAAGTAACAAATAGTAAAACTGAGGTCATACACAGTTCAGGTTGTGTAATGTTGCCACAACAAAAAAAAAAGAGGATTTGCTGCTGTTGTCTGTCTGTAACCCAGTTTGTGAGTAAAATATGTCAGCGTTTCAGCACGCACCATCTCTGCTAATGAGAGACAGCCCAAGGAGAGTGCAGTGACTGTCAGCTCCGCTCAGCGTGGAGGTGATAGAACTTAATTTCCCACAGATTTCTCAGCTGCGACTTCTGTCTGCATTGTTGTGCTGCAGGGAGAGATTATCGGGTTATCACACAATAAGGAAAAATGTCGGAAAAAAGTGGAAAGATTTAGAAGTATGAGATTCTTCCCACTCGCAGTGAGGCTGCTTTTTCAGGCGTACAGCTGTGTGTTGGCTTTGTTTAAGCCTGAGCTTTACAGATGGCTGTTGAGAAAAATTGTTGAGGCATAAGGACGATATTGTGCTTGTAATTGAAGATCGCAATTTTGATTGCGTAGCTCTTGACATGGTCCAGTCAAAAAAAAATATCCATAACTGACACACAATTGTCGCATGTCTTCTTGCTATGGCATGAAAAGCTAAAATGTAAATGTCTGTGAGTTCATACATGCGTGACCTCTGTCTGACCCACGTCTGTATTATAGCAAAGCTTTTGCTACAGTGCTCCCCTTGTGCCACAAATAGGACTTTTCTCTCTTCCCATGTCATCTCTTTCTCAATTCTATTCTATTTCAACAGAGGAGAGGAGATGAGCAGCCTTGACATCCCCTGAGGGATTGTGAGCCGGTTGAAGGTTGAGGCAAGGAGGTGGTGGGGGTGCAAGTGGGTCTTTGCTGGAAGCCTATAACCATTAATGGACTATTACCCCCAATGGAGTGGGGGGCATGAAGTGACTATTCATCACAGTCACGTCCACATGCCATCCCACTCCCCTTTCTCCCCCTCCTCGGCGACCACACAGGCAGATTAGGCATCATGACAAGAGGCACTTGGTGGCATTGCTGGCTCCTCTTTCCTTTCCTTTCCTTTCCTTTCCTTTTCCTTTCCTTTCCTTTCCTTTCCTTTTCTCCTCCTCTGTTTATTTCCTCTCCCCTTCCCAGTCCCCTTCCCAGAGCCAATCCCATTCCCATGCTGTCGTCTCCTTCCAGCAGCCATACACAACCTGAACTCTGGGTGCACTCTCCTCTAATCCACTGCCAGTCTTATCTCAGCTCAGGAACAATAGCCACAGAGCAAGCACAGCTCAGAACCGCAGCCTGCAGAAAAATAGCTCCTCTCCCACAAGGCTGTAGGACGCTTCGCTTCCAACAGCGTCAGCCAAGCAGTCTGTCACTGCTTCACATTAAGTCCTCCTCATTGCCTGTCGAGAAAAGATTCCAGCTCCTGTGTGTTTGACGGTCGTCCAAATGGAATTTCTATTACTGCAGTGCAATCGACGGCAACGGCGAATGACTAATCGCATCTGTACTTGGTGTCGCCTTGTCAGTATGCTGATCTACTGCTCGTCTTTTTGTTTGTTCACTGTGGAGCTGTGCAAGTTAGCTGTGAGGGGCTATTCTGTGATTCATGTAGGCAGACGGGCACCTTTCCAAGCCGCTGTCCCCATTCATCTTCCAATAATGAGCTTTCACCTCAGTCCTAACGAGTTGTAATTGCAATTGCGCCCCGCATAGGAGCAGTGCTACCATCCTTGCAGTGGCCCTGCAGTGGGAAGGCATTTACTTGAAGTGAGCCATTGCCACTGTTACACAGACAGGCAGCGTCAAATCACAAGGGGGCCCTCAATGGTGTGACATCATCCCATGTTAAACAGCAAATCCAGTTAATTACTTATTATGGGATGCCAGACTTTGATAATTAGCAATCCTTTCAATGATGACAGGAAACTCAATTCCATCATAAGCTTGTCTGTGTTTAGGATTTGACCTCAGGCAGTTTCTGAAAGGTTGAATTCAACTTCTGTTTCTGCTGGCTGCATGGCTCCTGGGACGGCAATGTCCATCTGTCGGTGGGGATGCTCCCCAGACTTTTCCATTAGCAGGACTATGAGTTTGACATTTTTGAAATATTGTGACAACTATAGGATCGACTGCCATGAAATTTGCTCAGGGACATTAAAGTTCCCTAGGGGATATGTCTGAAGGACTTGAGTGATCCTCTGTCTTTTCATCAAGTGCCACCAGCAAGTCAAAGTTTTGACTTATCCTGTGAATCTCTCAAGATCTTCATGATAGATTGGCACATTTTGTGCACACATTCTCACATTGGGTTCCCAGACAATGTCACCAGCAGGTTGACATTTCTGGCTTGTACTGAAATATCTCTGCAACTTGTGGGTAGATTGCTGTTAAATTCATGGTCTGCAAAGCACAAATTTTAAAAACTTTATTTTGCACCATCATCAAGTAAGCATTTCTGTTTATACTCAATTACCTACACAACTAACTAACTAAACATTATACATGCTGGTATTATCACTGTGAGCGTGCTATCATGCCTCATTGAGAATTAACTTCAGATCATGTCAAATGTTCTTACAGACAACTTTAAGATGTGCATATAAGTTTAACTTGACCCTGAAGACAGAAAGCCAGACACATGAGCAACGGTGTTCACATCGAGAGCCATGAAGTCTACGTTGGAGTGTTGCCATGTGAAAGTTATTCAGAGCTCCTTCTGATGTCATACAAGTTTGCCGCGCATAAAAGTATTGGTCTGTTGATGCTGAACCCCATAAGTCACCAAACAGTTATTTTCATCAGGGGGAAGCTTTCAAGTGATGTGTGTTCATTAGCTGCTGGATATGGAGAGCCCTTCACTGCTGGGCATATTTATTATTCTTGCCACTCTCTCCTCCTGTCTGTGTCTCCCACTCTCTCTTTCCATCACTCTCCTCAGCTTCCTGTCGCAGCCTCTTTGTTTATTTCTTCCTCTGTGACAAACTTGCATCACCTGCCTGTCTCTAATTCGCCATTTTTTCCCCTCCCTTTCTCTACTCACCCGCTGCCGCTCTTTGTCTCTTGCTTTTTTCATGCATCCCCACCGTCTCCCTCTGACGCTCCCCTCTCTTCCTCTCCCCTTCTGTCTCTGTTACTTTGTCTGGCTTACTTCCGTCATCACCCGCCTCCCTCTTGTTTTCTGCTTTGTGTTTGTTGTCTCTTTAGGCTTGCTCTTTCCGCTCCAAAAAGGGAATGAATCCATATACATGTCAGCCTGTTGTGGAAGACACTCCTCAGCTCCTATTCCTGCGGGCCTTCTGGAGGAACAGCAAATTTACACATGCACGAGTGCACACACCCACACAGGCATGGCTTCACCAGGATATTACATGTGACTCACTGCACAATTTTAAACTCCTTAATGTTGTTGATTTTTTGTTTCTGTCCTGTCCACAAATGAATGGCCGCGCTTTTGTTGTTTATTTGAAATGCTGTTTAGGTAGGTTTTTCAACTTATTAGTTTACACAGACGACCCAGCTCTGCGGTGCAAGTGTCTTTTTTTTCACTGTGTCATTTGTCTATCAAAAAGTATGGCTTCCGGCTGAAACAGAAAGGCATTTACAAACCAAAAATAGTTCAGCAGGACCCAAAATACTCTCTTCTCTGGGCTAAGCATGAATAGACTGTGTCTGAGCCCTGGCTTCCAGGCTTCCCAAGAGTATATATGCATATGTGCGTGATAGGCAGGCAGAGGCCTCAGAGTGTACCCACTGTAAGCCTGGCACAGTGTGAGCCAGGAGGAAGGAGCAGACAGAGAGAACAAACGCTGTGGCTGCTTTTGTTCTGTCTGCAGGAGGCTGATGGAGACGCAGCAGCACGCAGACACACAAGCACAGGCGCACATCCACCGTACAGATGGACAAACCTGTCAAGCTCACAGACGGATAGACAGACAGGAGCATGGCTGTAGAAAAAAAATCAAAGCTCATTGATTGCAGACACTTTAAAATTGTTTCTAAATATCAAATCAAGGAAGAAATGCTGAAATCGTGAAGGCTGTAAAACAAGACATAGAACAGAGGCACACATGCTAATTTGTTCCTTTTGTCTTGGCCGCTTTTGTTCCTTCAAAACACTGCGAGACGTGAAAATGGAATCAAAATTGCAGCGAGATGCAAGCACAAAGCTGACAGGCTTTTTTTGTCTTTCCTTATCGTAACCATTCTCCGCAAGGTCTGTGGGGAAGCATTGGCTGCGAGAGCCTCCCCTCGTCTCCACTCACTAAGCGGAATGACACTCAACAGCAGGCCGCCACGGGTCAAGGAGCAAACACCTTCACTTGTCATCCAGCTCTCTGACTGACACACAATACCTGTGGGTGGCCCCCGATTTTGCTCAAATCCCTGGCTGCCGCCGCCGCATCGACCCTGTTTGCTCTTCGCAGACCTGGGCAATCAAAGAGAATGAAATCAAAGCTACAGAAAAGCCTCACTGCTACATATTAGACCTGCTGCAGCAGCTTTGTTAATCAACCCAGTAGCCCTCTGAAACTTGTTTTTGTCATGGAACAAGCTCGGCTGGGATGGTGTCACAGATGGCTACGCTTACTAAAATAAAATTTATAATCAGATTTGTGAGCACCTCAGCACCAGTAATTAATATATGTGGATCAGAAAGCATCTGCTTTGTCATTTAACTTAACAGTGCAGAGTATTTTAATATATATTCGGTTACCAGTTTTCCCTCATAAACATTTCATCATACTCTTCAGAAGCACTCGTCACAGATTCCCCTTGTTAATAATCGAGCTCTCTGAAATGATAATAGATACAAAGGTTCAAGATGGTGACTTAGCTGGCGGAGCATGGCAGAGCAAATCCTTGAAGCTTGGGTATTTTGTTTTCCTGAGGTGCAAAGTCAATCACATTTAATCCATCACAAATCCACTCAATCACATCCAGATATTCACCGTGCCCCTGCAAACGCTTCGCAGCAACAAACTCTTTCTCGGCAGGAGTGGGTGGGTCGCAGTCAGCCGGAGAGGCAGATAAATGTGTTATTCCTTTTACATATTAGAAGCTTCAGTCTTTCCAATAAAAACACAGTTATGCGGTGGTTTGCTACTTAGTTGCAAATGCAATCACTTGTATTGTTCGGCAATAATGGAGAAGGAGGACGAATCAGACAGGAGTGGTCTGGATGGTGGGGGCTAGATGGCTTGGTCATTCCTTTATATGGAGCAGGATGCGGCTGCCAGGTTGGTTGCAGTTAATGTTTTTTGATTTAATCCAGAGCTCTCTTCCTGCCCATGCACTGCCATGACAATATGCCCAGAGGGCTCCTCCTGTATAAGTGGAACAGGAGCCTCCCTGGATTTATTGCAAGGAATATATTCCTTTCTCTCCCATAGGATTAATCTGTCTAGTTCATGAACCAGAGAGAGCGGCGATAACAAAAAACGGATCTGTCACTTGTTTCAAAGCATAGCTGTTCACCCTACTTCAACCAACTTCTGCCTTACAGTTAAGTTTTTATGGCAGTCAGTGTCCATGTCTTTTCTTATCAGGGAAAAAATGGTCTGTTCCTTGAATGCAGCTGTTTGATTCTCAACAGTATGCTCTGCCACCCCCCCTCACTTACAAACATCTTTTTTAGTGACACTAAACAGATGGTTGTGGTTAGTGCTGCTGCCACTACCTCGCTGTTCACTGTGCACACTTTCTAGAAGTTGAATTGTTTCTCAAAAATTTTTGGAGCGACAACACATTCACTGTAGCTGCATAGATTGTCCTTTTTACTCGCCTAATAAAATACATGAGTAAAAATGGGAAAATATTTCAAGCTTTTCGGGCCTGTGAATGCAGGGGTTGTAAAAGCCAAGAAGGCGAGAAGCAAAAAGCAAAAGACGGGAAGTGCGGCATCTGGACAGGAACTCTGACATCCGGGGAGGGGGAGGTATGAAGTATATCAAGGGAGGGTGTGGTGGCTGACCTCTCACCCTAAACAGAGGGTAGAGGTCAAAGACAGAAGATAGACTGCAGCTGTGTTGCAACATGCAACCCCACTGTCACGCCAATCACTGTAATTTGCCTAGACAGACGTGTCCCCACCCACTTTACCAAGCATGCCTTAACAGGAGCTGACGAAGAGAAAGAAAAGAGGGAAGGATGGAAGGAAACAAGGAGGGAAGCAAGGAATGAAGGAAAAAAGAAATAAAAAAAGACAGTGGGAAGAAGGTCAACACGGCTCCCATCTCCACGCCCAAGGCCTCATTCTTTGGAGCTAGCAGGCAGTCCCAATCCACCGCAGCAGTTTATCGAAGGCAGCGTGCCTTCAATTAAAGGGCTCTTCCCACAAGATTTACTCACCACCCCACCCGTAATACCCCCCACCCACCCCCACTTAACCTAGTGTGGAAGCCTCCTTTGGCTTCTTTCGCCCTCATCTAGAGCTATTTGTTCTTCTGCAGGGGGAGGTAGGACCTAATCATGCCAGGATCTCATAATACCGAGTCTTTTTAACTGCCAGATCAAAGAGCTCGAGTTTGCCTAATGCGGGATTACGCTGAGATACAGGACCTGGCAGCCTCACCTCACTCCACCCTTCCACTTCCACCACCACCACCAGCGGCGGGTAGCTCCATTAGGCTCAACGCATTGCTCATTTTTCCGCAAGAGCTCCCCTGGGCTAAGAGGCAATTATGCAGTAGTGTGGCATAATATTTCATTCTCTTCACATCGCATTACTCTATGGTGTTGCCGGCCACTAACAGCTTCATGTGGCCCAGGAGGAAGGGTGCAGGCTGCTAACAACTTCATATGAGCAGAGGGAGACTGCAGAGAGGAGGCGGAGGAAGAGGAGAGAGGAGAGTTCTCAAGGGCACGATGCATCATTAGGAGTCAGGTCCATTTCACCTCCTTTACACAGAGAGTGAAAAGGGTGAGCGCTCATCTTACTTTAGGTCAGGTGATGTTAAGATTTGCAACATGAATGAGGGAAAAACAAAAACATTAATATTTGCACTGGATTCATTATTATGGAGCTGTACGTGCAACATTTATGTGGAGAAAATCATATTCAGGCAACACTTTGAAATGTTAAAATGGTGCTGTTTAAAAAAAAAAAAAAAGAAATGAGAATTTCACAGCATCTTTGAAATATTTGAGATAAGCCTACATGAAATTAAATATCTCACACAGTGCCCAGGCATCCTTCAAGGCAGTGTCTTTGTTATTCATGATTTTATATGTCTACAGAAGAAAGTGTGGATACTTCAAAACTCTAGGTACAGCCACATAGGAGATCTGGAAATGTTCCAGGAAGTGTTTACTGGGGAGTACTGAGGAGCGATACTTATGTTCAAAACATGTGGGTCCCTTTCTGTATTGTGTGAAGATTGCACAAGGTGAAATACCGCCATGCCCTCATTTCTTTTTGCCCAACCACCATTATAGATTAAATCCCTTCCATACTGAGAGACTAGAAGGTTTTTGGTCTGACAGTTTCTTTCCTGCACTGTGAGTCCTCTCTCGCTGTCTTTGCATGAGTGTTGCATGCTGAAAATTAGCTGCTTTTGAAAGGTTTTACTTCAACCTGTTGAGTGTAACATCCATATATACAGTATATATACGTGTAGTATATATAGGGGGGAAAATGTCCTACCCCCAACTGAGTTTGTGACCACATGCGTCCATCTTGTAATGTACACAATTTGAGTATGCTGTTGCTGGTTGGGGGTCTAACTGTCAGCCCATTGCAACACTTCAGTTCAGAGCAAGACATCTTGAAGACAGTTGCACAGATTGCCATGAAATCTTCTACGAAGAGGAAGGCACCTTTTCTAACAGCACCCTGAGGGCAATCATGTTTAGTCAACCCACTGCTAAAGCTCCAATAATGGCAAAATCGTCAGTATTATTGTTTTTAACACTTTAAAATCATGTTTGGTGGTAATGAACGTCATAGAGAGGTTTTAGACTTTGAGTTTAGTTCCTTTGTTATAGCCCTTTTATGAGTTACTGAAGTACTCTGCACACATTGTTTGGAAGAAAAAAATATTGATTTAAAGAAGTGTAAGTGTAGATTCAACAGATGCTGGTGTAACAGACCTTAAATGTTGAGTGTTCTTTAATTTTTTTGTTTTTTTTTATTTTGATGGGGGGGGTGCTCTCTTCTCTTGTCCTGTGTACTGACAGAGCAGGCATGTGCAGCCCGAGGCGAGGCTGTTCAGAACTGCTGTGTGATTTCACCGTCCTCGGGAAGGTTACACTGTGTGCTTTTGCAGGTGTTCAGCCTCCTAGGTCCCCCTCTTCTCCCTTCATTGCAACTCTCTCTTCTGTTTCGCCACTTCTGTCATCAGTTCAGCAAGTCAACCACCGTTCACTTCATTTCAGACGCCCCTTTCCGTACCGCTCACGCATCCTATCGACGTGCAGATTTTTTTCTTTCTGACTATTGCTGGTGGGGGATTCACACTCGAGATAAAATGAGGGCAGGAGACAGAGTGGCCAGCATACATTCATGTTGTTGAACACAGTTTCTGTAGCATCTCCAGCCTTATTAAGTCCTGCTGTGCGTTAATAAATGTTAGCATGCATTTAGGCTACAGTTTGATTATGATGCATCCAGCTGCTGCTGACAAAACAAACTTAAGGTCTCAGGTCATGTTCACTTTTTCAGTAAGGCAGTACAACACAACTTTCAGACTTTCAATTGACAATCGGTTGCCTCAGGACAATAGCACACCAGCATCCTGATTCTTTTTAGCAATTTAATATTTGTTTTTTGACCTTGTGTCTTCTTTTCGCCTCCTTTTAGTTTATTCTACAATGCCCAGAAATTGTTCATAACCAGCCAGAGAAACTGACAAGGTTTCTACCCTACAGCTGCTTTCTCATTTTAAGACACAACAAAATAAATTCAACTGTTTAGCCTGATATAAAATGTTAGTAGTGCCCTTTAGCCTGCAAACTGATGTGACTGGCTTCAGCCATATAACAACAATGTGCTGAAACTGTAAATATGAAGCTATGTTTTGTTTCCCAGTCAAATCAGTTGAAATATCACCACACATTCACCATATGCCAGACAAAAAATGTGCAAGTCAGGCTTTATAAAATATGTTGCTTTAGTGTTTCATAAGTGCATCTACCGCCATAAATCCTCGTTCCTCGTATGCTGACGCTGTTCTGGCCCACTGCACCGTTTCATCTATAAAGTTTTATTTCAGAAACACAGCATTAACGACCAGTCTTTCTCTCCTGTTTGCAGAAATACGATCCGGTGGACGAGGGCCCAAGGAAGGATCAGTGAGGCAGCTGCCACTGTACGACACGCCGTATGAGCCAGTGGAGAACGGCGGGGACTCGGACCCTGAGCGCCTACGCTGCCCCAGAGAAAGCCGACTGCCGCAGGATGACGAGCGACCCCCCGAGGAGTATGACCAGCCCTGGGAGTGGAAGAAGGATAGGATTTCCAAAGCCTTTGCAGGTACGTCAGCCACTGCGCCAGAGACATTATATCAAACCTTATTATTCCCCGCTGAGATAACTTAAGATAACCACCAGCATAATATATGATCCAAGAGAAGTAGCGAAAACATGCTGCAGATGATAGACCTTTTGTGGGTAACATGCAGAACCTCCTCGCTTCACTCTCTCTTGCGAAACAGCATAGAAGTATACGTGGTCTCGAAACAGACAGAAATGAAGCTTTGATCATCCTAATCCGAATTAAAAGGCAGTTTTACTTCAGAAGAATGGCAGAGACCTTCAGCTCTACCTGAGACATACTGCTAGTACTGGTGTCAAAAGCTCAGACAGTGACCATGTAAGCTAATCCAGTTTAAGGCAGACAGCATTTCTGTAAGGGTTGCCTTATTTCAGTTTCAAGCTTTTAACAAAATCAAATCTGAAACTGTTTCTCTTTTGCATAACTAATCCAGGTGTCTGTTTTTCCAGCTCTGACTAATTTTAATTTTGGCTTCTGTCAGGCTATGAAGGTTCTGCTGCTGCTGCTTCTTTAATCTCTCCGATAACGCTCCTTTTTTCTCTCCTCTGTTAAAGCACCTGCTAAGGTCACTCGCAGGTGTCCGACCTACTGTTTGCTGTTTTGATCCAGCTGCTGCCTGTTTAAACTTAGATGATACCTTAGCTGCTCGGGGGGGCATGATTGGTTGTGCAGGTGCATGTAGGCGCAGGTGGTTTCAGAGCTTCAGCACGGCTAACACAGCCATAACATCAAACAGGGCTGTTCCTGGAAAGAATGCGGCTTTGGAATATAAATATGCACCCCAAATTTTAAAAAAAAAAGGAAAAAAAAATACCAAGTCTTCTAACTGATATTAGAAAAGAAAATCAGCAACCCATGACTATTTTTCATCGCCCCTTTTGTCTTTATATTTTTTCTTTTTTATCCTTGAACAGCTCTGCTTTGTTATGACTGCATTAGCTACGAGGGCTCTGTAAGTGGCACTGGATCAGGTCCCCACGGAGGAAAGGACTGCACCTCTAAATCCCTCACAGGTACCATTGGAGACGGGGTTGGGGAGTGTCTCTTGTCTTTCTGTATATTCATCTTAAACTTTGATGCCTGATGGGTTGTGGCTGGGGATTTATTTCTCACTTAAATCCTCGGCACACAGGTTAAAAGTATCATTAAAAACTGATGTTCCACGCATGTTTTGCAGGTCACGGGCGGGTGAAAGATTTGGCTAACGCTTCAAAAATGATCATGTTTGCAAGCTCAAAGTCAAAACTACCTGTGTGATGAAAAAAAGGTCATCACCTCACAGTAAAATGCAAATCACCTCATTCTAAAAAAAATTTCCTGATTCAAATGACATTATCAGGATGCTACTGGTATGGTTGCCTCATGCTTGAAGTGGACTGAAGAAAAAAGGCACATCCACTGTAGAAATACTCTTGAAATCAGCCTTTCAGAGGACACATGAGTGTAACAAGTGCAATAAGTGCTGTAACACTTCTTGGTGCTCAGAAGAAGAGGTGATGGGGGTGATGGGTATGCAGGGTGGAGTGAGTGAGTGGATGTGTGTTGGTTCCTCAGCCTCTAAGGGCAGAAAGAGAAAAATTGACACTGCAGTTTAAAAAAAAAAAAACATTTAAATACTGTATTTCCTTCTGCGGGGATGCTCTGTATACAAGTGCAGAGCTGACTCATTGCATTAAATTAAATCATTAATGAAGATTAAAGTGATTTCTACTGTGCTGCCCCAGAACACAAACAAACAGAGCAACCATTGAACACAAAGCGCCCGACTCATTTAAATGATGATGTTAGCTCAGGTGTACTTTTATTATGAAAGTGTTCATGCTTTTCTTAATTGATGAAATGCCATCTTCAGTATCTGAACTGCCCATTGCTTCACGGAGCTTTATTTGGTTTCAGAGTCAGGGTACCCTGGAGTGTGAAAGTGTCTTCCATGCAATAATACCAGGATCACTCAATCATCAATGAGTGAACTTTTTTCTTTTTTTAATTACAGCTGAGTGAAAGAAGCCATTAAAAAATTTCATGGCCCAAAGGCTGACTGTGGTATACAGTTGGGAAAATAATTTGCTAAGTTTACAATTTATTTTTGTATACTTGGAAGAGTAATTGAGCTTTATAGGAGTGGAAGATGCAATATGAAAATAATGGATATTTTCTTCATTATGATTTGATCATATTCTATTTTATTATTTATACTTTTATTTCCATATATTTCTCTCTCTTGTATTTATCATTTTTATTTCCCATCTGTTTGCATTGGGAATACTGCATTTCATTTATGTGGCATTTTAATAAAGCAAAATTGATTAGAAATAGAAAGGGTAAGAGAGAGATTAATCCTCTGTGGTGTTTTGCTGTTGATGGCTGTTGAAGATGGACTTGGGATTTGGCGAGAGAATAACAGGAAGCACATCACTAGACCTCGCACATTAGAAAGAAAGTACATTTTAAAACACAGGCACATTACATCCAGTGTGTGTCAAGGCATTTGACATTTTTTTGATGAACGATTGAATGATTTTTATAATTTTCATAATTTTCTATTTCTAAGAACCTTTCACAGAAAAAGAACAGCTGTAGAAATCACTGATATTCCCAAACTGCCTTGACATAAGCGTCCCTTACAAGTATGTTATATAAACCTTTTATCCATGATGGTGTATTATTTATATTGTACTGTACACCTGAAACATTGAAACACATCTTATACAAAATCCACAAGCTACTTTAAGGCCCTGAATAACAGAATTAGTCCAAGGACTGCAGCAGCTAGATAGATAGATAGATATACTTAGATAGATATACTTTATTGATCCCAAGCTGGGAAATTACTGAAGACATTTTCAAAATTCAGCTCCCTTAAAATGTTAAAAAATGATACACTTTGACTGATCTCCATCTTGTGTATGTTTGTAGTTGTTAATGTTATTTTCTGTCTAACATTACTAAGAAGCTAGCTGACAGGGTGAGCGGCAGCAGCAGTAGACTAGAGAGAGACAGAGATGGTGCTGAACTGGACTTCACTGCTGTGTGTAACATATTTAAGTGTGTGTTAACTCTCCTATGTGTCATTACATGATAGCCAGCTCATGAATCTCATTTGCGGAAGAAGAAAAAGAGGCTCAGGGGAGTATTTAGTGTATTTCTGCAGGTAATGAAGCACATCACCCTCTATTTAAAGGTAGTATCACTTTAAACGGAAGAGAAGATGTGAAATGATTTTGAGATTGAAACTCATATGTATGATGGCTTCATTTTGCCATGTGGCCCCAGATCTTAAAGGCAGAAGAAACTCAAACTGTACGTAGATATCATACGTCTGTCTATTGATTTATCATCTTTCTATGTTTTCCCAAATTTCTTTGTCACTTCATTTGTGTTTCCTGTTCACAGTGTGCTCTTCGCAGGAGTCACGCTGTTCTGCCTCTGCCAGTGATTAGTTAAATAGGGGATGCTGTATTCTTAATCACTTTCCTTCTCTCCCTCATTATTTTTCTGTCAAGCGGCACTCAGCAGAGTTTGTTTAGGGCGCTATTTACTAACACATCCCTCTTTCAACTCCCCCTTTACAGACAGCGTCCCCCCTTTGATGATGATTAATTTAATTTCCACTGGATGTCAAAGTGTTGGCTGGGAATTGGAGTGATAAGTCTTTAAGTTGTCTTTCAAAGAAGAAAGCCGCAGCACCAAAAAGTACTTTGATTTATTGCTCGTCTTCAGTTTGTTTTGTTTAGGTCAGGCAGAAATAATTCCCCACTATTTGGAAGACAGAAAAAGGAAGACAGATGAGAGGGACGTCTTCGGGACAAGCCTTGTCAACACGGGCTTGTTTCTTTTGCAGGTGTCAGCGTAGACCGGCCTTGGATCCAGACATCAAGGGGCTTAGAGAAAGTTTCCCACCTTTCAAGGCTTGAGCTTATGTGCCTGCACCCAAGGCTCTGATCTTTGCAACCAGCTTACCTCCGCTGTTGAAAAATTATACACCACTTCAGTGTTTAAGTCCACTAGTGAGCCAGTTCTTTAGAACTGTAGACAATCCCACTTCACTAGTCATCCCTGTCTCATCCCTCCTGGAACTATTTTAAGGGTCTACTTAGAGCCTGTTTTTGGGTGTTGCCAGATTGCCCCGGTCTTGTCCTGGAGTTCCCCTTAAACATTTAAATTTACAAACTGGCAAACATTTACTACAAACTGGCAAGTTCATTTTTACTTGAATCAATGTTTTCTCAAATAGTTGTGGAATTTAGGTTGGGATTGGGTTTAATGGTTGGTCAAGAGTCTCATTTTATATTTTATTTTCTTCAGTTGAACCTGTAACTAGATATTTTGGTTGCTTAAACCAGGGACATGTGGGTTCGGTGGTATTGCATTATCAGAGGTCCATCTTCTGAACTCTTTTTCGGTTGTTGGAGCCTTCTTTAGGAGTGTAAAAAGGCTTGATGTGAGAAAGTGCAAAAGTATTGGTGCTAATTGAGATCAAACCCCAGTAGTATATTAGTATGTAAATATGTTAAAATCAGAAATGTATTTAATGGGAAAGTTCATATTTCCATCAGCACAGTGCTCATTTTTATAGTCAAAACAAAGGCAAATGTTGTCTAGTATTTCCTGAACTGTCCTTTGTAAGTATCCGTTAGATTTTGCACCATTTATTTCAGTTCATTGCCAGTTACAGTTACATATCAGACTGGTCTTGTTGTTTGTCCCACTGTGCTTCATGTGTCCCCAAATGTAGGCAATAAAGTCACAATGTAAAACTGTTTTCATTCCAGATTCAATCACTTATGTGGGCAGACTGCATGTTTTAAAGTCAGCCTAACTATAGATTAGTGTGCAGTTTCTTGAGAGCAATTTTCCTCTGTTAAGTTTCTATTGTCGCTGAAGCACTTCGTGGCTGTGTAATATCAGTGACTAATGATTCTGTTCACCGCTTGGATTTCCGAGGCACTTCCCTGCACTCGTCAAAACCTTCACAGTTTGTATTCCCACAATTATGTGGGAAATGAAAGTGTCTGCAAACAAAGTACTAACAGATAATGAAAAAAAATGCACAACCTTACGAAACCCCAGAGTGGGCGTAAAAAAAAAAAAATTTTAAAACATGAGCCGTTTGGACTAAATAAGTACCAAGTGCTGCCTACGCCCTCCCACCATGGTATAACATGATAATGCAATCTGCATAAAAGACTATTTGTCTTCATTAATGATAGGGGAAAGAGAGCAGACTAATGCTCCCTGCTGCAGCCCTTTTTTCCTCAGCTGTCCCTATCACTGCCTGCATGCTCGCCTCTTCACAACACTTGGCCTGGTGTTATTATTCACTGTTGGGCTATCTCCTGACAGGTATGCAATGGAATGTAAATTCCCTGCCTTGTTAGGCTGTTGGGAGGCTGTGTACTTGTGGTTTGGTTAATCACTCATCCTCGCTGTCCCCCCCACCCCTCCGCACTCGCAATACTGAACACACACTCACCACAGCCTATTTCCTCCCTCCCTCCCTGGCTGTTGAGGAGGTGATGGATGGGCCTGGAGGTGAAGAGTGAGGAAGACACAGTAGAATTTGACCACGTGAAGACGCCTGCATGTGAGGTTAAGATGGAGTGCGGTCTCATGTCCATCAGTGTGAGCCCATACGCTTTCTCCTCTGCATATGGCACGCTCACTCACACACACACCCAGACATGGACACGCCGCCATCGGAAATCTGAGCCTCATCACAGCAGGATCGGGATCGCGAGCCATTGTTACTTAATCTCCTTGCCCTCTGTTACCTGCTACTAACTCCTTTCACTTGGCTCCCGGCCAGCAGGGTACCGTGCATTTAACACGAGAGATAAGAGAAGGTGCTGTCGCTCGCTCGCTCCCTCGGGTCTTTGGGAGCTTTATGGTTTTTTAATGAATCTTCATGGGCTTAACGACCCAGAAATCTGAGGCTCAAGTCTAATGTCCTAAAATAAATAATTGATTCAGTTACAGTCCTGTGCTTGTTATTTTCACCGGGGTTAAAGCCAGCTGTTTTTAGGGTGCCACGGTTCAGTTTCTCTCTGCTCGGCTGATCCGGTTTTCCCCCCCGCCCTCCTGCTGTCTGTCATTCCTCAGCTCAAGCTCGTCCTCCTGGCCTCTGCTGCAACACCCCGCTGATAACCTTCCTAACAGCCCTCTTTCATGGGTCTCGAATGTGTCCCGCCGTCTTTCACTGAGCGCTGCCACAGGTCTTATCTTCACTCACACACATTGGCCACACACAACAGCGCTGTAAACCTCCCCCACTAAGTATAGAAGCAGCGCTCCTCCAGCGAGCCCCCCTGGAAGCTCCTGCTGGCCAGTCCATCACTAACGCATCTCTTCCCTCTCCTCCTGGTAGAAGAACGGGGAAAAGGCCGTGCTTGTCGTCTCATCTCCGTCACCCATTTCCTGCACCACTTTCATTTTTAATGCATACACACAGTCTTTTTAAAACAGATCTGTCCTTTGAAAGAGAGCCGGACCGTATAATGTGACGGATACAGTATGCAGAGAATTATGAGGTGGCATTTCAGTTCCCCCCAAGCATTACACAGTTGTTATCTGTAATGATTTGGGTGCCGATGGAACAAACACGTCTTCAGAAGAGGCTGGTTTTGTGTTCCAAGCGCTTCAGCTCATAATGTGAGGCATAAACATTGCAATCTTCCAGCTTGTTTTGAATATGCATGCAATTAGCCAACCAAATTAAGCAGAACTAAATTAAATGGCGTTGGTGGAAACAAGCATAGCTGGTGATTTATGGTGCTGCAGTGTTTACAGTGATGAAGTGCCATGGGCTAATGAAAAGCCTGGGTAAACAAATACCTGGCTTTAAAATAGACCTGCTCCTAGAAGAACAAAGGGAAGGTAAACACAGATAAAAAGGGACCCTTGTCCATTGTTCAAGTACTATCTGGTTCTTTTGATGTACTGTACCGTCAGCCCAGCTGTGAAACAAATAATTAATCACCCGCAGCGTTTACAACACTCAAGCTTACTGAATGGTCACCCCCAGGCTGGTGCTCAACCTGCCACTGCCCAGCTCACGTGACATCCTGCCATCATCACAAATTTCCAAAGCAGAACATGCAGTGGACACTGTTGTCCTGTTCAAAGGCCACTTTTGTGTAGTCAACTTGAGTGACAGATGCTTTGTTGATTGTAGGATCGTTAATAGCCTCTATTCCTATGTCAACAGTGGGCACTGTGTACGAATATGGATTGAGGCTTATGCAGATGAGAGATTGCTTATTGATCCAAATACAGTCAGATTAGATGATAAAGATTTGGTAATCTTTAGATGTATTTACATATTTCATTCAGAAAAAAGTCTTAATTCATTTGGCTCTGCATGAACACTACTGCTAATATTTGCAAAAGTCAGAACCTCCTAAATGTATTTAATAGTTATTTATATATAATATAATAGTAATATATTTGTTGAGCAAATCTCTTGTGTTGTGCTACACAAGCTTTGCTTGAAGTGTTTTACAAGGAGCTGACTTACTAACTTAAATAACAAAAACAGTCATATGACTGAATCATCATAGTTAATGTAATTAACATGTTCTACCCAAAGTTTGTCTCCAGTCTCTGAAACAGCAATATCCTCCAAGCTGATTATCAGTCAGTATTGCTATAACAGGTTTCTGTGTGTGTATGTTTCACAGGGGGCAGTGTGATGGGGGCAGACATGTGAAAGTGTCTGTGTGGCTGTGTGATGAGCCTTTAGGGGTGATGTGTAAATCAGCTTTGGTGTGTGAAGGCAACTGCTGTTGTCACCATAGTCCTGAATTTGAATTTGTCACTGAAGAATGCTACAAGGTGTAAAAATGCACTCATCCATGTGGCAACATGGCATCAATGATTATTCAAGAGGGCCTTGGGACTGGGGCAGTAATTTTGAATATGTTACCAGGTGAGGGAGATTCAACTCAGCCAGAGTTACAAAAAAAACAAAAAACAAAACACCTGGCTATTGAATCAGTTTACCTCAAATTTCACAGTGCTAAATGCTATTATTCAGCTGTGCAGCCAAGCGAATCTGAGCCACACTCGCCCCAAATCGTCTCCTCGTCCTCACAGCAAGACTGCAGAGTGCAGGCAGCCTTCTGCTCCCCAAACAATTACACGCTAATCTGCAATGTGAAATGAGTATTAGGCTTTTAATCTCATAGGAAAAGAGTCCCCTACTTCACCCCAAAGTAGTCGAAGTTATATTATCTCCCAGAGTTTCTGACCTTCCGTCTCCATTCCCCACCCTCCAGCCCCACCAAGTCCACCACCTCACACCTCTCCCATCAGGATAGACAGCAACCAGCTCCTCCCTCCAGCCACCTTTGTGTAGATTAGCCCCCTGACACCGCAGGCCCAGCTATTTAATTGCTTGTCGGATTGAATATTCTCCATTTTCCCCCTTCATTTAGCTTGCAGATATTGCCTCTCATTAGCATGTCCTATACCACCACCTCGGCGATTCCTTGCAGGGTGGAAGACAGACAAGTCCACAACATTATGCTCATCCTCTCTCTGAAAACCAGCCTGTATACCAGCCAGTACAAGACACTGATACGCCAGTGGTCATGAAGACAGCTGCATTCCTCCCACCAGCTTACGAAGCATTTAGCCAAACTCTCTTTAGTTGAGGGGTGGTAAAATGTGGCTCTAAACCTGACAAAATAATTGCTGGCATTCCAGTAATACTCATTGGTAAACACTGACTTTACAACAATCCTGAACCCTTAAATAAAAGTTATTAACGTCTTCTAATGCAATGATAATCACAACTATAAAAATAATACCCAGGTTGTGGAGACAAAACATCTTTAAAAGGAAGTCTTCAAAGGCTTATTGATGTGTCCCAAAGTGGCCCTGTATTCAGTATCTGCTGGCTGATTTACATCTGCCCATCAGTTTGTACTCTCCTCCTATTCATCCACGTCCTCCTGAGTCAAATAAGGTCGCGACTGTCCTCACATGACGGATGTGACTGATGACGTGCAGTATAGCTGTCACATTGATGATTTCAGAGCACTGTGATCGACAGAAGTGTAGGCTACCACTGAAGTTTATTTATTTTGTCAGTTTCATTCATTTTGGTCTTATTCATCAGTATTCAGCTTGATTTCATTAAAGAAGGGGTGCCTTTGACCTTCACTTCTTGACTTTTCTTGATTTAATTGTAAGTTTGTATACCTTTCCCATTTCGTTTTTGTATTTGTAAATAGTTTTCTTTTGTTTAGTTTTTCTTGCTCTAAGGGCTTGTCTTTTGGGGCTAATTTAAGGGGTAACACCATCATAATCTGTTATTATTGCTCTGTTCAGAAGCTTAGGGTTAGGGTTAGTTTTTGAAACTTAATTTGTATTTAAGGACATTTTCTGTCAGAAGTAGCGACCAGATTGAAGAGATCACCTGAGTTTAGTTTTTATTACTGACTTTCATCCATTCATTTCTCCTATATTTCCAACACCCTGAACAGTGACATGAAGAGTTTTTAATAGTATTTTGAGTGGCCTCACTGCAAGTTATGTGTTTGAAGATTCATGTAAAAAACAGAATCATACATAAAAGTCTGAAATTCAAGAGGAACACACTGGCTTTCCAAAGCTACTGCTGCTGGACTGCATTTTTTTTTTATTATCCTTGGTCTCTAACACTAGCTTTCTCTAACACTAGTTTTCTCTTAGGTGCCGAGTAAACTTTCCCCTTTCCATCCCATTTATTAAGTATTCTCAGCTATTTAAAAAGTGGCCCTTGCTCGCTGACAGATTTGCTTTTGCAAGGGCGCTCTATTTACCCTGGTAATTCCCCGGCAGGACATGAGCCATGCATTATTTAAGGGCCAAAGCCTGGGGAGTGTCCACTGCTTGGATGGATTGCTCTGAACTATATTCCAGTGAAGGATATTGTCTACATAGTTGTTTATCTTAATATAGAGGCTTAAGGCTTCTTTTTTTTTCAAAGTCAGTGCTAAGAATAACAGCAGAGCATATGCTGATGTACTGTATCTATCTATGTGACTAACTGTAACTAAGCGCAAGGCAGTACTATATTTTATAGTCTGTACTTTGAGGGCACAGCACTGTATTATTTGAGCCTGCCGGTTTTGTAAAGTCTGTCATATTGCAGGTCATGTATCACGTCTTGCAATGTTTCTAGTGTATCTCTCGATCCCACGGTGAAACTTAAGTTAATCAGCCTTGGTCCAGTCTGGATTGTGAGGACTGTAAACAATGAGGAGAAGAGAAGAGAGGCCAGACAGCCCAATTTTTCAGGTAGGGTTGGGGTTCAATAGCATTTTATAAAATGAGAAAATCAATGACAGTTCCAAATCAAAGTTGAGCTTTTAACATTTGTAAGCAGCCTTTCATCATTAGCCCTTAGTTCTTTCAAAGTGCAGGTATTTTAATAAGCCTGAAGCCAAATCCAAAATGGCGCCCGCTATCTGAACCCAACCCTACTTTCTGATAAACTAACTTCACTTCTTTTTCAGTCTTTTTCTTTTCCAGTCCACAGCTACTGCTGATTCTCGGACTACAGTATAAACCAGCACTCTACCACAATGCTGGCATCTGCTCTTATCTATTTTTCACTTACCCCTTTCTTCCTATTCTCTTTTTCCCTCTCTGCTGTCTGTCATTACTTCCCTTTCCTCACTCTCTGGTGGTTCATTTATGCCTCTTGTTGCCGTTCTCTCCTTCCCTCCATCTCTCCGTTGGTGACTCGGGCGACACTTGCAGTAGAGATTAAAGTGATCAAGGACCTACCGTGGCCCCCACCTGTCGGGCAGCTCAACACCAGCCCTCCCCTGGTGGAGGAGCTGGAGTCTCCCTCCCAGACACCTCAGCCCTCGCCAGGACAGACAAGCTGTGACCAGCACCACCATGGTGGGTGTTGGTGTTCACATTGTCCTGCATCATTCCCATCACGACCTCCTCCATCATCCATCCGTCTGTCCATCCACTTCCTTAATGTGTTTATCTATCTGTCTTTCTATCTGTCCATCTGTCTGTCTGACCTGGATTAGTTAAGGAACAGTTTGTGGGGAGGAGTGTTTAGGAGCATTTAAGTATAATGTGTTGCACATCTATATACTTTTATATTCCCATTTTTGTGAATGTTCCAACCAAGCGTTTGTGACTGGCTATAAAAGACATTATATTTGTCTTGCAAAGACTACCAGCAATGATGTTCCTGATTAAAATGATTTCCCATATGAACCAGAAACAGAAAAGTGTGTTTTGGCTCATCCTCACAAAACATGCCAGCAGTTCAAGAAGGGCAATCAATTAAGTGAAAGTGTCCATTTAAACTGGTCAGTGATGACTTACTGAAAGATTTCACATCTTTTAGAGGTACTGTATAATATGAGTTTAGGTATTAGCTTAGTAATGACGGCACTTTTCCATCTGGATTACATGTGGCAGAAAATCACTAATTCTTGTGCAGGTTTTAGGGCTGAAGGCTCATTAGTTTTAATTGTGCTGAACTGCCTGCTGCATGCGTAATTGCTATTCGCTGTGACCCCCATTTCCTCTTGTCAACACACTCATAACCATCCCAGATGTCCCTCTGGCCCCGTTGTTCTCTACAAGTGGCTTACATGAATTGAAAAATCAGACTCATTTGAGGTGATTTCAGCACTTGAGTCTCTTTACCTTGGTTTATGGTTTAGCCGTATTTACCAACCTGTTAAAGCCGATGGGTAACTAATTAATCTATTTCCAGGCAGTAGAGTTGATTTTTGAAGCCCTTCCACAGACTCGCACTCTCACTGCCGTAATTACCCAGGGAAAAGAGGGACGTGTAGCAGAACTAATGCCAGGAATGGGATTTCCCCTGGCAGAGTGGGAAGACTTAGAGTGAGACCATGTAAGAGGACACCGCAGCGTGCTGTAGGCGAGGACAGGGCAAGGAGTTGATTTATGTCCATAAATCCATGGGAAAGGTTCTGGTTCCCTCTGTGATGTGAGCGGGTTTAAGATTGGCGTCCAGCTGTAAAGTGATCCTCTCTCTGTCTGAGCCAGCGTGGCCCCACTCTACATCTTTGGGGTCAGAGGTCACAATGGCAGACACGGGGGGTGGGGGGTGGCCTCCTCGACCCCTGTGAATACAGTTACAATGCACTCTCTTGACCTCAACGTACAGACAGATCCTCAGTCACACACCAACACATTAGTCATCTGTTACACACAAGGTTGCTTACACACTCAGCTGGGGTGAAGAGCTAAGGGTGTATATGTATAAGGGCTATTGTGGTTTTCTCTAATATAGACCAGGAAAAAACAATATCCATTACAGTTCAGGGAAATCTCCCTATCCGTCCAACCTCATTTCAAAATGTAAATGCGGCTTGACAGGGTAGATATTACATCTACATATAAATGGAGCGCACTTTTTGTCTGAGTATAATGAAGAGATTTTCGCCTTTGTTTTTTGACATGAATTAATTATCCACACTCTGAAGCATTTCTCTTACCCCCTCCTTTCTCTATTCAAAGAAGACTTTAAAAAAAAAAACAAAGTAATTAAAAGATATCCAGATTTAATTTTAAATAGATTCACTAGCTGACACTTTGGAGGGTCAGTCCTTTGTCTTGGAAAACCCAATTACGGTCTCATTTTGGGATTTATATAAAAGACGAAAGGCACATTCCTTGACGGGGAAAATCTCCAAAAATATATTATTAAACGCTTTCCAACAAATCATTATTTGAGTTCCCGATGCACATAATTAATATCAACATAAAAGTGAGTGATTTTTAAAGCTACCGGTTCCTGGGGTATCGTACCACGCTGAGCACTATTTTCAGTGTGCAGTGCATTCTAATGAGACGCAGACCTGTTAATCATTTCACACGTCCTAGCTGGGAAACCTAATTTTCACCTCAGAATACAGAGGTCGACGGCACGCTTCGCCCCTCAGACTTGTCATCCTTTTTGATAGGAGTACCATTAGTAAATGAGAATTAATTAGCCAGCTTAATTAGAGAAATTTGCTCAGTAGTGTGTGCAGAGGGAGGAGAAGAGTAGCCAGGTTGTTCAGAAGCCTCAGTGAAGAGCTTTATTTTACCTACATTTTTTGTGCTTCTCTTTGCTTTTCGTTTTGAACGTTGTGGCCCTGAACACGCTTGAAAAGTTTATCATTCGTGTTTGCTTATTTTAGGAAGCTTTTTTTAAAATAAAGATGTCCAGTGTAAGTCTCTCTCTCTGTGTGTTTTTATGGCATTATTTTGCTTTGTATAGCGCTCTGCTGCACTTTGTGTTGCGAGCTGGTCGCGTTGTAATCATGGACACGCCAGTGTAGCCTATGTGTTCTTCTGTGTCCGAGCCAAACAGCTCCCTCTCTCACACGTTCTCCCTTCTCAGCTTTCTTTGTGTTTTGTTTTGTGTTTATTTATTTATTTATTTATTTTTTTTATGCGAGCTCTCTAAAGGAAGCAATGAGTTTGAAGGGGGCAGGTCTCTGAGCCATCAGTCACCATCTGACTGACAGTTCAATCAGATACACAGATTCCATTTGCTGTGCTTTACAAGCAACAATACTGATAACACACACAGATGCCCCTGCACATTTACGCACGTGTCTCTGTGTGTGTGTGTGTGTGGGGGTGGTGGTGTGTGTGTGTGTGTGCATGTGTGTGTTCACCCTCTCATGTCTCTTAAGCTGCCTCTCAGGGCTTTTGTTCTCCTGTGGGCCAATCCTCTCGTCAATCTCCTGTCGGCCATGTCTCAGACCGTGCGCTCCGGAGAGTGAAAGGGGGAATGAGTTTGGCTTGCTCCCGTCGACATTCAGCCTAAAAACATAATTCTACGAGAGTTAAAAGCCAGTGTTGGTGAGATGGCAGGCAATCCAAACAGACAGGGGTCCATTCACTGTTGAGCAAATGAAATGATAGCTTTTGTTTAGTTTGGAGGCTCTCTCCTCAGTTAATACTCCTCTTGTGGAACTATGCACTCTGCCCGTGGAAAAGACTGAGCTCTGACAGGAAAGGTTGATGGGGTGAGCTCCCCTGAGAATAGCCACTCAACCCCTTCTAGGAGTTGGAGGGAAAAAAGGGTTTAATCAAGGTCAAATAAAGCACTGATTGTGTTGAAGAATCGGGGGAAGAGTAGGAATTAGTGTGGGCGCCGGGAGAATGGAGAAAATGTGAAGAGCTGAGGTCAGGCGGATGGCTGAGTGGGCTGTGGATACACTGAGAGATGGACTGTGGTGAAAAACCAAGATAGCAACATTCATCCTTATGCCACACTAGCAGATACCTTTTCCAACCTCGTACTGAATGTTTACATCTCTGGTGGGGGAAAAAGCCATATGATGTTCAAAGTACATTTCTTTCCTATATAATGTAAATAAAAAGTTGCAGGATCAGACAGAATCAGTGACTGATAGCCTCACATTAGGACCATCAGAAACAGTGGAGATAACAGATCAAAGCTGTTACTGCTCTGTCTCCTTTTTCCTACCACTAGACAAGCAGACATTCCTCCACAGTCCATTTTCCACTATCTTTGTTTTTCTGTCCTTGACAAACAAAAATGCAGAGAAAACAGACAGAGAGACTTGGAGAGATGGGACTGGAGTGTGTGAGATGGAAAGATCAAAAGAAAAGGTCAGGGAGAGAGAAAAAAAGAGGAAGAGCCAGACATATGCAAACAGGAAGAGAGAAATTGAAAGCGAAGGAGGGAGAGGGAGCAATTGGCTGCGTCTTCATGTTGTGATCTGTCAGCGTTGACAGGGATGAGCGGAGCAAACATGCA
This sequence comes from Scortum barcoo, assembly GCA_023238725.1. Classification (NCBI taxonomy): domain Eukaryota; kingdom Metazoa; phylum Chordata; class Actinopteri; order Centrarchiformes; family Terapontidae; genus Scortum; species Scortum barcoo. The sequence continues at coordinate 20,449,515 of CM041531.1, forward strand.
TCTCCCTTGCCCCCTTGGTCAGTTTCCATGGAAACGCTATTTCTCACACTTACACATATACTGTATGTTCGTCCTGGTTGCACCGTATTCCCAGCAGTCATCGTGTGGTTCAGATGGACTGTATGAAAAAGTAGAGAACTAATAATGTCTTTCATGTGGACATGCGTGCAGTACAGAGGCATCATTTGACTGCCTGTAGACCACGCGTCAGACCCCGAGGAAGCAAAGCTGCAGCACATAGTCTTCCACGGGTCTGAGGTTAGAGCCACAATTTACCCAGCCGTCATGCAACAGTACAATTTGGCTGTCATTTTAGGACTCAGCCGTGGCCGTATAGCGAACAGAAGTGCAGAGGCCAAGATAACAACGGTAGTTGTCATTTGGAATAATCATTTCCATGAGTTTATGTTTGGGGAAACGCATCAGCGAGCTCAAGGCCAGCGAGTTCAGCCTAGAGTTGAGCGGAGGCGAAGGGGAGCCCCTGGTGGTCAGAGCTGAAAAAGCAGCACTCTGTCTTGGTGTCCTTACCTACCGTTTGATCATGTTCCTTCACAGACAGTGGCAGAGGAAGTACTCCTTTATTTTAGTAAAAGGACTAGTGCAACAATTAAAAAATGTTAATTAATTACAGAAATATTATCAGCAGAATGTTCTTAAAGCATCAAAAGGGCATGATTAAGCAGCATTGTTGGTTGGTTGGTAAGTGCTTCATCTGGATTGAACTTTTTCTAACCAAAAAGTGGTTCACTTTATAATAATTTGTTTCATTTTATAAGCTGATAAAATATTTTAATCTGAAATCTGAATTTGAAAAGTAACTTGGAACCATAGCTACTCAATTTTGCAGAGTAAAAAGTACAATATTACATTACTCTGTAATGTAATGAAGTTGAAGTGTAAAGTAGTGCATTAAAATCAAGTCTTTCAAAACTTGAGTACAGTACTTGAATAAATGTACACCCCTGATCCCAAGATCTCAGGATACAGCACCGGTTTACTGTCTCAGTAGAAGTAATATTACCGGTCCAGTCAAAACACGACAGTTACATAATATATTGGCAGCAATTTGCATTTACAGTATCCACACAAACTCTCCTATCTTTTCCTATTCAGCCCCACTTAGGGGTGTCCATAAGCTCAAAGATATTCACTGACATGGTGTTGTCTCGTGTAGCCTAAAGTGATTGATTGATGCTGTCAGCCCCTCCACTCAGTCTGGTGCAGAAACACTTGGCGAGCTCACAACCTGTAAAGTGTAATGCAACCCTCTGACTGGAATGCACAGTCTAGACAGATGTAAACCCATCTCCATTGACATGCTGGTGAAGATCACAGTACCCGTCTGTCTGCACAGTGCCTGCCGTTTTCAGTCTGCGTGATTAAACACTAGACGCAAGACTGCTAGTTGGTGAACGAGAGCTGCACAGACAAGAGGCGATCCGTCAAAGGCTCGGCTTTGATGCGTTGATCTTAAATCTTTAAGCAGCCAACAATCTCCAGCTAAAGCTAGTCATGGAGCTGTTGCTGTTTGTGCTTGAGTAGCGTGTCAGTGCTTCTAAATAGGTCTTTCCAAAGACAAGGGTGCCGTGGCATCAATCATAGTGATGGATAACAGAAGAAAAATGGCTAAAACACACACACACACACAGATGACCACAGCTCCAACTTTAACCGTCCAACATTTCATTCTTTTGACCTCCCGAAAGAAGCGAGAGCTCACTTTCATTTGTCCTCGTGGACATTATCTTCTCCTCCCATGTTAGCTTTTGTAAATAACTGCAAATGTTTTTCTGTGTGCTGATTGGCTGTGATTTCTCCCAATGACCTCCGCCAGTCATGTCATGAGCACAGGTCACCTTCACCACCCAAACACACACACACACACAAAACCATCCAACACTTCCCTGTGAGGCTGCCAAGAAAGCTTATCATGGCCACAGTTGACCGTGAGAGTTTTGAAAAGCCAGTTTAATGATTAACGTGCCGTACTTGTGCGTGGGATTTGTGTACGTGCGTGCGTGTGTGTGTGGATGTGCATATAACTTTCCAAGGGTGCTTGTTTGAGTGGTTTAGAGGAAGTCTGTGTCTGTGTCTGTGTGTGTGTGTGTATGTGTGTGTGTGTGTGTGTGTGTGTGTGCGTGTGTGTGTGTTTTCTCACTGCTATGTGTACTCAGTGTGGAAGGATTGATTTATGCCTCCTGTGTGTACATGTCCTTCAGTTGGAAGAGTTACGTAGTGACACTGTGTGTGTGTGAGTAAAAGTACAACCTAGATTTCTGTTCTCACACACACCTCATTGCTCTGTTCTACTTTAGTAGAAAGATTTTACAATTTTAACATAACTTTCTTTAATGTCTACTTCCTGTTAAGCTTTTCTAAGTGACCTTAACCTAAAGTCTAGCTGAAGAATGTTTTTTGTATGAGACTATGTTGTATTATTGTCAGATATTTAAAAATATCAGTTATATTCATCCAGAATAAAATGTTTCAGCTTCTTTATTTTCCTCCTTTACAGTTCAGTTTGACGGTGTGGAGAAGTCACGGATGTCGCCTACCAAGGAGGGGAAAACCCGCCCGCTGCAGCGACACTCCAGTGGCTGTCTGGTCAACACCAAAATGACCTCACTGGACCACTGCAGCTCCTCTGTCGGGGAGCGTATTGACCCCACCATGCCCCTGGAGAGCCAGTTGTGAGTTGGATGGAGCATTTTATTTCAAACACGCCACTTTGGCCCTTCTTTTCATTTTGCGTTCATTTTGTTGTTCTTTCATTTCCTTTGTTCTGTTTTCTGCTGATTTTTGCCTTTCCTCTGTTCCTCGTCTTTCTCATCCTTACTTCCTATTGTTCATTGTAGCTGGTACCATGGAGCGATCAGCCGAACAGATGCAGAGTCCCTGCTCAGACTGTGTAAGGAGGCCAGCTACCTGGTGAGAAACAGCGAGACCAGCAAGAACGACTACTCCCTCTCTCTCAAGTAAGCACAACTCTCTCTCTTCCTAAACAACAAGCCGTAAACTATTGTTATCATATACACTAGTGCACGTGCTCAGCTGGGTGAGAAAGTAAGTTTGCAAATGCTCCATGCAATTTAGGCGTTCCTACCTTTTGCATATGCATACACACACACCATGGGCGAAGAAGTGTAGCAGCATTGCATGCTTACCAATGTGTACACATCGTGAATGATGAAGGTCCTTGTATACCTGTGCCCCAGTAGCCTGCTGACTCTGCCTTTTTAATATGATAATAATGTTCACTTTTCAGACCTCCATCTCCCGCCTACATCCTGCTCGTCCCCTCCCTTGTGGTAACCCCTCTGACACTGTCGGCTGCTTGTTTCGCTGATGTGCCCGCAACTCAGTTAAAGGTGCCCTTCATCAGCGACCCCTGATCCCTGCCATGTCCAGCAGAGGGTTCAAAGGAACCGCTGTGATTGGTTTAGTCTAGTCTGACATTTGGTAGAGGTTACTGTAGCTTGAAAGCCTGCAGTGCAGTCACATCTCATTCTGTTGACGGGAGCGCGCGCCTTTGGTGGGTTTTGTTTAATGATTTTCACTGCCAGGTGTAGGCACGAGGTGCCATGGCAACGAGCGTCAATCATAACCAGAGGCTCTCTGAAAACTCGCCAACTGTGGTAAATTAGGCTGAGCCACCTTTGTTGACAAATCAGCCCTCTTTACATTTCAAGCCAGGCTCAGCCATGTGACATTTAGAGAAATCTCTGCAACTCTGTGACGACCTTCAGATGAGATGAAACTATAATATGCAAAGAGACATTGATTAGCCTTTGTTATTACGGCAGAGCTCATCTTGCTGGAGGCTTGTATATCTTGGCAGGGAAACATAATGAATGCTATCCACTGCTCTAATTCCCTTCATGCTACTGTAGCTGACTGCTGGTCTAACGTCCAGTCTCAGTGACTGATCATTTGCTTATGTTTGTGTGACTGCTTCTTTTTCCGCCTTACTGATTGACAAAAAGTCAAACTCAATAACTGCTGGGCTGCCTAGCTGCTGCACTCTGACAGAGAGCCTTAATGCCTGTATGACTGGCTAAACGCTGTATATTTAATAGCTTGAGATGCTGTCTTTTAATAGAATACATGCTTCAGAGCCACCCATACACCCACAGATCCATATTCACCACACATGATTAAGAATCAGTCAATCCATTCTGCATTTTTCATATTTAAATGATAACTAGAAACAGACATAAAAAAGGGATGTGGACGAGTTAGACCCTTGTCTCCAGTGTAGATGGAACAAAAAGTTTTTGCTGCAGGGAGTGATAATGCAGGAAGTGAATTTGATGAATTCACCTCTAATAAGCACAAATTCAATTTTGGAGCATCAACCTATAATTATATTTTTTGTGAAGCTAGAGAGAATGAATCCACCCATCTCTCTATTACAGTGGAAAAAGAGATTACTTAATGCTGGGGGTTTTACCTCCTCAAATGAAATAGGTGATTGCAAGATTAATTGAACAAATGAAGTTTTCTGGGGAAAGAACACCAGGAGGCACTGGAAACATGCTGAAACTTATGTGGCTGTGTAATTTTTATACACATTAAACTCAGCCTAGCAATAGTTAGAGCAAGGCATTTCATCTTACATAAAGATTTTAATCAGTTTAGTGCATAGTGGAAAGAAATGTGTTAACCTCCCAGTTCAGTAACATTCAGGTATTTACGCTAATTTACATCCCGCAGCTGAACTTCAGTAATGAGCTGCACTATTTAGAGTAGGTGACAGGGAGGACAGTTAGTAAAGTGTCTTTATACCAATTAATTCAGACCATCTACTTCATCTACTTGTGCCTACTTCTCTGAACCTAAAGGCTGCTCTTTCCAAAAACCAAAGGCAGGTTTTTCGATGACACGCTACGACAGCCAGAGAGAAGATCAGAGCAAAAATAAGGCTGACAAGATCGGATTACTATCAGAGCAGTGATATCACTGTGTTTAGACACTTTGTTTGCTCATGCCTTGGGTAACCCTCCCAGATACATACAGGAGCCACTAAGGTAGTGGTGTCCAAACTTCTCATGCCAGATGAAAATGGAGAACAAAATATATTATATAAAAATATCTATATATTTAAGAGATTTTCTCAATATTAAATTTCTCTCACTAGTAAGTCTGACTCCTAATGGGAACAATGCTGCCTTGGACAGATGAATCTCTGTCAGGTCAGGTGTAAGTCTTTTAGCAGAGATTCAGAGTACATCACTGAGCTGTGACTCAGTTTTGTTTGTTTGTTTGTTCTGTGTCATTAGGGGATACGTTTGCTCACATATTTCTGTAGAGACAAATAAACTGAACATCCCTCTGGCATGGAGTGTCATGTGGGAATTTTTTTTCCATACCCCGGTAGACAGTGGGAGCTGCTGCAGTAAGTTCCAATGCACACACACCTGTCCTCCTTCCACATCACATCAGAGAAGAGATTTGAGAAAAGGTTCATGTCCTTCTTAATGGTAGCATAATCTTGAAAGCACTGGTTAGAGTCTGTGATCACAGATGCGAGCACAGTAATATATTTCTCAATTTTCACAGAAATGTTAGCGATGTTGGAAAGTGGAGATAATTGGGAGATCAAAACATTAACATAGAGAACGTTCCACAAGTTTTGTCCTTTGGTGTGTGTAGGCTGTCACATATTTGTGTGAGCAAGCTCACGGTGTCGCAGAATGTCACATTTTGTGCCATTGGTGTCAGTCAGATCAAGCCTAGAAATTAGTCAGCAGGCACTACTCATGAGAATGACAGGTGCCACCGCACTGCAGGCGGGGTTAACTCTGAGTTCAGCCTGCTCGCACGAGCCCGTCTCCCCTCCTGCCTCCGAAAATGAGTGGAAACCCAAGGTGAAGATCCTCCATGTCTGAGGTTGCTGAAAAATGTATAAGGCCATGAGGTGGCACGTATGTGAATTGCATTATTGATAAGGACAGACGTTGTAGAGACCTCTAGCCTCAAGAGTCCTCTGGCCTGACGGAAAGCATTTTCTGTCTATTTTGCCCTCCTAACTCCTTTTTTTCTGCTCACCTGCCCCTCACCCTTCCTTTTCTCTCTTTTTTTTCTCTCTGTGGAGAGAAACCTTTTTTATGTGTTTGAAACATATTAAACCCTTCACAAGTCTCTCAGAGCACAGTGTCATCCTGTTTCCCCCCCTCACCAGAGAGCTCCGCACAGCATGTTTCTTCTGGCTGAGCAGAGAAATTGTTAGCGAAAGAAGAAAATCTATCCAACAGGATCGGTTTGATGCCAGAACACAGAAAATGGGAAACTAAATATCCAATCGAAAGAACAACCAAAAAGGCTCTGCGTCTGCAATTTACTTCCAAAGACACGTCTTCCTTTTATGGCGTCTTTTTGATTATGTTGAGACAGAAAAGATAAGATTTCCTTTAGATGAGACAAATGACTGTCTGGAACACAAAAGCAATATTGAATCTGACTTTCTGCAGCTTATTTAACGAATCTAAGCCAACTTTTCCAGTGTTCTACCTTCCATTAACCAGATTTGATATAGATGACAGATTGTCTTTTAGTAGTCGGGCTCATCCCAGGTAGACTCATTCAGTTTGTCCTCATATGAAATATTGGGCGAGGGGGATATCTGATGCCCAGTAATGCTTAAAATGGTCGTCGCTTCTGCCAAGGATCGCTATCTTTTGGCGGGTGACTTTGCCTTTTCTTGTGCCATAGATTCATAACACTGAGAGCATCATTCACGGAGCAATCCAATATGCTGAAGGTGGAGATAAGCCGTGATTGCTGTCAGGCTGTTCCTGCTCCGAGGACCACAGGGTTCAAATCAAAGTCATAAACCTCAATAAACAGGACAGGAGACCTCCCTGGTGAGATTAATCCTGATTAGACAATAGAAGCCCAGAAAACACGGGGATATGATAACACCACAAAGGCCTGTCTTCTCAATAGCCCCATATTCAGTTTATCAACAGCCCTGTCGTAATGCTCTGTTGTCCTGGTTTCTGTCTCTGCAGGACTGTAACGTGATAAGCAGCCCCGAGCCCCGACTGGAAAATCAGTCGGAAATCTAAAAATGATGCTATTGATGTGTTTGCCTTTTTAAGTGTGGCTCTGTGTAACCTAACGCCCGTCTCCCAGCGCTCTGCATGAAGATTCATCAAATGCACTTTGCAGGGAGGATTTATTTATTTATTTACTTATTTATTTTTTAAATGAGCTCTTCCGGCACCACTTGCAGAATGGTAGAGACCTGTGGCAAGGGAAATTTGTCCCGGCTCTCCTCAAATCATGATGAACTTGTTAATGATGTGCTCAAATATTGAGTCCAGAGGTATGTTAATGGGGAGGTCTGATAGTTGTGTTTACTTCAGTTTTATAGCCCAGCAGCTTCCTACCTCAGCTCGTCTATAAAGAACGACATTAGCATTTCTGAAACATTCTCCGTCATCCGCCATACAGGGTACTTTATAGATTGCCTCATCTGATTTTCTGTAAAAACAACAATTATCACACTAATATAAAAATAAAAAAAAAATCCTCTCATCTGTTGATGTAAAGCATAATCTCACAGGACGTGATTTAAATTAATTCTTATTCTTGATGGATGTCCCTAAATTGAACCCTGTAAATTCTGAGCTTCTTGTTTTTTGTTTTTTTCTTCCCCACTTCAGTCTTATCTCTGTGCTGGTTTTCGCTCTGTGCATCAGGGGGAGAACACATCCACAGGCTTTACACATGCAATTACCAGATAAGTGAAGAATGAACTTGCCTTACGTTTTAAGGTGCCTAAAGCCCAGTCCCTGCTCCTGCTCATCACAGATAATGTGCACATGCATAAATATTGTGCACATATTTGCAGTGGGAATGTATTCAATGACCTCAAAAATATGAATTCTCATATGAGTTGCTATGTTTGTCCTCCTGACTCTTAACGAACTCATGTGATAATCAGTAAATCCTCATCGACACTCTTGACCAGCCCGTTCTCATCAAAGCAGAGATGCTCGCGTCTGTCTCGTGTCAGAATGATATTCCCCCATGATACTCTTGTTGATAATATCTCTCGTTACACTTGACACCATGTATACACTCACAAGAGTGCCATCTCACACCATCTTTCACACAAACAGAATGCATAGCGCTGATAACGCTAACTGGCCCCACGAGTCAGCGGGGTCCGCAGTTCTCGTGCTCACCTGTTGTGTTTGTGAGCTTGTCACAGATCGTGCTAGTGAAAAATAAGAATCCATGAAGCTTTTTTTTCTCCCCCTTTTCTTCCAGTTTAATGAAAAACTATTATCTTCCCTCTTGCCTTTTTTTTTTTTTTGCGTTTAGCACCAGAGGTTAGATTCAAGATCAGGGCAATATAATAACATATGATATAAAATAGAATAGGGGGTTTACTGAGCTGGAAAGAACTGGCGCACACCATGTTGATGACAGGCCATAATGCTCACTCACAGCAAGTGAGTGCATAGTATTTGAGCCGACAGCAATCATAACCTGCTCGAAGCATTAGCTGCTGATTGAAAAAGCTATTATGCTAATGTATTTTTGGAAAGACAAATCATTAAAACAGTATATTTACAGCAGCATATAGGGACCATTAGTTTTGTATCAGCTCGTTACTAAAGCTTATTGTTGCATCACTTAAACTTCCAAAAATAAAAGGCGCTTTTCTATTTTAAAGTAGAAGATTACTGGCAAGCTGTAAAATGTATCGATCGAAGGCTCCTAGAAACACACAGGGAGCTTTTAATTTGCTGTGCATTTATTGCTGTAGCTTAAGTGATTCATCTGGGGGGTTCATTAGCCTCATCCTTATGCTCTGCGTGTGAAACCCAGCACCTTAAGCAACCTGCCTTTTAGTCTCCTCCCCAGACAGCTCCAAAGTTATCAGAGGTAATCCAGCTTTCAGAACATTGTCACGTACTGTAGGGAGCAACCACTGTGGGAGTAAATGAGAAAGGAGCTGTCAAGGAGGGCGGATCTGTTGGGTTTTTCCACATATTCAGGCTTCTGTCACACTTTTCTCTTTAAACTGTTACTTAGCCATGCCAGCGACATGGCTCTAACCACGGCAATGACAGTCGGTTGGTCCACCACTTTGGTCTGGACTGTAATATGTCACTATAATGGATTTCTGGGAAATCTTGTACAAATGTCCAAGTTCTATATTGAAAAATGCCTTATAGAAAATAATAATTGTTCTTCTTTTGCCAGTCAAGGTGTCCTGTCACAACTATTACAGTGTTTAATAATGGTTTATGGAGAAAAGGCTTTTTGGGTCGCAGGGGATTTTTTTCTTGTGGTACCACTGGGGCTGAGTGGCGGCGGTGAATACAGCTCTCTTCAACATTCAGCATGCTGACATTAGCATTTAGCTCAGACCCGTTAGTGCGGCCTTAGACTCTTAGTCTTGTTTCACCTTGAATTACACAAACCATTCATTTCCATGCTATTGAAGAAGGAAATTGTCACCTCAGATGATATTATGCGCAACGCATGGAGCTAATGACATGATGTCCGTCCCTCTCTTTTTGTCCTCGTCTTTCCCCAGGAGCAGCCAGGGCTTCATGCACATGAAGCTGTCGCGGACGAAGGAGAACAAGTACATCCTGGGCCAGAACAGCTGCCCTTTTGACAGCGTGCCCGAGATCATCCATTTCTACTCCAGCCGCAAGCTTCCTATCAAGGGCGCCGAACACATGTCCCTGCTCTACCCGGTAGCCATCAGGACACTATAGTGCTCTGGGTCACCTGCAGGTGTCGGACCCCGCAGCACCCACCGGGGCACCCTGTGGCCCCCACGCTTCCTGTCCCTCTGGACAGAGCCCATTGAGCTCTTGGGAAAATAAACAGTGGCATCCCGAAACTGCTGATCCTGACTCACCTCACTGGCCGACAGATTCCAGACCTGTTTTGAAGGCCTACTGCATACTATCTTATACATACAGACTCAATGTTGCAGAAGTCTTTATTTTATTTTATTTTATTTTATTTATGATAGACACCCACTTCATTATATCACAGACTGACTATCTGATGAACATCATTTCATTGATTCTTGAGCGGATATCCCTTAGCACTTAACACTCAAAGAAAAAGAAAGGTACAACACTGTAACATTTGTCACTGGGGTGTACCGTTAATCGTAACATGTTGGATTTCTTTCCTCAGACTGCACATCATGGAAATCGTGTATGAACAAGTTTGTTTGACTTTGCTCATTTGGTTAGGCTCTGTTGATACTGTAATTGTTTGTGAGGGGACTTGAAGATTGTAAGAGCCGTCTAAGGGAAGCAACATTTATGAAGCGTGTTGGGGGATATTGTCCACTTGGGCCCCATACGGTGGCCAGGATATTGAATAAACTGGCCTTGTATGATTGGTGTCTCCCCAGCTGCGTGGAAATAACAGGCCTGTGAACAGTGCAGACTGATCTCTCTATCTTGTCATAGCGCATGCTGTCTGCTATCCATCACTAAGTGGGTGTATCACACCAATGACAGTGTAAGTACCGTAGTGTTGAGACAGGCGGGAGAGCATGATGGATGGGTCAAGCCGTCCGACATAGTACAATTGGCTGAGGCTGGAGACCAGAGCCTGTCCAAATGGACCAAATTAGCCCCCGCTGCCCCTGCTTAGAATGGCTTTGCATCGGGAGAATGAAATATGCCTGCATTGTCTACCTCAGAAAATCAATTTCATTCGCCCATCTGCAGATCAATAGGTACAATGGGATTGCAGACATCGATCTGCCCTCCCTTTGACATTCCCAGTCCCCTTAAAATTGCATCATTGGTTTTAGGAATATGTTTTTTGGAATACAGTTAATCCAAGATTATTTTTTTCTTATGAAAATGCAACCAGATTTTTTCAGATATGTACAGTCACTAATATGATACTGTGTGATGTCAGTAACAAATGTTTGGTTAATGCCTTATAATGCATGGGTCAAATCAGTCCGCTAGATCAGCTGATTTCCAATTCTGCTTTTAACGATTGTTCTGTGACTGTAATTTATTCTGGGGTAATTATTACTAATGTGTTACTTCTCCGTGATGGCCCATTGCCCCTCCTCGCCCTCATCGTTCTGTGCCGATGTGATCGTGTGTTTTTTGGGACCGCTCCGGCCTCTTAACTGTGGTGCTTTGCAATTTTCATTGTTTCAAATTCTGCCAAATGCACGTATGCCTCGGTGGCCTGACTCTGGGGCGTCTCCTGACCAACGGGATTGTCAAGCCTCGTGTGAGAGACTATCGCATTTACCCGCCCCAGATAAACACCCACCGTCAACCTGTCATGCTCCCTCTTTGCATTCAGATCTCTCTCTTATCATCTACCCTTTCCTACCAGATGTGCATACATGTGTGAGTGTGAGTGAGTATGCATGTCTCCAACACGTTCATGTGTATGGTATATGTACGCGTAATGAGAGTGTGCACAGACTTTCTGAGATTCAGTGTGCTTTCTTTCTTTTTTTCTTTTTTTCTTTTTTTTTTAACCCAGCTAAGGCTGGTACAAACTGGTGACAGCCCTCACTCCAACCTCTCTGATTGTCGGCACCTTTTATTTCCTCCCCTGAACTCAAGAAACTAGAATTCAGCCCTGTGCCTCACTAATTATCATTCATTCTTGTATTCCCTGGTTAACCACATTGGATTTTAGCAGCTCATAGGAATGACGTGTCTTTATTGTTGCCTGCTCTCTGCAATTTGTTTGTAACAGACCTAATAATATTTCAGCCCAGAGCATATAATATTGCTGACCAATTACAACAAGAAGAAACTGATTTGCCAAGAGTATCCACACCACGTCTAATGAGAGTGCCTAATTTCTGTGTGATCAAACTGCCTCTTCATTGGAAACCTTTGTCAATCTCATGAGTTGCAAAATTCTGGTTTAATGAGCATATCCAAGTAAAAGTGTAAATTTTTGGGGCAGGCTTTGATCCACACTGAAAATAACTGACACTTAGATTAGAAACATTAAAAACAGACTTTAGAGAGCATGACCACTGTGTGTGCAAAGTCAAATACAGTTCGGCCAGCTTGACTATATCTCCGCCGCATGCTATGCAACTATGAACTGCAGTCATTGAAGGGAGAATGATTGGAGTGTGTGCCTCCACCAAATGTTTATGTCAAACGTGATGGTACAAAAAGTCCACCGGGAAGAGACGCAATAAGCAGAACGACCCGATTAGTTAAAAAAAAAAAAAAAAAAGTGGAATGTATGCAGAAGTTTATTTTGTTGGTGCAGTAAGTGAGCAGACCGATGTTGCTGTCATCAGATCAGTATGTCAAACAAGGGTGTCCGTTCATATCATAAGGCAACCTCTGCAGCTTTATTAAGGAAAAGTATGTTGTCGAAGTGGACCTATGTATTTCCTCAAGAGAAGAGAAGATATCCTAAGAAGAAATGCTAATGAAATAAACTATATGTGTGATGTATCCTTTATGTTCCCTGTTTAAGAGATCAAATGTTTGAGAGTAGAGGCTCTTTATTTAGTTACTGCTGCTGGTGAGCGTCACTCTACTGTAGGAAAGAGCCTGCGTATGATGGCTGCACTGCCTGGAGAGAGAGGCCTTAGCTTTGGAGAAAGGGAAAACTAGAATGAGGGGGAGACAGAGGGGAGGGTGTTCTGTCAGGAGGTGGGAGGGGGGGTGGAGTTGCAATCAGCAGACACACTCTTCTTTGTATATTTCTATTATGAGAACCTGAAAGAGCCCTTCTCCTCCCTCAGAAGTGTCTTAAAGTGTGTGTGTGTCTGTACACACAATTGTGCATGCATGAAACAGTGTTTGAGTGTGTGCGTGCGTGCGTGCATGTGTGTGTGCCTGCGTACTGATGTAAGCAGCCATCAGCCATTGACTTGCCCTGTGTGTATCTTGTGTATCACTTTACTATGGTGAAGTGGCATGTATGAGTTTCCTTTGTGTACATTTTTGTGCCACGTATGTATGCACTACTATAACATATCTCTGTACAGTCCCTCATGGCCAAATGTATATACTGAATGTATTGTATGGGGACATAGAGGCATCAAGGTTCAAAATAAATAAAATTGGGTTTATGAGTTATTGTGTGATTTAATGTTTCATTGATTTTGTTCCCCCCTTGTTGTTTTATGCAGGCACGCCACAATAAAGTAAACAAAATAATTTGGCGAGAGAAAAGCTCCCTTCCTGTATCTTCACCATCGCCTGTTACCATGGTGAAGCTCTTCGATAGCTCGGGAAGAGCGACCATTGTTTGAGTCAAGGACAGAATGCTGGAGCTATTATCAAGCCAGTACTCCAGCACTTGTTGTCCTCTATTGATCCACTTTGTAGCACAGTCCTGTTATATTTTTTTTCACTCTGTTGTTCATCCCTGTAGCATTTGCTTTATGTGCGTCTGTCTGAAGCTTGCTTGTCCATATTTCCTGCAGTACAATGAGGTACTCTGCATCCAATAATCACACCTCTGGCCATATATATATATTTTTTTTTTTTCATGGGTTTAAAGTGTTCTCACTGAACTCTCTGTGTGTCTATGTTCCCTGTAATTAGTGCTGTGCTCACTCTATACCAAATACCAGCAAATCCATGTTTTTATGGATGCTTTCCAACAACAAAACAACAGTCTTTACTGTTATTGCATAGTTTTCTTGGCTTCTCTGTTTTGTGCAGTATAAGCACAGTTTTCAGGCAGTAGACATGCACAAACTGTATTTGTTTGCTTTGTATTCTTTTCTGTGATTATGGCTACTCTTAGGCCACACACACATCACTGTGAATCGTACAAGCTATCGGACCCTCCAGCATGTTACTGCTGGTGAAACCCCTCAGGAGTTAAGCATTGAGTGCTGTTGAAGGGCAATTTTAACAGTGGATTTCCTAATCCCTGACCCTGAGATCCCTCTCAGAACTGTTGCATTGTGATCGCAAGAACAGTTTCTAACACACAGCACATTTTGGCCACAAAACATCTGACAGGCGTTCAGGGCAGAGCACAGGCAGGGGGCTGATGAAGGGAAACACTGAACATTGACAGCCTCTCGAGCGGTTTGGTGGTAGACAGATCTGTGATGCACACACCTCAAGTTTGGCTTCAAGAGTAACAGACAGCCAGACATGGGAGGACTTTGTTTGTGTGGCTGCTACAGTGAAACTTCTTTGAAAACAACCATGAAACACTCTATATTAAAAATTATATCCACAAAAATGCAAAAAAGAGAATTGGTACACCATTGTTCAGTAACAGCTCCAGCTACACACACACTTGAGCAGTGAACTGCATCTGGAAATGTTCAAATTTCAAATGTCGCTTTGGGTTTAGCTGTAGATTTTCTCTGTCTCACCCGACTCAATCAAATGCACCACTTCAGACACAACAAGGGAGGTGAAGCTGCTATTTAAAGCTTCCGTCCTAACTCCCGGCGGCTCGTGCAAGAACTCTGCCTCTCCCTGTGCTGCAGCGCCGTTCTCCTCCAGAGGAGCTCCATCAAGGGTTAAAGCACCTGGGATGAAATGCATCAAAGAGGCTTTTGTGGACTGGAAAAAAAGAGTGCTGGAAAAGAAGAGGGGAAGAAGAATAAAAAGCGTGGCTTGAAAGCGATGAATGGGCCTCAAGGGGATAAAATGGCCTTGTGTCCGTCAGAACCTCATTTCATATTCCGCTCAGTCACGCCAGGCAGAAAGCAATCTCAGGTAACAGACCTTATGTTAATAACACGTGGGTTGCCTCCTTTCAGAAAGACAAAAGCGGATGGAGGGCATTATACCAACTCCATCCTTTCCCCCTCCTCTGGCATGTCGGAGGATTTCGTCTGGAGAGAATAGTGTTGGTATTGTTCTACTTGTCTGTGAGGGCTTGATTAGAGGAGCTTTACACCATTTCAAAAGGTCTGGCGTTGATGATTTCCATTGGCTTAACATATTGCCTGTAATGACACGGTGCAAAACCTCGCTCATTACCTGAATCCCAGGTCAGTGTGGGAGTAATTGGGCAGATTTGTGCCAGCTTCAAAGCTCCAGGCGCGATTCATTAGGAAAGCCGTTTCCTGTCCCCGCTCGGATCACGTGATTTGATCGCTGTGGTGAGATTTAGAGAAAAATTAAAAGAATGCATGCGGAGAAAGTCTGGCAAGCTCGTGGAAGAACAATGTGACTGTCTGCAGCTACTCAAAGGCCCTTCGACTGTGGGCTGAAGTGCGGCGGGGCACTCTGTGATAACCGTGACAAAGCCCAACGCCGAGCCACTGTGTTGATTTAAGAGGTGGAACGGACAGAGGAGGAAAACGAAAAGCTCATCTTCCATTATTTCTTCTCCCCGTGAGAACTTCAAAGTTGGCGCTTCACTTGTAATAGCGAGTGCCACCAGCAGCTACAACACAAAAAAAAAGAGGGGGGGAGAACACGTGAGATTCACCTCTCTGTCATTACATTATCTTCACTCTCATAATTTTATTGGATATGTGCTCTTCAGATGCTTGTGGAATAGTCTTGAAGAGGCGATGAAAGAGTTGAGATGTGCAAACAATGGTTCAGCATATTCTCTTTTGACATATGGGTGGATATAGAGGATTTAATATCAAGGTCCTAAGAGACTATATGTAGTCAATACTGCTCTCACAGCCAACAACAAAAGGGACCTAAACATGGCGTGCAATAACACCTTTTCTATAACATACGTGTGACTGCATTTCTCACACACACAAACACACTTGAGTGTTTCCATGACAACTTCACGATATTCCACACTAAATTGTTTAGAATATCCTGAAAGCTGCCGTTATGGGGCTGGTGATGGTGGCCTGTGAATAAAAACAGCAAACAGGTTTAGTGTGTGTGTCCTGCAACACATCTGAACAACACAGCTGAATGGAAATCAGTGCAAAACTATTCTGCAATACTCCTGCTTGGTTTAAAATTTCATTGTTTTTTTTGGGCAAGCACGACCCAAGTCTCTTTTCCTAATTTGCTGTAAAGCCAATGACACTTTTATTCACTATTGTTTTGTCAGTGCTCTGACACTGTTTCCTTCAGTGCAGTGGAAATGCTTTATTTTTAAAATACCCTTGGAGGCAGTTGGAGGTGGAAATTGCCCGCAGGTGTGCATACATATAAAATGGTAATGGGGACAGACGGACACAAAGCGCTGTTTGGGTGCTGCGCTCATGAAAGGGCAATCCACTGATTGAGCTGTCACATTCACAGATGCAGTAATAAAACTAAGCAGGGCAATTACTGTAGATGGAGAACGGTAGGTAGCGGAGGGGGGCACGCAATATGTCCTCCCCTAAAATACCCTGATGGGAGACAATGAGACAAAGCAAATGCAGCCCTCCGTAATAAGGCTGGGGTGAGGGGGAGGGAAAAAAAGGCGGAGGGGCTCAGCTAATGGTAACAATGCTCTGACAAGCACAGCAACATCTCAGTGGATGTTAATAAAGCTATCACCTTATGTGTGCAACTTCCTTTTGTTTTTTCTCTTGTGGCCGGCTGTCTGAGCACAGCTCCGTCTTTGAAAAATGAAAGCCTGCACTACAACTACAACATCCATTTATCAAAAACTGCTCAGCAGAGGGCAGACCAAGGACATAATTTTAAATTTAGCAGAGGTAGAAAGAGCAAATGAACAAGCAGCGTGTCTGGACAGAGGTGACTTCTGATCTTCTCGTGTCTGGATAGAAATAAACTACTGCATTGCCATCTAGTGTACAAATAGGGGAATTACACAGGCTGAGTAGACAATGTAAATACAGTGCCGATTTTAGAGCATCATGAGGCACATTTAAATACTGCAATCCAATACATTGATCATTATTTGTACAATTAAGAAGCAAAAAAGGGTGACCTTATAATTGCACACCAGCTTTTCAACAAAGTTCAGTAGAGAATTTGGACCCATAAATTTACAGCGAATGCCACCTATTAATTAATAAATAGAGGAAGAAGAGGAAGAAGAGTTGTTGAGGTCAACATGATTACATTTATTTAACATTTAAGTCCAGACCTTTGTGGAGCTCAGTTGAAATGGAACTGCCCTGTATGTAAATGGAGTAGTAATAAAAAAAAGTGATATACTGCATGTCTAAAGTAATAATTTATCATTCATGGCCAGTGGGATGACAAGCTCCTTCCTGGTCTCTCCTCTATAAAAGCCTTTGTCCATGGGGTATGGGCTCAGAGTCCTGGGCCTCCAGCAAATATGAGCTCCAGGGCAGCCTGGATGTCACCATCTGTGGCCTGCAGCGCCCTCAGCATCAGCTCCTCATCCTGGATCCCCATGTCCCTGAGCTGCTGCATCTGGGACTGCCAGCGGCCCTGGCAAAACAAAAACACATTCACAGAGTAACACTTTCATCCAGGGGCCGACCAAAGTCACCAGAGTCTAAAGCACCAATCATTTCCCCTCCTGCTTCTCTCTGCATAAACAACACAGCTGCAGTGTGTTACTTTGCACTGACAGAACATCTTCTGCCAGTAAGGAGCCCAGTTACCATTTTAAATATTTGATGTTTCAAGGTATGTTTTCTACTTCGAGTTGAATGTGTGGGACAGAGTCTGTGAGTTTACAGCCTCACCTGCAGAGCAGACATGTTGGAAGCTTGCAGAGCTTGCTGTAGAGCCTGGCTGAAGAGATCATTGCTGACTGGGGTCCCTGCTGGCATTGGGGCTACGGTACTGGAGGGGTCCGCCTAAATTAAAGACAGAATGTCAGAAAAGAAAAACATAGGACAAATGCATTTATATGCAGTAATGTAGCCAGGTTTGCTGCAAAGATGTTCCTTATAGTACAGAAAAAATTTCCATTAGTTCAGTAGTAAAAAATTATGCAGTATCTTTAAGTGTATCTTTTTCCAAATGTAAAGAAATCTCACCTGGCTTGAAGTCGTTGGAGTGACTGCACTGCTGTCAGGAGTGCTGGCGAGGGCCAAAGCTGTTGCCAGCTCGCTCTGTGTTATTGGTCGAGGGCCTGTCGCCCCACTGTGGCTCAGAGACACTGGTCGCATTCCCGCTGAGCCTCCTGCTCTGCTGGAGGGACCTGCTGGGCTTCCCTGTTATACACATTTAATAACACACAGTAATACATTTAAGCCCACCCAGCTGGCATCATGTCTTTCCCTGTACATGACTTCTGATGTTGAGCATTAAAGCAGAATGACTCACAGACTGAAAATCCTCCTCATCGTCAGACATGCCCTCAAACATGAAGCCTCCTGCCAGATAAAAATGATTATTTGTACAATTGTGGTGAAAACGCAATAAAAGCCTATTCAAAAAATGCAATTAAAATACAATTTAAAACACTTTTACAGTATTTAAAAGATTTTCTATTTTTACATTAAACGCTCAAGATGTAAGTTCCAACTGTTGAGGCTTTGTAATGACAAGATATAAATTTGTAAATTATAGTTGTTTTTTAGATTTTGCTTGTTTTTATTTATTATATCTTGCTGCTTCTTTCTTATGCCTCTTGCTATTACAATATTCCTTTTGCTAATGGAACACTTCAAATTTCTGATAAAGGGTTATTTTATCTTTTCTACATGCTTATGTATGCTCTATTCTAAAGGGCAGACACTATACTGCAATTAGCTGTCTGTTGCATCTCATCAATATATTAAACTATTGCCTCAATATTGTTGTTTTAACATCTGGAGCTTCTCAACAGCAGTTCTTAATCACTACATTTTACTGCATCACCTTTCTCCCTCACCTGGCATATCACTGTAAGAACTGGCGGACACATTGCGAGAAGAGCTGGCACTGGACTGAGTGGGCATGCTGCCCGCCACAGAGTGCAGCACCAGGATGATGGCATTGACAAGGGCTGGGTGTGAACTGATCAATCTGTGAAAACAAACAGAAGAGTGGAGATGTGGTTTTAAATGACCATCTGCTTCGTGTGCCTGTTCTCACTTATTAAGCATCAGATTACAACCAGTAAGAAAGAAAAGCCACACTCACAGGTCCAGCATGTTGGGGTCTGTGAACTGCACAAAGAGATCTTTGTCTTGGAGCACACCTGAGGAGATAAAAGGTTGTTTAGTGAAAATGTTACCATTTGCAGATTTGTATGCTACAATGAGTACAATGGGTACGTTATACGGCTCAGCAGGTCCTACCTAGTGCAACCGGGTCTGACCTGAGCCCTGGTGTGGCCACAATGATCTGATCCAGAGACTCTTTATTTGTCAGCATTTTATATACCTAAGTGTGGGGAAAAGGCATGAAATCCATTTGTTAATATAACAGCAGCAGAAGAACTTAAACAACTTAGTTGCAGTCAAATAATTTCAGTAAGAATAGCAGCCACTATTTTTTCATTTACTTAACACTAAATTAACAAGATTCTGGCTGTTACTACAATTTGCATTATCAAACTAAACCAATATTTATTTGACCACATACATGATTATGTGCATTGCAGATTTGATATAAGGTGGCATGAGTTACTTAACTGGTGGCACAGATATACAGTTGCATAGATAGAGATGTACTAGCTTGTCAGTCAGAAATGAGCAAATGAGGCCACTTGAACAAATCATTTAAAATAAAATCATAGTGCTCAAACAATATTTTAACTGTCCACAAGTAAACAAATCTCTGGTGTATACCCAGAATTGATTCTGTTGTCTGATTTTAGTATCTCTTCTGTATCACTTTACAAATACAACAGTTCCATTGGAGATGTGAATACATTATATAGTTATAGTTTGAGTGCTGTGTTGTGATTTAAAAAGCATATCCACTAACACCATCTTGTGCTCACAAGTATCTCCATCCACATCTGTGCCAATATCTGTGGATCAGTATCAATACAAGTGAGCAGTTCACAGCAATTTGTGTCGGAAAAATACGCTCATTCCTGGCCTGTCTGCTCATTTCTGATATCCTAAAAGTTGTTGTATCTGGTAGGTTTATGCCACAGAAAGCTGCCAGCCCATACAGCTAAATCTGATCATGTTGAAAGCAATCTTTGACCAGCTCACAGCTGCCCAGACTCTTGATCACACATAGCAGTCGAATGCAGCAAGGTTGATCCAATTGGAGGTAAATGGCAGCGAACACACTGAACCAAAGCGACAGAGGAGAAAAATCCAATTGCCCAAGCCAAACAGTCTTCAGGTCAAGGCTGTGCGTGTCCGAAAATGTGTAGAGTAAACATGTCAGTGCATTCCTGCAGTGAAGGACAACCTAATGAAGTTTTAGTGTGTGTACGGCATGAGAAAGCTACCAAACCCTGCTGAAAACAGTTTACTGCCTCTGTCAAATACCTCAGACAAGGTTTGAATTAAAAGGAGGAACAACAGCCCCAGTTTTCCTCTAGATATTATCAGATTGGAAGAGGAGTGAAATCTGATCACAAGAGCTCAATCAGGATGCATATAAGATATTTTGTGAAGTCAGAAGACAATGAATTGACACGTGGCCTAACCTACACCCTTCAGTTGTGACAGAAGGATGAGATATTGTACCAAAACTGTCCAAAATCTGATCGAGACGAATCAGATGAGCAGTGGATGCAAGACCAAACCTACTGAGACTGTAGCACAGTTGTAGCTTATTTTGGTCAAAGTACCTCCGTATATTAAATGAAGCATAATTTACAGTGTTTTAAGCACTGGAGAGTTACGGGAGAGTGGATGTCACCTTGGGAAGTGCTGTGCCTGATACTGTGTGTGTTCTACATTTCTTTAATTTTACATATATTAAATGTATTGGTCTTTGGTCTTGGATCAGATCAGTATCATATATATATATATATATATATATATATATATATATATACACACACGCACTGAGTCTCTGTAGGTCGAGTTGAGAGAGTGAAGAGCAGCATGAAACACTCTGAACTCCCTGGCTGCAGTCGCTCTGTTCACAGGCTCTAGAGACGGAAAAAACACATAATCACACAGATTTATTCAGTAATGACAGCTAGTGTCTTAAATCTTAGTAAGGTTAGTCTCATTATGCTTGCATTTGAATATTGGCCAGAGAAATAATCCTTGTTCAGTACCACATGCCACATAAAACAAACGTGTAGAAAATGACACACTGTTTTTTAGAGGACACAATGTTTTTTTTAGCTTCACATTAATCTTTAAAAAGTAACGTTAGCAGAGTTGCTCAGACTCAGTTAGGGTTTAGATTCAGATCTTCACTTACAGGTCATCTTAAACACAATTTCAGCGCTTAAACAACAAACACACAGACCTGGACTGCTCTCTGGCTCTGGCCATGTCTTTTTGAGGATGTGTAAGGTGGACCCGGGCTGAATCCCACAGGCGTCCAGAGTCAGGTCATCCTTAAGTTTCCTCCCACAGTGGACCAGCTCTGACACCAGACACACATACAGACAGACAGACCATTTTAAGGACTAATAGCAATGACATACAGACAGCACATTTACCAAACTAAGTAATGTAAGTTTCTTGGCACAGACACATTTAATCACACACAGCTAACTGATCGTGTTCAAAGGCCACAGCTGTCACAGACCGATGAGTTCAGGGTCTGGGATGGAGTCAGCCAGCTGTGCCGCCACAAGCTGCTTTAAAGTGGCGACTCTGTATCCTCCGGGTGACACGTCCCCTGGCATCATCTCTGGGAAATGGAAGATGGATTTGGGCTGATCCACCAGTTTCAGAGACAGCTGCCAGTCTGAAGAAGACATCTTTAGCGCTGCACACAAACAGAGGAGCTAGGTTTAATCAGTGATGACTGCTGGGGGCTTCTCATATAAATCTTATTTAGGTGAGTCTCACTAAGCTTTCATTTGAAGATTTGTCAGACATTCGGTCCCACATGCTACATAAAACAAATGTTAAGTGAATAACACGCTGTTTTGTTAGAGGAGGGACTCATGAAAGCGTGTTTTTAGCTCCATAAGATTAATGTTAGCAGAGCTGCTCAACCTCGGTTAGCTGCTTAGCGTCTGATAAAATATAACATGACGATTTTGTCAATTAACCATAAGCTGTCTAAATAACATGACTGGTTTTAGAGCTATTTCTTGCTAATACAGCAAGAAATGCCTAAGAGAAACAACACAGCAGCTGTAGTTTTAATAACAAATCTGCACACTCACCATTTGATTGTTGACACTCGAGTCACTTCCTGGTTTAAGTCACGTGGTGTGCGTCACGTTTACGTACCCCATCCAAAGAAAGGAGCTTCTGCCTCTCTGAGTCCTCCACTTCAAGACACCGAGCGAGAGTTTTAAACAATACTTTAGAGATGTCCAGATCAATACACATGTGCCCAAATATCTAATAAATATCTGTAAAGCAGACCACAGGTTCCTAATTGATTTTCCTGCTGCAGACTGAAGATTTTCCACAGCTGTGTCTCGGACAAACGTGATACCAGACGGTACTTTCACGGTCTGCACGTCTCATTTCACCTGCAGTAAACTTAAAATAAATCTAAATTATTAACTGCAACTTACGTGTTAGGATCACAACAGCGTGATGTAAAAGTAATCACGAGAGCAACCACCTATGAAATTAGCCAAGTAGTTGTATTAATCCACGCAAATATTCTTAGAAATATCTTATAAATATGAATACATATATAAGGTATATTATTTGTAGTATAATGTAGATAAATCCGTTTGTTTCGGATGTAACGCGTTGGGTGCAGTGATACTAAGTTTAAGGACCATAACATAAATGCATCTAAAATCTTTTACTGATCTATAAATATTCTTACTTATCTATTTTGTTTTTGTTAGATGAACTGATTTGTACGTTATTCTAAAAAATAAATAATAATAAAATTGTTTAACTACCACCTGAGAAGTAAAAAAAAAAAAAAAGTAAGTAAACCCTTAAACCCGGCATTGATCTCACGGTGTGTGCACAAATGGTTAACCCGGGGGTCGGGACTCTCTCTCTCCCCCTCCCCCCTCCCTCGGTGTGACATCAGTGCTGGACAAAGCAGCAAGGAGTGGTTTTCTGAGAGCAGACCCTCAGACTGTGAAAAAAAAAATAATAATAACAGGCTGCGTCTTTATCCGCCGTCAACACACACGCACACACCGCGGTCAGCTGAGAGAGGACCGAGCTGCCCTCCTGGACACCGACACCGCCGGCTGTGCTGCTCAGAGGGAAAGAAAAGAGGAAAAAAAAAAAGACTCCCCTCCGCTGGATGCTCCGAGCTTTTTGATAAACTTTTCCGCTCTCCTGTCATGGTAAGCTGAGAGAAACGGTGTGTTTTCGAGCTAAAATTGTCGTATTAGAGGGGAAAAAAAAAAGAAAAAGGGCTGGTAACTTTTTTTTCTTTCTCAAAGAGGAGCAACAGCTGACGGGGCGCAGAGGAGCCGGGCTGCACATAGTTGGCTCTGTTCACTGGCATGGCTGCTCTCTCTCTGTCTGTCTCCCTCTCTCTCACTCCCTCTCTGTCTTCCTCTCTTATTTTTTTAGTTTAAAAGCAGGACACAGGCCTGCTGAGCTTTACATATATGGCATATATGGCGTATATGAATGAAACGGACTGCGCCCCTTTTGACCAAACACGGACACTGCAGTATTTTTTTTTCTCCCTTTTTATTGATTTATTTTTTTTGATGGGATGAACTGCATCAGGTTATACAGATGTGACAAATTAAAGTGAAAAGCCACATAAAGTACAGCTTCAGTGCACCTTGGTATCGATTCTCCAAGTCTCTGAACTCTACCGGAGAGATGATCACTGTTCCTCAAAAGGATATTATCTCATTTGGTGTTTTGATGATGGTGGTGGAGAGCTACACTGTCTAACACGTCACTCCAAAATCTCCCAAAGGTGTTCAGTTGGAAGTTGAGATGTGGTGGCTGTGAAGGCCACACCAAATGATTCACTTAATTTTCATCTTCATCAAACCATTCAGTGACCCCTCGTGCTCTATGGATGGGGGCATTGTCATCCTGGAAGAAACCACTGCCATTAGGATGTAAATGTTTGATCACAGGATAAAAGTGATCACTCACAACAACTCAGTATTTATTTGCAGCAACTCTTCCCTATAAGATGGACAAATGGACCCAAACCATGCCAACAAAATGCCCCCCTCATCATAACAGGGGCACTGGATCCCCCTCACTGTAGGATCATTCAGGTTCTTCCTTTAATTTGTCACCTGTAGGTCTTGGTGCTTCCCAACCTGAGGTTCAAGACCCAACAAGAGGTCACAAGACACACCTGAGGGGTCAATAGACATATATAACATTGTCTGTAATACTGACTATGCTTATTTTCCTTACTTTCCTCTAATCTTTGTTTTTCTTTGTCTTTGTCTTTTCTTGTGATTTACTGAAAGAAAATATCACTGCTTGAACTGGTAAAAGCTAAAGGACACTTAACCAGGAACAGAGGGGTTGCACGTAATTGAATCTGAACAACAGGCCTCACTAAGGATGTCGCCTGGCCGCACGCTGCTGTTATCACAGCGCAGCTGTGCTCTGCTGGCTGGTACAGCTTCCTGTGGGATGTAGGAGGATGTAGTTTTTTCCATCATGACAACTTGTATAGGAAATAATTTGCGATATAGCAGAGAGATAATGATAGTATTCGACTCTGTGCTAAGATGCTTTACTAAGGATGTGATTTCAGTTTATGACAGTAGGTTGTTCGTAGTATTATTCCAATAATACACGTTCACGTCAAGCTGCTGTGAGATAAAGGTTACTCTAAATTAAACTGCAGCTTTACAAAAGCAGGATGCTGGAGTATCCGTCACATGGCACACTGATCCTACACACTTTTCTGGTCTTGAGAAGACACATGAGCTACATTTGGCACTGCCTCACTTGCTAATTATCTGTCAGATAAAAATATATAGTCTCTTGCTGCATTCTTGGGCCTATTATCGGATTCCCGTATGAGGCTCGTGCGTGGCCCAGTGTGAAATATAAAGTAGAGTTCCACTAGTTATAAAGAAAGTTGGCAAGTAAAACTTTCATTCAACACCCAAGCAATAAAGCCTTGTTGAAGTTTATGAAGCTCTTCCTTCTTCAGTTTGAAAAACTAATGCGTCATTTGAGTTTTAAAAGTGAAGTACTAATTGTCTTGATCACTATGTGGAACATTTCCCTGCATAAAGTGAATCGAGTCATCCCTTAAGACAGCTTGCTAAATTCTCACCACCGTTGCCATATGGATCTGAGAGGCTCACTTCCGTCACATCATGGCGCGTCGATGGCACCGCTGTCTTCCAGGTTGGAAATGTCCCCATCATCAAGGGTTGAACGGTTCCCAATGGTTTGATGAGCTCAGCAGCGATGCTAGCCATATGCCAGTGAGACATCTGAGCGCAGAGGGTCAGTCGGATCTTTTATATTAATAGTGTTTAAGTCATCCAGGAGAGCTGTGGACTCGGGAGCAGTACTGCTGTCAGTAAAAAGACAAACTGTTAAGTGAGCCGCTTTCACCGATTTCTCGAAAAGAATACTGCGATGGTACAGTGACCACGGCGAAGTTGTAAATCTTAATGTTCTGTGTTACTTGAAGAATCATTTCTCTTTCCTTTGACCTCAGTAAGAAGCTTAATAATCCTTAGCACAGTGTCAAAATGAAATACACTGGTGATTATGGCTCAAAAGCTGCCCACCAATCACTAAAAGAAATTTGAGACATTCAGACTGTCAAGCGGTTTTTCAGCGACCGTTTTTCCCCCCACTGTAATTTTATTGATTTTAGAGAGCGACATTATAAGTTAATTTCCTGAACAGTGTGACATCTGAATAAAGAGCCAGCAATAGGTTTGATATATTGGTGTAATATCATGATGGATAACACAGCTTTTTCTTTTTAAAATACAACCTTTCTAGAGTTAAAGTTTATTGTATCATTATGTTCTCCAGGTTGCCACTCGCAAGTGTGGTCAGTCTGTTTTGATCTCTGACACAGAAGCTTATAGTTGAATGGTTAAAAAAAAAAAAAGGAAGAAAAAAGCTTTTACGTGCTGGTATGGGGTCAGTTAAATCCTTTAGTCATTCAGTAAAAAAGCCTTTGATGGCTTCCTGGTGTCTGTAGAACACAGACAGAGTCAGACTGTGGTTTGGTGTGTTGGCACATTTCAGTTCAGGCGATCCTTAGGAAAACTTACAGACATCCTTTTGGGAGAGGACGGCTGTGATATGTGCCTGGTCTTTTCTTCATTGAATATTTATTCACACTTTTGAATGTCTGTGTGGCGAATAGCCTACATTCCCTGCCTCCGAGGGTAAATATCGAGTGAGATCCAGATACTATTCGTCTCTTTGGAGTTGCTCTCTGGCAGGCTAGTGCTTTCTAAAAGTCCAGAGAGCGAGTGGTGAGTGTGCTGTTATGGAAACTTTGTGATGAAGCTACACCCCTGCCCACATCCTCTCTGCTGAAGCCATAAATGGGGCTTCATTGGAAAAAAAAGTTTTGGTTAAGCCGTGAGGTGGAGCTGCAGCTGACAGCAATACTGAAATGATTCATACCAAAACATTAGACTAATCAGTTATCTGCCTTCCCCATTTCAGTTTAAATGTGTTTTCATGTGTCCAAAACACATGAAAACAAAGTTTGCTGACCTTGTAATTGTAGCTTTGTACAGACACTCAGCCACTCACACATAAGGTTTCATTTATGCAGACTGGGGGGACATTACAGCATCGAGCCACACCTTCACGTTCAGAGTCGCCTACAATACTTACTGTGAGTTAAAAACACTTTTCTCTCTAATTTGAAAACACTAGCTAAGGTGGCTCATATTAAAAAGAAAGACAGTGTGGATTTGGAGCACTGAGCTTATGTAATGTAGCAATAATGCCTTTGTCTAATCCTGCCAGCCTCACAATACTGCTGCTGTTATTGGTATTCTCTGCTTCTGCTGTCAAACTACATTTAACACTATTTATGGTCATAAGTACAGTTGTCTAACAACAGAAGCTGCTCATATTTAACAGCAGCCTTAAAGATACTGCATGTTTGGCTTTAATTTTACTATCCCATTTCTTTACAGTGACCCGAGTTGTTGTTTGCCCCCTTCAGTAGTTATGTATAAGATCCCCTCACCATGAGGATACACTAATCTGAACCAAGGACTCTAGACAGATGAATGGGCTGAGAGCAGGAACTTCCCTTTTTTTCTACAGACAGAAACTCCTGCTTTCAGAATAATTTGAAAGATTCAACATTAACTATAGAGGAGGAGCTTTTTTACCTTTTTTACCCCCCTCATCCAGCTCTCTCAGGCCACAGACACATATTTATTCGAAAAAGAGGAATAGAGAGATGACATGAGGACATGAATAACCCATCACGAAGAAGTTGGTGTGAAGAAACAGAAAGGACACAGACCTGTGCGTGAGCCTTGCCCCTGTCGTGTGCTAAGAAATGATATCATGCTAAACCAGTTATTGAAAGGAAACCAGATGACGGCTGGTTGCTCACATCCTCCTCTGCTTAAGGTTATGTCTCGTTCAAAAACAAAACCCATTTCACAGTAAAAGTATACCAAGTTCATATAGTTTAACAATGTAAGACACAGTCAAAATGCCTAATCACAATGCTGTCATCCGTAAACAGCAACTTAAGAGTATATTTTAACACACTTAACATATCTGAGAACATACCCAATGTCTTGAGTTAGTGCTCTTCAATTGATGGGAAATACCCAAGTTGTTTAATATCAAAATGCTGAGTGTGTCTTTTTCATAAAAGAAAACTCTTCCCCCCTCTCTTTCTTCCTTTTTTACTTTTTGTACTCTACCCACTTGCACACAATACATACTGTGTGTCCACCTATGCACTGTATGCATCTCTCTAGCTTTGGGATGTTCCCCAAAAAAGATTTTTTCCACTGTATTTATTACTATTTTTTGTTGGAAACCAATGTGGGAAAATGTGGCTGTGATCTGCAGAATCTACATATTCTTTTGTTTTGTTTAACAGAGTTAAAGATGGACAAATGTTTTTGTCCCATGCTCCAGGTAGCTTTTGGTGGTGTTTACTTCTATTAAACATGAAAATCAACTTGCGATGACACGCTTGAGCTAGGTAATCCATCATAGTGACTCTATTTATCAGTGGCCTTGTTGTTGTTGTTTTTAATCATAGTGTGAAATAGACTCATTTGTACATGACGAGTTCAGGAAGCTGCAAAACAGATTTGCAAACATAGACGCTGAAATTGATACAGTGCATTTGCTTTGCTTAAGTGCTGTCATGCTGTTGTTATACCCCAGAAATGACTTCATATCAGGGAAAAAGGCTTGCTTCAGTTTTTATCTAACATGCAAATAGTAGTTTTTGTTTCAACAAATATTGATAAAAATAGTGACCTCTACCAATCTCTCTGAGATGTGTATCTCATAAATATTTCATGCATGGTAGAGTGGAAGTAGACGGGGAGGGGATAGTTTTGTCTGTCTACTCACTCCTAAAGTAGTGTTTTCCCTCTGGAAAGCAGAGAGAATGACTTGGCTGTTTCCTGTCAACTTTGGAAGTCCCCATTTGTCATCGCAGCCCCACTCCCTCTGAAAGAGAAAAGCCCTTAGCAGGCCGGAGAAAAGACTCAAACAGTCACCTTCAGACATACTTTCAGAGAAGTTTGTAAGTCACTAAAAATAATTCTAGTCTCAATTTGCGTGTATATCATGAAATATGTTGGACTGTCTCATTGTCTGATACTCCGCCAACAAGAGAGACTTGAGTGAACTGAAACAAAGACGGAAAGAATACCCCTCTATGTTTCTGTCACTTCTTAATCGCCTCCCCTATCCACACATCCTCTTATTGTGCTGTATTATTGTGTTCTCTGTTATAACAATCCTCACTTCTCCTCCTCAGATGTCTGTGTTTTTTTCCCTGCAGCGCTGTGTCTGAAGAAGTTGACCTGCGGTTCCAGTCCACCCAGGAAGACCATGCTGTCCCTCCTGTTGCCCGTGATGCTGGCTGTCCAAGCTATGGGTGGGTGTGCCCCTCCTCCTCCGCCCCTGCCCGTGCCCTGCCATTAGATTGGAGTCACCACAGTGGGGAATGCCACTTTCTGTTAAACAGTATGCTCCGAAGGACCTATTAGTCTTCCCCCTTCAAAGACTTGACTGGGCAAAACAACAGTTCAAATGAGGCTACTCCCAAAAATAATGTGCCAATAGTTGGGGAGTTATAAAGCCTCCCTTTTTAAACTCTCAAACTCTCATCCATCCAGACAAGTTGACAAAGAGCATATTCTTATTTATACAGATGTCCAGCCTCAGGGAGTAAAAAGACATTTCCTTTAAGCTGAGTTTTTACAGCTCTATGATATGGGTGTGTGTTACATAAAAAAGGAAAAAAAAAAAAAAAATTTATATATATATATATATATATATATATATATATATATATATATATATATATATATATATATATATATATATATTTTTTTTTTGTAAAAGTGTCTCACTGAACTCTCTCTGTGTCTAAGTTCCCTGTAATTAGTGCTGCATTACATCACTCTATAGACATATAGACACAAATACCAGCAAACCCATGTTTTTATGGATGTTTCCATCCACAACATTTATTTATATATGTATATATATGTATATATATATATATATATATATATATATATATATAGTATATATAGATATAGATATAGATAGATAGATATAATTCAGCTTGTAAAACAGAGTAGCTTTGACCTTTTCCAGACAGGTGAGGAGTAGAGCTCAGGGCTAGGGTGAGTCCCTCGATGAAAACTGCTAGAATTTTTTTTTTCCTGCTGTGACTCAGGGAGTGTGGTGTGGAAATCATCCTCTTATATTTATAACACCGGGAAGCAGGGTGGTGGTTGATGTTGCAACTGAGGACTCATAACTCACGCACTCAAAAGTTTTACTTTTGTAGAGGTGGAGCTCCAAGAAAAAAACTTGTGTCATCATAAAAAAAGAGACAAATAGCCTGCGCAGGCTTGATAATGTCTCAAGACACGGTAAATAAAAGAAGGGAATTGAGCTTGTCAAAAGAGGGGTCGACAGTGCATATATTTTAACACCACATTTTCCTGCTCGCTGTGCGGCTGACACATAATGTAAATTAAAATCTCATAGTGGATGATATTCCTTTAAATTAATGTATAGCCTGAAGTAGAAGAAGAAGGAGAAGGAGGAGGATTCTTCTGCATGCCTAAATTGGGCTCTGCATACTTTGGCAAACCCACAAAGTTCACAAAGACCTTTTATCGTCCAAAACACCATCATTTAAAAGGAGCTATTCTTTTCGCCTTTCCTGCTCTTTGGTTGAGCTGACACAACCTCCTATCGGCCATCAGTGGCACATTTCAATCTTGACTCAGTGGACCTAAGTGTCCTCAGTGGTTCATTAGGGACCTATTCTCTCCCAGCACAAATGGGCCCGCGGCCTGCTCATTACTGGCTGTGTGGCATCCACTGCCTAACTCGCTCCTCTCACCGGGAGGGAAGAGGAGGAGGAGGAGGAGGTGTCGGCGACTGATGGAGCTCTTTAACTCACGGGTAATGGGCTATTGTGGCTCACACAATGATTCAGTTTCTCTCTGCTAACTGGAGCACTAAGTGAATTAGTCGGAGACTAGTTTGATGCTATGGTCTCCGCATGTAACACCGCATCATGGTACGAAAACACTCCATGCTTTGTGGAGCTCATTTGGTTTAATGTAATATTACGGTGCTGCCCGCTTCAAAGGGAGTTTCAGGTGCATTTCAAAACAGCACAGACAAATTCAAACTTGCTTTATTTCTTGTTCTGTGTTAATTAATGTGTTGACTACAGTGCCGTGCACTTGATAACACTGTGGGCTGAAAAATGAAAGCAGCCTTTTCATTTTTTTTTACCACTATGGGACAACAGTGATTATTTTAGGAGCTAATTAAAGGTCAGTTTGATTGCTTTTGATTTATGAGCAGCCACGTTTTACTCCTGTTGGCCACACAAACAGATTTATAGGTGATGATATGAGCTGCTGTGTATGATTGTGTCTGTGTTGATGCGGTTCGGGGGTCTCCCGGGTCCCCAGGTCCCATGCCGGGATTACTGGCTGTAATCTTTCTTGTATTCATCCATGTCATTGCTCGATAACTGCGGCAAGTGCCCATATCGGTAGATACGATTACACTTTGTGGTCTCTGCCAACCCACTTCACTATCAAGAGAATGGTATTTGTGGAAGGAAAACACAAGGACAGCTCTTGACAACACTGTCGTCCCGGCGCAGTAACATTGTCTCTGCGGCTCCCAGCTGTACCCTGACTCAGTAGTCAGATGATGGATCTTTCTCGGTGAAACCTCTCCCTGATGTTACTCATACAACACTGCACAGCTGTTGTGTCACTGCAGCCGTGAAGTGGCTCGTCTGAAAGGGGTTGTTGTTGTGTGTGTGTTTTTTTTTTTTTTTTTGCTTACACGCACTATTTGATGGAGCAGGAGTGTGGAAAATGTGCATCAGCAGGCCCGGTCTGGCTTTGACCTTTGACCCCACAGGTTGCTTATAATAGCTTAGGTTTTATATTTATCGTGCTCATTATAGCCCATTGTGGTTATAAATGTCAGCAAAATGAATGAAATGTCAACGTGCATCTACAATAATGACTGAGCCATAACTGTAACTGAGTACAGTAACATCCGAGACTCACTCCAGCACAGCGGTGTCATCCGGTGGCAGAGCTAACAGGAGGCTGTCTGGCCTAATTGCTTGTTGTTGTCATACTCTCTTCAGTTAGCACAGCCACCGGGCTGCCAGAGCCTGCTGTGTGCAGCTCTTAGCGCCCAAACAGCGGAAGAGAATCATATTCATGCAAATGCAGAAATGGAAAGCTGACCCGATTCCACTCTCAGTGATGGGAGCTGTAAGGTAATTAAAATTAATTAACATAATTGGATAGATCGCATCTATCTGTAGTAGTCGGCGGACCCACATTATGGCAGTGCTCCGGAGCGTGAAAATGGCCCGTTCACGCGTGCATCTCTGGTGTACTTTTTAAAGGTCTGCTAACTATGAATGCCCTCTTCCTGTCCTCCTTTTCTCTTCACTGCAATTGATTCTGCAGAGAGGGGACACTTTAGCCTGAGCAGCAATTCAATTTAGGGTTATTACCCCATATCAGGGATGTTCTTGCTAATTTGATTGCGTCCAGTGAAGTATCCTTTTAAAAACAATCAAGGACAGGCTCAACAAAGATTGGTTTCGCCGCAGTGCATACATAATGACCAGTCTCTGTTGGCTTGCCTCCGTCTCACCGTTTCCCAGCTTCCCTCACAGCGCGCTCATTGAAACAGAGTGCATTACCCAACAAGCGCCTCATGATTATTTCAACAAGTCCTAAAAACGCTGCCTTGTGGGGTCGTTAAAAAATTGATACGCCTAATATGCCGAGATTGCAGTTCTGGAGGGGAAGAGGGGCCCGGAGCCATATGTGGGTCTGCTGTGTGCCTAGTAGGCTGTGATGAATGGGTTGAACGGATGCTGATCTGTGCTTGGAAAGCATCACACAGCCACTGACTTGCTGAGGAAGCAACGCGGCAGCTGACACAGGGAGACACCTATCTCCAGGGTGTTGCCTCAGTGAAGTGGCTGCGGTGATGTCAGCCAGGCGCGAGGTGGGTGGGTGGGTGGGGGCTTCAGGCATCATGATCACACGCAGACAACGCGCAGCTGGCAGCATGGCTACAGACTGACCCTCACACCTAACCCTCGCATCACTCCTGGCGTGTGAAACCATGAATCAGCAAAGGATGTGAACCAGGGAAAGAGCTGAAAAATTCATTTGGTGAGACAGCAGATGTAAAACACCTGCCTCATCAGAGGGATCAGAAAAAATAAAAAAACAAAACCCTCTCTGTTTTTCACATCAACACTTCACTCCACGGCGGTGATGGCCACAGTGTATGCGCGCCTCAGTGCAGTCTCCCATTATCAGAAATTAGCTGCACTCAAGTCAGATCTGACCCCGTGACCCTACTGCTCCCTTAGAGTGCTTCCTCACCACCCCCCACAGCCCCACAGCCCCACTCCTCCCCTCTCCATCCTCAGCCTCCTGCTCATCAAAGGCTCTCTGTCTCTCAGGCTCGTAAGCCAGAAGCTTGCCCTTATCTACCCGCTGTTCCTCAGCCGGTGCTATTATCTGACTGCCGGAGCCCATTAACAGGTTATTGACGGGATATGAGATGGCATACATCTATAAAGGAAGTCGGACAGATGGGAGCAAGAAAGAGAGCGAGGAAATGGCATAGCGAGTCCCATCTTGATTTATGACACCGCTGGAAATAAGCAAGTCAGAGTCCTTGTCTCCCCTATCTGCCATCACCTGTATCTCTCCCTGAGTGAGGGCACTCACACTCCACGATGAGTTCCTGGAGCAAAACTGGGAAAGGAAGAGATTATGCTCGGAGCTTAATGTTGAAAGTGACCCCTTTACACCACAGAAGGCTTTAAGTCTCTCCTAATCTCATCCATATTGTGCCTCCTTCTCCGAGGGGCCATTTGAAAGCCGCCGCTCAAGACACAGGCTCTCTTTCCGATTGCCACCAAATCACGCTCACGGTGCGCCCTCTCCCATTGCTCTCTTAATGTTTTCCAGATGCAATTTTTTTTTCCGAATGGAAGCATTATGGACGTCTACATCTGCTCCTGACGGCAGGAAAATCAAAAGCTAGTTTTCTCCCTCAGACTTTTACAGGGATTGGTTATATCATAAGAATAATCTGTATGAAAGGGCTCACAGATCCTTTGAGCAAAATCCTTTGATGTTCAGGTGGTGCAAAATGTCCAGAATGAAAATGTGCTGAGCTGCAGTTGCGTCCATCAACAGAGGGGGGCATTGTTGTAAAAGCATATTTCTCCTTGGTTGTCTCCTTGCCCGACTAAACCCTACTGTCATTGCAGTCTGTTAGTATTGCACCTGTTTACTTTGCTGTGTCAATATTGCCCCCTCCAGTCCTGGCGCTTTACTTTTCTTATTTATGAATCGTATTAATATTTTCCTCCCCGTGTCACATGCTTCCGCAGGGTTTTAGACGTACCCTTTAAACATGTGTACTCGCTGTGTTTAACAATTGGCTCCGCTGATTGTGTAAATAGCTCTTTTCACTGTCTGTTATTGAACTGTCACCACTGTTACCTTTTTATAAAGAGAGACTGCAAGACTGTGTGGTTGTAGCTGGTGTTGAACTGAGACAAGTTGGAGTCGAGTTGTATTGCTTATTGAGCTGGAAGGCCCTGAATTGGTACTGAAATTGTGTGTTAAAATGTGTGTGTGTGTGTGCTGGATATCAATACATGAACCGCTACGCGAACTGTTAACTTAATCCTCGTAGAAGACCAGTTGCTGGTCATGGTGATGGGAACCTCTCTGCTCCCAAGCAGCTCTGTAACAGCTTCTCCGTTGTAGTGTCTCGTGTCCAATTCCTCAGACAGTGTGTTGCAGTGGAGCTGTCAGGAGTCATGCAGGTGTGGAATATCAATGTGTTGCCTGGCCTTTTGGCGTCTGTTTCTGCATGAAATTGTGTGTGGGAGGGTGTGTTTATGTGTGCGCAGTTGGGTGTGATATGTATCTTATTGGTACCGATACCGCTGATACTGCTTATTAGCACCAATGCTTACTAATCATTTTACCTGCTTCCCTCTCCAACAGCCCAGTGGAAGACTCCGCTGTAATACATGTCTGCTAATCACTTGTTACAGCTGCGGCACAATAGCTTTTTGTGCAGAACCATTCCTCTCTAGTTGCTCTGTCAATAAACGGCAGCAGAAATGAAATAACCATCATTTGGACTCGCACTCATACAGAGCTGATCATTTCTGGCATCAGCATGGTTAGTTTTTTGAAATGTGGAGTATTTCTGTCTCAGAGGGGGATGAGCTGATAGGATTCTGCAACGATCAACAGTTTGATGCAACTCACTACCACCGGAGCATGCCCTGGCTCTCGCTGGGCTCATGTCTGTGGGTATGAATTAAGGATGATCAAATGAAAAGAAAAAAGCTTCAGAAAAAGACAGTTTCTGTGGTCCATCATAGCTTTCCCACTATTAAATCAGTTTAATTTGAGTATCAAACCCGCACCCCCTTTGTGGAAAATTCCAATTGTGACCAGTGTCCACCGTGGAAAAAAAATTAACAAATGACCATAAAAAACTCTTGCAGCATAATCCACTTCTCTGTTTTCCATCTGTGTCCTCGCTGTGGTCCAGACAGCCACATTTTTGCCAAAAGGCTGCTAAATGCACAGTTTCCATCTCTGTCCTAACAAGTTGTATTTCATGACAGTAGTCAGATAATAGTGGCCTGTTAGCTCACTACATTTATTTCTTCTCACTTGAATTGTTGTCAATCTCTGTCTGCTGGGGTTGTTAGTGGGTTTACACTACACTATGAGGAAATTCTGACCTGTCAGCATCCAATAGCTAATTTGGCACCACTTCTCAGATGTCATCCCAAGTACACGCGTGTGTGTGTGTGTGTGTGTGTGTGTGAGAAACAGTGTGTGCTTACACATGACTAGGTCAGCCATTTGTTGACTCACTTTTTGGGGCTGCAGGAAAAAAAATCAGTGTAAAATGAGCAAACCGGGTGAAGCTGTCTGCACAGGCAGCTGTGCCACACATTATCCCAGTGTATGCAGCGCACGTTAGCATGAGTGACGAGAAGGACAAGTTCCCAGTTAACATTCCTCACTTGGCATTTAGAAAGTCTGATTTACAATATTGCACAGTGTGGCTGTGTTACTTTGGTTAGTCACTTTGTGGCCTGTAAATTCTGATTTCAGCAGGGTCATTGCTCCTGTTTTGCATTTCATGGCATATATGAAGATCATTTAGCTTCATCTTAGCAGATTTTATATGCATTCATTTTTGTTTTTGTACCTTTTAAACTCTGACTGCATGGTATCCTTTTTTTCCACAAACTTGGCTTCTAGTCTGACTAAAGTATACAGCTGGCAGAAACCCAAAATAGACAACTGACACAGGAGCCAAATAGATTTGCAGATCTTGTTGTTGATAATCAGTCATAATATTACTACAGAACAGCTCAATGTTGAAAGAAATATTGCTTTTATACACATAAATACAGCACAAAAGTAATAACATAAATAACACTACAATACAGTGCACTTGCATTTTAAGTAACTTTCTCCCAACTGTTAGTTGTGCATTTTTCATTGAAAGTCTCTGTCTGTCAGCCACTGAAGATAGTGATAATTCAAAGTTTATTTCTTTTTTTAAAAAAAGCATAATCTACAGACATACACACCCCCAGATCTTCACTGATCTTCTTAGTTTGTTTTTAAATAATATATAAATAGAGTTATGTTATTATAGATTAATAATGCTCTGTGTATTTTGCAATGAATGCACACAATCCAGAGAAATGTGATTGGTTTAATTAAAGTCTAGGAGTCCCTCTAATACCAGCACCCTAGAACTAACACATTTAAACGAGTTTAGTGGTTATTAATGCTGTTACAGTTGTCCTGCTATGATGTGTTCAAATGTCTGCCAGGTAAAAGGCCTGGCCTGTCCTGTTTAAGTTTTGCACCTACTTGCAGTCTCTACAATACGTAGCTTGCTTCATCTAGTGACCATATTTATTCCGTTTACACTAACGTTGTAATCCCGTACTGCACATGTCGCTTATGTGGGAACACACTGAAAATCTGGTTCATGGCTTTCAATATCATCTGTTCACAATAGATTGAAGTTAGTGTAATGATAAAACCAACACAAGAATGCTCTGATTTATATAATGTGTACACATCAGTCGACTGAATCCCCACATCTGCATAACAAAGCTGACAGGTGAGTATTTCAGTCTGGTCTCTGATTTTAAATTTTCTGCACACAGTGTATTGTTAAGTGCATGTGGGTGGATGTCCGTTCACTCACCTGTCTGCTTCAGCTAGGATGATGCGAGACATCACTGGATTTTATTTACCAACAGCCTCACGCGTCACCCTGCAAGCACCCTCCCTATAAAAGCTGTGATCCTCCTATTTGCTATCTGCTTGCATCCCATGCCGCCTCTGTCTCACACTCCGTGCTCACCTCATGTGCCTGTGGAGCCATCAGCTCACTGTACAAATAACACGGGAGGTACAAATCCAGCAGCACCCTTGCCTCGCACACCTGAGGGAAAGCGTGAGGTGGCGGGTTGTCTGGAAAGTGGAGTGGAGAGCAGTGTGAAGATCACTTGCAGCCTCACCATCCCTGTGCCTCGCTGCTAAGCAGGGCCCGTTGCCAGCGCCTCGCGAAGGCTGTAATGAGTTTATTTCATGTCGGCTGTGAAAGTGCCCGTCTCTGTCTTGCAGGCACTCAAACAGAGCTGAGGCCCATAAACACAAAGTGCAGCGTGTAAATCCCCACAGCCTGACGTCTCCCAGCCTGCCCTCTGTGGCTTCTGAGCATGTCTTTATCGAGAGGGGAGAGGCGAGCTCCCCACTTACTTACCCCTCAGAGGACACTAAGGCCGGCGAGCTAGCTACAACGTGCAGCCCGGCCCCCCTCGCCAAAGACCTCTTGTGTTATAATCTTTAACTGCCACTACTTACACTTGTCTCTGTAGAGAATGCATGTTTCTTTTTCATGCGGAGAGCAGACCTGAGCAGGGTCGATCAAACCGGCCCGCGCACTCGTCAGAACACGCTGCTTATTGTTAACAGCAGCAGATCAAAAGCAGCAGTGCGCAGCGATTCACTCTGGCTCGTGGTATTTCACCTTTGACGAGCAGGACATCAGATGTGCGCTCTCTGTGACGTCAGATGCCCCATCGCCCACCAACCCCCATGTATTCTCCATCTGAGCGCAGGTCGGCGTCTCTACACAATGTCCCCGTGTAGCGCTGCGTCCTCCCAGAACCTCAGAGCGAGCTGTAGGTCACCGGTTAAAGAAGCAGTGAGTGAAAGAGGAGGGGCGAGGCGGAGCGGCAGGATGAGAAAGGGGAGTTTCTATCTCTCTCTCCTCTCTGACATGGCTTTGGTCCGTGTTGAGGGATTAGTGTGCGAGGCTCCACCACAGCCTCTTCCCCAGCTTGTTCCCAGATATTATCTTTAAGTGTGAGCTCGGCGCCGGCCTCTCTTTCTCTTCCCCCCCCCCACCCTTCCCGTATGAAGTCAGTGGTGTGAGTCATCCCAGGCTGCTTGGGGAGTGATTTAATTGCTCTCTTTCCTCCTCCTTCAACATTCATGTCTCACAGAGGCCTGTCACTGACCCTCCTCTCCTACAAAAAAACAAAAAAAAAAAACAAAACACACCAGCGACCTATTCATTACCACAAAGGTTGGGCCACCTCCAAAGACAGCAAAAATACACACTCCAGAAATTTGCTCAGTTATCCCCATTGATGGCGGGCACAATACCGCCCGCTCCTGCCATGCTTCACCCTGATAACTCCTCTGTGTTGTTTGCCATCTGAGTGAATGTGGGCACAACACGGGGCGAGAGAAAACCCCCGCAGCACCAGAAGAGCTTTTTGTAATCACAGTAAAGGGAGAAAAAAAATCCTCTGCCATTTTCACCACGGGGGTCAGGGGACTGCTGTGTGACTGGCACTTGGATGGTATGGAGGCTTTGATTAGCTCCGGGGTCACAAATAAAATTGCGAAGTGCCATTTTCATTCAGAATAATGCATTGCCAACCCATGAACCCGTGACATGCGTATGGAGGACTATGATAGCAAAACAGCCTGTCTTGTTTTCCAGTTTTAATTATGTTCCCTGTTTCTGTTTTTATGTGATCCAATATTGGAGGACAAGGGAAAAAAGTGTCGATCACTTTTTTTCCGGAATGATATATAATAATGACTTAGCTATCAATCCCATTAATCCATCGGTAAATATACATGAGCAATTTGGGCCCCAACACCCAGGTTTTGATAGGGGCACTGGGTATTTGCTGGTACATTTCTCTGCACTTGTGAGGTTAGGCAGTAGGTGGCACTGTTCCTATAGATGAGCAGGTTGTTGGGTTGGGGGAGTCGGGTGGTGCGGGGAGGCTACCTTACTGGGAATGGCTGAATGTGATTGAAAATAGGTCCGCCTTGACATAGCAGTATCCATCCATATATGAAGCCTCTCAGATGAAAGACTTGTTTGTTGTTAATGGGGGAAGTAATTATTGCACCTCTGCAGCAGTCAACTCTCCTTCACAGCAAAGTGATTCAACACTGACGTCGGCTACGTGATAGACAGAGCTCAAAAAGGGGTGAGGGGGCTAAAATGCCACTGTGATTATAACAATTAGAGAGGCTGAGCGTAAAGTAGAGTGTGTTGCTCCGGGGGCTGACTGGCTTTTTTTTTTTTTCCTCTCCCCTGTGATGCTGATGAGTGTCTCAGAGTTGTATAAGAGCAGACGGGGATCAATGGAGAATGCTGACTGCTATGGATGTACTCTGGACTGCCTGAGATGGCTACTAATCCAGAATGATTATGTAGTGGACCCTTTGCTGTTGGCCTAGTCTAGACAAACAATACACACACTCACACACACACACGTATACAGACAGATACACAGAAAAATCAGCAGCCTTTCAGTAGAAGCATTTGTTAAGAAGTGGAGTCACTTTCATTCCCACAAAAACACGCGCTCAAGAGTTTTGCGGCAGTTGTACCAGCACTTTTTTTCTTTTTTTTTTTTTTAAGATTTAACTAACGATTTAACTAAAGCTATACAGATTGTTGCTTCCATCGCTGAGTTTCAGCGCACTGAGCCATCGCCAGGAGGCAAAGCCTATAGGAACACAAACAAAGTCCTAATGCTTACATCCAGATCCCTCCTCTTCTTCCTGCTCGCCTTCATCCTGTCTCACCCGTTCCGTGCTACCATGCTGCACAAACAAAGTGGATGTTTCTCAAGCAGTCACAGCATATATTTCAAAATACTGCTTTTTTTTTTTTTTTTCAAAGACATTCAAATTTGAGTAGGTGTCAGTCTGTCACATTTGAACACATCACACTGAATTAATGCTGTGATTCAGTATAATACTGTATGTTTATACAAGACCTGGGCCAAATACTATTTACTAATACGGTTTGTTGTCTGTTTTAGACTGCCTAGGTGACAAATGGGTGATGCTCTGCATATAAGATTGACATGATGAAGGCTGCAGAATCAAAATGATTGCACATAGATTTGCTTAAGATAAAAATACTGTTATTTTTTCAATTAGGTGTTTTCTTTTTTATTAATTAATGAATTAATTGAATTTCATTTAACTCATATGTCCCAACTCTTCTCCTGTAGCTGTGATGGAGGTGCTCGTCCCGGAGCAGCCAGTGGTGGCGCTCCACGGCAGGGACGCCACACTCAACTGCTCCTTCAGCTACGCCAGCCCCTTCAACCTGTCTGATCTGAGCGTCTTCTGGCAGCTGACAGACACCAAGCGCAGTGTGCACGGGTACTGGGATGGACGCGACCAGCTGGCAGACCAGGCCGAGCGCTTCGCCAACCGTACCAGCCTGTTCCCTGCCCAGCTGGGCTTGGGCAATGCTTCGCTCCTGCTGAGCAGGGTGGCGGTGGCTGATGAGGGCAGCTATACCTGTTTCGTCAGGGTGCAGGACTACAGCAGTGCTGCTCTGCTGCTGCAGGTGGCCGGTGAGTCAAGCTGTGGCATCCATGACACGCATGGAAACAAAACAGATGAACACGCACATGGACGCTTATGGCCAGTGACACACAGAAAGAAGATACACATATACACAAAAGCCACACTGCACTAACCAGGAAGGGGAATGCACACGAGCTCCAGCTTGACATCCTACATATAACAGTGTTAATAAGAATTGTCCCTGCAAAAATAAACTAACAATAAGATTAACTGGAATTAACTTTGATAATCAGTATTCACTTGATTGATTCATCATTTTATCAAGCAAAAATGTCCTTGAAATTTCTTACAATTCCCTAAGATAATTAGAAAGTTCCCAAAATCTAAGTAAATGAGAAATAAATGTTGTATTAGGATTCACTCTTTATAGTATGTTCGATGCATCGACTAGAAAACGGATAAATGCTGTTTCATTAACAAATGACACACTGACTCACACTCATACACTAATGGTACTTATAATAAAAGGCATTATGCAGATATCTATGGAGAACGTGATGTACAATAATTTCTTCTCACAAGGCGTAAACAGATGATAAACTGTTTCCTCCGGGCTGCTGAGCTGTGTTTTTGGTCAATAAGCGCTGATTGTGGTCTCTGTCATGGTCAATATCTGCTGACTTTGATTATTAGCTGTTGTTACGGTCAATCAGCCACCACTAACATCTTCTCTGCTGTGTGACTACACTGGCCACCTTCACAGCTGAGAGCCTTTTATTTATTTATAATGATACTGTGTGCCTTTCCTTCCCTCTCCCATTTCTATATCTGTTGTGAGATTGTTCCTGTATTCTCCAAGGATGGATGTGCATTAGCCGGTGTTAATGAATAACATTTTTTTTCCCCCTCCTGGCTGGGGAGAAGGAAAACAATGTCTCCAACAGTGACAAATTGGTTCCATTTTATGCATTAGATTTATAGATGTTCTATTTTTAGCCAGCATTTATAGTTCACATTGTAGGCTTCCTTCATGCTGTGCTGGAAATAAATTAGAGGATCCCTCGATGGAAATCTGCCTGTCAGTCAAATGGACAGCTGGAGAAGTTAGTGTGTGCCACGCTATATCTGTCTTTGTGTTGAGACTCCACTTTTCAAAAAGCGGCTCAGACAAACTTATTTCATCTCGCCCTCAGCTCCACCCCATTGTTTGCTGTGCAATGATTGGTTCTGGGAATACAGCAGCCTCTCTCTCCGCCACCTCTGCTACTCGTGTTTTAGCTCAAGGGATTGAGGAAGCGTGATTTCAGCCGGGGCTGACGATTCACCCCTCACCTCCACCCCACTACGCTCTTTTTCATGCCATAGACTGAGTCATCCCAAATCTCTGAGTCTGCCAGCTTTCTCCCAGGTCTTCCCGACTCCACCTCCTGTCTTGCGCCGTATTTCCCGTCTGGGAGTGGCTCAGTGCTTTGGCACTCTGGAGAGAGCGGCGTTAGTGTATGGGATGCAGCATCAGGATGTG
The DNA here is from genome assembly GCA_023238725.1 of Scortum barcoo. Classification (NCBI taxonomy): domain Eukaryota; kingdom Metazoa; phylum Chordata; class Actinopteri; order Centrarchiformes; family Terapontidae; genus Scortum; species Scortum barcoo. Next base: position 20,491,543 of record CM041531.1, read on the forward strand.
CCGCAGATGCTGTCTGTGTCCGTGGGATCTTAAGCACTGTGTTATGCTAAGCTCCCTAAATATAATTAAGAATTTAATGGGAATCATGTCAAACAGTTCCCAGGGTGACTCTCGCTGCAGAGAATCTAACTAAAGTCAGTATGCGTCTCTTGCTCCCCTATCCTTTCTCCATCCTCACCCACCCTTGCCCACCCCGAAACCTCATTTTCTCACCCTTCTCCTCGTCCTCTTTTGGTGTACTCTTGTCTTTTTTTCAGCCCCCTACTCCAAGCCCGTGGTGACTTTAGAGTCTGAATCCAACCTGAGGCCAGGTGATGAGGTGGCCCTGACTTGCGAGGCCTACGGCGGGTACCCTCAAGCTGGTGTGATATGGCAGGATGGGAGTGGGCGCAACCTGACGGACAATTTCACCACTTCGGTGGTGGCCAATGAGGAAGGGCTGTTCACTCTGACCAGCGTGCTGACAGTTGTGCTGGAGCCCAATAGCACCTACAGCTGCCGCCTGATCAATCCACTGCTGGGCGAAGAGGGCTACGCCTCTGTCACAATCACAGGTGGGTGTGGTCATCAATCTCTTTTTCTCTATCAATAGCTTCTTGGTCTTTCAGTCACCTTTTTTGTCACCTCCATTCTGTTCCAAAGTAAACAAGCTGATATTCATCGGGTTTCTGGAGCACTAATTTTGTTTTCAGTCATGCATAGGCAGAGTTTCTTATTAAAGTCTTGTATGCTTTCATGAATCAATCCATCAGTTAAATTTTATGCTATCGAGAGTCAACTTTTTGCTTTGTTTTTCTATGTCTCTCTGTTTCCTGCTAGGAGTAACAGTTCAGCTGCAACAAAATTAAGGAGAAATAATGAAATGCCCAATTATGGTTCATAAGCATAACCCATCAGTTATTGTGCATCCTTAAATTAGATCAGTTGGCGCTTATTTCTCTGAGGATAGTCAAATAGCTTTCCTCACATATTTGAAAAGGCAATACGGTAATAAAAGATTGTGCTAGATGGAATGATTGGTCTCCTAGCAGCTGTCTTCAGGAAATGTTTGCTAACCAGGAAGTAGTTTGATATATTTGCCTTTCTCTGATTGTTTGATGTAATCTTGAGCTGGGTGTGTGACAGTACCCATGTGATAGGTTCTAATGGTCTCCTCAACCCGCCCACCACCACCCACCACCCATGCCCCCCTGGCCCTGCCGGTGTTCTCTATGTGTTAAGTGCAAGGAGAGTGCCGTGTAAGGTGGGCCAAAGCTGGGTCTCTAATGGGAGCAGCACTGTGTGAAATGGCTCATAAATAAGTAGAGGTGGCCTGTGCCTGCTCTCTGGGCTGGAGCTAGTGCTGGAGCTCGGGCTGTTGAGGCGGAGGTCGAGGCAGAGGTCAGGGAGTGCTGCTCCACTGGGCTGGGAAATGACTGTGCTGTCTGGAAACAGGATGGCCGATTGGCAGGGCAGGCTTGCTGGACGGCTGAGGGAGGGTGGCCTTTCTAACAGTTTGGTTGGCCTCTTTCAAAACAGCACAGATAACCAGTCAGAGGGACCATTGGGGGAGTGGAAAGGTATTAAACACATGGTGAGAATGAAATACGACTGTAAGGTAACAGTGTTAAAATAGTCTGTGGCTGCTATTACCCTCCGACCTTTGCTGGATTGATGCACCATTTCAGGTTTGGTCGAAATAGATATGATAGTTTTATTGCCTTTTGATGTCAGGTTTTCTGTCTCCTCTATTTCCCCTCTACAAATGAGTTTCTCTCATTTTGAACAAAACGTTGATTGAGTCATCTGGATTGGTAATTTAGATTTGTCTTTTTTCAGGGGAGGCGAGTCAATGTTAAACAGTGACAATGACATTTCCAATTTTTCCTCCTCTTTTCTTCACTCCCATAGGGTATAAAGCCATACATTTGAAGCCAAACCTTTTAAGTTCATTGATGGTGGAACCTTTGACATTTCAATCAGTGGCGTAGCCAGAAAAAGTCAATTATGTACCGAAGTTAAATCATTTTACTATTCGATGGCCTCACATTGCAACACATGGAGGCTTGTCTTTAGGGATGCAGTAATCATAGTCATCACGGTGCAACGTCTCTTTCATCTCCCTTTGAATAAAAAGTGCAGACAAACAGTTAAACCGACTTGTCAGCATGGATGCCCTGCTGTATTGTGTGGAGAACAGGCACTCTACCATGCAACTTGTCATAGCCAGAGTGGTAATTGGTCTTGATGAATGAATCATTCTAGGGAAAGGAGAAGAGTCAGAAATCTTGAAAAAAAATCTGCTTCTTGTATGTGCTGCTGTGTGGATGGGAAACATCTTGCATTAAATTATGATGTCCTGATTGTATGTATTGGCCCTCAATTTAGGATGACAGGTTTGTGCATTTACTAGCAACACTCCTTATATCACCTGGACCGGATCCTGCTTCAGATACATACATGGCATGGGGCTTTGGGGAGCAGGTGAGACAGGTTAACTTAATTTCAGAATGCTACTCATTTTCTTTGTTGAACGGCCTCTCAAACAAAATTCTATATATTGCTCAGTTTCACCATCTTCATAGGGAGGATTTGTGGACAATTTTGTATTTACACAAGTTAGCTAGCTTCTTCACCAGCAAGTGAAGTTTGACTTAAAGGAGATTCAGCAATTCAGCAGCAGGAAAACTTCAAATGCCTCATTCAGCAAAACACTGCTATTGGTCATTACTTCACAAACATACATGAGCTGTGGACTTAGGCACTAGCAGTGGAAGTGGGATGCGGTGACCATAACTTGATCCCTTTAACAAGAAAGACTAAAATTCCCAAATCTGGAGTTAGACTTCAGAAAAATTAAGTGAACATTTCTTTGAAAAAAAATTAATGGACGAATTACTGAATTATACTAAAGCTAGTGGATGAGCTGGCTCTACTTAGAGAAGGGTTTGTAAAGTGCTGTAGTGCCCCATGGCTTGATGATGATTTGTGAGCTGTAATACTTCAAATGGACAAAGCCAATCAGGGTGCTTTTTAGTACCATTTTGTTATAAGTACAAAAGTAAGGTTACAAAGTTAAATTACATAAAAAAGAACAACAAATTCATAGTTCTGTGAATTATATTAAATATGGAAAGGTTTGATACATTGTGTAAGAAGTTATGCAATTCTTGTACATGTTCAGGTCAGTTTATCACCAGGCCACATGATGTGGCTTATAAATTATTTATTTTAAACTTATGTTTATTGGGTTTTAACATTTATACAAATTACAAAGTTGACATAAAGATAAGTCTGACATAACAACCCACTCCCACCCCCCATCCTCTTGATATATAGTTAAATAATACCAATATTAAACAGAATACAATAGTAATAGTAATAGTAATAAAGAAGAGAAAATAATAAAATAAATAAAAAAATAAATAAAACATTAGATATATAAATAAAATAAACAATTAACATACACATAAGTAATATACACTCCTTCTGAGAGGGGTTAAGCACCTCAGCATTACTCTATACTAGAGGTATTATGAATCCGTCCAGTCTGTTATTTGGGTAAGGTTGTCATAGTATGTAAGAAAAGGCATCCATACTCTTTCAAATTTATCTGCCGTTCCCCTCAATGTGAATTTGATATTCTCAAGCCTGAAATAGAACATGATCTCTTTTAGCCTTCTTGTGTGAGATGGAGGCACTGGCCTCCTCCAATTAAGGAGAATAAGGTGGTGAGCTAGCAGAGCTGTAAAGGCAACTACATCGTGCATCCCAGCTGGCCATATTTTGTCTCTAGACAACACCCCCAAAAGAGCAATGACAGGGTGAGGAATAATTTTCATACAGTAAATATCACTAAGGGACCCAAATACCTTCTCCCAAAACGTCTGAAGCCGTGGGCATGACCAAAACATATGTAACCAGGATGCAGTAGATGATTTACATCGGTCACACATGGGGTCAGTATTAGTGTTAGATATATCCTTGCTAATTTCTCTTTAGTTAGGTGAAAACGGTGAATTATCTTAAACTGAATGAGACCATGCCTAGCGCAGGGAGATGAGGACTGCACCCGCCCAAGAATTAAAGCCCACTGATCATCGGCAAACAACAGGCCCAAGTCTTGTTCCAAAATCATTTTTAAATTATTCAGAGACTGTGGATTGATAGCATCAATTACACCATAAATCCGGTAGATGGCACCCTTGAGCTCAATGTCAGATGCTAGAAGGGTATCTATGGGCGTACCTGGTGGTTTTGCAGGGAAAGGGTGATAACCCCTTTGTACAAAATGCCTAATCTGAAGGTAGCGAAAAAAATGTGAAGAGGGCACTGCATACCTCTCTGACAGTTGCTCAAAGGAAGCGAACATCTTGTTGATATATAAATCTTGAACAAGCCTAATCCCATTACCATGCCAGGCGCGAAAAGCCATGTCTGACATAGAGGGGGTGAAAAGATAATTTGCAAGGATAGGAGCTTGTATGGACGCGCTCTGCAATCCAAAATGCTTCCGAAATTGAACCCAGATCTTTATGGTATGGGCAACTACAGGGTTTTCAAAAGACCCAGAATTAAGAGGTAAAGGAGCTGTGATCAGCGAGTGGAGTTGTAATTTAAAGGATTCTAAATTAACCCAAGCTGGAGCTTCCACTGTGGCACCACACTTAGCCCACATTATAACCTTTTGGATATTGCTAGCCCAGTAATAATAAAGAAAGTTAGGCATTGCCATTCCTACTAACCTCTTTGGCCTTTGTAAAAATGACTTGCGAATATGTGGGATCTTGCCATCCCATAAAAACACAGTTAAGACTTGATCCAGTATCAGAAAATGTCTCTTAGGAATGAAAATCGGAATACATTGAAATAAATAAAGAAATTTGGGGAGAATGTTCATCTTGACTAGGTTAATCCGGCCAGCTAATGAAAGGGGCAATGCACGCCAACGGTTTATGTCCTGCTTGCACCGATCGAGTAGTGGAATGAAATTGAGTTTATACAGCTTGTGGAAGTAGCGTGGTACCACTACCCCAAGGTATGTAAAATGGGAGGACACTCTCTTGAATGGAAAAACTGTGGCTAGAATATTGACAGCTGTTTATGGGATAAAATTAGCTTTTTTGTAAATTCAATTTGTAAATTGAAAATTGCATTGAAAATTTCCTAATTGTTCCAGTGTAGACAGAACATGTGGCAAAGAAGATACTGGGTCAGCAATATACAAAAGGAGATCATCGGCATAAAGAGAGAGTTTGTGTGTTGTATCCCTTCGGGTTATCCCTTCAATTGCCTGGCACTGACGTAATGAAGCAGCAAGGGGTTCTATTGCCAAAGCAAAAAGCAGGGGACTCAAAGGGCAACCCTGCCTCAATTGGTCTCAATGAAAGTTCTTATTTGAGTTTGAATGAATGTTCACAAATGCACCATCAGAAAGTAGAAGAGGGTTTAGGCGCCGCTGTCTGTAAGGGGCAGGTTGATCTGGAAAATCCAGTTCAAACGACAGAGGGGTGCGATCAGATATTACTATACTGTGGTAAATAGGTGGCCTAGCGTCTAAAATAAAGTAGTCAATTCTAAAGAATGTATGGTGAACTGGCGTTAATGAAGTTGCTGTCATCCCAGTTGGGAGGATACATATTGGCAAGGACAACAGACTTACCAAAAAGCTGACCGGAGACTATGATGAACCTGCCATCTGGGTCTGCAAGTATTTTGTCACTTTCAAAGTTAACACCTTTGTGTACAAGAATAGCCATACCCCTGGTCTTAGAATTGAACTTAGAATGGAAGACTTTGCCCACCCAGCTCCTCTTAATTCTTAAAACATCTGCCCTACATAAATTAATCTCTTGGAGAAAGGCAACCCCTGCCCCAAGTTGATCTAAATGTGCCAGTACCTTGTTCCTCTTTACAGGGTGATTTAGAGATTTTACATTCCAAGAGAGTAACTTAAAGTTTCTGCCATTCATCCTAACCGTACTCATACCTGTGTATTACAGTAGGAAGGATGGGTGTATGTAAATAGAGTGATATAAGGAGAAGGAAAGAGAAAAAAAAACACACAAAAAGCATCTTAAGATATAGTATACCTGTACATTACAATGAAAAATCAGCAAAATCAAGAGGATACCCCCCCTCCCTCCTTGGCATTTACCCAAACTAAGTGCAATACAATCCCAAAAGACACACATGCAAAAAAGGTGCAACCAAGCTCAACAATGCTTACACTCTAATTCTCCTCACTGAACAGGTTAAATGGTCATTTAGTGCTCCATTTGTTTCCTTCAAGTTTACTAATATTTAGTCAAACCTATTGTCTGTCATCACAGATCCAATCATCACCAAACTAGTAAATAACTGAGGGGCAATATAATCATATTTCTGTTAAGGTAGTAGGCTATTCAAATGTCATCCAGCTTTTCACAAGAAGTAAACATTGAAATGTATTATTCAGACTAATAGCCTGAGACATACCGTATTTCCAGTAGCCTAGTAATGTTATGTCCACATGTTGGTTTGCATGGGATGGCCACAGTCATTTACTACAGTAGCTTCTAGTACCGCCTACCATCATTCCCCATTGTTTCTCGCCATAACCGCCGGTAGAATCTTGGACTTGACAAAAGCAGCCGCCTCAGACGGGGCTACAGATTTGTGCTTCCTCCAGTCGAAAGCGAACTGGAGCCTTGCTGGGTGTAGAAGGCAATATTTCACTCCCGCTTCTCTCAGCTGCTTCTTGACTGGGAGGAATGCGGCTCTTCTGCGCAGTAGATCAGTATTAGATCGGGGTAAAAGCTGATATTTGCTCCTCGGTAGGTCAGCTGGCCTCTCTCGTACGACATCCGCAGAATCTGCTCCATTGTCTGGTAATAATGCATGCGAACCACCATCGCACGCAGGAGACCGGTCGGCTGCGGCGATCTCAAGGTGCGGAGAGCGCGGTCTATCATAGGCGAGCGCGTAAAACTGTCCTCTCCAAAAACCTTGATTGATTAGGAGCTTCTCCATAAAAGCAGAAGGATGATTTCCCTCGATTTTCTCCTCTAGACCAGTCACTCTTAAATTATTCCTCCGGGAGAAGTTTTCCAGAGAATCTAATTTAGCATGCAGCTTGGAGTTCTCGACTTGCAAAGCGGCGTGAGAAGTTTCAAGCTCACTTACTCTCCCATCCACGTCTGTCAGAGAGGTTTCAATGTCTGCTATTTTATTGCCGTGCACAGAGATGGTTGCTTGAAGGGTTGAAATAGATGAGCTTAGAATCTCGTCCCTCATTGCAGCCAGATCAGTTTTGATGCCCTCTCGCAGTTCCTTCAGAGCCTCGCGCGTTAGTTCCATGCCAGCGCTGCTCACCGTTTGTTTGCTCGCAAATGCATCAGTTAGCAGGGACTGCTCAGACAAATCTAAAATCATACCATTACTAAAGATGGAAAAGCAGGCTTTAGTGACTCCTTTTGTCAACCTATTAGTATACTCCACGCCCCTGTGATACATGTGAAGATCATATTTAATAAAATTGATAAATTAGTTTAGTAGAAATGGACTGCAACATGCTTACAGACCACTGAAATGTACCAGCATTACATTAGTACACATGATGGATCAGTGTTTCTGTGGATGACAGGAAAGTAGTTGGGGCGGTGCTCTTGGATTTCACTCCAGCTTTTCATGTCATTGACCATAGTTTTTTCATTGTCAAGCTTAAATGTTATAATTTTTCACCTTCAGCACCTGCCTCGGAGGGCATTACAATCTGTACAGTTGTGACCCCCTCTGTCCTTAGACCCTCGAACCGGTCAGGAAAAACTTCAAAAAACCCTTTAAGGGAAAAAGAAGAAACCTGAGGAAGAGCCACAGATGAGGGATTCCCTCTCCCTGGGACGGACAGATGTGCAATAGATGCCACATATACAGAGAACATCATAATCAATATACTGAGTTAATGGGTTTAGTCCATGTGTGAAAGGTATCACAGGTAATGGAAAAGGAGTCCATGAGTCCAGGTGCATCTCTAGAAGTCCTCATATGGAGCTCTGGGCCACTCGACCTTCTCTTCCACAACACAGACACAGATCATGTCCCCACCAGGCCAGTGAACCTCAGACAGGTGGACCACAGCTGGAATCAGTGAGGAACCTGCAACATAAAAATATCTGCCAAGTTGCTTGGGTCCATTTTTCTATAATCATTTGTCTATAAATGATTCACCATAAGTTGATAAAATGCAGATGTAGGTATTTATGCAGATGACTCAACGTTTGTCTGTGCTTCACCAACATTAGTGGAACTAAGAGTTAATCTGGATGTTGAGTGGCATGCGTTAGTAAATGGGCAAGAATGATCAAAAATTGACAGGTCTTCTTATTTTTTCACTGTAAGCTATGTTTTCATATGTAGAGTAATTTCAGTCATTTGTTTTACCTTTTGATATTGATATCATGTGGTTTAAAATTGTTGTTCATCAGCAGGAACACTAGCAACCACTGTGTGGAAACTAACAGGGATCTAAATAAAGGATAAAGGCCTGTTTTTCACCAATCATTCACCCACCATTATCTAGACGTCTGTTAAACATACCAAAGTTCAAGGGTACGGATACTGGATAAACCTGCAATGATTAGTCGATTGATCCATTACGATCAACTGAAAATTTACCTGCAGCTATTTTTGATAATTAAATAATCATCTTGGCCATTTTATTCAGCAAGAGGTCCTGCTGTTCCCCAAACTAAAAATCAGGGAATCAGACTGAACAGACCCAGTCAAAGAATGTGCCCAAGAGCAAAACAGATTGAGAGAGAGAGGTCTGGCCAAAGAACAGTGCAGTTATTGAAGTGTGACAAAGTAAAGATTGAAAGAGGAACGGCAAAGGAGCAACTGTTGTTCACAAATAAACTGGGGAGAACCCTTAATTAAAACAGTGGTGATCATCTCCTCATTTTCAGCAATTGGGTGTACATGAATAATAGTAATTCCTTTGTAGGATCGCCAGTGCAGCTTGATGATGGCCCAAATTGTTGGTAAACACACAGAAGATTTACGGTATTTTGTGTGCGGCGATACAAGGGGGCTTGTTTGAAATGAAAATGTATTTGCATTTGTTTACAACAGCTGGTGTGTGCTTAACAGCTTCTGTAATTAATTTTGACCCAGCAGAACTCTTCTGCTGGAGTAGCAGAGTGCGGAGTGTGCCGATACAGCGAACACACTTGCTGTATACACTTACGAACACGGCACAACACACTCAGGAAGTGGAGAATCCTATTATAAGAATGGGTGAAATCTGCTTAAAATTCTAAATGGACTATGAGAGTGGGAGAAAAAAATAGAGTTTGAAAATAGGAGAGTAAGAAAAAGAGAAAGATGGGCAGGGGGATGGGGGGAGGGTAGAGAGTGAACAAGCATGTTAAGATTTCACACTCTCCCCAATCTCTGATTAAAAAATTGCAATAGTAATACAAATCTCCCCCAGACAGAACAGGAGTTTGACAAGGTTAATTTTGAGAAAATGAACCCCTTTACCCACACTGAGCAGAGCACAATGCGGGCCAGCATGAGCTGCACTTTGAGAGCGTGTGTGAAGTCATCCATGTTAATCTTACCTCTTTTATAGTCACCACCCATTTAACTACCTCACCAGAAACATCCAGACTGTCAATAACATATGCACACGGCACATGCACCCTATTATCAGGCATCTCAGAGCCGTTTATTTTCACCAACACGCCCTGTGGAGTGCTGGTCAGCTTTTAAGCCAAGCTCTGGAATAAGGCGGTGTTTTTGTGTTGCTGGGATATTGATAGATTTTGCAGAGTGCAGCAAGGCTTAGTTGCGGGGAGACCCATAGGAACAGCTGGTATTAATGAACAGTCGAATGATGGAAAGGAGCAGCTTCAGTCCTCAAATGAACCGTGGCCTGTCTGCTTGCCTGGCCGGCATGTTTGTGTACCAGTCCCGTTCCCCCCCCTCTTCCTCCTCCACATGTCTAGATGGCTGGCACTGTCTCGCACTTCAAGCCAAACCTGACCACTCTGTTCTCCTCAAAAAAAAAAAAAAAAAAAAAAAATGTTTTTTGGAGTTTTGGGGGATCAAGACTATATCCTATCATTTTTTCACTGATCCTTTTCTGAATGCGGAGCTTTAGCTATGTATCCTATCTACTGGAGCCCTGTGATTGCTGCAGTGTGTTGTCTGATGGCTGGGTTTCAGGGCCTGTTGCTGAACACCCCCTCTAGTGCCACCCCCACTCCGTCTGCTTGCTCTCTCAATGAGGATGGCGCCATTTCCCCGGCATCGCTCTGCTGGCACAGCATTTACAGTGAGCAGTGTGTGGATGGAGATATATAGAGTGGGGAAAGGAAGGAGACAGAGAGATGAGGCAGGGAGATAGAGAGAGAGAGGGAGCTAGGGAGACGGGGTTAGGAGGGGTGAGAAGTGGATGACAGGAAGCAAGATGGAGACGAAAACGTTTGCTGAGCTCAGAGTTGTGGCACTACTGCCTGACAGGGAGGAGATGGACTCGCCGACGGGGCGGGAGATCACCCCACGTGGTGTGCAAGACTTTCCGCTGAATTTTACTATCTAGCTGGCACTCTTTGGCTTTCTCTGGGCAACACTGGCTCAGTGGTTAGCACTGTCGCTTCACAAAAAGAGGATCACAGATTCTCTCCCCAGTCTCAGTGCTGTCTGGGAGGTATTGGCTTGCTTTCCCCATTTCAGTCTGGGTTTCCTTCCATCCCTCGGTTTTCCTCACCAATGCCAAAGACATACAAATGCAGACTTTTTAATACCGCCATTAATTTTTCTGTATCTTGTAGCCTAGAAGTGCCTTTTAAGATTTTATAAATTAATTTACGGCTTACTTTGTTTTCTAAACATCTAGATTTGGCTTAATATTAAGCTTTCACAGGCACTAGGCTGGAAGCATTTATTGTCTGGAGAAATAGTCAGGAGTCCAGAGCTAAGTATATTATTCCAAAATAAGTATGATTTAATTAAACACAAACAGCCAGGTTTTAAAGTTGAACTGAAATCAAAATTTGCTTTTGCTAAGATCCACATGTACTCTCTGTTTGTTTCGACTGTAACTGTGATAGTGTCCCCCACATTAGTGCTCTCCAAGGGGTGGGATTTTTTTGGTACTACATAAGTGTCGGTACTGATAATCTGATGGATGCAATATATGTGTGGCAGCCAACTGGGAGCGGGGCTGATGTTTTTAATTGTTGCTTAACATTTGTGCCAAAGACTAGGGGTGACTGGGGTGCAGTACATTATTCTGTACGTTATTTTTTGGCATGTTCAGATTGTTGAGACCACAGTACTGCCTGTTGCTGTGAGTTCTGACATTAGATCATTTTCCGTCACCACAAATGGACCCATGAAATAAAGACAGCTTAAGCTAGCTAGACTCTCTCCTTTCTATTATGTAATATGAACACAACACTAAGTAACGTGCTTAACAATGGCACTTAGTAGGTGATCAAAGAACACCTCGGCGCATGAACAAAATGTAACGTCTCATGGGAACCGGTGCTGTGTCGATCTCCAAATCCAAACTGCTGCTGGTGGGGCCATATTTTATTTGCTGTGCATTAATGACACTGTGCATTCTTGTTTGTTAAATTGTTTTTTAACCAACTGTCATGGACCCTCACCCAGCACGACACTTCTGTAACATTAATCTCCCCTGAATCTGCTCGAGTCCGCACGCTCTCCAAAGGATTGCCCAATTGTATCGATTTCATGAAAGGCCCTTGTGCAGGAATAAACGTACAATACAGATGGCCCACTGAGAATTACCCCAGTACATGTCTTCCAGAATAAATTCTCTAACATTTCTTAAGTTTTCTGTCAGATCCTTCCTGTTTCCTTCGTACTTTTCAGTTTTTCCCCAGAGAGTCTTTTCTAATCCAACTCGATCTGCTCCAGGTACAGCATTGTTTTTTGTGGGGCACATTTCCCCAAGGAGAATATTTGTTACTGTATGCTTATGAGGCACGTGCATGCTCAACCAACCTTCACTGGATAAATCAAGGTTAAAAAACATCTTTAATTGCTATATAAACATTGACCTTCCCTGTGAAGATGGAATCTAACACAGGTGCTAATGGTAGGTGGTCTGCGTGAGAGCATTCAGCTATTCATTACACTTAGCCGTGTTTTTTTTTTTTCCTTCATTAGATGTGTGCCAGCTTGCTTCTTGCCCCTTTCTTCCTGGCTATGTGATTATGTCTTCAGAGCTTGATCCTGACGTCATGTTGCCATCTAAATAGCTACCTGCCACGCTTGCTGGAGCCATAAAGCACTCATTCCTCTACTGCAGGGGTGTCAAACATACGGCCATTACGCGGGCTGGATCCGGCCTGCCAGGGGGTCCAGCTCGGCCTGCCGGATGACTTTGCTAAGTGTAAAAAAAATTAAGGAAAGACATAAATTGCATTTCTATAAAAGTAACTGCTATTCCTAATCAGTCCACTGGGGGTCGCACTGTATCAGTAAGAGCATGCCATAGACTGTAAAACAAGTAAAGAGTAAGAGAGTAGCGATTTACACTGAGAACCAGCATTATTATCCCGTGGCCACGCATTAATATCTCTCTATTTATTTTTTATCAAATGTCACCAGAGGGGCTCCGTAGGTTTAGGAGTACAAACGTTTTGTAATTTTTAAAACTAGTCCAATAAGTGCTTCAAAAACAGTGTAAATGTGACGCATTTGACGTCAAACGCGTCACAAAGCGAAGGAATCTGCAGAGAAGAGCCCAGGCAGATAAACAGTGGGCTGATTTCTGAGTTTTTGGTCTTTGTGTTTCTAGTTTATTGTAGAAAGACCTTAAAAATAGGGTTTAACATCCAAAAACCTCCACTAATGATTTAAACATAGAGAAATATTGTCGTTATGGGTTAGTATGCCATGATTTTACTGGTCCGGCCCACTTGAGATCAAAAATGGGCAGTATGTGGCCCCTTAACTAAAATGAGTTTGACACCCCTGCTCTATTGTTTCTAAGAAGTCCCTCAGCAACTGCTTTCTCTGAATATTGTCATGTACATTATTCCTTTCCCCAGAATCTATGAAAATGTTACGTGTCGGTTTGAAACATTTTGTGCCTTAAATTGGAATAAAAGCATTGCTGTATTAGCATCGCCAAAGGGCCAAACAGACAGACGCGGTGCTCTACTGGTTCAAAAGTTCTCTCATTAGAGTAACTGTAGTGGTGAAATTGCAGTAAATATTTTACAAGCATGTTTGTGACTTTCTCTGGTAGGATCTTCTATCAAAAGCTCTGTCAATCAACCTTGGGGTAATACGTTGCCAAAATTCATGTTTTTGCTTCCAGCTTCTCTCTCTGTGCTGGTCCTTGTTCTCCACTGAACAAGGGCTAATTTAAATGCAATTAACAGAGCCTTCGGAGAAGCAGAAAACAGCAGTATAAATGAATCTGTTGTCAGTAGAGCAGCAAGCAGGCAACTTTCCCGACGGAGCACTGTATTAATTAGTGTCCAGTGCACAAATAGGCCCTCTTTCTCTTGCTGAATGCATGCTCTGTCTTATCAGGAACCCAGCCAGGGAAAACAACCGAATAGACAGATGAAGTAATGTAGGCAATCTAAAATAAATTCAGGTAGGCAGCAATGGCACTATTGTAAGCACGTTAATTTCTATCAGGATTATTAACTGGGGCCACTTGCGACTTGTCAGTGCTGTAAGACATCTGAACGTCCTCTTCTGGGCCTTCAGTGTAGGAAATTTTAGCCCTTTATTATGGCCCGGGCGGTGTTATTTGTCACGCTCCCAGTCTTATTGTTACTAGTTACCTCTCTGCCATCTTGACTTTTTAACATTAAAGGTTTTTTTGCACTGGTTTGGTGTCAAAATGTTTTCCCTTGCCACCATTAAAAGCCACTTTACTAACGTATTTCTTCCTGGACAATGGGTGTTTTTTGTCTTTTTGTCTTTTAGTTCTTTGTTCTGTAAGAAACGTTTATCAGTCTCTGTGTGAGGATGTATGCATATGCATGTATACACAGTGTTTTCTTGCATACACTTTGAGAGAAAACAACGTCCATCTTTGCTCCAGGACCTTCATCTCATGGCAGTGTGATCGTACTCGCTGCCACCCTCTCAGAAACAGCAGTCTGACATCTTTATGCCCATCCCCGGCCTGTTGGAAACCTGTCTCTCTGTCCTCCCTCGCTTTCCTTTTCAGGACATTGTATTTATGACGGCAGTAAACGCACAAAAGCCCTCTTTTGTTATTGATCGGGTTCATTTTGATTTGGACTCGCAGCAAGGACTATCATTGGGACCGGTGGGGCCCTGCAGTGTACATTTCACACAGCTCCCGCTAAATCCTGTAAGAGGGATTGGTTTCGGGAGGTCTGGCATCAGTCTTGGCTTCACGATATGAAATCATATTAGTTTCAGCTTTCCAGAGTCACTGGGAGAGTAGCCACCAACAAACGGATGGGAACACCTTCAAAGTTTGGTTATTTTGTTATTTAGTCCGTTTATTTGATGTTTAAACTCTGCACCCGCACCCGCTAACACCATGAATTATTGTCCTGCAAAGGATGTTTGCAACCTCAGTAAATTGCTTTGTTCTGTGCATGCAAACAGTCCAAATTAGTGGCTGGCTACACACAAAGAGCATTGTCTAGCGATATAATGTGTTTTCAATTAGGGGGCGTTGAGAGATTTAGCTTATTCTCAGGATAGGTAGCCCTTTTCTGCGATAGCTCTAGAGACCAGTAATTGATTACCAAGTGTGAAATGGAAGTTAAGAACGGACTGAGTGTGGCTGCGTCCCAGAGGAGAGGAGTTTCGAGCGGGCGGAGTGCTCGACTCGCTCACCTCCCGTTGTACTGACAGCTTGACTTGAAAGTACGTAAGCACCCACTGAAACGCACCTATTACAGAGCCCTTTATTTCAACCCCTGTGTCAAATATCACAGTAATGACTGTGATTAAGCCATGCTGCGGTCGTGCTCCTTATGATACCAGTTTGAATGGACAGCAGCTTGCGATGACTCACATCCCCTTCAGGTTGCATTAATATCTTCCCGCTGGTTCGGACTCTGTAGCCACGCCTGTCTCCCCAGAGCCTGACAACTTGCAGCTCATTACAGACAAACTGTCCATGAGGAAACAAACTCGCTCCTCTTACCTTATTAATATTGTCAACTGTGTTTAATTTCATCACTTGCCCTCCTTGTGTGTTGCCGCATTAAGTGCAACTCTCTGTCAATGGCGGAGACAGCTCAGTGACCCACACCGCAAGAGTCTGTCATATCTATAATGTATCTGTCTCGATCCTTTCAGCCACTTACTCGACCAGATGAAGAGTGACGCCATTTGTAATACGGGGTCGTTTTCCTGATGTGGTTGTTAGAGGGGTTAAGCAGTCCAAACAGGGTTACACTGCCACGCGTGTGCCAGAGTACCATGGCTGTGTTGTGGAGCCAAAATTCAGATCAACCAAGCCAAAGTTTGTTGTTTGGAAAGGGAGTAGCAGTTAAACCAACTGAACAGGTTTGGAGATACACTGAATGTGATTTAAAAGAATAGTTTGACATTTTCAAACTCTGGGGGAGAGTTAGATGAGAAGATCAGCTTAGCTTAGCACAAAGACTGGAAGCAGCTAGCGAAGGTAAAAAAAAATTCTGCCTACCAGCACAAAATATAACTCAGTGAGCAGTGTCACATTTCCTTAAATGTCAAACTATTTGTTAAATACATCATGAATATCACTTAGCATCCATACTCGGTGAAACATCAAACATGCTTAATTGCTTGGGATTGCTAGTTAATTTTTTAAAAACCTTTTAATGGAAAATGAAGATGGAAAAAAACACACCAAATTCAACAAATGAGGCACTACGCACTGCTCCCATTTTCAATGATATATCTCATTTGGTGACCAGTAGATAAGGTGTGTTGTCGCCGCTTGTGCATACACCTGCCGAATGACACACCAGGGAGGCAGCCAACTGATGTCCTTGGATTTCAATATTTCACTGCATCTCACTAAAGCCATGTGATATAATGTGATGACATTGTGGGCGCGATGATGTAACTGGTTATAGGCTTGAAATATGTGCTGCTTCAGCAGAGTGATGACTTACACCCAGAGATGAAAGTAAGTGTGTCCTGTTTTGTATTGTGTACCACAAGAAGAATTAGTGTCGGTACTCCAAAGCAGGAAAAGAAGCTGTCAAGGTTACAGAGTAAAATAGGATTCGAGTTGTAATCCTGTATATTGTAAATCTGCCATTGATTTATAAGAATGTCTTAAATAATGTTTCTCCCAGTATTTTCATGTTATTTATCATACATTTTAAAGCAAGGGGCAGACAGCTTCAAAGGCGGCTGTAGTCTGCATCATAATGGTGTCAAAATATGATTTAAAAAAAGGAGGAAAAGAGGGAAAACTAGTTTTTAGATTTGCTTCAAGGTCTCACTATCATTTTCATGCAGAAAGGAGGATATAAAGGTCTAATGTGTAACTAAAAATAGAACAATACAAAGTGTCAGGAACTAATTGCTGGGAGAAGTAATGATCACCCATTCTGCAGTATGTGTGCTGTCGAGCCGGGTGTGGCAGTGTGGCATGCAGACATCTGGACTCATTAGCCATCACATATAGTAAATGTGACCTACCTAATGGCTTCATGGGAATATTCTGTACACAGGTACATCTGCCATCTCTCTATAACAGCCTGGTGGTTTACCTGTAATTCTGATCCAGACCTGCACCGATAATAGTGGCCCATTTCAAACTACAGACCAGTGCTTCACGCTTCTATTGTTCTGCTGGAAGAAAACTGTCTCAAAGTCATGGCCCAGGTGGAAGAGTCAGTTTTGTTTTTATTTGCCTGGAAAAATGCTTGCTTAGCATGCACACTGTTTATAGCACACACTCACACCTGGGAACAACCAACAACCACTCCTTCTGCCAGTCACGAGCAGCTCCACAGGACAGTTTAGGGGTTAATGCTTTGCTCAAGGACAGCTAAACCGTAGCCTGCAGCCCTGTAGATTGTTTTCTACCATACCAACTCTCAACTCTTTGCCTCTTTTTTCTGCTTTAATTTATGAGATGCTTGCAGCCAGAGGCGCGTAACAAGGAAAGAGAGATCAGATTGTTTATCAGTCTAAATATTGGTTGACATTTTGTTCATCATTAGATGCTTAAAAGTTGATCAATGTCAGATTTAATGTATTGTTTTGACTTTCCCTTAGACTTTTTCGGAACGTACTTCTTACTTCTTAGCCCTCTGTGTAGATGTGCGATCGTAAATGAGAGAATAAACGTCCTTATTTGTGCATTAACTAGCCTCGCTTTAGTCATAATGTATTAGTTTTGTGGAAAGTGCTACCCTTGTGGGACACTGGTATGAACATATTGTCCCCGACTTCCTTTCTCAGCCAGCAGCTAAGCATTTTCTCAGGCTAAATAACTTAGCCCCCTCCTTGAACCGCCACCTTACATGTGGTGGAGGGGTTTGTGTGCCCGAATGATCCTAGGAGCTATGTTGTCGGGGGCATTACGCCCCTGGTGGTAGGGTCTCCCATGGCAAACAGGTCCTAGGTGACGGGCCAGACTAAGAGCGGTTCACAAGCCCATCATGAACAGAAGAACATCAAGGACCGTTACGTCGCCCGGATTGGCGCATTACCGGGGCCCCACCCTGGAGCCAGGCCTGGGGTTGGGGCTCGCAAGATGAGCGCCTGGTGGCCGGGTCTTTGCCCACGGGACCCGGCCGGGCTCAGCCCGAAATGGCGACGTGGGCCCGCCTTCCAGTAGGCTCACCACCACTGCAGGAAGGTCCATGAGGGGCCAGTGCAATGTGGTTTGGGTAGCAGTCGTGGCAGGGGCCTCGACGACCCAATCCCTGGACAAAACAAAACTCTGGCAATAGGGACATGGAATGTCACCTCGCTGGGGGGGAAGGAGCCTGAGCTCGTGCAGGGGAGGTTGAGAGGTACCGGCTAGAGATAGTCGGGCTCACCTCCACGCATAGCTTGGGCTCTGGAACCCAGCTCCTTGAGAGAGGGCTGGACCCTCCACTACTCTGGGAGTTGCCCAGGGTGAGCGGCGGCGAGCTGGTGTGGGCTTCACTTGCTTATAGCTCCCCAGCTCAGCCGCCATGTGTTGGAGTTCACCCCGGTGAACGAGAGGGTCGCTTCCCTGCGCCTTCAGGTTGGGGATAGGTCTCTTGCTGTTGTTTGTGCCTACGGGCCGAACAGCAGTACAGAGTACCCGGCCTTCTTGGAGTCCCTGGGAGGGGTACTTGATAGTGCTCCGACTGGGGACTCCATTGTTCTACTGGGGGACTTCAACGCTCACGTGGGCAACAACAGTGATACCTGGAGGGGCGTGATCGGGAGGAACGGCCTCCCCGATCTGAACCGAGCGGTGTTCTGTTATTGGACTTCTGTGCTAGTCACAGTTTGTCCATAACGAACACCATGTTCGAGCATAAGGGTGTCCATCAGTGCACGTGGCACCAGGACACCCTAGGCCGGAGGTCGATGATCGACTTTGTTGTCGTTTCATCTGATCTCCGGCCGTATGTCTTGGACACTCGGGTAAAGAGAGGGGCTGAGTTGTCAACCGATCACCACCTGGTGGTGAGTTGGATCCAGCTGGCAGAGGAGGAAGTTGGACAGACCTGGCAGACCCAAACGTATTGTGAGGGTCTGTTGGGGAACGTCTGGCCGAGCCCTCTGTCAGGGAGGTCTTCAACTCCCACCTCCGGAAGAGCTTCTCACAGATTCCGAGGGAGGCTGGGGACATTGAGTCCGAGTGGACCATGTTCTCTGCCTCCATTGTCGACTGGCGGTTCGAAGTTGTGGACTTGCAAGGTCTCTGGTGTGCCTGTCGTATGGCAACTCCCGAACCCGGTGGTGGACACCGGAAGTAAGGGATGCCGTCAGGCTGAAGAAGGAGTCCTATTGGACCATGTTGGCCTGTGGGACTCCTGATGCAGTTGACAGGTACCGGCAGGCCAAAGCAAGCCGCAGCCCGGACGGTCCTAGAGGCAAAAACTCGGGTCTGGGAGGAGTTCGGTGAGGAGGCCATGGAGGAGGACTATCGGTCGGCCTCGAAGAGATTCTGGCAAACCAAACCGTCCCTGGCGCCTCAGAAGGGGGAAGCAGTACTCTGCCAACACTGTTTACAGTGCAGTGCAGGTGGGGAGCTGTTGACCTCGACTGGGGACATTGTCGGACGGTGGAAGAAATACTTCGAGGATCTCCTCAATCCCACCGACTTGCCTTCCAATGAGGAAGCGGAGGCTGGGGTCTCTGAGGTGGACTCGTCCATCACCCAAGCCTTCAAGTCACTGAGGTAGTTCGTAAGCTCCAGCAGTGGCAAGGCGCCGGGGGTGGATGAGATCCGCCCTGAGTACCTCAAGTCAAATCTCTGGATGTTGTGGGGCTGTCTTGGCTGACACGCCTTTGCAACATTGCATGGAGGTTGGGGACAGTGCCTCTGGTGTGGCAAACTGGGGTGGTGGTCCCTCTTTTTAAAAAGGGGGACCGGAGAGTGTGTTCCAACCTACAGGGGATCACACTTCTCAGCCTCCCCCGGAAGGTCTACGCCAGGGTACTGAGAGGAGAATTCGGCCGATAGTCGACACCTCGGATTCAGGAGGAACAATGCGGTTTTCGTCCTGGTCGTCATTGGAACACTGGACCAGCTTTATACACTCCACAGGGTGCTTGAGGGTTTATGGGAGTTTGCCCAACCAGTCCACATGTGCTTTGTGGATCTGGAGAAGGCATTCGACCGTGTCCCTCGTGGTATTCTGTGGGGAGTGGGGTGCTCCGCGAGTATGGGGTCCGGGAGCCTTTGCTAAGGGCTGTTCGGTCTCTGTACGACCGGAGCAGGAGGAGCTTGGTTCGCATTGCCGGCAGTAAGTCAGACCTGTTCCCAGTGCATGTTGGACTCCGGCAGGGTTGCCCTTTGTCACCGGTCCTGTTCATAATCTTTATGGACAGGATTTCTAGGCGTAGCCAGGGGCCGAGAGGGAGTCCGGTTTGGGAACCACAGGATTTCATCTCTGCTTTTTGCGCAGATGATGTTGTCCTGATGGCTTCATCAGGCCAGGACCTTCAGCATGTACTGGAGCGGTTTGCAGCCGAGTGTGAAGCGGCTGGGATGAGAATCAGCACCTCCAAATCCGAGGCCATGGTTCTCGACCGGAAAAGGGTGGCATGCCCTCTCCAGGTGGGTGGAGAGGTCCTGCCTCAAGTGGAGGAGTTCAAGTATCTCGGGGTCTTGTTCACGAGTGAGGGAAAGATCGAGCGTGAGATTGACAGGGATTGGATTGGTGCAGCGCAGTCCCATGCGGTCGGTGTACCGGACGTCGTGGTGAAGAAGGAGCTGAGTCGAAAGGCGAAGCTCTCGATTACGATCCGGTCAATCTCCACGTTCCCACCCTCACCTATGGTCATGAACTTTGGGTAATGACCGAAAGGACAAGATCATGGATACAAGCAAGCGGCCTTTGAAATGAGTTTCCTCCGCAGGGTGGCTGGGCGCTACGCCTCCCTTTGAGATAGGGTGAGAAGCCTCAGGTCACTCGGGAGGAGCTCGGAGTAGAGCCGCTGCTCCTTCGCATCGAGAGGAGTCAGCTGAGGTGGCTTGGGCATCTGTTTCGGATGCCCCTGGACGCCTCCCTAGGGAGGTGTTCCAGGCATGTCCCACCGGGAGGAGGCCTCGGGGAAGACCCAGGACACGCTGGAGAGACTATGTCTCTCGGCTGGCCTGGGAACGCCTCGGGGTCCCCCCGGAAGAGCTGGAGGAAGTGTCTGGGGTGAGGGAAGTCTGGGCATCTCTGCTCAGACTGCTGCCTCCGCGACCCGGTCCCGGACCAAGCGGATGAAGAAGATGAAGAGATGAAGATGAATAACTTAGCTACACACAAGTTGTGAGACTGTGATTAGCTATATTCCACTGAGAGAGAGAGATTTACAGAGTCGTTTTTTTCAGTCTGTCCAAGATATCATATTTTAAAAGTGCTGGAAGGAGACAAAGTGTATTTAAGCAATAAGCCATGAGAAGCTGTACTTGACAGTGATTTTGGAACAGCTTAGAGGCATTGTTAGGGACTCTCCTAAAAGAACTGTCAAAGCACAGCCCCGAGTAGCTTTTTGCTTTTGTAAAATGACTGCAATAAAAAAAGGATGTAAATGTGCCATAAACGTTACATTTTACTGTAATAAATAATGATACTTTTACCAATTTGAGCGGTAATTTGGGGTTACATGGTATTTTAGGGGAAAGAAGAACTTCAAACACACTCAATCAAAACTGAGGCACAAAACTGTTTTATGATTTAAGCCCAATAAATGACCAGATTGTCTAAGAGGAGCTATATGTATCGATCCAGCTGAGCCCTTAATGGACACTGAAAAGATGTTTCAGTGTTTAAAAGCCTAAAATCTTTGAAATGTCTATTCTTAATCATTTATATCTCATTGGATCCCGGTGCTGGTTTCCAGACCTCGGCCATTTATTTAAGCTAGCAATGACTCAAGGAAATGCAAAGGTGTCTGTGTGAAACAAAGCTATGTTAAGTCTTTCCAGCAAGATACGTGGTAAGGGTACTAATTAGACTGTAAAAGTTGAAACAAGATTTAAAAATCAGCACTGTATAGTATGAAAGATTGTGGTTTGCTTTGTTTAAGCTAGATGTTCTTTTAGATGTCTCCTCCCAACAACAGTCACATCATTTTTAGAAATCCTGTCAATAAATTCCATACTCTTTCTTTGAGCAGAGGAGCGATTGTAGGGAAAGAGTCGATGGTAAGGATCTGCCCTGAGACGCCGCATCCCTGCTTCCACCGATGTGGGTCAGGGTGACAAGGGTGTTATTCAGGAGCTAAATCTGACCTCTGACCTTCTTGAAAGCAACCTCCGTTTTGTTTTAAGGGTGTCGAACAGCGTATCCAAACGGAGCAAATTCTAATGTGATCACGTGAAGAGGTTTTGTTTTCGCTGACCAGCTCCGAAGCCTGGGCTTGGGTATAGCTCGAGCGCTTTGGGAATATTCATCTGTCTCTCCAGTAGCCACCAAAGACTGCAGCAGAGGAAAATGAGAAATGCTGTTTTATAATGAGAGCCCTAGGCAAAGACATACAGAGACATGTCTTTTAAAAAAATCTGTCATTATATATTCTCCTAGTAATACTGCAGTGGGAGAAGCATACTAAGAACTTCCGCTCTTTGAAGAGGTCCAGGCACTTCTTTAATGTTTTAGATAGAACTTGCATTGCTTTGTGATTTAGGGTTAACCTTACATCCCGTCATTTGGTATTCAGAGATGTTATCGTATAAGCGGCGGCTCTTCCTGTGGATTTGAGCTGCAAAATTTGTTTCTTCATAAACAAACAGTTTATGCTTAAAAAATCACATCAGCAATGACCGTGAAAAGATTTGCAATTTCATAACTAGAGCACACCAGATACGAGGACTCAGTGCCCATGCTGTTTAGCTGCACCGCTGCAGATTGGTAGCACCCAAAGAGACGAAAAGCGAACGTGAAAGACTATTACAAAAGCTAGTGCAACTACTGGGTGTGTTCCAGACTTAAATGAACACTCGAGAAGATGGTTCAATAAGTGTCATGTTAAAGTTCATATCCTGGATGATATTTCTCACCCACTTTGCACTATAATGATGTAACACAGGAGCTGTTTCAGCAATAGGTGTGCATTTCACCGGCTGTCTGCAGAGAGATTCGAGCTGCAGATTGTTGTTGGTGCTCATCCACCATTTTAGTGTGGCTTTCCTGTTCTGTCGGGAGTGAATATTACTATTACTATTGATTACAAATATTGTATGTATATATATACATATATATAATATTACAAATACTGTTTGTCTCTATGTGTTACCTATGTGTAACAAGCCCTGTTTATGCTTTTATCTGTGCACTTCATGATTGATATGATTGATAAAATAACACTGCAAGCACGATCGGGGTCACAGTTTAAAGCAGCACTGATCAGTATTTTTATATTAAAAACTGCTGAAATGAACAAATGTGAAGAACAAATAAGGAGCTGCTCGTGGTAACAAACCCACAGAAAATGATCAGAGAATTATGTTACCCTCAGCTCCGTGGAGGCTTTTACTTTGGAGCATTTAGAAGCTACAGAGCAAAATATTTCTCCAGGGAGTTGGTGGAGACCAAAACAGAGAGAGTGAATATTTAACTTGCATTTATCTCCAAAAACACAACTGCAAAAGAACGCTAATGTTGCTCTATGTCTGCTGAAAGTGCACCGCTTGCTAACATGTTTGCAATAGCAGCTTGTCGTCGATGATAACGTGTCAGTGTTGTGTTTACAGCTCATTGCATCAAGTGGCTGAAAATTTCATTAATAGTGCTTTGGGAACCAGCAGGTGAAGAATTAAGGTTGCGTTTGTTTAGCAGGATTAATGCGTATGCTTTGTTTTCAAAGGCTCTGTGGGACTTTCATACCTATTTGTCCTTGTCACTCTGCTCTTAGCTCCTCTACTTGGCATTATCAACTAGCCAGATAGTCTGTTTGGGTACTGATAGCTGTCACTAGTGATTCTCTGCTACACGTCCTCAGCATCTCGCAGGCAGCTCTTGTTTAAAAGCTAATTAAAAATGTAGGCATCACAATGTCGTAAAGTGAGTATTGCACCCGTGTTCCACCTGCATTATTGCGAAGACGGCATGGTGAAGAAATGGCAAGCCAACCAAAGAAAAAAAAAAAAAAGAAGAAAATCAATAGTCCACTCTGCCTCCAACATCTTAATGCCACTCTCAGTGGAGAGGGATGTGTGGAAGTGATGGAGTCTCTGTCAGTTACTAGACATCAGAGGAGTTTTTAATTGAGGCCCCAGTGGGGCTAGGAGGGACATGGGAGATGTTGAGAAAGAGAGAGAGAGCCTGGCCGGTATTAGATGAGGTGCGCCGACCAGTTGTGAGACAGGGCTCTCACCCACTTTCATCCCTCTCCCACACCAGGGCTGAGCAATATGACACAAAATGTATAGCACAGTACATTTTGAATATTGATGGTAATGACATATATCATGATGTTTGTATGTTTGTTGGATTTTTGTCTCACAGTTTCATTAACAGCTTATCACATTATACAGCTGTGTCTGTGTTTGTGTGTGTTTTTTGTGAGTCTTTTTTTTTTATGTACCACGAATGCAGTGTTTTCACCAAGTCCGTCCACAGCTGACTTGTCTCATCATTGGGACAGGGACTTGGCATTGTTGTTTTTCTTTTTACGCCAGTGCCAGTGCTACTTGTGTCAGAGCTAGAGCATATTTTCAAACCGTCCTCATACTTGCTGACATGTTTCCTCATGGTTTGCTCCTGTCTCTATTGAGCTGTCTGCCTCCATTTCTTCATCCGCCCTTTTCTTAGCATGCAAATGTGCATTTGTTTTAGTGTAAAAGGGAAGCGCGTATGCTCACTGGTTAACATGCAGTAAGCCGATGCTCGCTGTGCACTTTAAGCCGATGCTCGCTGTGCACTTTGACGTGACATTTGACGAAAAATCCATTCTCTACCAGAAGAAACGGTGTAGCCAAATCCACATCAGGGCATGTATCTCTCCAGCGGTGTGAAGTTTATTCTGGTTGTACTGCCCGCCTCCACCCCAGGCCATTGTTTATATATTTTAGCACCGAGCTATTTCACATTCTCACACCTCTCTGCCTGTAACGTAGCCTCTGCCTTACTAACACGACAACCATGCAGTTGGCTCTGAGCTGTATATTGAGTTAATTAGCCAGTCTACTGGGTATGGGATTACCTTCAACTGTAAAGATGTGAAAATTCACTCTAACCTTGCCCCTGGCATTTCCGAGTAAGACTTGAAATCATCCCTTTGAATGTACCTGTGACTTAGCTTACCCCTTCCCTCCCAGACAATTCAGTGACTATTTTACTGTTGGTCGTAGTAATACGCAAGAGGCTGTCTGACAGTTTCTTCAGTTCTTTTGTTTTTCTCATTTGTCTTCATGACATTTTTAAAAATGTAGTGCCATCAACAGACGTCCCATCTCATGAATTTATAATGTAAATTGCATAAATCTGTATGTGGATAGTGTAATATAATCTGTAGTAATGCAAAACATATAAATACAGATAATGTGTGTGCTAGCACAAAGCTCCCGTGAAGAAGGTCTTTTTAAATAATGTGTATAGATGTGAGAATAAAAATGCATGTACGATAGCTCTGCATGCATGTAGTGCTGAAAGTCACCAGTGGTCCGTCTTATGTGATCACAGCCTACTTATAATTTATCAAAGTTGGGAACACGCGCATATTTTTGAGGAAGTCCCATGACCGACCTGTCATCACCACGTACACGACAGATATCAGATTAAAAAGACTATATTTTGCATTAAGTTGCAATTTGTCAACAACAGACTCAACTCTGGCCATACTATTTTGCCTTACTGTATATACCAGCCCTGTCATTTTACGTAGCTCTCTGGTTTTCAACGGGAGACTTTTGTCCCAGCCAAGTTCTGCAAAGGTTTGGAATTTTCAGCTGAAATGACGTTAAAGTGATATTCAATAACTGTGACGTTCAACATCTTCTGCTGTCCCTGTAAGTACCTTTCACAGACATCTACATTCTTCTGATTTACTGTTAACGCGAGTTTTTTATTGCTAAGAAGTCACTCATTGTCCACCGGCCCCATTGTCTTGTTTTGTTTGAGCATGCCACAGTGATCCAAAACCATATCCTGCATTGACCTGCCAATTATATCTCAAGCTCAGTCTGTCCTATGTCTCATTGTAACCTCAGCAGTGTGTGACCGTTATGCGACAGGAAATATTCACCTGTGGATCAATCAGATTAAAGTCTGACTCATTTTATGAAGAAGGTAACCTTACCACACCAACTCATCATTCTAAATCCACAGCGCTCCACTATAGGCAGAGTATCTGTGGGCTGTGAGCCAACTTTCCACTGGAGAAAGGTCAGTAGCAGCCTGACATGTCTGAGAGACAGCTTACGAGTTGAGAGTGGACTAATACCACAAACCCTCATTGTAATTCCAGCCCAGTCCAGCATTCACGCAGTTACCAGCTCACTGCCTACTTGCTTGCAAACCCACAAACTCATTGACCTGCTTGTTTTTTCACCTACTCAGGTCGTCTGGTCACTCACCCGCTTACCCCATCCATGCAACCTTCACTGACTCACTAACTCATCCACCTTGCTCTCCCGCTCACCTGCCACCACTTCCCCCACTACCACCAGATGGCTTTTATAGTTCTCCCGCTGAGAAAAAAAGAGGGCTGTTAGAAACTTTATTCCTATAAATGCAGAGCCATTACTCCATTTTAATGTGCACGTCTGCACATCATACACTCGTGTTTGCCATGAGCCCATGGCGTCAAGGGAAGGGCAATAATGTCAGACAAATTGTGTAAGTAAATGGGCGCTAGGTCGTCCTAGAGACGAGCGCATTGCCTCCCTGCATGCCAATAAGACAGTGAGGTAGCATCTCGCTGAAAAGCAATTTATTGAAATGCAAAAAGAGGAGAGAAGGCTCAGAGCAAAGATGCTGACAGGACAAAAACCTGTCGACATCCATCTCAGTTTGCCAAGTTTTCCCTCTACAAGTGAGCTTCTTGTCCTCACCCAGAGAGGAGAGGTGTTCCTTAGAAATATTGCAAGAGCAGCTGGTGTGCCTGTGTGGTCACAGGCTTTTCATGCTGGTTCTGAATAGGAAGGATTCAGAGGTTTTGATGGACACCTGCGCAAGTGATAATAAAGGCTCGTAATTGAAACTGAAGCTGAAACAAATTCAAAGTCATTCGTTCAATGTAATCCTAATATTCATGCTCATGTTTTTCATTCTGGCTAATCCGTGTCCTCTGACACCGAGGCCATCTTCTTTCCATTAGCACTATTGTTATTGTTTCTGCCAATCTCTTTCCTGTGAGATCAGCGGTGCTACACAGGAACTGAATAAAGAAGTTTAAATCACCAGTGTCGCTGAGCCTGTTTGCACTCGCTGAGGTAGTATGCATCAATCACCTCACCAGTGTTGGGTGAATGTGATTTAAGCGTGAGCTCCTGTTTTGTCTCACTGAGTTTTATATCTCATTCACTTTACTGTTTCTTCTCTGCCTCACTGTATTGTCAGAATGAATGTCTTTATTTCAGCCATGTGACTCATTTCTTAGAGAGATATATAAGCCCATTTCACGTCTTGGGCCTGCCTGTGCCTCTCTGGTCTCCAGGGCTATATAGGCCCTCCAGCAGGGCTGGGCCCTGCTGCTGCTCAACCCCTGGGCTAGCCCCTGGACCAGCTCGCTCTTCTGTGATCAACACTCCTCCTCTACGGATCCCTTCTCTCTCTTCCTCTGTTTTCACAGGCAGGCAGAATAAGGCCAGGTTGTTCATCCTGACAATGAAAGAACAACCTAATTGACTCTTCCTCTCCTCTTCCTCATCCCTCCAGCTTGTCTACAATGAGCCTTGAGGCTCTTTTTAGCCCGAAGCCATCCTTCTGTCAAGGGACATTATTCTCCTTTGGTCACAGCTTAAGAGGCTAGGTTTCTTCTAGGCAGGTAAAACTGGGCTGACAGTTGGAGAGAAAGCAGCTTTGATCTCCACTGTCTTCACGTTGCAGAACCAAGATGACAGGCAAGGGAGTCTTAGGAGCACTTTATTCCACCAAAGGTGCTGGAGAGAAAACACTCAGGCTTGTAAAAATGCCTGCAAATCTTGGCTCTAACATTCAGTGAAGCCCAAACAATACCTAAGCTGGCCCCTTGCGAGTCCCCTATAGTGTCTTCCAGAGACTAAGGGAGCCTCATTTCTCACTAGTGATGTGCCCTGTGTTAGAGGCTCCATATGGAAGTGGCGTTTTATCATACTCTTGCCTGCCCCCATTAAATATCTATTTTTACCTTGGCGGTCTGCTGTGGCCTCATATGATACGCAAAACACCTACAGTGAAGCACCACCTATCCACCTATAAGAAGTAACAGTAGAGGATATGCTCCAGGTGTGGTCTATATAACCCATTAAAAACATCGCAAACATTAATTGAAGGTACATTTGTAGCTACCAGTAGTACCTTTCCACTGTATATCATTTTGATAGTGCTCAACGACAAATAAGCTGCAAGGGATGGACACAATAACACATTATATGTACAACATAATAGAATACAATACAACAGTGCCTTTTTATAGCCTCTAAAGCTGCCGCTGTGTTGACTCAGTGCCTCATAGACATAGTTTCAATAAAATCTGAACATTTTAAGTAGACTATTATATTGGATTATATTGTGCAGGTGTTCCTGTAATTGTGTCCATCGACTGGGTCTATTTGTAATGTAGGAGACAGATGTGACCTCTACATGTTCAGACAGCTGTGGATTGTGGCGCATCTTGGGGCCCCAGCATACGACAGCGATATCCTTTAAATAAATAACAGAAATTCCAGGAGCTTATTGGTCCATGATAACAGGAAGCAAACCTTTTGTCTTTGCTTTTATTTTTGCTAAGTCTTTATTTTGATGTTTTTTACATGATCAAAATACATACAATATACACATGGAAATAATAATTGTAGATTGGGGACAGTAAAGCAATGGGGAAGGATTCCTGGAAAACAGTGGCAGTAAACTCAAAGGTTACCGAGTGCAGCTTTACCGGCAGTCATCAAACAAATAGAATCCAATAAAAACAGAATTCATAAACGCTGCATGCAGTTTAACTGTGCACAAATGTGCAGACTTTCATCATGACTCCAGCTTTTCATCTGGTCGTAAATTATATGACGAAACATGAAAAGATCTGCTACATATATCTATTTTGTTATTTTATGTACACTGACAGGGTACATACCTCAGCCCCTCTTTTTTATGTTGACACTGTGTGTTGACATCAGCTAAAGTGGGAGGATGAAAATACAGACAGACGCCCCGGTGAGTGTGTGGCATTTAGTCTGTTATTATGATTGTCTTGTTTCATTCTCTATCATATCGTGCCAGCTCGTTACAGACACGCTTTCTTTTTTTTTTTTAATGGGTATTCTAATTCACAGTATCTAGAAAACACCAAGTGTGTGAAGTGAAGTTGGCCCAGCTTGGTGCAGCTCTGAAGTCTGCAGACTCGAGGTAATGTGACAGTGCAGCCCAAAGCACTCCATCCTTACCCTTGCAGAGAGGGAATAGGGAAAAGGGGAAAGAGGGGATAGGTAAACAGAGCCATTAGAGACAAATCTATTTCTGAAGAAAACAAAATCACATCATCAAACAAGAGAAAAAGAAAAATATGATCCTGCAGCCCTTTGGGCCCCAGCGTAGCAATGATAGCCGACTATGGCATTTGTCTTTATCAGTCTGCCTTGAGGGAGGGAGAGCGTGGTGGGAAGGTGTGAGAATAAAAAGAGAATGAGAAAGACAATGGGAACAGAGAGCACCGCGTCTTCTTTACTCGTCGCAAAGAGCCAGACACATTTGTTACTCTTCTGACTTCACGAGACATCGTGTCGCTCGTGTGTGCTGATCCCTCTTTCATGCATGTTAGTACGAAGTGGCTTTCAGATGGTCATTCTTTAAATATAACAGAGTGAAGGGCTCGGTGGACAGCGAGCCACAGCATCATCAGTCACGGCTAGCCCGGGGAGGCATACGCAGCTTCATCAAAATGACAAGATTGACTTTCCAGATTTTATCCTTTCTCTGTGACATTTGGTTGTTTATCCTGCTTTGCAGTAGCAATACCAGAGCCTTATGTATTGAGAGAAATATATCTATACATATATATTGTATATACAGTATATACATGGTTACGCAGACTATGGTAACCTTAGAAGTAGCTTATCATAATTACTTTAAATATATAATAGTGATATATATAAATATCTCTAATTTCCATGCTAGCAGCTCTGTGGGGCTGTATAGCAGTGCTTTGAGCTAAATGCTAATGCTGCCATGCTAACGTGAGTGCAGCGACTATGCTAACATGGTGAGGTTAAGCTGGTGTAATGTTTGCCATCTTAACTATCTTAGTTAAGTGTATTAGCATGCTAACATTATCACTAAATGCAGAAAGTCCAGCTGAGAATGTATTAGTGTTGTAGGTATTTGTTCATAAACCAAATAACTGGGCAAAATTAAGATGCTGACGCCATGATGACTTTAGATGAACAGTCAAAGTTCTTATGATTCATCCTAAAGGGTAACATGAATATCTGCTCCTAGTTTTATAGCAATCTATCTAGTAGTGGCTGACATACATTTAAATGAAAATCTGGGGAACACCACAAGCTTCATCCTCTGGGGACCATGAATGTTTTCACAAAATGTCATTGTAATCCATCCAGTAGTTGTTAAGATATTTTAATGTGGACCAAAGTGGTGGACCGACCGACCGACCGAGAGCCAAGCCAGGAGAAGAAATGTTATAACCAACAGCAGAATAAAGGCTGAACTGATTTTTTTTCTTTTCTTTTTTTTTAAACACCCTTTTTAATCCTTGGTGACTACATGTTTCACCTCCTCCTCTGCTCTATGGCTCTCTGTGGCCTTTCATTAACTTGTGGGACAATCAGGTACATCTGTTTCTCGGCATCAGATGGACTGGATTTCCATCTGAGAATTGATCACCTTCAAAAGGATGCCTCCATTTGCCCTACATCTTGGCTGGGCTGTGTTATAGCCTGTCTGCCTGTCTTCATAGCTGATGCCAAGTCCTTACAGATGCTTCATCATTTCCTCTTTCCAATGCCAGTCATTTTTCAGTCTTTTCTTTTTTTTTTTTGTGAATATTATTATCTGCCCAGAGCGGGCACTCTCTGAAGGAGGCCTGTTTGTGCCACGGCCAGGCTCACAGCTATTTAGTGGCTCTGCTGTTTTCTTTTCTTCCCCCCTCTGTTCAGTTTGAATACCCCAGGGAAATTTGGCTGTGTCTCTGATTTTTTTTTTTTTTTTTTGTCCTGCTGACCAGTTTTTTATTTCTCCCCCATCAGTCTGTAGTTCGCCAACATACTGTCAGTCATTTTGATGTATAATTGTCTTCAAAGTGATTTTAGTATAGTGCTGTTGGAAATATCATTTTGCTCATAAAAAGAAAAAAAATCGAAAATGAAATGAAAATGAAAAATGTGCCGCGCATAGTGGGATAGTTATTTATTTCGCTAAATATTGACATTGCATTCCCGTTCAGAGTGAAAATGATAGCGTAGACATTAAGAAATGATATTAAAGAATATTAAAGTAAACGCATCAGAACTTCAGGCATCTGAGCAATGTGTAGCAGAAGGCAGGGGGTGGGATAGTTAGCGCCAGCATCCTCTTAAAGCCGTGCCAATGCTGTTTGAGTGAAACGACAACACAGTCATGTGCGACTGGTGAGCTATCTGCCATCTGGACTCAATTGAAAGACTCAAGTGTCTTAATTGGACTCTAGCAAAAAAGCTCTTACTCCGTTGCCATAAAGCAAAGGTTCTCATTTCTGTTTTCTCTGACTGTTTCTGAAAGTCAGACCTAATACGGCGATGATACGACAGCACTGACAATGATGACGGAGACGGCGATTGCAATAACCATTATCAGTGTCATCATGTTTTGCTTTAATAGTTCTGCAGTCTGGGTAATTTGGGATTTTTATGCCAACAAACTCTTAACAGCCAAATTGTCGAATGGTGAAATAATGGTGATGGATACGGCAGTGACAGTTGTGCTCTTAAGAGTAAGAGTGAATAATGAGGCTCTCCCATCTCTGCCCCCTCTCTCCCCCTGCCCTTTGCTTCAGGTCAGAACATCGCGTTCCCCACGGTGGCTCTGTGGGTAACTGTTGGCCTGGCCGTGTGTCTGCTGGTGCTGCTCATCGCCCTGGCTGCTGTCTGCCGCAGGAAGATCAAGGAGAGCTGCGAGGAGGCCAGGAGAGAAGGTACAGGGAGTGGAGGGGGGGGGCAGGGGACGGTGGGGAGAGGTGGCCCTTCACATTCAACACCAGTGTATATTCTCACAAGTAGTACAATTCATTCAGGATTACTCTCTTGAAAATCCATGTTAAATCCTCAAAGTTGGATAAAAGCATGTTTTTGGGCCAACTCGCCTTCATTAGGGGCAATGTGAAATGTTAATCTCAGAGCAGTGGCAAATTTGCAGCTTTATACATAAAGAAGATAATGTAATGAAATGATGTTCTGTTTTGTTTCTGTTTTGTTTTTTTTTCTTTTTCTTGGACCGTGTTGGCTTCCTCGTACACAGTTCAAGGGCTTGCTGAATAATGGATGCTAACCTATCATGGTCTCTGGCCCTTTCAACCCTATCTCAGGGCCCTCATTAAATTGCAGAATGACTCCTTAAACTCTTCACATAGTGGGCCAGTAGATGATATGCATAATTGTGACGTGGCGCCCGGATCATGTGGGAGGCACGACGAGAGCGGGAGAGATAGAGCAGAAAGCAGTGATGAGATGTTAACTGCTCAAGGAACTTTGAGAATCCAGAGGGAGTTCTGCTTAATGCGTATAGGCAGGATCTCGGATGGTGGGACACATATCTTCGGCAAAGAGGAACATCATTACTCGGGTCCAGTAATTAGCGTTGCGGAATGGCTGAGGATCGCCGCAAGTGCAAAGAGAAAAAGTTTTGAAATGAGATAGATAGTGCAGAGCCACCAGCTCCGCTGTAATGAGATCCGCTCAGAGTGGAGGAGACATTTAAATAAAGGTCAGCCAGTGTCTGCACCAGGGCCCAGAGGTTTGAAAATAAATATGGAAGTGACACAGACTCAGAGGAAAGAGTAAATAGCTCCATGGAACATATGAAATCAAATGAAATGGAAAGAGAGAAATATAATGCAGTCCCTCCCATGGGCAAAAGGCTCCTAGGGTTGCGGGGCCCTTTTCTTCAGTGGGGCGGATGAGGAGCCGCGTTTCCTGCCTGCAGCTGTAACATCGTAGCTGGGATTGATTATGTGGTCATCCACTGTCCGCTTTATTGAAATGTTAAGTCTTATTCTGTCCCCAGCCAGCAATGTCTCGGCAGTCTTTGGTGGTTTCTGAGTACGAACCGCGAAGAGTGGGGAACACTGACTTATTCACACATCATGCAGACTCTTATACTCCTGATAGAATGATACCGCGTGAATACAGATGCACACAGGGCTTAAAAATAGGATTGCTATGCACATATACAGTGCTGTGGGGAAGGCAGGAAGCAGGGAAGTGCAACCTAATTGTGGTTGTCTTATCTTTTAATGGCGTTCCCCGGCATGGCCAGATTGAAGTTGACTCTGTCTTCGCCGTGTCTGGCTAGCGAGGGTGGAAGGGTCAGTAAAAGTGGAGAAGTGAGCGAGTCATTTTTCTTCCCTGTCATAATGTATGTGGAGCGGCCCGAACGTGTATCATAACAGAGCAGAGCAGCTTGTGGTATTGCAGTTGGAAGTGAAAGCTCGATTCCAGTGGCAGTGTTGTATCTCAACACCAGCACGGCTCTGTTGTCCCTGATATTTATTCTTCTTTCATCCCCCACCTCTTCTGTCCTTCCTTACATAATGACTGTGACTATGTAATATATGCTCTCAGTGACCTATCCAGGGCCATTGTTCCATTTCTCCAAAGCTCATTTCACATTTAGATAAGCATATGATTTAATCAGACCTACGCTCAGCGATCATGTGTAGGTGACATGAGACGGATCTCCCCTGTGTGACAAATGAAAGTCACAAGGGAAGCAGTGTTTCCCCAAGGGGGGTTCTTACCACAGAGGAGCACATGTTTCACAGGGCTGAAACCTTCAGGTCTACCACGGACCAAACACTGTGATTGATGGCTTTTGTGCGCGCGTGACATAGATTTATTTCACTCCAAATTTACAGTATGTCGAAAATGCTGAGAAAAAAAACTCGCATTTCCAAAATCCCTGATCAAAATACTGGCTGTTCCTCATGTTTTATTTTTTCGAATGAGCAAAGTTGTTTCATTTTTGTCATCAAGAGTTGATATTCAAAGGGAGAGAAAAATGGATTAAAACCTACGCTGCACAAACACAGCTGTCATTAAGTCTATGTCCTAGTATGCATGGATTTAAAAAGAAGAAGGCCCTGCTGTTTCTAGGGTGCAAGAATGAATTAATTAGGCCCACTAATCAGTTTTTTTTTAGTGCTATAGGTTTACTAACTGGGACCATTTGCTTTTGCTTACATTTGAAACGCTCATGATGTCACAGCAGTGTTTGAAGAGATTCAGCAGCAGTGCTGTACCACTTCTGTGTCGGGGAAACAGGGAGAAGGGAGGATGATGAGGCACAGTAACACTTTTCTGGCTGCAGTGAGTAGCTGTTTCTGTCCCCCGACTCTCTCGTCTTTTATGTGGTTTGTCCAACTTTTGCACTCAAGCCATAACCACCCTTCTTCTTGCCCCCATACATTGGGATGCAGTCAATAGGGGCATAAAATTGTAACTCTCTCAATGTACAAGGAGAGCAGTTCTCACTCGCTGACCTGTGGATGCCCTCGTCTTCACCCCGACTTTAAGGTGCCTTTAAATGAGCCTCACTCCTGCTATCAAAGCCCAGCCCCCCAAGGTATTCTCCCTGTTGCCACAGTGGTGGGACTGTTGATTTGGAGGTGTTGAATGAAGCAGGTGAAGGTAAACAGGCTCACACCGCTGTGCCGATGTTACAGTGCAGTTCTGAAGATGTGGGGTTGTGGTATACATTCCTTTATCCAAGGTGCTTTTGTGGACTTCAGTCTCAGTGTGTGCACATTATTAACAGGTTAACTCAAAATCCAAGACATCCAGTTCAGAGTCATGACAAAATTTCATCCTGGCACCAGTCTGTAGAGGTAAAAAATACATATACTGTGAATACTACAGCAACATATAGTTCTATATAATGTGATTTAGAATGCAACATAACCCAGAGGAAGGGAAACTGAAGAGTGTTGGGTGGGTAGACTCGCGCATATAGGAGGCCGTTTGAATCTGGAAACTCAGCATGTTCTGCTGCTGTAATAATAAGGATTTTTGCTTAATTTCCCCAGGGGATTATAGTCTCTGCTGTCAAAGTCAAAGTAAATCAGACAAACGTACAAGAATATAAACAAACGAACTGTGCCGCCTTGACGTTTCATTCAGTTCAATTATCAGTTTAATCTCATGTATCAGACACTAAATAGTGAATCTCGAGCCCAATTGCAGCGCAAGTGGCAGTCGCTTGGATACTCTGTCTCAGGCTTATTTTTAGCCCGCATGTGTGTGCGCGCATGCACACATGTGTATGCAAGTGTGACAGCCATCACTGAGTTGCCTCCTTAACTCTGTTGACAGTGGGTTTTCAGAGAGCCAGCAGCTAGTTCGCGATGTGGCTGCGGTGCCATTGTGCTTTGCCGTCATATAGCTCTCTCATCACAGCTTGTTATTTGAGCTGTGAAGGATCAGCTCACCATAGGCTTGTGATGAAGTGACTACATTGTGTGCCTGCCCATGTACTGTGGCTCCCACTGATAATGGCTTCTCTGTCTTCCCACAGCTGAAGAGGCAAAGGAGCTGGAAGAAGAGGAGTCAAAGGCAGGTCAGCCAATCCGCACCTGGTCAAGCCTCAGCCTCCACATGCATCAGGGACCTGCTGTATGTTTTTGCCGGCACTGGCTGCGTGGCCGCTCGTGGCAAATGCCGGTCAGAAAACAGCAGCAGTCGAAAATCCACTTGTTTAAAGTTTCACATCCTTTAGCTAAAACTGATATTGAAATATTTAAGTATGTTTAATATTGTGCATTCAGCACTGTGAGCTGTGTAATCATGCAAAGCTGTAAACGCTGTCGGGCAGCGGTGCATTTTATCCAAGAAGATGACTAGAAAAAAATAATTTGTGCCGTATCAAGTGGACATGCCGACCAAATTGAGCCTGTAAAGATGCAAAATTTAACTGAAAACTCAATCTGTAGCATTATACTGTAACACATATGTTATTTGCATGTGCATTGCGGAGCAGTGAAGTCCCAGTCCCAAATGTCAGATATGACAAAAATCACCCACAGTTTGAAAAAAAAGAAGTCCAGGTGGTAGGATGGTAGGGACCCAACAGAACGAGTAACTGAATGTTAAATTTGTTTACTGAAGTGTGAGTGAACGCTGATGAAGCATGAGTGCACGTGAGAAATGAGACCAGCTCCAGGCACCGAATCCATTCAACACAGCAACCCAGTAGCATAACTCTTCCACTGTGTGTGTGTGTGTGTGTGTGTGTGTGT
The DNA here is from genome assembly GCA_023238725.1 of Scortum barcoo. Classification (NCBI taxonomy): domain Eukaryota; kingdom Metazoa; phylum Chordata; class Actinopteri; order Centrarchiformes; family Terapontidae; genus Scortum; species Scortum barcoo. The sequence continues at coordinate 20,527,774 of CM041531.1, forward strand.
GTGTGTTTGAGGCAGAGAGGGCGAGACGGGCGCACTAATTTAGTGATGCCAACAAGCTGTTTTACATTATACGTTCCCCCAAAGCTACAGCCATAACAGTGAAATCTATCTTGTCTATAAATTTAATGGTAACAAGTTCCACAAGTTCCAAGTTTCACAAAATGCCAACAATAGTGCTGTCGTGTCCTGCACTCAAATGATCCTGTTTACCAAGCCGAATTGATTTTGCACTGAGTCGTGGCTGAAATGTGTTATGCATATTGTGGTCGCTTAGAATAAGTTGCTTTGAATTTTTATGATGAATAAACCAGCAAAATGGACAGACATCACCTGTGACAGTCCTTGCACCACTTAACGTTGCACACAGTTTGACAAGTCACAGTTCTTTCAAACTAGTATAAATCAGCAAAGCTAATGCCCAGAGGGAGCTATGGTCTGTATTTAGAAATGCCTCTTGGATAAAAGGACATTTCACAACTGTTCAAAGCCGAACATTTAAACAAGGAGTTAAAGATGAATGAGATTCCACACAGCCACTGTACTAATGAAGAGTGGTGCTTTAAGCTAAATGTTAATGTCTGCATGCTGACATGCTCACAATGATGATGATCTTCAGCATTAGCATGTTACAGTTATAAAATCTAATATCATTAGGTTGTCTTTCGTGGCACCTGTGGTGATAAGCAATAATTGCCTAACCCTAACCTTAACTCAAGTATCATCGTCTGTAGTCGTCGACCTTTGCCTGTTTCTCTTTGTTTGTTTGGCCATAGTAACCATTTACTCATAACGCAATTATACAACAGAAAAAAACAGCACACTGCTTCACACATAAAAGCTTTATTTAAACTTTTTTTAATTAGTGAGCTTTAAACGTGCTAGATGGCAGATTTTATTAACTTTGGACAGACTCATTCAAGCCTTTTCCCATTGTTTCCGGTTTTTATGCTAAGCTAACAAGCTGTACAGTTTCAAATTTAGTAGTAGTGTAAAATTGTCTCCAGCTCATCATCTAAAGAAAGCAAATAATTATATTCTCCAACCTGTCAAACTATTCCTTTTATACATATTCACTTGCAAATTCTAAATCTTCAGGAGATTTCTATAACTTTACATTTGAAAGAAGTCATAGGTTTTGCTCAGTACTCATCTTTTGCTTTTTTTAATCACTCTAGTGAACCAGGACAAAATACTTCTATGTGTGCTTCTTTTTCTGTGCTGGGATATTTTGCTTGGTGTGACCTTATGAGTCCAGAATTAATTTTGCCATTAGCAAGCAGAGCAAGCTTCTCTGCCTGCCCCGCCTTAGCGCCTACTCCTCACAGTCCTGAGCAGTTCTCCCTCAAGCGAGAGTTATTCATTTGACTCCTTCTTTAGTCTGATTGAATTATTTAGCCTTTCTGTGAACGGCAAAGTTAATACCATGTGATTTTAATAAGCTGAGAGGTGAAGGAGAGTCTCCGAGTGAAGGGGGACAATGACTTTTATTCTCTAATGCCTCTCTCATGAATGTTTCAGAGAGATCTGTGCAGCCAGGAGCTGGGTCAGCCTTCCCACAACCAGTGAGACTTAATAGTTCAGCTTTAGCTAAAGGAGCGAGGCGGAGGAGGCTAGAGCTGCCGGACTGTGCCGTGTGCGTGTGCTCCAGTGGTGAGATGGGAACTCACAGCCACCCTTGCTCTCGCCGCCCCTCGTCACCATCCGTGCACCTGGTTAATCCAGGTGGACGTTGTGGGCGGTGAGCTGGTGAAGTCAAGCTAATGGCTCAGCCTTCTGAGATCACTCTGTAAGCACTCCAGACAGGCAGCTTTGTTTTGCCATCTGGCTCCAATTGCGCTGACAAAGGCAGAGGTTCCTGCATGAGACAAAGGAGCTGAAATGAGCCCCACTTTAATAAACCCAGGATGATGGGGAGCCACGTTTGTGTGTTATCTTAATGAGCTGTCCAAAGGAGAGCGCGCCTCCCCGTTCAAAGCCAGCCTGATTTGAACAATAACCAGTGTTAACTAGGGACCTGGGCTCATTCAATTGCAATGGGGTAGGATCCCTTTGTTGCCTTTACAGCAGAGGCAAATAATGTTTAACAAACAGTAGAGCTCAAATTCTGGATTTATTTGCAGGTGCTAAAGCCAAGAGCAAACCCTTCACACACACGAACACTCGCTCACAGGTCTACACCCACACCATGCTCAGACAGGAGCACTGTTATACGCTAATCTACATCCACACGCAGAGATGTGCAGTTTGCCCAGCTCTTGCCGGCTTCATCCCCGACCCCCCCGCCTCCTCCCCGAAATGTGTTCAGTAATCTGAGCATGATGTGCTGTTTAGAGGGGGCTGCAGTCACGCAAGTGCAGCTCCTGTCAGAAGCTGGCTTTAGTTTGTGTGCACTAGCCCCTGTCTCCCTAAATCCTGGACTCAGAGGAGTCAGGCCTTAGCAACAAGGCCCTGGAAGAGAGTGTTAGTCAGTGACCCAGTTCTTTCATAGACAAAGAATTGTCGGAAAGAACAATTTGACACACCCTCTGAAAAGGGAGCTCCATGTGAAAAATGATTTTATTAACCCTTCTTAACTGAGTCAAGGTCCCGTGAAGGTGGAAGGTTGGGGAACATCGGGCCTTATAAAGCTTACAGCAGAAGTAAGCCCCACCCTTTGCTGTCTTCTGACTCCGACATGCCAAGGCCACCACTGAAAGATGGATGACAGTTGCTAAAATCATATTAAAGCCTCGAGCTCAGTAGCTCATCAGCCTAAATGTGTTGATTTTAAGAAACTAGCTAGCTAAGGCTGTGTAAAGGTGACTCCCGAGCAGACAGACAGAAAGAAGGACAGCTGTACCCGAGTCAAAGTCACCTCTGTGCTTATTATATCCCCCTTCTGTCCTGCCTGTTGAGTTATTCACATAGCAATGAAAATGCACCTCAAAGCACAAGGAACATAATATTCACCTTATGTCTCTCGTGGGAATCAAAGTCTAGCATTTTGAGCGAATGAATGAAGTTGTTTAAATGTCAGCAGGGAATGTGTCAGTATGTTGGAATTACTAATCTGGAAATATAATCCATTATGCATACATTTGATTTGACTATAGAATATTCTTTTTATGTCCATTTAACCGTAGAAACCTTTTCTGTAGGGAAATGGATAACTGTAAGCAACCACTAATGACTAAGGTTTTTATAAAATCAATTAGTTCCCTAATCCTGACTGATAAAGGTGCAGTCAACAATTCTAATCCAATACATTTACTGTCAGATTCCGCAAACATCTCCTCGCAGCCCACTAGATGTCCGTTCTTTGGGTGCACTGAAAGAAAGTCAGCCCTTCACAAACATTCCTGGCACCAACACATCGTTAAACACCGACGCTTTGTGACAACAGGACAGTTCTGTGGAGCACTCACACGGGTTTGAAGGAACTCTGAAGCGAGGGGTGTATTTGTTTGGTTGTTGTTGTTGTTCAAATATCAACAAGCTTTCTCCAGGATGGTAGACTACTCCTTTAAAGGCACCCTGTGAAGTTTTGAACCACTACTAGCGCAATGTTTTTTCAAGCGTTCATTTGCTAGTAGCATGATTCACTTCCTGCGATAGTGTCATACTATTCCATAGATAAATACTTTGTGTCCGCTTTGCTGATAAACTGAGAAAGGTGCCAAGAAAAGCTGGAAAACATGGATGTAACTTTTTTTGTACTTTTTTTGTAACTGACTTTGCAATTAATTGATGTGGAAGAAATGACAGACCACACCTCAGTTGATGAGGTTTTGGTGAGAAACACTGAAACATAACTTGTGTATTTACAAAAACTCCACAGAGCTCCTGTTTAAGTTAGCTTGGTTTTCTTAATCACTGAACTGACATACATTTAAAAGCCCAGCTCAAGCCACTAAGTATAGAGGTTGCCAGTGGTTGAATTATAATGCCGCCCTGAAAAAAACTTCTAGGAATTCATTTTATGGAATACACGGTATTACCAGACCAAGGCTTATTAAAAAGTTGCATACAGTATTCTTATAACGTAACCCAGTTTGACAGTGCTGCAGGTCACTAACATACCATCCCACATTGCTGCAGTTGGAAATGAGAGGCCCTTGGAAAGCAGCCCCAGGCAGCTCTACTTGACATGCCCTCCCCTTTCACTGGCACCACATACTCCTCCACTGGGCTCTCCCAACGGTCACACATTACTGACTAAAGATATGTAAATAGAACATTCATGTTGCCTTCATTATTAGATGTGGGTCATTGGATAACTTCAAGAGCGCTAATTAAAAGAGCTCCCCGCACACTATTGCTGTGGTTGTTGCGCACACATTATTCAAACACTGCACTTGTGCTCCTCGCTGGTTCAGCAACATACAGTATGCTATGTTTGCTACTATGTTTTCTCCAAGGATGAACCCTGAGAGATGCTGTTTTGGAATTGACGGCCCAGTAATACCAGTTGGATAATAATGGCAATTATGAACTTCACATATGGTATAAATTTCAAATACACACACAGGTCTAATTATGCATAAAGAAATATTTCCTGTGGTTGCATCTTTCTTGTTATTTCTGTACTCTAAATAACCTATGACACAAGAAAGCATTGATTACAAAAGGCTTTTCTCTCCTCTTTCGCCGCGAGTTTGGGCAGGAAGTTATCAAGGATGCGCTGCACACCGAGCTACTTTTGCAACCTCTCAGAGGTTATCTGCTGGTCCGTGAGGAAAAGGCCACCTGATCATTGTCAGAAGAAAGAGAAGAGAAATAGCAGCCCCTAAATCATTTGGAAATAATGAGTGTTGTCACAGTTAATAAAAGCAGTCAAACCGCTCAGTGCTGTGCATCACAACAACGGACCGGGTCTCGCCGCTGGCCTGTTTGCATATCAGGCAAAAGTAACAGTGTTTAGGGCGCTTTTGTGAGAAGACAGGGGTACTTTCGGAGTGAAGGCAGTCTTTTTCCTGGGATGAATCCCCCTGTACAGATGCCATTTACATCCTCCTGCCATCCAACCCCCACCCCTCCCAGCACCTCCCCCTCCCCCATTCCCCCCTCTGTCATGTAATCTACGCTCCTCTGACAGCGCAGCCAAGGCCCGGTGGGAGAGTGCCTATCCATCTCACTACCCCAATCTGCCTCCCCTGTTTGGTTCCACATGAGCACTCAGCTGCTGTGACTAATTAAATAAAGCGCTGTGCCCTCTGCTTCCTGTTAGCCATGGCAAGGTTGGTGCACAGAGATGGAGCAGAGGAGGAGGAGGAGGAGGAGGGGTACTGAAGGAGGAGGGGGACACGATAACAACTACCAAGCCTGTAATGATGCTTTGGTCCATGACACAATAGACATGAAAGTTACATTGATGCCGACACGGCCACTTAAAGTAGCAGCTCACAGCACACATCTTTGAATGATGCATTGTTTTGAGCTCAAATGTTTATTCTTGTTTTGTTCTCTTTTTTTTCTTCAGCCTTGACTCTGCTGAAAAGCTAAAGCGAAAAGAGCAGGTGAGTATGATTTTAATACATTTATCGACGTGTCTTTAAATACACCTGTGTCTTTATGTGTCGCTCAGGTGTCACACTTTTTAAATTTTTTTTTTTTATTCCTCCTTATCACAATTGCCTGGTATTCTCAGTAGCGATGCTCTGGAGGACACAGTGTCTCTAGAGGCTATGGGTAAGTGCTGCTGTAATGAAGCTAGGCTGCATTAATTCAGCAGACAGTCGGGAATACGAGAAGTCTTGACATTTTGATTTCAGAAATCACAGGGTCACTGGCTGATGTGACAAATCTATTTCATTTTATCTGGCATGCAAACATAAATTTCCCTGGCCTGCTCAAAGCCACTGTAAGAGTCTGATTAATGGTAAACATTTAAGGTGTGAGTCACGCAAGCCTGTCTGTCTTCTTCTTTTGGTCTGAAACTATTCATATTCACTGCCATGTTCGTGAAGTTTCCAATCTGCCAACCTTGCCTTTTGAGTAGACCATTTTGGTGTTTACCTTTCATAATAAGGTTAATATCATCCTTTTAATACTTTTGAGCAACGCGTCTCTGCTTTTTTTTTTTACAGATATTTGGCCAGTCATGAACATTATATGTATTTTAAGGCAAAACTCGTTCAAATATATGCAGTATTGGAGGAGGAAAAGACATTCTCTGCTTACAGACACATTCCCATTTACCATACCTGTGGTGCCCATTATTTATTGTGAATGTTGCAATTGGAGATGCCATCCTCATCATCATGCTGGCAAGATACGCACACAAGCTACCATTATAGAGACTTCCACAGTAGTTGACTTAACCTTTTTCCTGTCTGCATTGATTGAAGTGACAATGTCTGCAACTTTTTCAAGCTAAAATATAAGCTCCAATGTTAGTTGCAGGTTCCTGTTGACAAAGAGACGTTCCCCCTTGATATGTTATCTAAAATGTCCTAAAATATTTTGTGTTCCATGTATCTGTTAAAGCACTGTTGGCTGAGCAACACTTCATCTGACTTCAAAAAAATTTGAGTCGAACTAGAGTCACTTTGATTAGAGTGATTTGATCAAAATTATATTACATTATGTTACATTACACATCAAAAAACAGATTCCATCCACCATGTATGAAAATAAACCAAGAATATAAACGTATAATGGACCATGGACAGTTCTGCCTCTCACACAGCTCATTTGAAATGGACTGTTATTACTGATATTACTTGTTGGATTAATTGGATTTTTTTTTTCATTTTTTTGTTTTTATTTATGTTTTTATTGATTGATCGTCATTTTTACCTTAATTGGACAATCCATATTGAAAAGGCAGACAGGGAGCAGGTGGAGAAAGACGGGCTACGACATGCAGCACAGATTCCCAGTCAGAATATAACTGTGGATGTTGAGTTTAAGCGACATGCTCTGTAACCATTCGACCTAAAGGGGGCTTGGATGGGTTTGTGGATACTGGTACCATAACTGGCACGCTTGATTTGAACTGTGGTCTGTTCTGGATTAGCTGATGACCCATATGAGCAACCTGACAGGAGGAGGAGTGTTGATAACTGGGAACACAGACAAACAGATTAGTAAGTGCATTCTTCCCTGTAGGACGTGGAGAATCGTTACGTTATCTATGAACCGGACTGAGAGGAACCTCATCAGCGCAGCCGCATTACAGGGAATCATCAAAGAATATCCACCATAGATGGAAGCATTTCTGGAATACCCATGCTGTCTCCTGGCTATGGATAGCTCTGTATCTCGCTTTCTGTGTGTTCTGCAGGGTGCATGAAAAGGTGGAGGTGAAAGAGGAACTCGCCCATGAGTGGCTCCTGCATAGTGTAGACCGGTCAAGCCTTCGTCATTTGGTTGCTATTTACCCCCACTTTTTCAGACCAAAAGACATCCAGGTGATTTTTTTAGACCAAAATATGTAATCCCTATAATCTATCTATATATATATATACAATGGGGGAAATAAGTATTGGACACGTCAACTTTTTTCTCATTATATTTATTTCCAAAGATGCCATTCATGTGACATTTCTTCCAGACACTGGTATTAACTCAAATAATCCACACATGAAAAGAAATCACAAGATTCAAGTCCATAAATAATTATTATGTGGAATTAAGTGCAATAACACAGGAAAAAAATATTGAACACACTATCTGATACTCGTTTAATACTTTGTGGAGAAGCCTTTGTTTGCAATGACTGCTTCCAGACGCTTCTTGTATGTATGAACTAATCGCCCACACTGCTCAGGTGTGATTTTTGCCCATTCCTCCGCACAGATTGTCTTCAAATCTTGAATATTCTTTGGTGCCCTCTGGTGAACCCTTATCTTTAGTTCTTTCCACAAATGTTCAATCGGATTTAAGTCAGGTGATTGACTGGGCCATTCTAACACATTGATTTTCTTTTTTTTAAACCATTCGAGAGTCAACTTTGCCGTGTGCTTCGGATCGTTGTCCTGTTGAAAGGTCCAGCCACGTCTCATCTTCATCATCCTGGTGGATGGCAGCAGGTTCATCTCAAGAATTTGCCGATAGATGTTTCCATTCATTGCTCCTTTCAATTATATGAAGTCTGCCAGTACCCCGAGATGAGAAACAACCCCATGCCATGATGTTTCCACCACCAAACTTCACTGTTGGTATAGTGTTATTTGGGTGATGTGCAGTGCCATTTCTCCTCCAAACATGGTGTGTAGTATGACAGCCAAAAAGTTCAATTTTGGTCTCATCTGACCAGACAACATTCTCCCAGTATTCCACAGGCTTATCCAGATGCTGTATAGCAAACTTTAAACGAGCTTCAACATGCCTTTTTTTGAGGAACGGAGTCTTGCGGGCTGAGCGTCCATAGAGGCCATGGCGGTGGAGTGCATTGCCTATCGTTTTCTCTGTAACACTTGTACCTGCTGCCTCCATGTCTTTCTGGAGCGCTTTCCGGGTGGTCCTTGGCTCTTTGAGAACTCTTCTGACCATCTTTCTGACTCCCTGGTCAGAAACCTTGCGAGGAGCTCCTGTGCGCGGCCTGTTGATGATAAGGTGATGCTTCTTCCACTTGCGGATAATGGCCCCAACGGTGCTTACTGGAATACTCAGATTCTTTGAGATAAGTCTATAACCAGTTCCATTCTGATGCTGAGCAACAATCAGGCTGCGAAGGTCTTGAGAGAGCTCCTTGCTTTTACCCATCATGAGATGTGTCTTGTTTGACTACTTGGTGAAAAAACAACCTGTTTATAGGGCCATCAATTAGCACTAACCCAGCTGATGTTGGTTTGCACTTATAGGAAGTACAAAGACTAATTACTTTCAGGTTTGAGATGGTATGGTGCCTTTCCTTGCCAAACTATACAGCTTTCCCATGGTGTGTTCAATACTTTTTTCCTGTGTTATTGCACTTAATTCCACATAATCATTATTTATGGACTTGAATCTTGTGATTTCTTTTCATGTGTGGATTATTTGAGTTAATACCAGTGTCTGGAAGAAATGTCACATGAATGGCATCTTTGGAAATAAATATAATGAGAAAAAAGTTGACGTGTCCAATACTTATTTCCCCCATTGTATATATCGGTTGAGTTCCACCAGTAAATTGTCTTCACCTGGAATAAAGCATCATTATTGTGTTGACCTCTAATTGGTCTCCAGTTGTAAAATAAAAGCTCTCTCTTGATTAGTTTTGAATGTTGAGTAGCTGGTTGTTTTTCAGGGTGGAAGGAAGGATAGTGTATGTTTTCCCCACTCATACTGTCGGACTGATTGTCAACTGCATGACCGGATTCCCTAATGAGTCCACTCTAGTTGCAGGCTGACCTGGAGGAAGAGCAGCAGCAGTAATACAGTGTTAGGCAGGCAGGAATTCCCAACAGTGATGGGAGCCAGGGTGCTGGCATTGTTGGACGCTGTGGCCCTCGGGCAGAGGAATGGGACACTCCCAGCACTGGCCCTGTGTGTTCACTCGACCATAGCCAGCTTGTGTCAAGCACTATATCCCTCCGTGGACCCAGCACACCGACCTCTATGGGCCGGGAAAACCTAACACCTTGGAGCTATTTTGGGGGAAGTTACACTTCTGTAACCAAAAAAGGACAGGAGTTGTGAGGGCAGAGGATATTTCTTTGTTGAAAGTAGGATTTAGTTGTTGTTATTTTTGTTTTGTTTTTTTCCTGGGGAGAAAAATATTTTTCCATTCTCTTGAGACACAGACATTATGATATTGGATGCTGATATTTTTAGCGACATTTTAGAGCCACTCCATCAATTTTGATTTGACAGATATTGAAGTGTTTTTTTTTTTTTTTTTTTGGTCACCTTGTTGGTGGAGTGATAACAGGACAGTGCAGCTGCTCTGTCTTTTGTCAGAAAACAAGACATAATTTGTTAAATTCAGCCCATAGTTGGTGAATATTTCCTGCTGTTCAGGACCATTTAAGATGTATGCTGGGAATAAGGGAAACTTGGACTTGAATCCCCACATGCTTCACTTGATTTAGCAGCATCTTAGAAATGTGCTGTCTATATTCTGTGTTCAAATCTGTGCGTATGTGTGTGTACAGTATGGCCACAGGAAGTCAAGAAAAAAGAAAATAGATGATATAGTTTAGTCATACCACTGTCTATGAGTCACAGTTCTCTACTATCTCACATCAGCACACAGTGCGAACCTACACCGCATCTGTTCTTCACTTTGACTCTAACTCTTATTTTAATAACCAGCAGTTTGGTGTCAGTGGTGTGAATACTTTTTATTACAAGGTTGGACAGTTACAGCTTGTTTTTATTATACCCTGATTGGTCATTGCCATAGAGCCACAGCATGCAGAGTGAATAGAAGATGATGGAAGGTGCAGAAAGTAATTTCCTGTAACTGGCCAAAATAAAGTCTGGCCAGTAAGAGTCAAAGAGAGGACATTTGTCATTACTGTAGTATCCACTGACCTTCACTGAGACTGTTAATGCTAGGTAATATCCTGCAAGCCCCTAGACCTCTCCGCTGCTGAATCATCCCGGATCAATTATTCTAATATTTGTGTGGCAGTTTTGCTATCGATTAATGCATTTATGCAGAGTGCAGCATATCTTATTTAATAAAGCAAGGGTCTGCATTTAATTAAGTCGTTTTAGAGTCAGGCGGCACTTTGTTTTCATAAACCTTTGCCTTATCGATACACGTGTTCATTCGTGACTTATGTTCTTCTACTCAAACTTTTATTGTTTCATTACTAGCAGCCCAGCACAGATAACACAGTAAATGGCTATCTGCAGCACACTCAATATTTTGTAGATTGCGCTCGCAGCTTTGTTGCCATCGCCAGTGGCTCAGACTTACTGTGTGTTAACATAAATACAACATACTGATCATTGTGGCGCCTTATTGGTTCTGGAAATGTAGAGATAGTAGTTGTAGTAGTAGTAGAAGTGCATAAAAAAGTAGTTCATACTAGAGCCACCAGCCAAAACACTATGTGACGCTTCAGAAGGCTGAGTGAGTCAACTGGTTATTTTCCAGAGTTATCTTTTTTTTTTTTTTTTAGTTTGAAATTCCCTCTTTGTATTTTCCAGTGAAAGGATTTTCACTGATAGTTGCATAACCACAGTGTGAATAATGCTGGTTCCAGCAACACTTGAAAAGAAAATGCTGAATATCAGTGTTTATTGTTTTTTGGCCGCTGGTGTTAATGCATCATATCACACAACTGACTCATCTGACATAATAAAAAATATTGTCTCAGAAGTAACATTGCCAAGAGAAACCTCGCAACTTTCTAGGTGGAATTCCGCACCAGACTGCTAGACCTTTGTTCATAATCTGAAATAAATTTTCTTACAAGCTTTTTTGTTCTTTTTATGTTTTAAGGGCAAAAAGGAATGGTGTTGTGCAGAACCTTGGCCTCACCAGAGATAAATATTCAAAGGGAGTGTGTGTGAGAGATACATGAAAGGAATAAAGAAAACTCAGTGGAATGAGGAGCAGCATGGATGGTCCCGGTCATCTACCTGACGACTTTCGATGAATTCCAATGAGAGAGCAGATTACATTTTGATTACAGATTGGTCCTATAGGTGCAATTAGTGCTACATAATGGCCATTCCTCAGCTGCTTCAGCAGAGTTGTGAAATATTGATTTAATTCACCCCTATATATTCACTTAAACTCTGGGCTGCCATGCTCAGAATACAGCTCATTGTTATACTTGTTTGCAGTAATAGCTCAGGGTTCACTCTGTCATGGTGTTTTAAGAACAGACTGCATATAGGGGGCCCTTCCTCAAAGGATGGGTAGAGATAAAAAGGGGTAAAATGGAGTGAAGTTTGAAAGGAGAAAACTAGTCTGAGTGTATTTCAAAAGCCTGCTGCAGCCAGCTGTACGAGATGGGATGCAAGCTCTCAGATGATCAGATTTTTTTAAGTTTGTGGGAAAAGGACTAAAGCACAAGGCGATACACAGCCAGGCTCCTCCAGTCTCTCTCTGCTGTATGTGGCAGGTGAGGCCCGGCAGACACTGATGATGTCAGACAGGACACTTACGTTGGACTCTCCGGGGAGGTGTCTTGAAGTGGAGTTTGACTCACTATTCCAGTATCTCTGATCTCTGCATTATTTATGCTTTTGTCTCAGCCATTTATCAGCATTTTTATACCTCGCAGCCTCATTCTACAGTACAACCTCTGTGATGGAATAGGCTGCTGTGATGATAGCCTCTGAGGGAAGCCAATAACCGAATATAGTAGCTCATATTGATATCAGAAAATTGTGGAATGGACAAGTGTGCTGCGTAGCAGTCTCTGCATACTGTTGAAAACCTTGGCGAACGTCCATTCACATCAAAATTGTGCACTGAAAAATAAAATATAACGGGGAAAATGCTGCTCTGGCTCCACTTTCATACCTTTATATTAATTTTTAGGACATGAAACCTAGTAGTATGTAGTAGTATGTGAGATGTAGTAGGAGCCGCGCAGCAACTGAATCACTGATCAATGACAGCTAATGAACGCGGCAGGAGTTCTGCTCTGTTTGCCTCTCGACAGAGAGCTGCCTTCTCCAGAGAGCTCTTTCTCTCCAGTTTTTGCCAGAAAAGCACAGGAGCCTTCACTGAAACCAACTGCCTCTGGGCTCAATTAACAGCCATAGATTACTCATAATGCAGATGAGAGACCGCGTAGAAGATCAGCGGTGTGATGATGTTGAAAAGCACACACAAACAGAAATGCACGCATGGATACAGGCAACTGGGATCTAGTGATGCTGAGATATGCCATCAATGTGTACATGACAAAATAAAGCTCCATAACAAGCAAAATAATGTCTTGTATTTGAATAAAAGTGATTATCCCATTAACAAAAGTAGACGTCTGCACACATAAACATACATGTGAGGCTATTTTATAATGCTCTATACACCCAAGTATGGACATCAGATGAAGCAGGGAACACTGATACATAAAAAGCAAAAGGTTGTACTGGATTTAAAGTCTCCATGAAAACCTGTAAAACTGTTTAATGTTGCATACATGTTGATTCAGGTACACCCAGCAACACATATAAGGCCACAGCAGAGCTAATGCAGCAATTGTATGTTTTTGCATTGTTGTTGGGAGCAATGGAGAGCTCCATGGTGATGACATGATTTGCTTTGTGTGTGGTCACCAGGCCATGGCCTTTGTCATAACACATTAGCATCGCTTAAGATCCCTCTCTCCAGCCGATCTCCATCAGGTTCATAACATCGTCTGAAGAACAATAACGCTCTTCCTGAAAAGTAGTCAAATTCTCTGCCATTTTGGCAACATGATGCTGGAGTCTCACTGGAGGATCTCTGAACTTTTGCATATTTGATGCATGCCCCTCACAAGCAACCAGCCGTACTTAGGATATTGTTTTTTAACCCTAACTAGTCTTTGCCACTGGTAGAAGCTGGCATTTTGAAATGGATCTCAGCCCATTGTTTACAGAGGACAGCTATCAAAGAAAATATGTTCATCACCAGAGAATGTACAGATGGCACAAACCTAAATACTGTACAGCCCACCCACTGTGATAAGAATATGCTACGAGAACATGTTGCTTGTCAAGCGGCGAGATGACTTTTATGTATGGCTTTCTGAAGTGTGCACACATTATTGCAGGACTGCAGGAGAAGTGGCACGTGCTCGGATAGAGGGAGTCTAAACGCGCTTGTCTCTGCGTGCTAACTAACTGCCTCTGCGCTGCTTTCTTACTGTAGAAGTAGATGAACTAATGAGATGAGGAAGACCACGTTTAAACGTGCACAACAAAGTCAAGCGCACAGACACGATGCTGTTGAAACGCACTTGATAACGCTGTCTTGAGAATGTTTTGTTCTTTTCACTACTACATCAGAACGGATTGTTTTATTGTGTCGTATCGCAGCTAATTAGCAGCGCAGTGGTGAATATGCAACTCGTCAGTCAGTCACAGCTTTACTCTTATTTGCCCTGGTCGGACATGATTTCAGATCTGTATTCAGGCCACTGTTTATCACTTACTTTTTACGTACTTTTTTTTTTCTTTTTTGTCATGGTCCGTGGTGTTTTTTAAAGCAATTACCCGATTATCAGTGTCATTTCCATCCCCCCATTTTACAGTCTGTGTCACTGGCAGTAACAAGGTGTAGAGACGCAATAAGCAGCAAAGGCTTATTACTATAAAATGGCTCCTGTTTTTACACATCATGAAAAGGTCATATTTTACATGATTAAAAATGATCCCATGTGGTATATTTATATATACAGTATATGTTATATACATACTCATCTGCTATGGTTTGTGACCTGCGTGTACACTCATTATGGGCTAAAGTGTGTGATGAAATGGGGCTGAATGTAAACTGCTTGATGTGAACTTGTCACAGTCCCTCAGCCTTTGCTCAGCTCTGCTCGTTTCGGCTTACAGGGCGACAGTCACCTTCATGCTCCCTCAGTTTAACAGCACAGGTGGAAGACGGTCGATTGGCATGTCCCCCCGTGTGGCTCTTGATATTCATCCAGATTAACATACTGAGAATGTAAGTGGTAAATGATTGACCCGCCCTTCGAGGTGGCCAGCATCCCAGTGTGAGCTCAGAATAAACTGCGACTCTTTCTTTTCCCCTCCCGTCTCCTGGCACTGAGTCACCTCGCCTTTGGGGCTTACCACAGGAGTCTCTTCAAACCATCTTTTAGACTGAAGTAAAGAATCAAGATTAATGCACTTCCATGTCCCACCCAGGCTCTGGGGGGAAAAGTCTTATAATTAACACCAGGGGGGCTGCCGGCTGCTTTTGGAGAGGGGTCGAGGGTGGGGTACCTCAACCTCAGAAACAGAGCTGATATAGGTGTAAGATTTGTGGATTGTGATGTATGCTGCTGCTTTGGAATAACAGTGGAGTGGTAACAGAATGACCTGTCACACACCTCACTCCAGCTTATTGTTATTGGGGAAAAGTGGAGCCTGTAGCAAGGGCTGCTGCATTAGTGCATCATTCATAATGATCATTGTTTTTTTTTTTTATCTCTGTTAATTATCACTGAGGCAGACGACCACATGCTTTTTTTCCACACACATTTCCGCAACATTGTTTTCTGTTAAGTCAGTGTCTATGAGACATGATAAAAAAACATAATGAAATATATCAGTCTAAAGAAACAATTTCTTGAAAAATGCGCTCATTCATTTTCTTGACGAGAGTTAGATGAGAAAATTAACAGTGTACCACTCTCATATCTGTATGATAAATAGGAAGCTAGAGTTTTATCTGCCTTCTCATGTAACATGTAGAAAGCAAATTCCCCAAAATGTCAAACTTTTCTTTAGAAGACATGAACTCAAAAAGCCTTTAAAAATGTCCCTGATACTTCATCCATCCATCCATCCATCTTCAACCAGCTTGATCCGGGACCGGGTCGCGGAGGCAGCAGTCTGAGCAGAGATGCCCAGACTTCCCTCACCCCAGACACTTCCTCCAGCTCTTCCAGGGGGACCCCGAGATGCGTTCCCAGGCCAGCCGAGAGACATAGTCTCTCCAGCGTGTCCTGGGTCTTCCCCCGAGGTCTCCTCCCGGTGGGACATGCCTGGAACACCTCCCTAGGGAGGCGTCCAGGGGGCATCCGAAACAGATGCCCAAGCCACCTCAGCTGACTCCTCTCTCGATGCGAAGGAGCAGCGGCTCTACTCCGAGCTCCTCCCGAAAGTGACCGAGCTTCTCACCCCTATCTCTAAGGGAGCCCAGCCACCCATGCGGAGGAAACTCATTTCGGCCGCTTGTATCCGCGATCTTGTCCTTTTCGGTCATTACCCAAAGTTCATGACCATAGGTGAGGGTGGGAACGTAGATTGACCGGTAAATCGAGAGCCTTCGCCTTTCGACTCAGCTCCTTCTTCACCACGACGGTCCGGTACACCGACGCATAACTGCGGACGCTGCACCAATCCGCCTGTCAATCTCACGCTCCGATCTTTCCCTCACTCGTGAACAAGACCCCGAGATACTTGAACACCTCCACTTGAGGCAGGACCTCTCCACCCACCCGGAGAGGGCACGCCACCCTTTTCCGGTCGAGAACCATGGCCTCGGCATTTGGAGGTGCTGATTCTCATCCCAGCCGCTTCACACTCGGCTGCAAACCGCTCCAGTACATGCTGAAGGTCCTGGCCTGATGAAGCCAACAGGACAACATCGTCTGCAAAAAGCAGAGATGAAATCCTGTGGTTCCCAAACCGGACTCCCTCCGGCCCCTGGCTACGCCTAGAAATCCTGTCCATAAAGGATTATGAACAGGACCAGTGACAAAGGGCAAGCCCTGCCGGAGTCCAACATGCACTGGGAACAGGTCTGACTTACTGCCGGCAATGCGAACCAAGCTCCTGCTCCGGTCGTACAGAGACCGAACAGCCCTTAGCAAAGGCCCCGGACCCCATACATGTCGCGGAGCACCCCCACAGAATACCACGAGGGACACGGTCGAATGCCTTCTCCAGATCCACAAAGCACATGTGGACTGGTTGGGCAAACTCCCATAAACCCTCAAGCACCCTGTGGAGGGTATAGAGCTGGTCCAGTGTTCCACGACCAGGACGGGAAAACCGCATTGTTCCTCCTGAATCCTCCGAGGTCGACTATCGGCCGAATTCTCCTCTCCAGTACCCTAGCGCGTAGACCTTCCCAGGGAGGCTGAGAAGTGTGATCCCCCTGTAGTTGGAACACACTCTCCGGTCCCCCTTTTTAAAAAGAGGGACCACCACCCCAGTTTGCCACTCCAGAGGCACTGTCCCCAACCTCCATGCAATGTTGCAGAGGCGTGTCAGCCAAGACAGCCCCACAACATCCAGAGACTTGAGGTACTCAGGGCGGATCTCATCCACCCCCGGCGCCTTGCCACCATGAGGAGCTTTACGAACTACCTCAGTGACTTCGGCTTGGGTGATGGACGAGTCCACCTCAGAGACCCCAGCCTCCGCTTCCTCATTGGAAGGCAAGTCGGTGGGATTGAGGAGATCCTCGAAGTATTTCTTCCACCGTCCGACAATGTCCCCAGTCGAGGTCAACAGCTCCCCACCTGCACTGTAAACAGTGTTGGCAGAGTACTGCTTCCCCCTTCTGAGGCGCCGGACGGTTTGCCAGAATCTCTTCGAGGCCGACCGATAGTCCTCCTCCATGGCCTCACCGAACTCCTCCCAGACCCGAGTTTTTGCCTCCAGGACCGTCCGGGCTGCGGCTTGCTTGGCCTGCCGGTACCCTGGTCAACTGCGTCAGGAGTCCCACAGGCCAACATGGTCCGATAGGACTCCTTCTTCAGCCTTGACGGCATCCCTTACTTCCGGTGTCCACCACCGGGTTCGGGGTTGCCGCCACGACAGGCACCAGAGACCTTGCGTCCACAACTTCGAACCATTGCCGCGTCGACAATGGAGGCAGAGAACATGGTCCACTCCCGGACTCAATGTCCCCAGCCTCCCTCGGAATCTGTGAGAAGCTCTTCCGGAGGTGGGAGTTGAAGACCTCCCTGACAGAGGGCTCGGCCAGACGTTCCCAACAGACCCTCACAATACGTTTGGGTCTGCCAGGTCTGTCCAACTTCCTCCTCTGCCAGCGGATCCAACTCACCACCAGGTGGTGATCGGTTGACAGCTCAGCCCCTCTCTTTACCCGAGTGTCCAAGACATACGGCCGGAGATCAGATGAAACGACAACAAAGTCGATCATCGACCTCCGGCCTAGGGTGTCCTGTATCCTGGTGCCACGTGCACTGATGGACACCCTTATGCTCGAACATGGTGTTCGTTATGGACAAACTGTGACTAGCACAGAAGTCCAATAACAGAACACCGCTCGGGTTCAGATCGGGGAGGCCGTTCCTCCCGATCACGCCCCTCCAGGTATCACTGTTGTTGCCCACGTGAGCGTTGAAGTCCCCCAGTAGAACAATGGAGTCCCCAGTCGGAGCACTATCAAGTACCCCTCCCAGGGACTCCAAGAAGGCCGGGTACTCTGTACTGCTGTTCGGCCCGTAGGCACAAACAACAGCAAGAGACCTATCCCCAACCCGAAGGCGCAGGGAAGCGACCCTCTCGTTCACCGGGGTGAACTCCAACACATGGCGGCTGAGCTGGGGAGCTATAAGCAAGCCCACACCAGCTCGCCGCCGCTCACCCTGGGCAACTCCAGAGTAGTGGAGGGTCCAGCCCCTCTCAAGGAGCTGGGTTCCAGAGCCCAAGCTATGCGTGGAGGTGAGCCCGACTATCTCTAGCCGGTACCTCTCAACCTCCCGCACGAGCTCAGGCTCCTTTCCCCCCCAGCGAGGTGACATTCCATGTCCCTATTGCCAGAGGTTTTGTTCCAGGGATTGGGTCGTCGAGGCCCCCGCCACGACTGCTACCCAAACCACATTGCACCGGCCCCTCATGGACCTTCCTGCGGGTGGTGAGCCTACTGGAAGGCGGGCCCTACGTCGCCATTTCGGGCTGAGCCCGGCCGGGTCCCGTGGGCAAAGACCCGGCCACCAGGCGCTCGCCTGTGTATCTCATTATAGACGGTGTCACTGATGTTTATGTGACGCGCCTCACAGCTTGTTTAAAGAGAGGGGGCTGAAGAAAAGGAGAGACAAACACTGAACTTTATTTGGAGGGATGCGCCACACAGTTTACTTGAAAGGCTATGCATTCACACGCATGGTTAAGCGTATTAATAATAGCCTCTTATATTCCTTCCCACGCTGATGATACTAACCGCTATTTAAATATATCCCACACCCCGCCATTTGCATCCTGCGGTTCCCGGGGGATCCTGTTTCCACTGCGGCCCTCTAATGTATATTGAGACTTGTAAGGCATTTGTTGAAATGTAAATGCATCCACAAAAGCAGATCTGTGTATCCACTGTGAGTAGTATACATTGTACTTTGTAATTATCCATTCTCGCGTGGAGAGCTTGTCATGGCGTGTTTGATCATCTTTAAGTATCACCAAGGTTTAGCTGCTTCCTCATTATCCCTAACACTTCCTCCAAGGTTATTCCCAAACATTTACTTTCATAGTCCTGCGCCTGGGCATTGTCTTTGATTGCTTCTCTGATTGTGTCCAAAAGCTGCGGGCCTGTTTTTAGGCGCGATGCTTCACAAGTATATTGATTTTTAAAAAAAGGAGAGAGAGAGAGAGAGGGGAGGGTGGGGGTTACCGACGGGGAGAATGGAATATGGCACTTAGATTTCAATGTAAATGAGGAAAGAAATGGGCACAGTGTGGATTTACAGCGCTTCATTAGATTGAATCCACCGCTCCTCTGTATCTTTCATGTGAACAATCTCCTATAGCTCGGGTGAATTAGTGTGCAATCTTGTGTACCTGCTGTAAATGAATCTGTCCATCAGCTTGTGTCTCAGGTGTTGGGAGCGGAGGGATGGTTCTGCTCTGCCGAGGCTGCTTTGGATTCTCAGACAGGGAAAAGCTTTTTGTTAAAGACTTAGGTTGGAGTTTACTTTTTGATTGCTAGTGTTAACAATCTCAAGGAAAAAAAACAAAAAACATGGTTGTATCATTTATTTTGATTTTAAATTACTATGCTGCAGATGCCCGTCTAGCGTCTTTCATTTCACCTTTGACCTCTGGACTCAACCACTAGCATGACCCCTCTTTGAAATACAGGCACTCAGATCCCTCTAGGGGGCACGCAGGGGTAGATTTGAATCTGATGAGAAAATGCAATGTGTGAAAATTGTGTTGCGTTCATTTGGGTGATGGATAAGTTGGCAAGTCGGATAACCCTTTTGACAGGGAGCAAATGGAAGCCAGACTGCACTTTCAAATACAGCGCTGCGCCGTAAAACAGATATTCTTCTGCGAGCTTCGCAATTTGCAAAGATTCCTATCATTTAGAGTGACAGGCGTTATTACTGTTTGAGTTTTTGCTTTGACATTTTGAAGCTGTTAGCGATGCCCTTAGGGTTTCATTTAGGATTTATCCACATCACACCAGCCTGTCATGTGTAAAATGTAATAAAGGGATGATAATGAGCGTCAATTAGGAGGTAGGGGACGCTCACTAACGGAACTATTTTTGTATTTCCTGTGAAGAAATATTAGGATAGACACAGTGAGTGCTTCAAACACAAGAATACATGCGCTCAGAGTCAAAGCAATTCAAGTTACAGTACATCTAAATCAATTTGTGACAGGTTTAGATGAGTGCGGCTGAGGTCTTAATGGAACACAGAGCATGAGCAGAATTTTCACAGCAGGCAGAGATTATTAGCTCCTCTCGGGGTACTTATGCTGGAGATCTCGCCAGGAAACAGAAACAAAAAGAGTCGTCCTGATGGGCAAGTCCGCTGTTTTCATTTAGGAGTCCAGTTGCATGCAGATGGAGCTGACTGACTTGAATAATGTATCTAAAAACTGAACCTCCAAGCATATAGGCAGCTGCACTCCTTTTAAAAGCTTCAAGTAGGAGAGCTTCATGTGTGACATAATTAAATTCCACCGGAGTTAATTCAAACTGTTTAATGATGCAGGGAGAACAATTTCTTTCGCTGTGCTAGCAGTGGGGTGGTCCACCGGGGCTATGAGTGAGGAGAGGCATTAGAAGTTCAGTTCTTGTGATACAGAGAGGAGGATGTCTTGATGGGGAGAGACTTGAAGGCTTCCGACTGGGGTGATTTTTTTTTATTTAATGATGCTGAATTTGCTTGGTTTTGCTTTTTTTTTCCATTTGCTGTTGGTTTTCCACTACTATTTCACACTAGTTTATAACTATTTCTTTTTTACTATTGCTAAGATTGTTCAGTGTAATTAGTAATCTGTATCTGAGGCCAGATTTTATCAGTGGGATTACCTCTGCTTCTTGCCTTAGTTATTGGGTTAGCTGCTGGTTGTTGTGACCAGCCTGCAGTGTTTTATTATTTTTTCTAAGGTAATAACCTCTCCCACGGTGAACAGCCTAACATTATACACATTGTGTTTTTGTGTCTTCTTCTAGGAGTCGGGGCCAGGCGGCGGGTAGGAGATGAGTCTGGCAGGTAATCCCACTCCACCTATCCATCAACCTGGAGACTATTTCCAGCGTCCCCTACAGAATGTCAAAGCCTAGCTGAGCAGAAGATGAGTCCATCATCTTCTTTCTTAGACTTTCCCTCGAGTTTCCATCAAAAGACATAAACACATCATGTGCCATTATTTTCTATTGCCCTCCCTCCCTTTCTGTCAATGGAGGGCCGCGGCAGTGAGTGAACGCAGTTGAGCGGGTTGTGTTGTGTGCGCTATGCAAAGGAGAAGCTCTGTTTGAAAACTACAGGATGTGACAGGATCCTTTCTCTGTCGCTGACATCCACTCCGTATGGGCTGTGATGGAGCATGTGCCAGAGATCTCCTGTCTAATAGGAAGTGAGACACTTAAAGAGATGACCCTGCCTCAGTTGCCATCACTGTCTCTCTGCCAGAGAGAGAGCTCAGCTCTCCCATTACTCCTGCACTTGCTAATTAGCGTCTGTCGCTGGAGTAACTTGTACCTGTCAGTGTGTGCCGCTCTCCTATATTCAGTAACTTGAGGGAATTGAAATTGAATGCCAGCTAAGCTCCAACAAACTGCAAATGGTGCATGGGATACACCCTGATTTTCTCACTGATCTGACAGTCTTATATGTAAGAAATTATTTTTAATGAACACAGACTAACCCAGCTACTTTCTACTGCTCGTGTGAAATGTTGTATTTCTTCCTGGCTGGGGGCTGTACAGGTTGTTTTATTGCATTTTTTTAGGTACTTGATCAAGTCTCTGTGCCATATGTCCATGTATGAATGCCAAAGCCATTTGTGTCAGATAACCCAGTGCCTATTTACATTAAAGAGACATGGTGAAACTGCCTGGTCATTGGTAATTATTGGTCCCATTCCCAGGGCCACTTTGTGCTCGTTCAAGCAGAACAAGGTCGAGTTTATTACAGACATTTCTTCACCCACAGGATTAGCCATGCTGCTCAAATTCATCCTTCCACTTTTCCATTAGTTGATTTATCTATACTACTATACTATTCTACATAATGAGTAAAACATGAATTATGGTCAAAGTAATACAAATATTTCATTTACATGCAGATCAACACTGACATGTTGAATTGTTCCCAGTTAGACGCAGTCCTATTTTAGGGCTAATCCCTCTCTGTTTGCAGATGCTCAGTCATCCCAAACATTTTACTTGTTTTGAATAATGGATTTTCTCTGTGATTGTTTGTTGCTGTCATATGCGAAATAGCTACCTTGCATCAAGTCTGACTTGTGTAAGTAGTGCAGAAGCACCTCCAGAACACACACACATGCACACGCACACATACTGTGTCCTCTTCCTAAGCTGGATGAGACTGTTGATCAAACCCCAGGCTGTGCTGAAATGCGCAGATCTCTCTGTACAGTAGCCCTTGACCTTGCTGTGTGTCCTCGTGGCCCAGACACCCGCCTGAAATTAAATTACAGATTAGTGGCTCCAGGCCCAAAGAGGGGTTTATTTGGTTGGCCCCTCTCTGAGAAACGCTCATTCTCTCATTCAGGGACTGGGAAAAATGTCATGGGATTTAAGGATGAAAATGGCAGTCTTGGAGACATTTTCTTTCTTCTGACTGTGAGCGCTGGAGCCAGTGGTCCCCTAAAACTGAAATGTCTACAAAGACTTCTAAATCTCACATTGTGGGAATAACAGACAGTGGAAATAGGTTTGGGACATGTGAAAACTTGGTGCTTGGAAGCAAATTTTGAAAAAATAAAAAAAATAAATAAAGTAGAAAAGAAAACCTCAGTCAAGCTGGAGGAGCTCTGATGAAACGGCAGCCAGCTGTTTCTTTAAACCCTGCTGAATGTACACCTTGGAAATTAAAAAATCATTCTTGTGAGACAAAAGAAGCAAATGCCAAGCCCTCATTAATTTGGAAGTCTGTCAAGCCTTTCACAGACCTTAATTCCAAATTACATTGACTTCAAGCAATATTGAAATACAAGTGACCATCTCTTGGCAATCAAAGAGAAAAAAAATTGAATCCTGAATGTGTTCTCACAGTGGAAAAGGTGAATCTGAGACAAATGTACAGCTCTTTGTAGAGTGAAAAATGTGTAATTGTGCTGGGGCTTGATCACTTCACTGAGCTGACAGAAGGAAAGATTACGGTGACCTATTTAAACGTACATGTGGACATCTGACTTTTCTGTCAAGACAGACTCAATTCTTCCAAATTAGAAATGCTCCCTGCAGGATGTACATCAGCATGACACAACGTAAGGGATGGTGAGTGCAGACTGTAGTTTTGGTAATGCAACTCCATATGCTTACAAATTCAGTCTTAATTTGGCCAAATGCATGGTAGCGTGCAGCACGAGCCTGCTCTTAGTTGGCCTCACCTGCCAACAGTTCTACGCTTAACTCACTTCACGCGCGTAATTGATCACACTTAATGTCGCCTTTCACACACCCGGGCATGAGGGTATAGCATTTAAGATGCCTAATGTCACATCTTTATTTATCTATCAAAATAAAACACTTGGAAGGGTTTTGTGTTTTTGCCCCACAGCCAAGCCTTGGACTACATCACACGCTTAAGGAGGAAACTCACTGATTAGATTGTCTTAAATTCAAGTTCACACTGAAAGTTACGAAAACAATGATCCATGACACAAAAACCTTTGTGTGGTCTCTATATTACAAATGTAAAGTATTACGTGCTTCAACCCCTGTAGCCTTTAAAGCAGAATGGCAGGAGAAAACTAATTTTATGGTCCCTGGCCCTATAATAAGTATTTTATGTAGTTTAATGGTTAAAATTCAAAATCTAAGGTGGTCAAAAGAAACTTTGACCAGTATCTTAAGCCAGAACAGTGATTTGGTATGATGAATTCCCACTCATTCCACACATGAGCTCATCTGATACTGGGCACAGTGCACACACTCAAGTGAAGTACCTTGGAAACTGCAATCTTTAATGAATTATGTCCAAAACTGGTATTGATACAATCTGAGTGAGACAAGAGAAGCATAACATATTAAATGTTGATCAAATATCAGTCACTGGAATCACTGCCTTCATTTCATCACTTCATTTGCTGTGACCAGTATATGTGCTCACAGCCGCTCTGGAGTTTCTACTTGCAGCCAAGGGAGCTTAAGGTAAGAGAAAACCCGCTCCATGTTTTGCACAACAAATGAGGTAAATGCTGCCCTTTGGGTGTGTTATGTGGTGTTTGCATGTGCAGGTACAATACTTATTGAAATTTAGAGGTCGCATGACTGCAAGAGACAAAAACAGTAACAAAAAAAAAAAAAAATAGGATTTGTCCCAGGCAGCACAAATTCATGCAAAGATGTGTGCGTTCACGTTGGCAAAAAAAAAAAAAAAAAAGAAAATTGCAGGTATCCCAAATTACGGGTCTCCAGAGCGACAGTTCCTGGTAAGTTTTGATCAGCCTAAACTGCCACACACATATCGGCACACTTCAGACACTCTGAGTTGGCGCATGCTGTTATTGGGAACACATCTGTTGGCTATTTGTGGCTAAAAAGACGAGAAAAAAACACACAGACTGAACAAACACTCCAGCAGTCAAATTCGCTCAAATAAAGCGAGAAAGAAAATCTGCTATCAGTGCAGATTGGATGAAACAGTATCTTGGAGCGAGAGAGAACACCAGTGCTCCTGTTTTGCAAAAAAAAGCTCTCCCCACTCCGCAAGGCTCACATACCCTGGCTCAGACTGTGGTCCAAACACGCAGGAGATTTATATCAGCACTTCAGCTACTCCGCGTTTGACTTGATTTGAACATGAGGTCCTAGTAAAGTAGTCACTCAAATGGGGCCAGATGTGCTCCTTAAATTTTAGCACAGAGTAAATGCTTAGTGTGCTCTTTGGTTAGGATCCTCCATTATTTTTTCCCCCTTTTTTTTGTTTAGCAGATACTTCAATGTAAGCATGTATGCTCTCCCATCTTTT
This sequence comes from Scortum barcoo, assembly GCA_023238725.1. Lineage (NCBI taxonomy): Eukaryota > Metazoa > Chordata > Actinopteri > Centrarchiformes > Terapontidae > Scortum > Scortum barcoo. Next base: position 20,552,736 of record CM041531.1, read on the forward strand.
CAGCACTGCATGAATCATTTCTTTCTCCTCTATTAAATGTAACTCCTGTCAAATTGAGAGAAGGCAGCTGGCAGCTTCTCCCTCTCATGCTTGCTGGTGGCCCATATTGTGTTTGGGATGGGACACCTGAGGTCAGCGGCTCTCGGTCCAAGTAATCTGCACCCAGAGCACTGCTGGTTTCATTCAGCCTAATCAGGGACTGATTCACACCGGAGCAAGTGAACGCAATTAAGTGGGCGGTAGTAAAGAAAACCAGGACCAGGATTGAAGACCACTGTGTAATTGGTTTATTCATGGAATCGTGGGATACTCTATCACGAGTTATCAAGGTGCATGAAAATAGCTTTGGCTGCAGCCAGTAGTCAGTTACTCTGGAAGGAGGCGTAGTATGTAAACACTTGCTAAGAATTCTGCTCACTGCGAGCGTCCTTGCATCATTTTTACGATCTGCTGCGTTTGTTAACCGCTTAAGGAGAAAACACTGCCAGCATTTTACACAGTGTTTTATTTCTCCTGAGAAGGTTCGATAATGTATTTAGTATGCAGGGGCTGGAGCAAAACATAAAACAGGCAAATCAACTGCGATAGCGTTTGAGCAATACGGGGTTGGTGAGAGCTCATACTGAGGCCGATACTTTTTAGACCGAGGCCGCCGATAATCGTACTGTTTGATGATGCTCGGAAACCGACAGTCCTCATATCACCAACACACGCAGGATCCTCAGGTTAAGTGCTGAGAGAACATTCATATTACATGTGTGAATTTTTGCAAATTAAGTTTCATTCTAAACATTACAAAACCTTTAGCTATGGGCATGGGATTATTATGTGGTTTCTATATGATTATCACAGGATTGCTATGACCTCATTGTAGTCCACTTCTAATCCTCTAAAACACAGATTTTTCTTCTCTCAACCTCTGAGGTACCTGAACATGATTGTATGCATTTATTCTTTAAATAATACTTGGACATTAAGTGGAATTCGTTCGTTCGCTTTCCTGCCAAGCACCAGATGAGTAGATGATATAAAGTATAGGTTTAGTGGTGATCTAGTGGTTTTTGTGTGTGAAGGCCACAGCCTTGTATAAGTGGGTCAAACATGAGTCAAATGTGTGCTGATTACAGTCTAACATGGGTTTCAGTGCGAACAGCGGAGCAAATTCAGACAAATACACCTCCATGTTTAATTAATCACTTCAGTGGTGAGATATCACATTTCAGTGTAAAATACTGACCTTTGAATCTCCTTTCAGGTCAGTATGTATAATTTCTAAGGATTGCCGGGAAGAAAAGGTTGTCAGAGCTTCAGAAAAACGTCTTTAGGTCCTTGTTTATGTTCGGCATGTGTTTTTAGAAGCTGTACATCCACAGTAGTACATCTTCAAGGACGAAACAGTTCGTTTTCGAGGTTGGATCAAACTTCCTTGAGTGAATCATGGTGTGAAAGTAAGAGAAGAAACGAAAAAACAAAAAAACACTTGAAAGCACCTGAATTCATAACACTCTTCTCCTCCACCCTGAATAGCAAACAGCCTTACTGGGCATGAGGTGTTGACATAAGGATTTAAGAAAGAAGGTATCTTTTGGGACGGCAGGCATCCCAAGCTACATTGAAGAAGAAAAAAAAAAGACAATTGAGGTGCTAAGAAGTAAAGCCTCAATCCAAAATTTCTAAGAATACCAGCTGTGAATATATACACAGAATTCCTTAAGAGATTTTTGTAGCTTTCAGGTTGCACTGTCACGTCGGTCCCTTTGATTTCTCTCCCGTCAAAAAACTGTGCAAGGGCGACAAATGTTCACATCAGCGAGATAGAGAGTAAGATTGGCGGGGCAGTAATGATATATGTTGGGCATTGTACCAGCCTGTCATGGTGAAGAAGGAGCTGAGCCTGAAAGAAAAAAAATCTCTTGGTTTACCAGTAGACACCTTTTTAAAGCTCAGCATGAGCTCTAGGCGTTGACAGAGGGGATACAGAATCAGAAAATTGCTGTTTCCTCACAGTTACACCACTGCTACTTTGCATCAAAAGTTAAGGTGGTATGGGCATCTGATCAGGATGCATCCCAGGTTCTTCCCCCCATGGAGGTGCTCAGAGCGCGTCCAACTGGGAGGAGACCACTGGGCAGGCCAAGAGCACATCATTGGCTTAAGAAGGTCTTAAGATCCTGCAAGTGCTGGAGAAATGATCGGGGAGATACCCGCTTGGGCCGATGGATGCAGGTAAGCAGCTGAAAATGGATGAATGGAAAACTCGGGTGCTCCGTAATGTCAGTTATTGTGTGTCTGAATGTTCTGCAGGTGCATTACATGCTGGTTCAAATTGGTGCCTCTGTTCTTCAACAAGCACCCTTTTGGTTTCAAAAATTATTCTCATGTGATATTGTATCATAAATATTCTTGAATGGAGCTTTTGAAACTACTCATATGTGAAGATGTTAGTCTGCTACATTTTTTCACAGCATTTCAGAGTCGAGAGCAAAATCAGAGTGTAATGTTATTTTGAACTGAAAATCAGTTATTGTGAAAAATGGTTAACGGTTACAATGTGATGTATTTATTCAAAAATATTTTACTTTCTCCAGTGAAATTATTAAAATTGGAACTACTGAAATATACATATGTACATTAAGTCCATCCATATCCAAACTACGATAGGTCGGCATGAGAACAAGTTATTTATTTTTTTCTGTTTCTGTTAATATTGTTGGTAAACAGTATAAATCACAATGGAGCTGATCTGAATTTTGAGTTGCACTTGGATATGAAAGACGCAGGAGATTGCTGTTCATATTCAAATTCAAACCCACTTGTACTCACTAGCAGTATGCACAAGTTCACAGTTGTGCAGAGATTGCCTACACGTTTAACAGGTGCAAACAGCACCTGATATTATTTCATGTGCGGTACACTCTGTTGAAACCTAGGCCACTGAAACTGGCACTCATTCAACTTTCGGCTCTTGCAAAATGAAATAAAATGGCTAAATCCCCCCTGCTAACTGAACTTGGCAAGACGGTTCATCAAAATACCATGATTTGCCAAAGGAAGGAGTCCCAGCAACGTGCCCTCTATATGAGCATGAATGCGTGCTTTTTCAATGTGGTGCGATCTGAACCAGGGTTTATGTTCTTTGATCAGTCTTCTGTGAAAAATGCTAAGTGAAATTGTGCCGTAGTTCCTACTATACATGCCAGACTCTAAGAAGGCAGGAGATAAAGGAAGAAAAGGTCAGCTGGTTGTGGTTTATTATTGAGAATCAACATCAAAGACATGTAGGTGCAATGGGCAAAAAAGGCAGTGGAGCTGCACCCATTGAGCACAGAGGGTTGGACCCCTGTGGTGGTATATTGTATAATATGTGGGCAACTGCTGGCTGGAAATCCCCTGATACTACAGAAAACATCAAAGGAAATACCATAATAATCGATGTCAGAGGTCCAAAAAAAGGGGGAAAGACCATGCAATGCCATGTGCAAATCAACAGCACCAAGAGGTTATACAAATACATTAAAGAAATGTGAATATCTAATATTGTAATATATATTCACTTTACAGAGAGATCTGCACAGAGCCTGTTGGTTTATGTAGATATAGTTTTCAGTCCACAGTTACCTCCCTTATAGATTCATTCATAATGTACAAGTGTTGGGCTTAAATTTTTTCACTTTACGTTGCACACAAAGACATGACTATCACATGCTGGCCTTACACACAAAATACAAATGCACAGCTCTTACATGGGGACAATATGAGAATGAACAGATACCATATAACCCAAATACGTCATAATGCTGAATGTATGGGAAAAGCACGACTGAGCAAAAACCGTCTCAACCGACTCAAACCGTACCAAGAATCCATCTCAAGTCACATCTTATGGCTGAAATATTTTGCCGCCAAATCCTAATCAATAAATACCCAGCTCTATTCATGACTCAGTGTTTTCTGACACTTACAGCCCCTCATTTATATTTAAAATGGACACAACTGTGCTCGTTCGACTTACACCCTTTATCCCTTTCTGCAGGTTTGGATTCTGATGAAATAAAAGCATTTTCTTGTAATGGCATGAAAGTTTAATCACCACTTATCTGTGTCACATCATATTGATTCTTTTTTTTTTACTTTGTAAATGCATATCACAGAGCCACAGGGAAGGACACATACCCTAAACATTTTTTTAAACATTAGACTCCCAGAGGTGAAGATTTACTCAGTGGCTTCTTGTAAAGCAGTACCACTTAAACATGTGTCTGCTGTAGAGTGGTGTTTAAATGTTGGACCAGTGTTTCTGCCACAGGGTGACTCCGTGGATTGTTTTTTCAGTGCATGGGCTGTTTGCGTTCCATCTCCTGAAACAGTAAGTATCTGTTTACTTTTAACCATGACGGTGATCCCTACATTACTTTAAATAGCTGCTTAAACATTACCACACAAACACACAGGTCACAGATCAGTGAGAACTCATATGAATCTCCTTTGGAACAGCTGTATGGGTTGTTATGGAGGGTACTTATAAACACACTAATCTATAGGGTTTATTTGAATAACACAGTCAACAACAAAACCACAAATTCCATCTCTAATACAGTGTACTGTCACAATCTTGACATCCCTGAGCTCTTGTACTTAGCTCTTGTTGACTCAAAAAAAAGAAATCAACAAATAAAAATAGTGACATGATATTTTAGAAAATGATGTATTATTTTGCATCACCTTCAGGTGGTGCACCTGGATCCAACCCCATCCCCATAAGTGTTTTTACTCTAAAATGCTATTTTTGATACATTACACCCCATTTTAGTTTTTGAATACAAAAGCTGCTTTTGTTTTTCCTTTGCGACCCCACCCCAGCTGCTTGACTTGATAACTCTCAGTCAATATCGTGTAATAAATGCTTTTAAAGCAGACCTACCCTCCTTCGTGTCCATATACCCAACTGTACTGTATCTGCTGCGAGTTTTAATATTTCATACACAATGATCAATCGCCGAGCGCACTGTGGAGCAAATAAGTAATGACATTCCTGGTCGGCCAATGAAAACTGCAGCTTTCATTTGACTCTGCGGTTACATATTTGATTTTTCTCCCAAATAGTATTTAGAATCTCATTACCTTAAATCAGGATGAAGTGATATCATGCTTGATTATATTCCCTTTTCGAAACAACTTCTTCAGAGGCACTGAAGTAAATCACTGGCCCAAACTTGGGGTAAACAAAAGACACTGCATAGGCAGAGGCTTATTTTAGCAACTGAAACGTGTGCTTTGTCAGACTCGTTCAGTTGTGCTGGGCTAGGCCGTCCCTAATTAAAGTGTTCTGCTCTACAGAGTCCCAGACTGGTCCTGAGCATGCAGAAGCTGTCTTATTCTTTACATCCATCACATCTACTGTAATTACTTTTGTTTACAGTGGAGGAAACAGCAGCTGTCTGATTAGAAGTTATTGAGGAGATAACTTATAGGTAATTTAGAAATGGCGCGCAGCTTCTCTCCTGGATGCAGATGAATCATTTCCTGTGTGAAGTGAGGGGACGATGTAGAGACGCTTGCAGAGAACGACCCTGACAAATTACCACAGGGCTGTCAAATCTCCAAACCATTTTCCTCCAGAGCAGTACATCGTTGTCTTCCTCCAGTGGTGATGATGGTCTGTCTTTTCCTGAAACAGAAATAAAAAGTTTGCAAAACAGTGTAATTAGTTGTGCTTGTTGTTCAATTTTTTTCTCATGAAGTGAAGGAATATTTTTATTGTTATATTATTTTGGAGGGCAATATCAGTTCCCAAGTACTTTAGTGAGATAGATATGGTGAGAGAGGATAATAGTGATCTATTTAAATCGTGGATTGAATGCACATCACTAAACTGAGAAAGAACTGGAAATTCCAGGGTTTCATGATTGGTTCTCGGTTTTCTATGACTCAGTGTTTCACAGAATGAACCATATGACTATGTATTATCACAGGATTGTCATAAAAAACATGGCTTTGTGTGAAATGGATACTGAGATGTCCATTACTGATATAGAAAATGGATGTGCAGTATCAAAATGGCAAATCGATACTGCAATATCCACTTCCAATATGGGAAATGGATCCTGCAGCAGCAATATGATACTGGATTTTTTTTTTTTAGATCCACAGCAGATTTAGAAAAAACTGTTGATATTGCTACAGTAGTTAACTGTATTTTGGTTATTTGGTTATTCTTGGTTATTATTTTTGCATATTTCATTAAATGAACATCATTTTCTATACTAAGTATATGTAGCAAGATTTATCCTAAACTATGTCATTGATGTTGTAAATGTATCAGTCAATTACATGTATATATGTATGTACAGTATATCATCATCATGTCCATCATGATCAAGGATACTGATTCTTATGGAGCTGACATTGTCCTGTACTAACTGTAGCTACCAGCACAGAAATTTTTTCATTAAGGTTGAGTATCTTGTCATTTAAAACTCAATCATACAGAAAGAAATTACTTTCAGAATATATTGTTAGACTATTTTTCTCACACCTCCACTTTTGTGAAATCACTGTGCTCTCTAATCATGTAATATGCACATGTCAATTTAAACTCTTAAACAAATGTAGTGTCATTTATGTTGATAATGCTTTTAAATGCTTTTTTTTTCATTTGTCATGTTGAAAGTTACAATTTTCCACCATGCTTTTCCACCTGAGCTTTGGCAAATTAGTATCTGCTATAGTAAGGAAAAGTGCCAATTGAGCATGACATAATTTTAATCAATATAAAGCTAAATTAATTTTGTTACTGCACTACGAATTGGTCTTTTGGTCACTTGGATGGAAAAACTACCTAACAGCCTGAGACCACAGCACCTACTCTGACAATTTAAGCTGCAATGCAAATTAGCATTCATTTGGATCTAATATTCACTTTTTACTCTTGTTTACTTGTCTCCAAGTATCTGGGTATGTAGCTTGTTATAAGTTTTACTTATCTATCTGCCTTTTGTTGCTCAGGAGGTGGGTAGTGGCAGATATATCAGCCCCTTTACTCTTTCGCTAAAACAGCCAGTTCCTGGGAATTGGACTGATGAGGGTGGGTTGTACAACTAGTACGGGTTTAACTTAAGTGCCCTGCAGAGCTGCAAAGTTGCGTGACATTTCTGCATCAAAAACGTGAATTGATTGAATTGTTATGTTTTTATAAACCACACCAAAGATGGCCATGGCTACAGACAGTGAAATCAGAGCTTTGTGGTCGTCAAGAGTCTCCCGCCGTCCTTGAGAGCTGAGTGGGTTCACTCAATTAATGGCTGTAATTGGACTGTTTGGAATATCAGCACCTCTAATGTTACTTTGACAGTGATTTAATTTGACATGTTAATCAATCATCAACATAGCTGGAGCACACACTAATGTGTTAACAAGGGATATAAATAGCATTTAGATTGTATGCAGACAAAGGTGCAGTACACAAGGCACTGTGTATGATCATAATATATTTGCACTTTGTTTATTGATTTATTTTGCTCTTTCATCTTCGGCCATCTTGCCACGGGTGTTTTGCTCAGCAGTGAAGCCAGAAAATAAAAGGAAATGTCAAAAAATAAATAGTATCTGATAAACTATTGTGTGGAGTACATGTCATGAGTACTTTCAGTTCTTTGTGCTGACCCACTTTAGTCCTTGCTTGCACCATTAATTTGTTATTCAGTGCCTCGTCATGTGTAAATATTAGCTCAAAACCAGTTTCAATGAACTTGCTGTTTGTACAACAGATCCCGTCCCTTGCCAAAGTGTTAGATTAATTACTTTGCTTTAATGGGCCCCACTACTGGGTACTAGTAATTAAAAGATAATGATTGGTCCTTTGAATGATTTGAATGTTACAAATAAAGATGCACGAACTCATTTGTGTTATTCAGGTTGTTCAATAAAATTTGTGATTAGGCTGTGTGTGGGGGTTCAATAAAAGGGTTAGGGGTGTGTGTGTGTGTGTGTGTGTGTGTGTGTGCAGGGTTAGGGGTGTGTGTGTGTGTGGTGTGTGTGTGTGTGAGGGTGTGTGTGTGTGTAGGGTACAGTGTTGTGTGTGTGTGTGGTGTGTGTGGTGTGTACTTGCTTTTTCTGCCAAATTATCCATGCTTTCCTGTGGTGTATCTGCTTTCAGGAATCCATATCAGATAAACTTTGGATCATCACACTGGATAAGAATAATGAATAAACACAGCTGTTCATTGGCATTCATCTCCATGACCCCCTCCTCTATGAATAGCTAGAGAAAAATAAAAGTGAAGTCATTTCAGTTTTATGTTGAGGACTGTATCGCTTCTTCCTACTTTTTATTGGATGTTGACAGCTGTGTTTGGTGATGAAATTAGTCCAGTCTCTCTCTGTGGGGACTGGTGAAACTCCCCATGACCCCCCTTTAACATGTCTTTAAATGCTGACCTTCTGCAAATTGCAGTAAAGCTACTTCTGAAAAAAAAGTAACTGTGAGGAGTCGTGATGTGTTGGACTTATGTTTGATTAATGCTTGATAAACGATGCAGGTTGGGCCACATCGGCCCTTGCCACAAATACAAGGATCGTAGTTAGAAAGGTTTCCTTTCAAAAAGTGCTGAATGAGCTTGTTAACAAAAACATGATAATAGAGGTGTGCTCAGAAGGTTGGCAGGAAAGAAATTGCTGAGGAATTTTAACTCCATGTATCTCCATGCACCTTCCAGAAAACTATTTTCTACTGATTTCAAACTAGCCTCTTTTCGACAGTTATGAATGCGGCACACCAAAGTCTGGCGTCAGTGTGCTGGGATTGTGGGAAGTCTCTGGAATTCAGTAAGTAGTTCTTAGTTTGTGATCCCCCAACTTAGCTGCATTTCTCAGGGGATCCTTTATTTTGAAAGATCCTCTCCTTTGGCTATAGTGTACTGTACCTGTACTGGAGAGACTGGAGAGACTCTACGTCCAGCGACTGTTCTGCTTTACAGTAAACAAAAAAGCCAGCTCGAGAATGCAACTTGTGTTGCTGCCTCGGTCTTACAGCACAGCCTTTTTTCCTTTTACGAACCACTTAGTATGATAAATCAATTTTCAATGGCACAATCGATGTTTCAATTGTCTATTGTCCAGCTTCCAGGCTCCTATGCTAATAACAGGAGCTAAATGTAGAGGATCGATCTATTTGATTTTTTTTCTCTGCACATAGAGAGAGAACATCAAATTACAAAATGAACTGTGCTTTTACATTGACATGCAGAATCGCTGTGGTGTACGAAATGCTCACGTTTCGAGATAAGTGTGATGAATAAAAAGAGAGAGCATTAGAGGCTCTGAGGGGTATTCCAGAAAGAAAGCTCAGAGCAGCTGCTCTCACTGCCAGAGATCTCAAAATCTCAGCACATCAAACCATGTCTGCATGTCAGTGTAGCACCATTGTGTTAAGTGGGGTTAAAATGAAAACTTATGGCCATAATACAATGAAAGAAGTGTACGTTTAAAACTTGTTTTTTGTTTTCTACTGCTCAAACATGAGATATGTAACATCCTAATGAGTGTGGGTTAGAGGTGGGGATGGCATACAGTGGAGAAAAAAAAAGGGAGGAAACACAGGTGACAAAGACTGTTAGATTTATTTTTATAGATCATGTACAGTAGTACAGCTGCAGGAATGTAGTTTCTGGTTTGTCCTCCAGTCATACACGGCAGCCTATTTACTCTTAATGGACACGCATATTTACTGTATTAGATTTGGCATGTCAGGTAGTGCATCCACTGAATAAAGTCCTGTTTCATTTTCATAATTTGTAACAGAACACGTATGTTTAAATGACATAAGCAGGGATGTCCTGCCCACAGAGTTCATGTATTACTCCTACCAGCTGACTTCAGCAAACCACTGACAGATGGCTAAACATGCCGCTTGTGATCAGGGCAGGTCATGTGACCTGCAGCGTCTTGGTAATCGACTGGGGAGGTCTTAAAAGAGAATGGATTGATTGCTCACATCTGATCGGGCCCGTCAGGAGTCACAGAAAGTGAGGAGCTAAGCAGGCACTCATGAACAAAACGAGTAATTAACGCCTGGCAGTTAATGCACGCGACAGGCAACATGTTACGTGGAGACTCAGCACCCACACACTTGCGGTTTCATCGCAGCGGGAGAGGAAAGGAAAGCACTGCTGCGCTCAGTCCTTCTTCCTACTGTTTGTAATCACTGGACACACTAGGGGCCTGAAAGAAATGTTTCTCAGCCATATGACAGCCTCTAGCTCTGTGATGTAGAAATATGTTCATGAATCTTAATTTTTTTCCACCGACAGATCAAGCCAAATAATTTCATTATTTATTCAAACTTCCACAGAAATGTTTTGCTTCCAGCCAAATGCAAGGATAAAGTCAAAGAAGACTTTTTAATGAGCCTTCTGACGTTGAAGAAGAAAATTCTGTCCTCAGATATATATACGGGACTTTATCACCAGTCTGTGATGTTCCCTGTGTTCCAATCAGTGTGGATGTGTATGAACCGTATAGTATGAACTCGTACCTCTGAATATCAAGTACACAATAAACATGATGTTGTAAGATCCCTTGTTTGAATTAAATTATGGTTAATGCTGTCGAGGAACAGTGCAACTAAAAATGTGACAAACTTCTATGGGCTCCGGCATTGTTTCAAACAAAAGTGTAACACCACCCCTGATGAAATTGGTGAGAAAATACACACTCCTGTAAATGTGAATACCACAAGCGTGGGTTGTTCACATGGACTCCTCCTGCATCGGGGTGAAGAGAATGTGATTTACCTCTTTGATTTACCTCTTTGCTTTTGTTTCAATAAATCAGGTGGGAAAACTTCACCAGTGCAACACAAGATGCATTGCTTTGCCAAAGTGATTTGGAGTTGCAGAGCGGTGCGGGGGCCCTGGAACATGCCATGATTCTACTTATGATATTTTAATATTTTACAGTTTAGCGAGCTGTTCTCAGCAGCCCACAATTTCTATCAATGCCCTGGCCTCATATTTTCAGTAGTTTTGACATGTGAAAATGTATAGATTCTGGCTTTGAGGTCAGTTTATGTATATCAAATAGAACATATTTAGCCTGCATTTATCTTCAATTACGAATTATGAAAAAAAAAAAAAAAAAATATATATATATATATATATATATATATATAAAACAACAACACATTTTTACACCAAAACAACAACAACAACAAAAAGTTGCATGTCTGTACATAAGGTCTCTGTGATACTGTGAAGGCCTGTAATCTAAGTCGTACATCATCTGTGAAACTGTCTCCTCTTTCAGAAGAAGCACTTATTGCTCTTCTCTGTGTGGGCGGACCTCAAATCTATAAATTCACCTGCTAATTAAACTGATGTTTCCTTTGGCCAATCAGAGGACCAGGAGGTGGTGCGCAGTGGGCAGTGCCCTTTGACCTTTGATGCAGATGAGCGGGAGCAGGTTCCAGGACACATTAGGAAACTTCACGGCGAACTTAGTAAGGAAAATCTGATTGAAGCTTCCTTATTTTACCTGATGGGGCCGAAAAAAACATAGCTAAATGAGTTCAAATTAGCCACAGTAAGCTAGCAACCAAATCTGACACTTAATTTACAAGTTAGCAATAACGAAAGGATGGTTAATTCATGCTGTATTTTCATACCATTGGTGAGCCGATGGTTACTTCATCCGCCTTTGTTCACTATTTCTTTGCGAGGAAAGTGACCGAAGCTGTTTATCTCCAAAGAGACACGATCTTTGTTTTTCAAGGTGAAAATCCTCTGGACCCTGGTGAGTGTAACACGGTGTCCCACAGTTCAGCGCTTTCTGTGGCCCGCTATGAATGTACCAGAATATGAAATGTAACATAAATATATGAATATATTTGGCTTTAAAATGTAAAACAACGACAGACACAAAACAAACAAACAAACAAAAAAAAAACATATTGACTGTTTCTAGCTTCAAGACTATTTAAGAGAAGTTACATTTGTGATGCTTAGACAGGCGGACTGAAATGACTATTCCTGTATGATAAAATGTAATAAAAAAAACCCATACATAATGTGTGTATACAGACACACACACACACACACACCATACACACGGGGACAAATTAAAGGAAAAACCTGAATAAGTGAGGGTGAAAATATAACAAATGCAGATGTTTCCTTATATTGTTGGCATGGTTTGTGTCCACTTAGAGAGACGGGTCACTGCAAATCAATACTAAGTTGTTCTGAGTGATCACCTTTATCCCATGATGAAACATTTCTATCCTTTCTCCACCACCATCATCAAAACACCAAATGAGGTGAATATCTTTTGAAGAATGGTGTTAATCCCTCCAGTAGAGTTCAGAGATTTAAGGAATCAATGCCAAGGAGCACTGAAGCTGACCTTACTAAGACACTTTATTTTTTCCCTTCATTTGTCACATATCTTTGACACATAGACACACATATACACATGTGCATATATACACAAAACCTTGAAAACGTTTCTTTCAATATAAACCATGTTTTTTTTTATTTTTATTTATTTATTTTTTTATTAAGAGCTTTATCTAAAATCAGTGTTCTTTAAGGGACTTTTCGTTAATTTCTGCCCTTATATTGCATCCAGGGAAGGGCTGTGTTTGGAGGAGGGATCCCTCTCTGTCAGACCTGTCCAAGGTTTGCTCCAGTCTTGTCTGGTAGGTTGCTTTCATCAGATTGCTCTGTGGATGGTGTGTTTGAGTGATAGATTTCCTGGTACCATTGTATATATTTTGAAGTACAAGGAACATCTTCACTGTGATGCGAGTTGTACACGTGGAATCAGGATGGATGGTTGAACGATTTATTTTTGATTGCAAACCCTTACACCAAGATGGAACATTGTACTTTTAATTTAAAGCACCATGTGATGGAAAATACAGTAGCAAAGCAGTTTTAAAACACTGTGAGTGGAGACCTGCAGGAACAGTTAATTGTTGATGGCACTCTGAAGTGTCTCCATAAAGGCCTTTTGATTTCAATACCAGGCAAACTAACAGGAGCTTTCCATTAACAGCATCTGCCAAATCAACATCTTGAGGTGATTATGAACGTGTTTCCACGAGCAAATGCTGTGATGATGGGCAGACAGAGTGTGTTGATAATTACACAGTGGATAATGGACGGAGGGCAGTGGCACATTGCGGGAGGTGCTGGACCCAATGGGCCATGATAATTAACCAAAATCTTAATGACACTGGGCAAAATGATTCCCCCCCGACTGGTATATGATAAATATTTAATGTTTCATTACAATAATGATGGGAATGCAAAATGCCAAACCACTAACTGTCAAACTTTTGCTGCTGTTGTCTAGTAATTAGAGGAAGCTCTAACTGTCTCTGACTGTCTAATTTCCCAGTGCAGCCACTGCCAGCATTTAGTGCTCTCATGAAAGAGTGGTGACAGGGAAGGGAATTGTGCGTAGAAGAGAGCTGGACTCCACATTGAAGAGTTTACTATTAATTCAGTACTTGGCATCCACTGCGTGTGAATGTTTATCCTTCTGACAATTAAGGAGTTACAAATCATAGACCCACTTACACAGAGCGCAGTCCTTGGTGTACTTATGTTTTGCAAATAAGCCAAAATTAGTTTTCCTCCCCAGGAAAGAAAAACTATTTTATGTAACAAGAATAATCTACGAGCAAAAGCCCTGCAGAGTGGACTTTTTTTTTTGTTACAGTTGTGGCCAGAAGGACAAATGAGTGGGCATCTTGTAGAGATGACAAAGTGAACCAGAGTGGTCTTATACAAACACATTAGTCAAGTTATTTTGACCACCTCGCCTCTGTGCAAGCATGCTCTACACAGCTGAGAAATCCCAGTTCAATTTCTGTCCTGGCTGCTTTAACCCACGTAGACACCAGAGGGAGCGGTGATCAATACACTGTACTTGGCCATCATTATCAAGACTTATATCCCCTTCAGCTCAGGGCCCATTAAATCAAAGGACCACATTCTTCCCGCCCAGTGTCTCAACTGAGACTCTTGAGGCACATTAAGGTCTGATTTACGCGACTTTAATGACAGGCCACCCTTAATTAGCTGATGGTGCAAAAACGCAGCCACTGCTGAAAAGGATGGCCATCGAAGGCCCGGGATGATGTTTGCTCCAGGCCACTCTCAATCTGTCATCCATATCAAGCCACGCTCACATTGCAAAAACAGCCTCCTCTCGTGGCTGTGGCCATACCTCATATGTTGAGAGGCGCCGGAGGCAATAATGAATCCTTGCTGAGATGCCTGATCCCTTGCATCAATTCAGGGTACCAGTTACGTGAGGCTTTTGATCTGCAGCGAGGTCTTTAACTTTTCCCCTCCTGAAGTATTCGCTGTCAGACAGTGGACCCTGATGACTTCCTCCTCTCTTGTTTTGGTCACAATCCATTGGTTCCAGCCTGAGAGGCTCTCTATATCATTAGCAAAAAAATAATTTGGTTGGTTTAATGGAGTGACTTAGACTAACAAGTTGTTGCAACAAGAATACCCTGAAGTGACTTGAGATGTATTACCACAGTAGTAGCGCCTGCTCATTAGCTCCTTGCAGTGTTATTGCAGTTAGGCTCATAAGAAACCTGCATAATATCCATGCACGGCTGTAAAAGAGAGACGGCTGATAAATTGCATAATAACCAGATTAGCAATATGTCACACTAAGCCTCTGGCAAACGGCAAGGGAATTGGGAAGATTCTACCCTCCCTGTGAGATGAGAAAGATATAAATAGAAACCTTGAAGCACAATTTGTCAAGTTACATGAGTAGAAATGCATTCCCCCTTTCCAGCCCACCCCAAACATGTGAGGGGTCCTTTGAAGCAGATTTCATCTAGTCATTATGAAAATGGTGATGCATCGGTGAAAGAATTGACAGATATCTAGTTTAAAGGTCACATTCATTTAATAGCCTCCAGTTTGTGATCTTTATTTCACAGTGTGCGTGACTGCAAATGTGCAGCGGGACATGACAATCTTCCGTGAGACAAAACAAACTCTGGCTGTCGCAATTTGATAATGTATTCTATTAGGCACAATGTCGTTTTGGCTGTTTCAAAGCTAGATGTGAAATTGGATTGTGCACTTTTGTCAAAGTCAACAGCCTGACTGAATACTTTGGTCACCAATAAAATGTGATGAAAGGGACCCAAAACAGCTTCTTTTACATTACAATGGAGACGTATTTGTTTTTTATTAATTTCTATATAAACGGTACGGTTGAGGGAACTTTTCAAAATAAATACAATGAAATACAACAAATATGGCAGGACATGCCATCTTGTCCGTGTGGCACAGAAATACTTTTTAACTCAGTTTGGTGAATGAAAATATATAAAATGAATTGCTGACACATGACCATGTCTCATGGCGTTCGCGCATTTAACTCCGACAACTGCCCAAACACACCGACACATTTTTTTCAAGAGAGTTGGCTCTCCCTGCCATCGTGATGACGGGGACATAATTTAGACTGCCTTCAAAGCGTAATGTACTCAACATTTTGATCCTGATATTCTGCAACTGGAGACGGGTGTTATTTATCAAACAGGCACACCGGCCTGCGAGTTCAGTTTACCTGTCAGCGCTCCTCCGCCTTGAAAAAACTGTTGCAGATTTACACAGGTATATTAAAAAAGTTATGCAATTTGGTGTGGTGGAGAAGAGAAAATGTAATTAACCTATATTCTATAGAAATATCAGTGACAACAAACAAAGAATGGGAAAACCACAAAAAAAAGAACCTCTGGGAAACCTCTGGGAGAAGAATAAGTCAGTAATACAACACTGTACCTGACTATTTTTTAACTCCAAAGAAACAAAGGATGGAGAGTTAATTTAAGATTTGACATTCACTGAGCTTCTTCATCTTTAAATAAGATAACCAACAGAGGCTTTTCTTTTGTGTTTACTTTTACTACTTGAGTTTCATTCAGTGATAGATTTTGCATTATATTTTTCCAAGGCTTTAAAAAGTTAGTATAATTGTAGTTGTAATTGAAATGCTCAAATAATCGTCTCATAGTTTGAATCATTTAAATTGCAGGTGAATTAATTAAAACGTTCCTCCACCGAACTCCACCTTTTAAGTTCTGCGTGGTTCATGGATCATGCCTTTTGCAGCAGTTCCAGTTGTTGATTACTCAGATTGGCCACAGTGGTAGACGAGCTAAAGTGCAAATGTGCTATGCATTCATAGCAATATATTTAGCCCCAGCAAATTAGGAAAATAATTTAGTTATATGTATTGTCTTCGTGGCACGTGGCAGAAAACATGCCAAAAAAAAGTAAAACATGCAAAAAAAAAAGTAACGAGTTCTCCTTCAACACTGTTTGGACACAGTGATGAAGGAGCTGTAGACGAGCTGCTCTGTCCTCTGTTTGCTCCGAGTAGAGGAGCTCCATCCTTTGCTCTACCTTACATTGCTTGCTCGCCAAGTTAAAAAGTGGCCACAACAACATGTTTTTTTTTTATGAATGGCTCTTTCTCTAGTGTGCTCTTCAGTAGTTCGTACTTGACCTGTTTACTCTGTTGTAGCAGCGAATCTAGTTTGGTCTGCTTCCTGGTTTTCAGTGGCGTCGCAGCAGCCTCTGTTCTCTACAGGGCTAGTAATGAAAAACGTGTGTGTTCCAGTGACGTTGCAAACAAGCCAAGCCATGAATTTAGAACAGGATATTGGCTAGAGGGGAGCTGTTTGGAAAGTAATTACATCAAAGGCTGTTGTGGGAATATTTGCCACACAAAAATTGCTGCTGATGATAAGCAAGGCCCCACAAGGCAGTAATTAGGGACTCCTGCCTTATGGCCAGTGCATTGTGGCGCTTTCTCATGCTAAATAATTCTTCTTACGTTTATGAAGCTGCCAGCATATAGGAGCTGCAGTGAGTGCCGAAATCTCTATGTGTTATTGCCTGTCATGCCTCTGAATGACTACGTCTTGCGATAACCTATGTTTGCGTCGAAGGTGGATTTGTATCTCTGAGCGGAGGTGTGGTGTTGTGCGTGCCTTCTATCTCTGGGACGCTAACTCCTCACTTTATCTTACTGTAGTCGAGTGAAATGAAGTGAGCTGTGCGACGTCGCTGAATCTTTGTCTTTTACCATGCTGTAGAGCCGAATCAGTTGCCTCGTGTGAGTGCTGAGATGCTCATGACTTCTCTTTTGTACTGATCCTGACTGTGTTTAGCCTCAGTGGTTCAGGGGGCGTCTGTGTATCATCCGCAATGGGCACCCTCTAAGCATATAGAGCCTGTCGGAGGGTGCTGACCAGCATAGTCACTGTCGAGTCATGCATGGAGAGGTGGATTTGAACAATGTTGCATGGTTTTGCTTGGCAAGAAATGCTAGCTTATCCTCGTCGGCCATCGGTGTGCTGCTCCGCGTAGGAGTTTGGCCAAGTCTCTTTTTCCACAGAAATTTGATTAACATGCAGAACTTTTGTCTAGCTAAATTTGTTAGAGAAGCAGGAAGAAATTGCACCATTTCCAGCATCCTCTGTTTGCCCACACACATCATTCATGTCATTATGTGCTGAGGCAGCACACGCTCGACGGTGACTGATGACAATCAAGAAATTTAGCTAAGACAAGTACCCATTCATTTAGTGACAAGTTTGCAAGTTATGCTTTATTCCACAACAGAAAAAAATATGAATGAATGCTGTCAGATTTGCATGAATATTGCAACGGTTAGCAATCTTACTGCACCGCCGCGGCTTTAATAATGGCCAATCTTCTGTTCTCTGAGGAGAAAACTGTTGTTGTGTGGGAGGCACAAAGTCCCAAAGCACACATACTGTATGCGGCACCCAACATATAAATGAGCAGCACCCCCAAATATGTTACACAGGAACACAATGTCCCTTTTTTATGTTGAATTTATGTTTTATGCAACACTGAAAGTTCTTGTCGTCATGTTTTCATGAGTAATGATGCACACATGGCAATGATATATGTGCACTTCTGCTTACACTCCACCAGCTCGCAGTAAAATATCTACATTTATGTCAACTAAAATGACAAACAAATGTGTCATCCCATTGGTAATATTTGGGTACATTTACATGTGCAAGTAATGCTGAAGGAAAAGGAATCCAGCCTGTTCAAGGCATTTATAGTACATAATTTCATAAACCGACAGGCCTTTCATAATAATCCCATTTGCACAACGTGTAGTATGGTTTTGATTATCCAGAGAAAATGGTGTCTGTAGTTTTGCCTTGGGGGGGAAGAAAGTGCTGCGAGATATTTTAGGGGGCTCAGTGTGCATTGATCCTTATATAATCTGAGTGAGAGTGATTTCAGTGCATAAACTTGAAATCTGCATGGAATAGACAAACAGTTTGATGTGCCGAAAAGCACAGGAGGTCACGCGGTTATTCTACCAGAACTTGTTGCAGAGTTGGGAAGTTTAATTGAGGCTCCTGTGCTGCGCGAGACGTGACTGGGAAACGAGCGGCACAACCCTGAAATTAGAGAGTGCAGATGCAGTGCACATATTATTCCTGCTTTAACCAATTGAAAGTGACGACCCCTAATATATCTTCCGGGAAGTTGTGAAAGACTCATTATCAGTATCCCTGGCTGGGACACCTGAGGCTCTGTCTGAAACGTCTTCAAAACCAATAACTGAATTAGCAACCATATCTGTGAAAAATATCTAGTATGAGATAACAGATCTGCGTCAGAAGGAAGGCGAGATTTATTTTTGTGATTGCACAGTACTGATGGGGGCAGTGATAGAATTTACGCAGCAATAATAATATAGTACATATTTGAATGTAAAAAAAAAATTCCGTTAATATTATTGTACAACAGTTGGTAATAATCAGCGAATAAATATAAGCTAGTACAGAGGCTCTGATGTGAATATTTACCTCAAACTGAAGTGCTGTGATACCTTATGGGACGTAGATTATACCTGCTTAAACCTATGATATTTGCTCTGTGCACAGAACAAATTCATGCCAATTGATATGCCTGAGATTTTTGTTACTCACGAGCTTTAATCAGGTTAACTTTGATAATGCTTTTATTACTTACTTTTTCATGTATGTATAGTGTTTTTTTGTAAGTTACAACAACATTTTGCTTTTTTTTCGTTCAAAAGATTAATTTCATCTGTAGATTATACAGCAATCAAGATAGGAGAGTAAAGAGCTCTAAAGATGTTGAAATTCAAACTATCCTCATTGATAAGTCATAACCAGAAGAGCTTACAATACGGAGTATTTTTAGTTATGGAATTTTGGTGCTTACACTTTTTTTTTTCTTTTAAATTTTATTTTCCAAAGTACATACATGCTGTCTAAGAATAATTGATAACTCTTAATTCTAGAGGGTTCATACCTCTCAAAGTGCATCTGTAAACAGATAAGCAGTGGGTGGATAATCTTTTAAGCTGTGCCTTGTCTTGCATTATATCTTTTATCATGTTCTTCAACATAAAGCTTAATATGGCGTCATTTTACCAAGAGTGTTGCTTTCCGCTGGGCTCTTTTCATCATTGAAATGAGCCAAAAAAGGACTTCAAATATGGTTAAACTGGTACAGACAGTCCTTAATGTCCTTGGAAAGTATGTCAGACATATAGAACTGAGCATATGAAGCTCACAGACTAGCTAAGTTAAAAATGCACTGAATTCCATGTAATGTTTTTTTTCATTTGTATGAAAATAGAAATAATGAGAAGATTAAATTAAAGTTATTGTTTTGGTATTTTTTGAAGTACATTTTAATTTCACAGTTGGTGAGCATAAGGATAATAGCAACAGAGATATGCATTACAGTTCTATTTTGATGTGAAAGGAGAAGATTAAAATGAGCTTTATTATTTAACAAAAAGCTGCTATTTTATTCTTATTTTGTGCATTATTATGTGTGTTTACATGGTGTGTGTGTGTGTGCTCATGTGTACCAAAATAATACTCGTGTGTATGTGGGAGTAGGATTGGGATCTGTGTACAAAAGCAGATGTTTTCTCAGGGGGTGTGTGGCGCGCTCAGCAGTGTTTGGAAAAGGATGCACGCTGTGCTCACTGTAATTGGTGCATGTGTTAAAGCCAATCCTTGCTTAGGTCCCTTGTGCAGTCTGTTATCCTGCATCCCCACCTTCCTCCCGATGGATTGGAATCCAGGTCGTTGCACTGCAGACATCGAAACTTGCCTATAGTGACTTAAGGGAATACAGTGAGATAGATTACGCTCACAGACTCTGGTGTTCCCAAAGCAGTTGCTCATCACTATCGCCTCTGTGCGTGTGTATGTTGATCTTATTGGTTTGATTCTTGATCCCATGAGTCCAGTCAAAGAAACGATCTGGTGTGGATTTAATGTTTTTCTTCCACAGCCTTAAGTGAGAAGACATTTTTATCCCACTACCTCTGACTTAGACTTTCACAGTTGACTTGTACCCTATTTTGGTGACTCTTGATAATTGAATGTGAGAAATAATTGCAAGAATGCATTGCATTAAGACTGTTACATGTTATTATAATGCATCAAGGTATTAAATATGACAATGATGTGATGGAGAAATGCAAATCTTACGTGGGCATATCTTTTTGGCCCATAAAAGAATTACTCTTTGTGGTATCTGCTGTATCACAACAGAAGATGCTGTATTGAAAATGTGAATCTTTTACTGTCTTGCATTGGTGAGTTTCAAGGTGAAGAATAAGGACTCAGCATGTAAATTACAGATAGGAAAAGAGAATATCAGAGGAAACTATTACAAAAAAAAGTGTTTTCAGGCTAATCACAGCTGCTAAGTTAAATGAGCTTAGTAATTAAAATTCAGATTCATATACAGGCTGTGCAGATTTCACAAATATAATCACTCAGACAAAGTGATTTCATATTTGCACTTAATTACATTTTTTTTACTAAGATTTTGAAGAAAGCTATGGAGTGCTGTTGCCTTTCTAGTAGGAATTGCGTGTTCAAATATCGGCCAGTCCAGTTTATGTGGAGTTTGGATTTTACTACTGAAAATCCATCTTGTAAGAACCTCTCAGTAATGCGATTATTATCAGTGACAATAAACATGTACACGTACACATATACAGACAGACAATGAGCAGATTTACAGTAGATAAAGGCCCTGCAGTCGCTTTACAAAGCACATTATTGTGTTGGCTGCAAAGCTACAAATGAATATGGATATGGACAATGTAATGTCAGAGAGAGGAGATTTGGTAAAAGAATGGGGCCAAAGTGCGAATACAATTGAACAAAGCATAAAAACATAATATGCTGTATAAAAGACAAAAACAACTGTTCTCACTGTACATGCACAGCAATCAGATCACATAAAATTCTGCATTTATGTTAAGATCCCAAAACTCGCATTCACATATCAATAGCTTGATTGTCAGTGCATGAATGTACCTACAATAAATGGCAAATTAATGTGGATGAAACATTCCTCTGGAAAAAAACCCTCCATCCGTAACTGCAGTCATATACTGTCGAACACGAGGCAACCAATTGCTATTTATCTATATTTGCCGGTGCTAATGATCAGCAAGAAATCTTTCATAGCAGCTTCTGATATTCCACAGGAGATTTATAATATAATGCCCATATTCCTTATGTTTTTCATAGAAGCTCTGGCAACTGGCTGGTCATGATGCTCCCTCTGTGCTTGTCAGATTACAGGCAGCCTAGACCCTGAAACCAGCAGACTATTTTTAGATGGCTAATAAGAATTCATTTAAGGCGGCGCCTTCAGTTGAAACAATATGTTCAGTGAACAACACTGTCAAGCCAGAAAAAACAAGGTGAAAAGTGAGCAAAGTGATTAATTACCTCCATGTCTTTGTTGACTATAAATAATAAGAGAATAATAATTAAAAAAAAGGTCTGGTTCATCTTTTACTCATAACCACATGTGAAACATTAATGGCTTGCTGTGATTTTCAGTCATGTCACACTTGAGCTACAGCAACTGTAAGTGTCAATTGTATAAAATAAATATTTCAAGCTTCAACATGATAAGGTCCTCTTCCTCTGTGTCGCCTCTCCAAGGCAGCTCTTTGATATTAGATTCCTCTTTGCTCAGAGGCATCATGATCCGTCTCTGATCCAAAAGCACCATCTAGATGCACTGCAGATTTACATACTGCGGCCAGCTGTCATATGTAGTCCAATAAAACATCTGGAGCATGCAATATTTATTGCAATACTCACAAAGGCGCTTCCATAGACACAACTGTTGCAAACTCCTCTCCCCCTTTCACAATAAACTGACACCATTTATAACAGACCTTGCTATACGCTGATGAAGAGGTTCTTCTTTAGCCCGTTGAAATTGTTCTCAATTATTCTGAATGTAACCAGACTCAGAAGTTTGGTCTGAAAGCAACATTTTCATGATGGACATGAAATAAGCTAGGCAACAGATCCAATAAACCTGGTTTCTAAAGAGGCAGTAGCACAATGCACTACTGTTCTTCATCTGTATTTTTCTTTAAAATGACACTTATTATACTTAAATGGGAAATTTTCCAACCATAATTGTAATGGTTGTTTAATCTGTAGTGATTATTACTCCCTTTAAAACAGTTTTAAATGTGACTACACAAAAAAATCAATCAGTAAAGGATGACTCCAGTGAAATTTTAAGTGGAGGCAGTACCTTGGTGTTGCATTGTAGATTGGAATATCATTTTTTAATGTAAAGCCCTGTTGAGAATTAAGCCATTTTCTATTTTGAGGTAGGAACAGTAGCAGATGGCGCTAGCATTCAGTTCCGTCCCCACTGCAAATGAAAGTTATGAAAACAGCAGCGTGTTTTAAAATGACCATAAATACAAGCTTGTGATTGTCAACTATAGAACAGCATTTCGGAAGTAGTATTTAATTGTCTCAAAGCAATGAGGTTGTGCCACATCACCTATTAAAGCAGAAAACATTTGTTCCTTTCATATGCCTCACCTGCTGTATCGTTCAAATGGCACTGGGAGCCCTGCACAGTAAATGTTTTTGGATGCTGGACCACAGTGCACAGTCAGGGAGCCAGTGCCCCTCAAAATATCTGTCAGCGAGTTCCAATGTGATACTCTTTTTTTAGTTCAAAATATGATAATAGCCTACTCACTTAATTATGACTTTATTACTTGTAAAAACAAAAAGTCTTCATAAATAGCTGCAAGACAGGTTGTCTAAAATTTACCATATGAATATTTTTGCTGACCAGCAATACTGTTTAAAGGCACTTAAAAGCCTTTTTCCAAATCAGCTTCTTACTATGAATGATGGGGTCACACTGTTTTAGTTTATTCACATTGCACTTTTTGTATTTGTGTTTTTGCTTTTAGAATTAGCCACATTTGAATCTAAATTTGATGGCAGTTAGTTTGCTTATGATGCCAGCCACTGTCAATCGAATTTGTTCAGATACAGCCACAGTTGTTTTTATGGTTCTATTTTGTACTATTTATTGCTCTAGAAAAATGCTTTTGAAATTTGAAACCAGATTTTAGATTTGGATTTAAGGCAAACAGTTCTAACTACTTGGTTTAGTTTTGGAGAAGATCAGTTTCATGGTTATAAGAAACCATTTTTGCTTGTGAGATCCACAGCACTGTGTTAATAAATGACCAGTGCTGTCTTAACAAAAGATGTCTGCCTGCGTTTTTAGAGAGCTGAAGTTAACAGAGTTGTCAATGTTGGTTATTTTAATATTAAAGGTGACAGGGACTGAGGTGTCAGCAGCTGTTATGTTGCAAGTTCAAAGCTTGTCATCATGTCAGTCTAATTGTCACGTGCAGCTGGATCAGCGAGCGCCGGATATAGCAACACTGAGACAATGAAAAGAAGAATATTCATTAATTCAGGGAGATACAGTAGATGAGTAGAAAAGCAGGGCTCGACATTGA